>OZ005658.1:247069430-248269430 GCA_963930645.1 Salticus scenicus
TACCCCAACAGACGGTGGTAGTATGTATGTGTGTTGGGGGGGGGGGGGGGTAATTTCGCGAAACCCAACCCCTTTAGAGTGTGTGTTGCATACACATACCAATTGATGCATCAAAAAATCTCTTTCCTCGGATAATTTGGAGCAGAGTTATGTTAAAAATGTGTCTTTGCACACGCCCTGATCCTAAAGTGTGGAAAAAAGGGAAAATTTTGGAAAATCTTTTTATACTACATATTGGATACATATAACTGACCCACACATAAACAATTACTGTTCTACAATAATTTGAAGCAGATTTAACCTTGAAAAGTTTCTTTTTACTCCCCCCCCCCCTTTTCCTATGGGAGGAGGTAGAAAGTAGTTTCACAAAATCTCTTTGTGGTGTGTGTATTGGGTATGCATAACCAATCGACATCAAAAAATCACTTTCCTAAGGTAATTTGGAACAGAGTTAGTCTTGAAAATGTATTTCCCTCCAACCTTTAAAAGGGAGAAATTTCACAAAATCCTATTATAGTGCATGTTGGGTATGCATAACGAACCCACACATTAAAATTAATCTGACTGAGATAATTTGGAGCAAAGTTACACTTGGAAACTTTTTTTTTCTCCCCCCCCCTTGAACCCAAGGAGGGAAATCTCATTACAATAGGTATTGGATACATATAAACTATTTATGCATTAAAATACATGACTGCAACTTACCTAGATTTCCCAAGACAAATGTAGCGCTGAAAAGGGAAGGGGAGTCACGAATTTGCCCCCTTGCAACACAACTCTCAAAATCGAAAGTCACAAAAATATGAATGGTTTTTTGGAGATATATACTGAAAACAGCCATGCGTTTTCTTTAGAATATGTACCACTTTTTTGTAAAACTCTACTCAAAAATTCCCCCTACCTCGCTTAAAAATTGAAAATTTCAAAATCACAGAAAATGCTTTCTTGTACTCAATTAGAGTCCTGCGCACCCGACCCGAACCCGACAAAAAAAATTTCATCAACCCGAAAACCGACCTGAACCCGACTAAAAATTTTTCATCAACCCGCACCTGACCCGAAACCCGAGAACTAAATGAAAGTTACTTTTTCACCTAAAAATCATGCAAAACTTTTTTAAATTATAAAATAAGGTAAGTTTTCCTTGTCATACAGTTGGTAAATTATTTTAAAAAGAATTTGAGATGTAATTACTAATTGTTTAATTTAAAACTGAAAAAAGGATCAATAATAATTTTTAACCATTTATGTGAGTTGTGAAATTCAAGAGTAAACTAGTATGTTTTGGCCACCACAAGACTTTCTTCTATACTTTCCTATATTTTACTAAGTGCAAATAATTTATTAAAAATATTATTTTTTAAGATTATCTAACAGGATGAATGCAAACGATTTTCATCTTAGAGACAACTAACACTAAATATCCAAAGTGACAGTTTTATTGCCTATAAATAGCATCTTAAAAAGTACGTTTTTATAATGGTTATCTCACATATCAGGTTTCATAGAGTTATATGCCATAGAAGTTGAGATATAGCCTTCCCATTATCAAGGGATATTGCAGCATAGCAGCTCCACCTATTGGCCGATTAGCATACAGATTGATTCAACATAATGTCTCCTTATGGCTTTCTCACATATCAAGTTTTGTTTGATTATACACAATAGAACCTGAGATATAGCCTCCCATTAAATTGCAAATATTGCTGTATAGCAGCACCACCTGTTGAGCGGTTGACAACAACAGTTGAGATACTAATTTAGGTCAAGGTGCATCTACTTATAAATTTATATGCAATTTTATGCAGTAGTTCCTGAGATATAGCCTTCGCCTAAACTGCTGAAATTGTTGAGCAGCAGCACCACCTGTTGGCCAATAAGAATTCAAATTGAATCATCATAATGTCTCATAATAGCCTTTTTACATATCAAGCATTTACATTGTTTGATTATACTCAATAGAACCTGAGATATAGCCTTCTCTTAAATCTCAGAAATTGATGTATAGCAGCACCACCTGTTGATCAGTTGACAAAAATTGATAGGCACTAATTTAGGTCAAGATACCTCTACATATAAATTCATATATAATTCTGAACAGTAGTTCTGGAGATACAGTTGTCACAAACTTTTTGTCACACACACACACAGACAGATATTTTCTATAAATGGTAAAATCGTGTTCTAGACCTCTCAAAACATGTAAATCTGTCGAAAATTTTTATGAATCCAACACTTTCTTCTATTAAATATAGAAGAAAATAAAAAATGCACTTCAATTTAAATGTTCATAATTTATTATTTATTACTTATAGTCTGGAAAAAAAATAAAGATTTATTATTCTTTATTGCTTTTGTCCAATGTAGATGTTTATTTTACTATAATAATTTGTGTAGCATGTATGTGATTCGCAGTTAAACATCTGCTTTTTAAGGATCACTGATCATTTTAAATTCGCATAATCAGCAACTTAGCTTCTCGTTTCAGTTTTCTGGTGCATTATTTATTCGTTCTAGAGAAGACAATAAAGAATATAATCTGCCTTGATGGTATTCATTTCCTTTATGTGTTTATTTTACATTACTTTTTTTAATTAAATCACGACAAGTATTCCCTTTATATTTGCTGTATATACAAATGTAAATGGAAGAAAATTCAAAATTTCGTTAACATACAAGCGAGGATTAAAATTCATTGAAAATAAAGATATCTTAAAAAAAAAAAAAAATGTAAATTGAGAAATAACTTAAATTTCCAAAACGTAAAAGTGAGGTTATGTTGTATTTCTTATATATATATATTAACAATAGTCAATAAAAATTTATACAGTACTTTAAAATTTTCATACAATTTCTACATATGATCAGTTTTAGATTTGTTTAAGAAAAGAAAACATATACGAATATTTTTTTCTCATGCTTATACGGATTTTTTTTTCGGGTGGATATCTGTTTATAGGAATATGGAGCTCCGACATATGTCTAAAATCAGTTAAAGAAACTATAATTATGTCTACAAATTTATGCTTTCAACTGTAAAAATTTTTTTGAAAGGTGTTCTCAAGTCGACCTGACTCATAGAAAGCTAAACCTGACCCGCAAGAGAAAAAAATTTGTCAACCCGACCCATGGGTCGGGTCGGGTCAAGTTCAGGTAAAATTGGGTTACCCAACCCGATGCAGGACTCTATACTCAATACTCTCCACATGTGCAATTACTTCACCGTGAAGTAATGTGAAATTGATTTATGCTTACAATTACATACGTGTTTTTGCCTCCTGCTCTCCAGGGAGAAGGGGGGGGGGAGTCATAAAATTCCATTACTATAGACGTCAGATACATATAAATAATCCACCCACTGAAATTCTTGACTTCAGCTCCTACAGTTTTTCCAAGACAAATTCAGCACTAAAGCACTAGCATTGTGCACAAATCGAATCCCTAAAAAATTACAAAAAACAAAAATGGGTATTTGGAAATTACATGGCTCTTTTTAACATCTTTGTTAACCATTTTAGGTAGAGTTCTACTCAAAAATCGGGAATTTGTGAAATTTTCCACCAAAAATTTATTTTCTCCTCCCCCCCCCCCTAAAAATCAAAAATTTCAAAATCATAGAAAGTTTTTTTCCTTTTTGTAATCAAATCTAGTCTCTCCATGTGCAATCTCCTCATCGTGAAGTAACTTGGAGCTAAGTCATGCTTACAAACATGTTTTTGCCTCCTGCCCCCTTGGAAGGGGAGAAAATGTTGTAAAAGTTGATATATATAATTTTAAGTTGCTTTAAGACCTAAATTCCTGCAAAGTCTCCTGCAATTCAGTTTAGCCGTTCTCGCGTGATACTTGGACAAAAATAAAGTTACGGACACAACAATTGCAAATTATATTGCAAATTTTTTTATTCTGAAATTTACAAGCAAAAGTCTGATTTTATTAATATAAATTAGTAGAAAGACAATATTAAAGTTTGCATGTTAAAATAAAATAAGCTTCATTTAACCACTTGACCAACTAGTCAGAGGCACACTATAGCTGTCGTCTACACATTACTGCAGCCTGCGAAGTGGTTAATACTTAAGAGTACTACCTAACCTTTGAAATTTGTTTCCAGAATTATTGATTATACAATTTATTATAATTTTGTTTTGACATTTAGAAATTTTTCAACTGTTAAATTGGTTCTTTTAATATTTTGAGTTTAAATATAAAAAAGTAACCAAATATATCATTTGCATTTTTTAACTGCAAAATAAAATGTTAAAAGTTAAAAAAATAAATTTTTGTAAAACAAGTACTAATTTATTGTTGAATTTAAAAAAATACATTAAGTAATGCATAATTATGGAAACAAATTTTCCCGTGCTTTATAAATCATTTTTTATTTTTCATTAAATATTAGCTACTTAACTTATTGATGTTTAAATTAATAAATAAATTTTCTTTGTTAGTATAAATATCAATTACTAGTATGAACATCAGAAAATTAGTTTTTTCTTATACAATTTGAATACTTTATGCATCCGTGATTAGTTTTATGTACCGTAATTTTCTGTGTATAATCCGCAGATAAAATATGTCATTCCTCTACCAGAAATTTTGTTTAACACAAAATCTGTATTATTTTGAAGAAACAGCTCGTACAAATAGAACCTTGGTTGCTAATTAAAATTTCTGGTGCAAAACTGACTTACTTGACTTGCGGATTATACGCAGAAAATTACGGTACATTGTACCTGTACATTTTGACGTCCGAATTATAAACTATGTTTACATATTATGATTTTCACATTTTTTTTTAGAGTCCTAAGATTTAAAAAAAAAGAAAAAATTAAATTACACCTTTTTATTTTTTGAATGATTGATTATTAACATGCCATCATTTGCTTTTGTTAAAAAAAAAAAAAATTTAGATGTTTGAGATCAATTTATATATCAGTTTTTATTTTTTCAAAACTTTCTACTGAAAGGTTGAAGGGGGGGGGGGCGTCAAAATGGACATTTGTAGGGGTAAAACTACCCAATATGCAAAAACCCTGAAATCTGCTATTTGCATGCAGATGGGGGGGGGGGGGAATTTAATAATGGTATATTATATATCTACCTGTAATAAATAATATTTAAAGGGTTCTTAATGCATTTTAAGGCAAACAATCAAAATGACAAATTTCTATAAAAACAAAATAATTTAACATAAAATTAAGAAGCAGCAAAAATTTTAAAAACCCTGAATTCAGGGGCAGCCCCTGAAAAGTTTCACCCCTGCATTTGTTGATATTTATACTAACAATAGCAGCTTATTTACAATATGATTGCAGCAATAAATAACAATACAATGAGAGGCGGCAGATTTGAGTTAGATTGTACCCTACGCCCATTTCGATATGGCACCCTCCCCATCCCATGTTTTGAAGTAGTATATTATGCATTTGTAATAGTAATAATAGCAATAAATATGATACAGCTAAAGGAGAAATATTTTTCTTAGATATATCAATCTCTAAGCAATCTTTATATAATAATCATTACATAAGTAAAAAATAAATAATCATATCTGATCATGAAAAAAATCAATTACTTTATTTGGTTTCTCCTACAAAAAATGTTAATAAGCAGAATTTAATTTTTTATTTAATCACTTAAGAACTGACTAACTTTCTTTTTATATTTTTATTAATCAAAATAGAAATTATTTTGATTCATAAGTAGATGCACTGTAAAAAAATAACTATTACCAGCTGCAAGAAACTCTCTGTGATTGGAGAAAATAATTATTTTCTCCAATCAGAGAGAGTTTCTTGCAGCTGGTAATAGTTATTTTTTTACAGTGTAGGTTAATTTGTTTAAAAATAGTTTCTTTACAGCTTCTTGTTCGATATTTTATATTTAAATCATTGCATACTTAATTATTTTCAGAAAATAATTTCTCTCATCAAATCATAACATGTTTGACTCATGACAGAGAGAGCAGATCATGCTTTGAAATTTGTATTATCGACTGAAAATCTATTCGATTGCTCTTAATGTTTGGATTTGTGTTCAAAATTAAATCATTTTTAAGAATTTAATAAGCTTAAAAAAAATTGCCACACTCTACCTGGATCTAAGCATAATCCACTGCTGGACGTTTAATCGCCATAAGAAAACAGCAGCATCCCTAGCTACATATTGCCGCTGCTTAGTCCAGAGGATCAACCGTTCAAATATAACACTATCTTTTTTTATTAATATCACACAATCAACAGATTGGGAAAAAAATCATATATAGAGAAAATTTATTTTTCCAGCTCAGTGAAAATAATGGCAGGACCAGGAGTCGAACCCCAGATCTTTGACTTACATGGTCAAAGATCTTAGACCGTGTAAGTCAAAGATCCGGGCATTATTTTCACTCAGTTGGAAAAATCAATTTTCAATAACACTATCTATTCGTATATTTCAAACCACTATCTAAAAATCTGTAACGTGTTAAACAGGGATTGATAAAGTGTTTTATAATTGGCAAAAAATAAAAACAATTAATTAAAAATGTTTCTCATTCCTATTAAATACTGGTTGTCCTTCAAATTTAACTGCCACTACTGTTCAAATTTTAATTATCTTTAAAACTTAGGCGCCCCTAGGCACTGGCCTAAGCCAAAATCTGTCACTAAAATCAATATAAAAAAAAAAATAAACAGCTTATTCTTAATAAAATTTGAATTTTCTCTTTTTTTTAATACTTTTCATTAGCTTTTCTTTTAATCTTAAAATAATAAAAAATACACCAGAAAACTGTTGAAAAGTAATAAGTGAAAAACTGAATAAACACTATAAACTGCAAAAAACCCAAAACAATTAAGTTGGCACGAGTGCCGCAAACAAAGCGATGATGCACAATTTATAGTGTTTTATTCAAAGTTTTTTGCTTGATAGCTTTTAAGCTTGATTTCTAAACCTAACATCTTTAATCTTTTATATTCTGGTTTTCCTAAAACATTTAACAACCGTTTATGAGTTTTAAATGTTCTTGTTACTGAGCAAATAAAGTGAAAATAAAAAGCTTAAGTACTTTTTTGTTTGAATAAAATATCTTAAAACTGTATTTCATTGAAAATATCCCCTCTTCCTACAAAGAAAAAAGAATATGGGGAATAAAGCTAAATATACGCTTTTTGAGAACAATGAATGAGTTATATTTCACATGCAAGGTTTAAACGTGTTTTTCATTTTATCTAAAAGAGAAAAGGATATTCTCACTTATTTTCTAAATGTTAGTTTCATAAGGATATTCCTGTTACCCAAGAATATTTTCATCTCACGTATTTAATATTTTAAATATATATACATAATAATTATTTTGGCAGAAATAAATGATTTTACGTGGTAAAAAAAATTATATAATTTAGGCTTACTAAAAAAAAAAAAAAGGGGCCGGGGGGGTACATTTTTCATAACGATACTATAGGGCTGTTATAAAAAAAATGTACTGTCAAGGTACTAGTACTAATATGATAAAGCTATTATGAAAATTTTTAGTAATCCCATGGGGATGATAAAAAAGAGAAGTATACAAAAACTATTTTTCTTTTATTAAGAATATGACATAACAGATTTAAGTTATTAATGTTACTGAAAACTAAACATTAGCTCATTAAAAATATATTTTTAATAGTGTGTATAACATTAAAATCATCTAAATTATTAATAAATATCAATTTTGTAATGATTTAAAACTTTTCACTAATAATGCTTGCACACATAAGCATATATGATTGTGTTTGCAAACTTGAAAAAGAAAAGAATGTGAAAAGCTTACTAATTTATAGTTATTAATGAAGTACACATTTGACAGCAGAATAATTTATTATATTTTTGTAAATTTAATGTTGATAAAGATTTACGATCCGTTACGGTAGTTTTGGTTTTCAATACGGGTAAAATATAAAGTTTTAATACCTAGTAAACAAGACATGATAAACTATGTAACGAGACAGAAAGACAAAGTGAGTATAAACTTAAAACTAATTTTAATTGAACAGAAAGTAATTACGGAAATTGTACCTGAGGGGAAAAAAACTGACAGTAAATTCTAATTTTAATTACATGTATAAAAAAAGATAATTTAAAATACACATAGGTACATAAGTAAAATATGTACAGCTTTCTAAAGATAATTTACTAAAAAAGGAATGTTAATCTTAAGTGCAATTTTTTTCATCGTCTTTAACTGACACTCGATAAATTTCATAAAAATGTATTTGATAAAGATTTAAATATTAACAATAACCGTTCATTGCTTTTTTATTTGTACAAGGATCAATATAGTCCAAGATTATTAATGCGACAAACACAGGTAGCATTATTCTGGTCTATCGAAGAAAAAACATGGCTGAAAAAAGTAAACAAATAGACTGCCGGATACAAGAATCATTCAAAAAAAGAATCATTCTTAAAAATTCTCCGGCAGTCTCACTGCGCAAGCGCAGTCAGACTGCCGTAACAATAATATTGTTACGGATGCCGTAGCAATAGCCACAGCCTTTTTTTAAATCTATATATAATAGAAATTTTGCCATCACAGTAACTTCCAAAATAATACTCCAAATCGAACCAAAATTGGACAGCGAACTTATCTTACAAATATCTAGGATGAGTTCATAAACGATGGTTGCTGTGCTATTTTATTTTCAAGAGTTCACTTGAAAATTACAAATCCACATTGTGAAAAGTGTATTTAAGGTTGGATTTGCTTGAATTTTGATATATACATAGGCCATATAAGTGTCTCAACCAAGTTTATTAATGAAATTTATCCGCTCTTTTCTTACAAAAAAAAAAAAAAAAACCTGGATACCTTAAATTAATTAGGGCTAATTGAAAATTTATTATTACAATAACTATTGAAACACTGAATTAATCAATCAATTCAAGCCAAAGTTGGGTAGTGAACTTATACAAATGTTTTGAGCATAAGTTCACTGAACAACTTGCTCTGACATTTTGTTTTCAAGTTGCAGTCACTTGAAAATATGCCATCATGATAACTTTTGAAATACTAGGCTGATTTAAACCAACGTTGGAAAGTCAACTTACAGTTCAAATATTTGGAGTAAGTTTGCTGTGCAACTTGTTCCGCAAAGGGATCTTCTCATTCAGTATTTGAGTTTACCGTAGCATTCGCATGAAATAGATTTTTCTTTTCTTTATGTAAATACAAATGCAGTATTAATTTTTTTTTTTTTTTTTTTTTTTAACCATATTACATTTACAGATGGCTAAAAAATTATCGTTTTAAAACTTTTTTTTTGTTTTGTTTTGTTGCCAGTGTAGAAAATAACACATCTCCCCTCGCTTTTTTTTTCTTCCTTACTACAAAATTTTAAATAAAAAAATATTTAACAATTTTTAATTTCTTTCTCACTCATCACACATTTATTTAAATCAGTTATTTTATTAATTGATTCTAGATCAGAATTATTCACAGATTCCAATCCCCTATACCAACTAAGTTATCTGGCAAACATCTAAAATATTAACTCGTTAGAAAGATGAAACCTTTTGACCTGTTCGATAAATATAGACACATTATTTAGTACTTTTTCTTAGGTTTTATTTAATGTTTGCTGGATAAGAATGAACAGTTTCATTATAACTTAACTCAGTGTTTTATTTGTCAGATTACATTTTTATAGTCGAGTGCAAGTCAGATATTGATTTGGTAGTAATTTTTAGAACACTGGCAAATTGTGCCATAGGACAAACCTTTTTTAAAAGGCCACCTCTCTGAAGGGCCAGTTTTCTATAAATCAAGATAAATATGTGAAAATAATTCGTAGAAAGTTTTCTGAATTTACTGTAAAATTAGAAACTTCATTTAGAAAGATTGGAGTGTAAGGTTGATTTTTCACGTAGTTGGTATAAAAAAAAAAAAAAATAAAAAAAAAAAAAAATCTGTCTTCCACTACAATATTTGTAAATGAAATTTCATGGTTGATGTATTATTGAATATCTATATATTAATTTGGCACGTGTTTTGTCTGTATCCACTAAATCGAGAGAACAGCTTGGTGTAAAAATTTGGCTGAGGTGTCTAAAAAAAGATCTTGGTCTGTAGATGTGTCATTAAAAGAGAAAAATAAAAGAAGTCGAATGGTTCTCCACCCTGGGGGAGGAGGAGTTAAAAACATGTTTGCGAGCTTAACTTAGCTCCAAATTACTTCACGGTGAAGAAGTTGTACATGGGGGGACTAGACTCGAATACTATAAAATCAATTTCTGTGATTTTGGAATTTTCGATTTTAAAGAGGAAAAGTAGATTTTGGGGGAGGGGGAATTAGTTTAAGAGGGAAATCCCTTTTAGACACACATGTAGCCCCACATTTTAAAGGACTTGAAATTTCGGGTAGATTGGAGATGTTTGTATACAATATAGTGTGCTACCTGGTGGTGAAAAATGGAACTGGGTGATTTTGTAGTAGACCCCAATATGTTACACCTTATTCTAAAGGTCTTAGCATTTCCTGACCATTGGTGATATTCGTACAAAACACACTGTACCCTCTGGCGGTGGAAAGCTCAACTAAAGGATTTTGCAGTTGACACCACCATGTGGCACCTTATTCGAAAGGTCTTGGAAATTTAAGGCAACTGGTGATGTTCGTATACAACATACTACGCCCCCTGGTGGAAGAAAGTGAATTTTGCGTAGCATTTTGCAGCCACTGGTAGCGGAAACATGAGTCAAAGGTTCGTTCAGTTCAAGGTTAACTTTGAGAACTTTTTCATGTTATTAGCGGCCTGCATATACGCTGCCGCAGGCACCATGGTCGCAAGTTCTGTTCGGTTTGAGGTAATTTTTTTTGTTACAGATGATTATTTTTTTCGCGATGCTTTCATTTAAAGATAGAAATTCAAACAAAATCGAGTTAAAGATATGAAATCATAGAAATTTAAGGTTATTATCATGGGCCTGGTCAACGCCGGGTGGGTTCGTTCAGTTCCAGGTTAATTTTTGGGAATTTTTAATGTTAGTAGCGGCCCGTGTGTGCACTGCCGCAGGCACCTGGGTCACAAGGCAGAGTATTGTTCGCTTTGATGTAATTTTTTTGTTACAGCTGATTATTTTTTTGTGATGCTTTCATTTAAAAACAGAAATTTGAACAAAATCGAGTTAAAGATATGAAATCATACATATTTAAGGTTCATTTCTATTTATAAGAATTTTTCCGAATTTCTTTTTGTAAGTGAAATGTCGTAACTTAGATGTTTTAACTTGAAATACATTTAAATAATGATGCAACAATGTTTGAAACATTACAGTCAATAAAATAACTTTTGAATTCGATGGGTTCCAGCTAGTAATTTCTAATTGGAAAATTTGTGGTCTAATGGAGTTGTGCTACGAAAAATATTCTCACTTGTTATATCTGTGTTTGCAGACTCGGTGACCTTGCCAATGGATATTATGTGAGAAATGCCGAGCTGGTTATCAGCCTGGGTAGCTCACTGGAAGCAGATAACCCGGGCTTGATTCCCGGCTCTGGTATTTTTCACATAGTTTGTATAAAAAATCAGCCTTACACTCCAATCTTTCTAAATGAAATTTCAATTATCTATATATTAATTTGTAACGTGTTTTATCTGTATCCACTAAATTGAGAGAACAGCTAGATGTAAAAATTTGGTTGAGGAGTCTAAAACAAGGTCTTGGTCTGTAGATGTATCATTAAAGGAGAAAAATATAAAAAGTCGAATGGTCACCCCCTGGGGGGGGGGTAGAGGTTAAAAGCATGTTTGTGAGTTAACTCAGTTCCAAATTACTTCACGTTGAAGAAATTGTACATAGGGGGGACTAGACTCTAGACTCGAATACAAAAATATCAATTTCCCGGGGGGGGATTAGTTTGAGAGGAAAATCCGGTCTAGACCCACACTTGTAGCACTTCATTTTAAAGCTCTTGAAATTTCATGTTGATTGGATATGTTTGAATACAATATAGTGTGCCTCCTGGTGGTGAAAAATGGAACTTGGTGATTTTGTAGTAGGCCCTGTCATGTTACACGTTATTTTAAAGGTTTTGGTATTTCCTGACTGTTAGTGATGTTCATAGAGAACACACTGTGCCCTCTGGCGGCGGAAAGTGCAACTAAAGGATTTTGTACTTGACACCACCCTGTGACACCTTATTTGAAAGGTCTTGGAAATTGAAAGGGATTGGTGACAAAGGTCTTGAAATTTCATGTTGATTGGGGATGCTTATATACAATATAGTGTGCTCTCTGGTGGTGAACAGTGGAACTAAATGATTTCGTAGTAGACCCTATCATGTTACACCTTATTTTAAAGGTCTTGATATTTTCTGAACGTTGGTGATGTTCATACAGAACAGATTGTGCCCCCTGGCGGTGGAAAGTGCAACTAAAAGATTTTGCAGTTGATAACATTATGTGACACTTTATTTGAAAGGTCTTGGAAATTCAAGGCAATTGGTGGTTTGTACACAACATAATGTGCCCCCTGGTGGAGAAAAGTGGATTTTGCAGCGTGTGTGTAGCATGCCTGCTATACAGTGCCACAGCCACAGGCAGCGGAAACACGAGTCAGAGGCTCATTCGGTTCAAGGTTAATTTTTGAGAATTTTTCATGTTATTAGCAGCCCACGTATAAGCTGCTGCAGGCATCGGGGTTACGAGCCCTTGTTCCGTTCGGTTTGAGATAGTTTTTTTGTTACAGATGATTATTTTTTTCGTGATGTTTTTATTTTAAAATAGAAATTCAAACAAAATAGAGTTAAAGATACCATACAAATTTAAGGTTATTATCATGGGCCCGGGCGATGCTGGGCGGGTCAGATAACATGTAGTCTTAGTATTAAACGATATAGAAAATAAAGATAGCTTGTTTTTTTGAGTCAGTTTGACGTCACACTGACAGTACATTGTAGAAAGTGATGTCATATATAGTATTTCTATTTGTAAGCATTTTTCCAAAAAAAAAATTTTTAAGTGAAATGACGTAAATTTTATTAGACGTTTTAACTTGAAATACATTTAAATAATGAGTTTATTAATAACAGTAATATAACTATTTAAGTTATACAAATAACAGTTTTAATAATTTCACTAAATTAATACACTATCACTATCAATATATCATTACACCAGCACAACGATTCAGCTCCTGGTTGCAAAGTACATGCAAACGAGGAGCTGTCTAGACCAATTCCCTAAAATGGCTCAGCAATTTAACACCTAGTTGTGAAATATGGAGAAAAGTGGTGTAACTTCCCTAATAGTGTATTGATTTAACACGGTGTCTCAAAATGTGGTAAGAGAAGCGAGAATAAAAACGCTGAGAGTTTGCTTATATCGTGAGTGGAATCAGAGCCCGAATCTAGAACCAATTTTTTCATCTTTTTTTTTTTTTTTGTAATTAAGTTTCAAAGTTGAAAACCATGTTGCCAGTTAAATTATACTGGTTGGCTATGGTAACCAGGTGACCGTATTTCACGAGCCAAGACCAAGTTAATACTAAAGTATAAATTGCCAGCATGCGATTAATATGAAAGTACCAAATGGCAATTATAACACTTAAATTAAAGGATTATGTGTCATTCTTGAAGCCACTTGGATTCTAAAATATGCAAATATTATGGTGCAAAAGATGTGATTGTGATGCAGAAAAAGACTCTTTTAAAATTGGATGCATTTTTAAACAAAAACAGCTAGTTCTATTAAACTGATCAGCATGAAAGTTGCCTCTGACACCATTTCAGTATATTCTTATGTAAAATGACCTCCTGAATCCGAATATGATGCCCATTTTGCCCTATCACCCACCGTTTTTTAGGAATGGCCCCCTATTATTTATCATTTTTCAGTGATTTTATGGTTATGAATTTGATTTCTAGGAGGGGAGAGGATTATTTTAACCATTAAATGCCTTCTGAGGGGTTACAGAGTTGGAAAATTCTAAAACATTGACATTTGCGACAAGGGAAAAATTTTGGGGAGGAAACTGAAATTATGCATTACATATCTTATATTTTTTTAATCTGTTATTAAACTTTATATTTTTGTGCTTTTAGGCGTTAAATTATTTTTAATTCTTCAAATCAAATTCATGGTCATAAAATTATCAAACAGGGAAAAAAATTCAGAGAGGAGGTGGTGTATCTAGAAAACGGTGGGTGACTAGGCAAAATGGGAGTCACATTCGGATTCAGGAGATCATTTCACATAAGTTGAGCAAGAATGGTATCAGATCTCGAATTTTTTTTTCTTTTTGCAGAGCAGTGTTCCCCCCTCTCCCCAAAAAAAAATCATTTTACACACAAAGTTCAAAATGTTAAAAGTGAAAACAACTCTTGTGAATCAATTCACCAATCAGTAAACAGTGTTTAATCCAGAACAAATCTAGTGCCGCATTGAGGCACTTTCACAAAGTCAACTTTTAGCAATGGGGTACCTTCACAAAATCAAGTTTTAGCAATGGGGTACCTTCACAAATTCGCTTTTCAGTAAAGAGGCACCGTCACAAAGTCAACTTTCAGCAATATAGCTGCACACTAAAAAATTTTATAAGCTTTACTGCATCGAACACATAAAAATACCCTCAATTTGGATATTTACTTGGAACAATGATAAGTATCTAAGTAAACACTTTCTTATCTTACATATAAGAAATAACTTGATTAGCCCATACATATATGTATTTATTTTGCAACTGCTCCATTTTATTTTTAAATGCATTTTAAAATGACAAAAACTGCTTTGCACATTTCGTTTAATTGTTCTGAAGTATCATTAATTTTCACAAACTTACTTGATGTTTTCACAAATTATTTTATAAATTCACAAATGGGGTACCATTTTGAAAAAGCTGGATTAAAATCTGGTAAATCAAAATTATGCGTGCCCCCTATACAAAGCAAAACCAAAATTTATTTGACTTTTTTTTTTTTTTTGCTTTAAAAGTGTATTGTAACAACAAGTTGTCTTTTAAAATTCCAATGCAACAAGTAAAAAAAAAAAAAAAAAAAAAAATCTAAATTAACAGCAAGAAATTTCATCTCCCCCCCCCCCTCTCCTTAAATCATAAAAAAAAACACTATTTAAAATCTTAAATTAAGCAATTTATTAATTAATTGAAACAGTGCGATAGCTGGATTACAAACCTTTTAATTTCAATGTAACTTAAAGCACAATAAATTATTTTATCTATAAAAGAATAACCCAGAACTATTTCAAAAATAACTCAAAATTTAAACACATAAGATATTATTAGATCCCCTACTAAGCAAAGCATTTATTTAACTCTGCATTACATGAAGATTTAATTAGAAATAAAAAAAAATATGTAACATTTTCTTACTCAATGTAGCACCTTTCATAATAAAGTGTTTTAAAATTTAAGTGGGATAGCAGTATCAGAGCCCAAAATTTCAACTTATATTATACTCATTGAAAAAAAAAATTCTCGCCACAAAATATGATTATCTTACTCTATTTTTTACGTATAAGGTAACCAGAATTTTTTATTGGTAAAAGAGGAGAAAAAATGCAATGTCTTTTATTCAAAACATTCAATTTTGAAAATGAGGTCATTTCAGAGGACACAAAATTGAATGAAAATGATTATAAAAACCAATTCAAAAGCTACTTTGCACAAGTGGTGGAAACATTTTTATCTCAAATGATGAATTTGAATCAGTATACCTTAATTTAAATTAATAATATATGGATATGTTTACATTGCTATCTTTAGAAAAGAAAACTCCTGTCAATATCAGTATTGCAAGCATATTTTCAGCATATACAACCTTAGGTAACAATGATGCAGGAGTATAAAATGATTATTTTTCATTCCCTAATTAATAAAATGCAATGTGTACCCAAATTATCCCATGCTTTTAAATCATTACTTACATTAAAACTATTAAACATAAATGTTTCAATTCAATAAAAAAATTAAAGTAAACATAATGTATAGTATATACCTAAATTTGGAAAGTTGAAACTTGAATATTTCTGAATTTTAATGCTTAAAATATTGTAGGAGTTAAAATATCTCAGAATGTAGGAGTTACAATAATCTTATAAATAAGAGACTGTATATAAATTTTGTGAATAAAAAAAATTACATTAATGAATTTTAGCATTTCATCAACAGCTTAAAAGTTCCAGAAAGTAACTCTCTCATAATCTACTTTTAGATACAAAATTATTTCCCCACATATAGAGTTTTTATTTTTCATAACAAGAATTTTAACTCTACAATTTAAATAATTTTGATGAAAATCAATTTAGAATTTAGGTTTGTAGTTGTATCAAGCTGCTATATATTATTTAATGACTTCTGTGATAAATTAGGGGTCAAACTACTTAACATGCAAAATCACTAAAACTTCCTACTTGTCTGCAGACAGAATGGCGAGGAAAGACTTATTAATAAGTATATCATATATGTATTACTAAAAGAATTCATTTATACCTGTGAATGATATTTAAGGAGTACTTAACGCATTCAGTACCATTAGTGTAAAAATATAGTTTGACTTTTTTAACAAGGAACAAACGATACAAAATAATATACATACAGTTAATAATAATAGTAATAATTATTATTATTATTATTATAAAAAATCAGAAATATGCTGTTCATCTCACATTATTATACAATTTACTGCGCGATTTTTTAAATAATGAATCATAAATGAACAATATTGGACGTTTTCTTGTTTGTGCGATATCACGTTTAATGAAGTAAATCTTGTCATTTTAAAATTACACAAAGGTTTTAATTTCATTTTCTGTATCAATAATAACACTCCACACACAAAAATAAATAAATAAATAAATATTTTATTTCTCATTGATCAACGCTAATATCCGCCATCTTACTTGTGAGAGGTTTGTGAGAGCTTACGGGAGAGCGCAGGCAGTCGCAAATTTTTATGTCAACAATCACAACTTTACGATCCAATATGGCCGATGGCGTTACATTTGTATCAAAATTACGACTACGATCCGACTTGTGATCTACGATAGCTGCGATTGTTACAATAGTATGCCTCCCCAAGTCCCAATCTTGCTGGCTCCTTGGGCGAGTCCAGCCTCTGGAACACTTCGACCGATCTAACTGGGCTCTGAGACATTTGATCCACGACCGGTCGAAAGAAGAGGCTGGACGATTCCGATGCCTCTATTGGATCAAAATCAGTGCTCCCATCTGTAGGCTTAGTTTGAAACTAGCTCTAAAATATTAGAATTAAATTAGTTAAAGAAAAATTTAATTCGTTAATTAAAAATGTAATTTAACTATGAATAAAAAAAAGATAGATGCATATCTATTTTTTTCTATTCTGCATAGTTGGGTACATATGCAATGAGATACAATAATATTAATTATATAATTCTTTTTCGAAAATTCTTTTAAAAAAATAATAACAATAAAATTTTAATTTTAGAAAATTTTCCAGCAAATTTTTTTTAATTATTTCCCTCAATTATGCATTTTTGTATTTTAACGATATATTGTAAACAATTTTAAGTAATATTTTATGGATTTATTATCAAGCTAATTTTTGTTAAATATTTTTAAGTGGGAATGTTGAAATTTAAAGTAAATATTTAGCATTCAAATATTTGATGTAAATAAGAAGTAGGTTCAAGTTTTATTATTATGATCTAAGGTAAGAAATATGAAACTATTACACATTGCTAAAAAAATATAAAATTTTAATTTTAATTTAAATCAATGATTAAAAAAAAAAAAAAAAAAAAAAAAAAACAGTTTTTTAAATTATCATTTCATTGATTGGTTTGTAAATTCAATTAATTATGATTTCAATCAATAATATTTTAAATGTTTAATATATTTATGATTTTTTTTTTAATTTAAATACAAATTAAATATTGATTTTTAAATATTGTTAATTACTTTTATGTTTGAATGCTAAAATTTAATGCAAAAAAATAACAAAGCAGTACAAAACATATTTAAAATATTTTGTTAAACTGAAAATTTATTAGCAGGGAGCATGTTAAAATTTTATTTTATTAAATTTAAATAATATTCGATAATTTTCTTTTTGCATTATTGTATTATATTTCAATCCATTGCATGAATATATTTATATTTCTAAAACAATTATACAGTTCTTTACCAAAAAAAAAAAAAAAAATGCTTGTATGCATATTCGCGTTTGTAAGGACCGATAGATGGCGGAACCAGAGCAATAGCCAACGGCCAATCAGAGCAATGGATTTGTAAATGGATCAAATGACTCGGAAAAAGTTCTTGGGCGATTTGTGGTTTATCATATATTGGCCAAACTAAACGCAGTCTTAAATTTCGTCTAAAAGAACATATGAATTACGTCCGCAAACAAGAAACCAATAAATCGGCTATTTCTAAACATTGCTGGGAGGAAAATCATAATTTTAAATTTAATTCAGCTAAAATAATTTGCAGACCTAAATCCATTCATGAACTCGATTTCTTTGAAGCTTTTCATATTTACAAAAATTTTAAAAACCTTGTAAATTGTGATTTCGCTGTTCCCTATTTGTCTGATTGTTGGAAATTTTACATTCAGTCCACATTTCCTTAATTTTTCTACTGTTTACACAGCTACACATTCCTTAATTCCTATTGGCCACACTCCCCACCTCTTCCGTAATCCTATTGGTTGAACTAAATCCGGTCCCTCTCCTATATATACGAGTACTTCTCCAGATTCAGAATTATTTTTTTGCACTGATGACGGTACGCTTTAGGCTACCGAAACAGCTGTATGCACCTCAATAATTTTTCTTTGGCGTTTCTGACGTAGTAGTTTCATTCCTGTTTTAATATTCCAACGCCAAGTCTCCTGCTATTATTTGGCAGGATACTAGTTAAAACTGAAAATGAAAAAAATTAAAACTCCTTTTAGCCAGTACATTGAACAGAATAGGCATATAATGATATAATAGATCAAATATAATGATGTAGCTCTAAATTTTATATTTTATTAATTCCACAATCAACCATAAATTTAGAGAAAATCATAAATTCTTTTTTTTTCATGCTGCATCTGTTCAAAGTTCAAAATATTTAATTTTTCAGATTATAAAAACAAATCACTTTAAACTTGGTGTATTGGAGCTGCATAAAAATTTTAAAATGTTTTTACTATATGTTATAGGCAATTTATTATTATTATTGTTATTATTATATTGATTAATACAACAAATTTTCTTAATAGTATTTAATCAGACGTTTCATTACTTTGAAAATTTACAGTAATGTGCAACTATATAATATCTGCATAAAAGAGAAAAAAATAACAAGTTAAATTAAAAAAAAATGTGAAAAATTATATTTTTTTCTATTTTTCTATTTTTATGTTATTTTACTTGAAATTAATTAAAAGATGCTGTCCTTCATCTATTTAATTTTCCTCCTGCCTCCTCCTCCTCCTTCTATTATTATAATTATTTATTTAGTTTATTTAAAATGTTTTAAATCATATCTTTATTTTTATATATTTATATGTAAGTGAATAAATATAATATACTTTTCATAAAGTAACGTAAAAAATGATAAGAAAAAAATAAATCATAAGAGCTTTCCATGCTATATTACAAACAAATGTGATGCATAAAATATATATTTATACATATATATATTAATTGTACATTTATTTGAAACTTTTATACCCAAAATAAAAAGTAATTTATTTTTGCATGAGATAGGTTAAAATGAATCATCTAATGCTTTGTACACGTTTTCAAAACATTTCAAAAGGAAATGGTATTGAAATATTCTAATGATAATAAAATTAAGCATATTAATAAAAATCGAAATTTTAATGACATTAACATGACTAAAACTTACAGTATTCATATCATATATTATACTTATTTTGGTCATATTATGGAGATAGCTCATGTATTTATTTTATTAATTATTATTATTATTATTTACAATATAATTCTCGTGCTTCGAAATTTTCAACTATAATTATCATTTTTATAACTTTTTAAATTATTTAGTTTGTTCTATTTATTAAGCATGCAAGTTTTAATTTGTTCAAATTAAGTTAAAAAAGTTATTATACAATTATTACAAAAGGCTTATAAATTTTTAAAAATGTACCTTTAAATAAAAATATCTACAAAGAAATTCAATAAACTACAAATAAAAATTTTAATTAAACTTTATATACATATTTTTAAATAAATTATTGCAAAGAATTTTTATAGATTAAAGATATAATAAAAATATAAATTAAGAAACTCCTTTGAATTAAAATATGTATTCCAATCTGTTTCTGAATCTTTGAAATTTTAAATTGATATCGAAATTAACTTAAAAATAAATAAATAATTAAAAGCATTAAACTTTAAGAATAAGTGTTATTTAATAAAGTTGAAAAGAAAAATAAATTCTAAGATTATCGAAATATGTTTCAGTTATTTAATAATAGATAGCGACACTACTAAAAATTTGGCCGTGGTTAGAGAACCGGCAGCCGGGTAAGTATTATAGACCCGGCAGTCTTCTGTGCTTGCGTATTAGAACTTCCGGGTATGGAATACGTGATCTGTAGCTGAAGTGCCGGGTGACACAAAGAATGAATACTTTTTGAATGATTCCTATTCCTAACATATAAATAAATAAAAGAAATCAATAATTAGCGTCAGTCAAGCATATAAGTCTGATGTGTATTTTAACAATTAACAAACGAATAAATAATGCCGGTAGCTGTTTTTCAACCAGTCAACTTTGCAATCAATCCAGCTGGTGCTGCCATCTTTCGAAATGATTTGAAACCAAAGATTCGATTTATTAATAGTATTTAATCAGACGTTTCATTACTTTGAAAATTTACAGTAATGTGCAACTATATAATATCTGCATAAAAGAGAAAAAAACAACAAGTTAAATTAAAAAAAAATGTGAAAAATTATTATTATTTTTTTTTTTCGATTCTAATATTTTTATGTTATTTTACTTGAAATTAATTAAAAGATGCTGTCCTTCATCTATTTAATTTTCCTCCTGCATCCTCCTCTTCCTTCTATTATTATAATTATTTATTTATTTATTTAGTTTATTTAAAATGTTTTAAATCATATCTTCATTTTTATATATTTATATGTAAGTGAATAAATATAATATACTTTTCATAAAGTAACGTAAAAAATGATAAGAAAAAAATAAATCATAAGAGCTTTCCATGCTATATTACAAACAAATGTGATGCATAAAAGATATATATATATATTAATTGTACATTTATTTGAAACTTTTATACCCATAATAAAAAGTAATTTATTTTTGCATGAGGTAGGTTAAAATGAATCATCTAATGCTTTGTACACGTTTTCAAAACATTTCAAAAGGAAATGGTATTGAAATATTCTAATGATAATAAAATTAAGCATATTAATAAAAATCGAAATTTTAATGACATTAACATGACTAAAACTTACAGTATTCATATCATGTATTATACTTATTTTGGTCATATTATGGAGATAGCTCATGTATTTATTTTATTAATTATGGCGCCTTTTTCCCGTTTCCCGAACAGCCTGTTCGCTCACCATGTTATGATCTTTCAAATTTCTGACTTTAGCAAAGTCCCGCTCGGTGGCGCTCGTTTTAGAACATACAACACCTTCCTCGCTCATTAGAATTTAAAATATTGAAATTTTAAAATATTACATCACCATCTGGCGGTAGAAATTTCTGTAATCTACTGTTCAATTCTAAATCAACAAACCTTTCAAATGATGTATTACTTGTGAAAATATTTTAATTAGTAGCTGAGATACAAAAGAAAACCTAAACAGGAAACCTTAAAACGTGTAAATCGGGTAAAATCTCGAATAATACTTTCGATAATATAAAAGAACTTTAAAATAACTTTCGAAGGTTGTATTAAAAATAATAAAATCATAATTAGAATTTGAAATATTGAAATTTTAAAATATTTCAGCGCCATCTGGCGGTAGAAATTTCTGTAATCTACTGTTCAATTCCAAATCAACAAAGCTTTCAAATGATGTATTACTTATGAAATTATTTTAATTAGAAGCTGAGATAAAAAAGAAAACCAAATACCTTGCCTTAAAATCTTAATATGCCAACCAATTTCAAACGCTGTAACTCTTTTTTTTTTTTTTGCCTTTTTTCCCTCTCCCTCAAGCCCTCCCTAATAATCGTACTCTTTCAAAAATATTCACAATCGAATTATCGGGCATTAAAACTACATACTACGAAATTTCGACGGCTGCAAATACTGCAAAATATAAAAGAAGACAATCTTTTTCCAATAAATATGTCATTTTTTTAATTATTCATATATTTTCATGAAAATTGAACAGTAGCTTTATAATATGCTGTCTTGGCCGAATATTAATTCAAATGTAACGTGAATGAAAATTTGAAAAAAATTGAAAATTGCAATTTTTCCCCCCAGTATAAAACACATGATATCTTAATTGATTAGAACCATTTCCGATTTCATCACAGACAGTTGTCTCGTATGTGTTTTGTTTCCGATCGAGACCGCTTAGAAAATCGTCTGCCTGTTGCCAACTAAATTTCATAGTTTAGTTAATTTAAAAAAAAAACTAATTGATGTATCGATAAGCCGCTTGCACTCTTAGATTCGGAAAAAAAATCCCCTTTCATTTGGTATCAAATTCGTAACGATCGGACTAATATTTCTAATTTATTTTCCATTTTTTTCTGCTGTTAACTCCGTTAAAATATCTATTTTTATGCAATAGCGGTGAATTCTGAGTCATTGAGATCGCTTTTTGATTAAGACATGGGTCTACATTTTAATTAATATCTCCGCAACTAATTAAAATTTTTAAATTCTGTTTTGACTATCAACTCGGGAAGGCTTCTGAGCACCCGTATGTCAAATTTTATACTTCTGCGTTCAGTAGGGGCGAAACGTATAGATGCACAGACAGACAGACAGACAGACAAACATCTTCTTTTATTATTATAGATTATTATTATTATTTACAATATAATTCTCGTGCTTCGAAATTTTCAACTATAATTATCATTTTTATAACTTTTTAAATTATTTAGTTTGTTCTATTTATTAAGCATGCAAGTTTTAATTTGTTCAAATTAAGTTTAAAAAGTTATTATACAATTATTACAAAAGGCTTATAAATTTTTAAAAATGTACCTTTAAATAAAAATATCTACAAAGAAATTCAATAAACTACAAATAAAAATTTTAATTAAACTTTATATACATATTTTTAAATAAATTATTGCAAAGAATTTTTATAGATTAAAGATATAATAAAAATATAAATTAAGAGACTCCTTTGAATTAAAATATGTATTCCAATCTGTTTCTGAATCATCGAAATTTTAAATTGATATCGAAATTAACTTAAAAATAAATAAATAATTAAAAGCATTAAACTTTAAGAATAAGTGTTATTTAATAAAGTTGAAAAGAAAAATAAATTCTAAGATTATCGAAATATGTTTCAGTTATTTAATAATAGATAGCGACACTACTAAAAATTTGGCCGTGGTTAGAGAACCGGCAGCCGGGTAAGTATTATAGACCCGGCAGTCTTCTGTGCTTGCGTATTAGAACTTCCGGGTATGGAATACGTGATCTGTAGCTGAAGTGCCGGGTGACACAAAGAATGAATACTTTTTGAATGATTCCTATTCCTAACATATAAATAAATAAAAGAAATCAATAATTAGCGTCAGTCAAGCATATAAGTCTGATGTGTATTTTAACAATTAACAAACGAATAAATAATGCCGGTAGCTGTTTTTCAACCAGTCAACTTTGCAATCAATCCAGCTGGTGCTGCCATCTTTCGAAATGATTTGAAACCAAAGATTCGATTTCTCCAAACTTAATCTTTGGAGAAAACATGCAAACTTGAAAAATGAAATTTCTTATACTGTACTGATTAAATTAAAATTTAGATTCTTATTTTTATTTTTTTATTTTTTATTTTTAGTAATTTAGTTTTTAAAAATCCTAATATAATAATAGAAACTACATTGGAGAAACCATGCAAAGTTTAAAAATTAAAATTCTTGTACTAACTAATAGAAGTTTTTTTTTAATATATTTAGTTTTTAAAAATTCAAATAAAATTCATTAGAATAACTATCGGAGAGATCATGCAAAGTGGGAAAAAAAAACAGCTTTTTTGTATTATACTACTGATTAAATTAAAATTTTTAAAAAGTATATTTATCTTTTCATAAAACGAAATAAAATATTAGAATAATCTTTTGAGAAATCATGTAAAACTTAAAAATTAAGTTTCTTGTGTTATATTGATTAAGGTTTATATATATATATAATATATATATATATATTTAGTTTCTAAAAAATCCAAATATAATGATAAATTTATATAATCTATGTAGAAACCATGCAATGTTGAAAATTTATTTATTTATTTATTACTGTACTAATAAAATAAAATTTTTAAAAATATATTTAGTTATTAAAAATCAAAATACAATAAGATATTAAAATAATCTTACAAAAATCTTGCAAAGTTAAAAATATTTTTTTTTTTTTTTTTTTTGTACTATACTGATTAAATTAGAATTTTAAAAAATATATTTAGTTTTTAATAATCTAAATATAATATGTTAGAAAAATCTTTGGAGAAATCATGCAAAGTTTAAAAATTAAGCTTTACGTACTATATTTATTACATAAAGATTTAAAAAATATATTTAGTTTTTAAAAATCCAAATATAATAAATTAGAATGATTTTTGAAGAAACCACGAGAAGTTGAAAATTAAATTTTTTTTGTACTATACTGATTAAATTAAAATTTAAAATGTATTTAATTTTTAAAAATAAGAATATAATAATATATTAGAGTAATCGTTTGCGAAACCATGTAACGTTCAAAAATTAAATTTCTTTTACTATACTAATTAATTTAAAAAATTTAAAAATATTTTTTTTAATCCAAATATAACAATACATTATAAATGTAATGGTTTTTGTGTAATGTAAAATCTCCCCCCCCCCTTTGTACACGTATATTATAATCATGTACATTATCAGTTTTCTTAAATTTTTATTTTTATTTTGTATTGTGGAGTAATATAAGATCTCAGAAATATCTAGCAATTTAAGAGATTTATTTAGCTTAATTATATTAACTTATTTAACGAAAGACAACGTAGTAGATAAAGCAAAAAATATAAGAGAAAATAAAACTGAATAATGAAACAAATATTTAACGAGAAAAATCAAGAGAGAGTTAAAATATAGAACATGGTCAATACAAATAAATGCTAATTAAAGAGGCAATATGGTTTATCAAATGAACGTGTTGATAAGAGTCATCTTCGAAATTTTGTTATGTTCATATTAAACAAGAATGTAAATAAATGCAATTTTCATCTGTTTAATAAGTTTCTAATTCCAAAATAAGTGAGGCGAGGGTTATTAAATTACAGATACGAAAATCTGATATCTTTTATGAAAACACTTATTAATAAGATTTATTATAAATTTGTAAGATATACGTGAATATATTTTTATGTAGTTATTTATGATAAATATTTTTATTATACTATGAATTTCATGACTGTAAAAATTATTAAGCATAATTTAATTTGTATAATTAATAATAAAACTTTATACTAACACTTATTTAAGATATTCTCAGAAAAAATAAATAGAATTTTTTCAAATAATATTCATTGAATTACGTAAATAATATTCATTGAATTACGTTCCTGAGATACAGTTGCCACAAAATTTTGCCACTCACACACAGAGAGACAGACAGACAGACATTTTCTAAAAATGGTCAAATCATGTTCTACAGCTCTCAAAACGTGAAAATCTATCAAAAACCAGAAGTCGAAAATTTTTACGAATCCAGTACTTTCTTCTATTGAATATAGGAGAAAGTAAAAATGATGACATTTGTCTGCTTACATTATTTTATGGAAAAATGTATTTTTAAAAGTTGCTTCTTTTCAATCTTTGTAAGAGTCATTTTAAACCTAAAAATACTTTAAAGATATACATACATAATATGAATTATTATCATAAATTGACTAAAAATCATGAACATAAAACACATAAACAAAATGAGAATTAGTTTTTACTTTCTTCTATATTCAATAGAAGAAAGTATTGGATTCGTAAAAATTTTCGACCTCGGGTTTTTGATGGATTTACACGTTTTGAGAGCTGTAGAACACGATTTGACCATTTTTAGAAAATGTCTGTCCGTCTATCTGTCTGTCTGTGTGTGTGTGTAAAAAAAATTTGTGGCAACTGTATCTCGGGAACTACTGCACAGAATTTCATACAAATTGGTATGTAGTTGCACCTTGACATAAATTAGTGCCTATCAACTTTTAGTAAAAATTGTCTTACAGGTTGCGTTGCCATTCCGCTTTCCCTAAATTTTTAACATGGTGGCATAGGACAAAATTTATTGTAAATGTGCATAAAAAGAATTATTTTTTACTAATCATTATGAAATTTACAAGAATTATTTATAATAGAGATAGTCAACTGGGAAATTTTTTTTTGTATGTGTAGGAGCCTCGCCACCTCCCTGGGGGGGGGGGGGAGGAGTCCCCCCTGGAGGGGAGTAAATTTTCAAGATGGTATCTTTCGAAAGGTCTTGTCAATACCTTTAAAGCGAATGTTTGAACTATAAATCTGTGATAATTTAAAACAAAGTTATCTTTTTTTTTTTTACTTTTAACAAAAAAAAAAAAAAAAAAAAAATCGTATTTTTTTTAACGAAATTTAACGAAGCTTGGTATTTAGTTGGCCCCTGACAAACTGGTGCTGATTAGATATGTTGATCAATCGCTCAATAGGTGGCGCTGTGATCACATTTTTTCTAAATTTTTAACATGGCAGTATAGGACAAAATTTCGTATGAATGTACATAATGAGTTATTCTTAACCTGTGATTGTAAAATTAATATGAATTATTTACAATAGTAGTAGTTAATTATGAAAAACAAATTGTGCATGGGGGGGGGGGGAAGTACTCCAGGGGGCGGGGGTAAAATTTCAAGATGGGTACCTTTCGAAAGGTCTCGTCAATACCTTTAAAACGAATGGTTAAACTATAAATATGTGATAATTTAAAACAAAGTTATCGATCTTTTTTACTTTTAAGAAAAAAAAAAACCTTAGAAATTTTTTTTTTTTTTTTTTTTTTTATATTTTTACTGAGGGAATTTGTATAGGAAAATATAGAAGAAAGTCTTGTGGTGGCCACAACATATTAGTTTTGTTTTTTTTTAAACAAAAAATTATACCAAAATCAATAATCGATTGACAGTAAAATAATTATAATTGTAATTCAATTACTTTTTAATCAGTTATGCCCAACACCGCGTAATACTTATTGCTGTGATATGGATTCTTGTGAATTTTGAGAAACATGCAAGGTAGGGGGTTATCCATGAGTGAGATAGGGGAGCCAGTTGTTTTTCTCTTTGCTTCGTTTTCATGTACGCACAGCATACATAGTATAGGCATTTTCGTAATTGATACCATATGAAATTTGTGCTTAGTAAGGTAGGGATATCCAGTGATGTTCTATTTTGTTGTCAGCTATCCAAAGTAATGGTTTTGTAAACCCGATTAACTACTCGAGAAACATAGGCTTGGGTGTTGGGTGGAGGTTTTCCGTGGAAGTCTTTCTAAAAGGACATAGCTTGTAACAATGCGAGTTTTGGAGAAAAGCACGGAAAATTCTAAACAGCTAAGTTGACGGTCAAAACCTGAGATTGAACGTGACATTTCTTGTGTACCACTTCAAGAGCATAACCTCTCAGCAACTGATGGACTTCTTGTCTGAAAAGCATACATATGCTTGCAACGGTGATTACTGCAGTATATTACGATGATTACTGCAGTGAACAAGCTGTTTCAGATAGTGGAACGAGAAGAGGGCGTCGCAGGCGTTACCGAGCGGGAATTTACTACAGTTAAAATTTTCAATTAAGCTATTTGCACTATATGTCAGTAAGCTGTTGTAGGTCCTGAAACAGGAAAAAGGCACCATACCGAGCAAGAGTTTCGTATGGTCGGATATTTCAAAGGTCGCGAACCAGCTGGTCACCGAAGGCGGCTAGTACAAAAATATAAATAATAAAATACAGTAGCCGCCGCTTTATAAAATCACTGGTTAATGAAATCAGCCGTTTAATCTGATCAAATTGCTGGGTCCGGAATCAAATCAATACAAACTGCTGCTTAATCAAATCAGCATCGCCGGTTAATAAACACAAAAAGAAAATCTGTTCAACAGTAAAAATGACATGTATGACATGTAAGCTAAACAACAAATTATATTTTCTCACCGGATTTCTGAAAAGAAAAAAGGAAACCAAGTATAGCAAGCCATCACATTATTACACTTTGTCGAAAATTTTATGCCTCAAAAGAAAAAAAAAGAAAAAGATAGACAGAAAAAATAATAAAAGAAAAACATGCCCCGCCATGTGTTGCACTTATGAATTCAAGGAATGAATTTTTCATATGAATGGCCAATGAGTACTTTTTTTTTTCTGTCTTAAATATTCAAATACAGTTTCTTGTTCTTATTTTGAAGCAAGTTAGCTGCAAGATATGCAGGCAGGTAGTTTTTATTTTGAAAGTAAAGCGTAAAGATTTGGTAAAGTATGATAGTTTTTTTTTTCAAATGTATAGTCAAAGAAAGGCGACATCGAATCTTGAAATTTCTCAGTTTGATTCATGTAAGCATAATAAAGATATTAGTGCTAAATTTTATGAAACCGATGAGTGAATTGCAAGCGAAAATGAATAGGGGGAGCAGAAGTCATCAACGCAGCACTTCTAGATAGGTACAAGAATGCCAGGTCAAAGAAAATTTCCATCTATTACATAATTTTGTCGTTAAAAGTTTAAAATTTTACATGAATGATTAGTAACAAAAACTCCATTTCTACGAATATCTAGTTGATAGATGGAAGGGTGAAGAAGAATTTCTTTCCATGTTTAGGTAATGAATACTCTTTTATTGAGTTCGGGCATGTTCGCTGGATATAAAAATCAGCCGCTTAATAAAATCATTTTGATGAAAACAAACGTGATTTTATAAAGCGGCGGCTACTGTATATGTAAAATAGGCATTATATATTGATTGCAATTACAGGCATATGGTTAACCTTTTACATACCACATTCATATCCAGGTATAATTTAAATTTGTTTTTTATATATTTTGCCTACTAGTTTAGTTTAAAGAACTCTATCATAAAAATGTATAAAAAAATTTTTAATATAATTTAATAATATTATATTTAATATTATTAATTTTATTTTATTTAATTTTATTTTATTTAATAATGTAAGCTATTTAGAACATGCCAGCCCATTTTTAGAAGCATTTGCTTATTTTTCTAAATTATGTGAATTTTTAAACTGGGGAGTAAAAGGAAAAATGGTAAAATAGGTCATTTTTATAATTTTATGTACATTTCCCCTTTTATGATTGAACTGTAATTTCTATTTCAAAAAATCAAGTCATATTTCTATTATATCTGATAATTTTTTCAAGTCAGTATTCATGATATTTCATTTTAAAATGAATTTCTAATTCCATGTTCCATTTATGGAACATTGTGTAAAAGGTTAATATATAATACAGTGCGTTGCATGAATATAAACACACCTTTTCCAATAACCAAAAATAGAATTTTTTTAATTTTAAAAGAAGGAATGTTACCTACAGTTATTGCATATGACTAACAACTTAACAAGGTTCTTTGAGCACGTATGTTTAGGCTCATGCAAGCTTATGTAAATGGGTGTTAAGCATTTTCTTATTTTTCACTGTTTTTCGTTTGTTGCGCGAAATTAAACGCACCCTGTATTTTGCGTTTAAAATATAACAGAGCCACCGGAATTAAATTAAAACACTGAGCTAAAGTTCTCTAAAAACAGTTTTAATGCTTGAGTGCAAAATTTACGGAGTTTGTTCAGGATGGCAAGAGGGAAAACTTTGACAGTAGACAAGAGGATAAAAATCGACTTTATGCGTGGTAAAGGCTTTAGCAATCGTGAAATTGGGTGCCGAATCGGAAGAAGGAAGAGTGTTGTGCGAAATTATATAAAGAAAGGAGTAAATTATGCGAAAAATGCGTATAAGAAGCGAACAAGAAAGCTCACCAGTTACGACAAACGTCGAATATGCAACTCTGCAAAGAATAAGAATATTTCCTGTGCGAAGATAAAGGTTCAATACAAGCTGGGTGTTCATCGGACAACCATATGGAGAACTACCAAAGCTGCAACATTCATTAAATTTAAGAAAATGAAAGCGAAACCACCCCCTCACTCAAAAGCACAAAGATATGCGGTTGGAATTGGCAAGGAAATGGATTCTAGATCGACTAAATTAGGAAAAAGTCATCTTCTCAGATGAAAAAAAAGTTTAACCTCGATGGCCCGGACGGATTTCATAGCTATTGGCATGATTTGAGAACCGAAGAAATGTACAGTTCAAAACATCAATCTGGAGGTGGGTCTGTCATGGTGTGGGCAGCCATAGGTTTTAAAGGGACTTTCGAATTAAAGTTCGTGGAGAACACTGTGGACTGTGTAGATTATGTCCAGATGCTCACAAGGAACCTCCGTCGTCAAACAGTCAAGAAAGCTGGAAGAAATTATTTTTTCAGCAAGATTGTGCATCTGTACATACAGCACATATCGTAAAAAAATGGTTCCATGCATGGCAATAAAATTAAAGTTCTGGATTGGCCCTCAAAAAGCCCCGATTTAAACATAATGGAGAACGTATGGGGTATTCTATGGTTCGCCCTGTTTACGTAAACGGCAGGCAGTTTAACACGAAAGATGAGCGAAACTCGGCCATTCAATTAGCTTGGAAGACAATCAGCTTGGATGACCTCATGCCACTATATCAGTCAATGCCAAGACGTTTATTGGCTGTTCTAGAAGCCCATGGCGGCTTTACAAAGTATTAGATACAGTATTTGTTACTCAGTTATTTATTTTTTACATGTGCGTTTAAATTCATGCAACATGTATTTTTGTCATAAATTCAATGAAATTATTTTCTAAAAAATCATATTTGTCTTTCATTGTTTTGACTCGTATTTTTATTTCTTGAATCATACACATACAGTTTGCATCAAGTGTCACTTATTCATATTTTTTATTACACTTCTATACCATTCTAATTATTAATGCTAAGGTGCGTTTATATTCATGCAACGCACTGTATGTGGTTAGTTTTTTTTTTTTTTAACTGGCAGTTTTATTAAAAAATGGGTAAAATCCCAGTCTGCGGTACACCTTGGCACTTTGGCGACTTTTGCTGGTGCGATCCCCGTAAGCGTGATTTACTTTTCAAGCTGGTGGCTGTTGACGTTGACGTTTGTTTTTCATACAAATTAAATAGAAATTTTCGATCGTTCTGTAATTTTAAATACAAAAAACATCAACAAATGCCCTTTTAAAATGTAAATCACACCAATGAGCTAACATGAATCGCACCAACAAAAGTCACATTCAATATAATAAAAGTAAGAACTAAAAAATATATTATTAAAAATAAAATATTTAAATTTAGAACTTTTTTTTTCCTTCTATAGATTACAGACGTCGGTATTAACAAGTATGCTATACCTCTGATTTGTCATCTACGAAAATCTGAACCGCGGTCAGCATACTCATTGCTGTATGCTCGCTTCATGAGCATTAAAACCACAGAAAACATCACTGGATACCCCTGATTCGCGGCGCATGAATCAGTAAATGCATGAAAATTTGTACAGCCGTGGCCAGTATCCCGATGTATGCTCGCCTTGCAACCATTAAAACGAACGTAAAAGAAAAAAAAAATTACTGGATACCCCTAATTTACGGCGCATGAATCAGTAAATGCACGGAAATTTGTACAGCCGCAGTCAGTATCCCAATGTATAGATAAATACATAATAATAATCACTGAATGCACCTAAATCATGGTTCACGATTAAAATTTTTTTATATATAATATGAAGTGCAGAAAATGCATGAAAAATCTATACTGTAGCAATGACTATCATGCCTCCCTTTCCCCCTTTTTTTTTTCTTTCTAAAATGATTAAAAAACATATAAAATACACTGAAAAAATTAAGCTTTAAACCTTAAAAAAACATTAAAAGCACTAAAATCTAAAATTAATCTTATTTACAGATACTATGACGACGTTTCAAAAAAGAAACAAGAACGAAAATAAAAGCCATCTAAAACAATTAATTATCCTCAGTCAAATGGGAGATTTTCAATTAATTTAATTTAAAATCGCTGAAATGTCGTCATATCTACATTGTTTCTCGAAATAAGCAAAAAAATTATTAAATAGTACCCATTTTAATGTACTGTTTCTAACTACCCGAGTGGAGCATGTCCAAAATGTCATTCATGAGACGCTACTGATACGTGTGTAATATGTAGTAATTTCTCCGATATGAAATTGTATACATTTTGAAATTATGTACAGCAAGGTAATAGTATTCAATTTTTTTTTTTTTTTTTCATGCAAACATAGAATTTATGTATGCATAATATTTATTCCTACCATGCAGAAATTTGTTCATATATATATAACCTGTCTTATTTGAATCATTAAAAAAGATAAAATTTTAACGGCCCTCTTCACTCACCGTCGCCGGAAGCCGGAGCCAATGTAATTGTATGAGGAAATTTTCTTTACAAATAACTTATTAACTAATACATATTTTGAAATTCTGTTTTCACATTCAGAAAATTCCTAGCTGTTAAATTGACGGACCTTTTTTAAAAATGTACTTTTTTAATTTTTAATATTTTATTTTGAAATTGCAAAATGAAAAAAATTCACATATTGAAAATTCGTGTTTTGCAGCTTTAAAATAAAATATAAAATATTAAAAAAAAAAAAAAATTTTTTTTAAAGGGCCGTCAATTTAACAGCTGGGAATTTTCAGAATGTGAAAACAGAATTTAAAAATATGTATTAGTTAATAAGTTATTTGTAAAGAAAAATTTCCCATAGAATAACATTAGTTTCGGCTTTCGGCGGCGGTGAGTGAAGAGGGCCCTTAAGTTGCAAATTCAGCTTTTTCATTTGCCCATGCAAACAGCTATGTGAAATATAACATATGAGCAATAGTGTAAATGGTTGAAGTCAATGCTATATTTAAATTTTATGCTTATTAATCAATTATCTAAAAGTTAAATTTTAGAAGGTGGACATTTCGACACTATCATACTTTGTTAATTTAATAAATGAGCTTGGAAAAATTTATAACTTTTTTTTTTCTTTCTGCAAAACTTTACATTAAGGTGCAATATCGTTTGTTTTCATTACAAAAAAATTGTAAACCAACGCTACGACTGTAATGTTATTTGAAAAATAAATAAGATAATAAGCAAATGAAGGAAAATCATTACAAGTTTTGAATTTCGGCAAAAATAAGTTTAATATGCGAATTAGTAAATTAAACACATAAATGATATCTGAATAAAGTAAATATCCAGCATTATTCAGTTGAAATATTTGTTCACTGCATTTAATATGCAATCCATGTATTCCTTCTTCATTTATAAAATATAAAGCTATTTTTTAAATAAGGAAAATTTAAATGAAATTATTTCTGAATACTGATTAAAACTTCAACCTTTCAATTTCAACAACACACTAGATTATTTTTCTTTATAATTATTTATTAAAGTATAAGGTTTTATTTTAAATCAAGGGTATCTGAATAAAATGTAAATTGTATGTTATAGATAAAAATGTAATTATAATAGAAGTAAGATGAAAACTTTTCTCTTTCTACAATTTTCGTCTATAATTACGGTAAGTACAAAATAATAATTAACTATTATTCGAATTTGAGATTTATTTGTATTATTCGATATTTTTATGCGATTCTGTATTCTGATTGGTTTATCAGTCATATAATCGATGTTAGAGCCCGAAGATAAAATCGGAAGTAAAGAAAGCCGAAATAGTCCGAAATCGTGACATAGGCGTTAAGGATCCTTATTCTTGGCCGGTCTGAATAGCTTTTTAAGGAAAAATCTTTAACTTTGTGTTAAAGATCTTTAGTTAAGGATCCTTAACAGCGGACATCTGAATCTGGGGGTTATAATTACCTTTAAAAAAATATATTTATAAACATTTATGAATCAGCGAGTCACATTGAATCACAAAACGTAATAATCATAAATTTATTGCGCAACTACAAACAAAGAACTAGTATGTTGTGGCCACCAAAAGACTTTCTTCTATATTTTCCTATACAAATTCACTAAGGGTATATAATTTATTAAAACTATTATACTAATAGATACTAATCTAATAGATACTAATTATACTATTAGATACTAATCTATGTGAGCTTCAGCCACGATTTTCCTACTGTGAGCTTGAAGCATGTGCGCTTCGGCCGCGGCGCCAGACCTTCGGGGATCGTACTCGCGACCATCGTATTAATAATTTGACACTCTAACCAACTAAGTCAAGGAGCGACAAACGGAACAGCTTATATTTATTTTAGAATGGAGGCGCCTTGTTTATTAAACACGAAGACACAGTGACAAAGTCAGTTTCATGTAAAAAGCTTCTAAAAAAAAAAAAAAAAAAGATTTTGAAGTGGTATTGACGGCCCAAGCCCTCCCAGACCTCCATCCCTATATCTGTTATTCTTTGAACATGCATTGAGATCGGAGTTAGTTATACATGTATGCAAATTTTCAGCTCAATCGGATTATAGGAAGTGCGTGGAAGTTCAGTTCTTCGATTTAACCCATACATATAAACATCATACCTTGTTAAATAAAAATATGTAAAAAATCAAAACTATTAGGGGATTTCACCCAAATTTTTAGCAGGCTTTGCCCGCTTCGATGGACACTATACTTAAATGAGTTGTCAAAATCCGATATCATTATTAATAACCTAAGTTAAAGTTCTCCCTGTGTTCGGTAGGGGTTTTTCCCTTTCCAACGTGAAGAGTACATGTCCCCACTGTCTTCGGCAGCAACTTACCCGCTTCTTACTTCCCATTCCCCAGCGGGTCAGTTCGAAGATTTGAGAAATTTCACCAACGTATATAATGCGTACACTTAATCAATATCCGCACCCAAAATTCGCCACTCTAAGATAATTTAAAGCACTTTCAAACGGGAAAACGTGTTTTACGCGTGTTTATTGCCCCCTACCCCAAGGGGAGTAAGGGGGAATTTCGTAATATCCTGTTACAATAAGTGTCGGATACATATAAACAATTTATACACTAAATTTCGTGACCGCAGATCCCATAGATTTCCCGAGACAAATTTAGCCCTAAAAAGAGGGTCTCGAATTTGCTCCTTCATAACTCCTCCTCCCCCCATCAAAAAAAAAAAAAAAAAAGAAAAAGAAAAGAAAAAACGAAAATGAGTTTTTGGAAATATCCTAAAGAAGACACATGGCTGTTTTCAATACTGCTGTACCATTTTCAGTAGAGCTCTACTCAAAAATCCGAAATTTCTGAAATTTCCCCCGAAAAACGGTTTTCTCCTCCCTCCTTTAAGAATTAAGAATTCTAAAATCGTACATAATGTTTTATTTATACTCAAGTCTAGTCTCCTCATGTGCAATTTCTTCACTGTGAAGTTATTTGGTGCCGAGTTTGCTTACAAACGTGTTTTTAACTTTTGCCCCCACCTCAGGGGTGGAACGGGGGGAGGAATTTCGAAGAAGTTGAGCGATATTATTTTAAGTTGGGTAAAAATCTAAATTTCTGCCAAGCACCATTGAATTCTGTTCAGCCGTTCTCACGTGATACCCGGACAAAAATAGCGTTACAGACACTATGACACACACGCACATACAGGCAAAATTTTCTGAAGTCATTTTCGGCTTTCATGGTGTGTGAAACATGATAATATCACAATTTTTTTTTATTCTGACTAATTTACAGACAAAAGTCTGATTTTATTAATATAGATATTAATAGAGTACGTTGATTAATAATATATATGGTAGATACACACAAACGCTAAAACTTTTCATTATATCTTACACAGGGCCCGATTAAGCTTTGAAACTAGGGGAAGCTCAGCATCATTTCGGGGCCCCCTTTCATTTCGGAAAATCTTGTTTTCCTGTTACATATTGTAATATAAAAATGCTATAGACAAAAAAATAGTGTGTTTTTATTTTTTATTTATTTATTTATTTATTTTTTTTTTTTTCATACATCTGGGTGGTTTCTACACAAAACATTAAAATCATACAACTTTTTAATTAAGATCATTCAGATTTTTGAGGTTAAATAATAGATTTTTCTCGAAATAGTGAGTGTTTTGTCTTGTTTTAGGTAACCTTTCTCAGAAAAAATTCAATCTCAGTGTGAAAATATGAAACAAAAAATTCAAGACCATGTTTTTAATCCTTATGGGGCCCCCTATTAAACTTTAGAGGGGAAGCCTGAGCCTTTTGGATAATCAGGCCCTGATCTTACAGACGCTAAAATCTTTCGCTACCTATTGTATTTCGGAAAATTTACTGACGTTTCGGCAAAACACAATGAAAACGTTTAATCTCAATCTGAATTCCGCTACGCGTACGCAATAAACCGCAAATTGTAACACCTTCGCAATAACTTCACGTGTAATTAATATTCGATTAAAAATTTAATTGGACACCTGTTTCGGATTCTATGAAAAAATGTCATCTGAAACGTCGATACTTCGCTAGCTTAATGAATTTTTCTTCTTTTTTAAATTCATGACCAAGGTATTTAATGTCATACAAACTTCATGCTTCGTTGCCTTAAATGCCGTTGGCAATTAATGGCCACCTTGAAAAAAGAAAACAATACTAAAAGGTCACAAAGAGTGACTCTTCAATCCGTGCCTAATGGGAGAACCGGTACGGTGAGGGGCATTTACGCAAGAGTTATTACGGGTAAATAATGTAGAATGAAAATTGGCGTGTAAAACATCTGACGAGAATTTCAAATTATTTCCCGCTATTCCGTCGGAGATTTTTATTATAAAGGTTCCCAGTGTTACTCACATTTGTGTCAATCTCACAAGTTGAAATCGGGAAGGTAAGTTTAATTATTTTATACTATGTATTAGTAACTGAGATAATTAAAATATTTTTTTAATTCCTTTTTTCAGTAATTCTGTGAACTATTTACCGAAGAATATTCAAATTGTTACATCGCAAATGTAAAAAGAGGCATTTTTAAAATAATGTGCAAAAATTAAATAGGAAAATGCATTCTATTTCTTCTTTTGGATATCCAAGAAGCTTTTTACATATATTTAAAAATTTTTAAAATCTTGTTAATGATATTTCTTCCATTCCGTTCTTGTCTGATGCTTGGAAATTACTCACATAGCTTCGATTTTCATTCAGTTTTAATGTTTTTTAGATTTGTATTTTAATTTTATTTATTTATTTACTTTCTTTTTTCATTTTATAATTCTGGTCACACCAGTATTTATATTTACGTTCAACTTTATATGTTTCTGCAATTCCCATAAGTCGGTTTTGTGCATTGCCACTCTGTTTGCATCACACATAAAAAAAGTTGTCAGTTGACAATACAGAATTGACTAACCCAAACAGCTGACTAGGAAACTTCAGTTAAAAAGTGTACTAGCTGAACTAGTCTGCAAAACAATATCCCAGACTAGGAAGGTTAATATTATCAGATATAGCCGTCTTAACTGATAATATTAACCTTCTTAGTCTGGGGTTTTGTTTTGGAGACTTGTTTAGCTAGTGCACATTTTAACTCAAGTTTTCTAAGTCAGCTGTTTGGGTTAGTCAATTCTGTATTGTCAAGTGACAACTTTTTTTTCTGTGTGCAGCACTTGTGTCTACTTTTTTCGCCTGACGAAGGGTCGTGTTTTCTTTCAACCCGAAACAACTGTTGCGAGTTCTTACATTTTATGGAGTTTATTCAAAGTTTTACACTAATTATTATTATTGTTGTAAATAATACTATAAGCAAATAATTCTCTTTAAACAAATTCTGTACGTCCTTTTTACTTTTAAAAATTCATATCTAGTTATTTCTATTTAAAATTTGAGTTCTACTAATTTTTACATTTTTATTTTCATGAAATACAATATCATTTAACAATTTTAGTGTATAAATAAATAAATGAAGTGAAAATATTACGCTTGATAAAATTATATATTAGATACATTAAGTCAGATAAATCAAAATTTTCACTAAGTATGCAAAAATGAAACAGAATCAGTGCATGAAAAATTCTAACTACATTATGTTTTAGTAGTTTTTTTTTTTTCCTTTCTTTCTTTTTTTAATAATCTGAAACTTTTTACATTTTTACTTCCTTCTACATATATATATATATATATATATATATATATATATATATAAAGCATCGAAATCGAGAAAATATTTTACCAGAGATTTTGTATTAACTTATACGTTTTAAAATGTTCTGAACACGATTTAACTATTTTTAGAAACTGTCTGTCTGTATGTTTTTCACAAAATTTTGTGGATTCTGTGTCTAATAAACCAATGGACGAAATCCGATGTAAGTTGATATTTGGTTGGACCTTAACTTAAATCGGTGCTAAGTTAGTTTTTGGTGCATATGCCTCAACAAGCGGCGCTCTCGTTTTGCTTTTACAAAATTTTTAATATGGCAGCGTAGGACAAAATTTTGTATAACTGTATGTGATGAGAATTTTTAAAACAATTTTTGTGAAAGAATAATATAATTTACAGGGTAATCAGTTTAATCCTTTAAAGTTCACTACACATTTCCGGTTTGAAAAGTGTGAAACTAATTTAAAAAATGACTTTCAGACGCATCACTGATCATAAATATACAGATGAAAAAAAAAAAAAAAAAAAAAAATATATATATATATAGCATTTTTTATTTTCCAGAAATTTATGATTCCACAGTGAAACCAAGGAACGGTAACGGGCTATTTTTTCGCCTTAAACAAATTAATATGAAAGTTGCAGAGAATAAATCAAATACTTTATAAATCTAAAACATTTATATTTTGACTTACTTATTAAGAAATTCAAATAACGGTTTATTCAGAAAAGAACCAAGTGTAAGCAGTGTTACAGCACCAGGCGCCTAGCCAGACATTGTTGCTACAGCTCTGCCTTTATTATTTAATTTTTTTACTTTATTTACAAATTTACGAATTTATACATAAAATTAACTATACTTACTAATTGTTTTACCAAAAAAAAAAAAAAAAACTTCATAATTGCAAAATATTTAGCACATATAAATTATTTAAAAAAAAAAAAAAAAAAAAAAAAAAAATATATATATATATATATATATATATATATATATATATATATAATTTCAGAAAATGATATTTTAAGAAATTTCAGAAAATTCAGGAAATCTTCATTTTCTACTCTTATATCTTATGTCTTGCGAAATTCTAACTTTTCTGGAACATTTTACATAACTTTTCAGACAGTTCTGTTTGTTTATATAAAAAATTGAAAGTAGCAATTTATGATTGAGAAGGATTATAGTAAGTTCATGTGCTATTATTTAAAATAAATGTTTTTTCTTTATTTTTAAAATTAATACAATTTTAGAAAATAAAGTGACTTCTATATCTGGCTTCATCTGGAATAGCATTTTTTGGATTTTGCTGTAGTGCTGCCATGTAGTGCAAAGAGAATGAATAAGAGTTTAACATTCTATTAACACTTTGTAAAAATACTGAAAAATTGCTGGAAAAAAAAAAAAAAAAATTGTGCAATGTTTGTTTTTTGGGCGAAACCAATGAACGTTAAAGGGTTAAAAGTGTACCCGTTGGTTTTTCTTATTACCCTTAAATCTGATGGATGTGGCAACTATTCTAACACTAAAGTATAATTGTTTGAACCTTGTTTAAGTGTGGGAGAAAATTTCAAACACTGTTGGACTGTTAAGCTTTATTTGTGAGGTAAAACAGAAATGGAGACGCATAGTGTTACTTAATTCATGTGATAATTTGATAATTTTAGTTTTGAAAAACATAATTTAATTCAAATTTTTTACATTATCATTCCTCTCAGAAAATGTTGAAAATGTTCGCCACCATTTTGAATGCAAACATGAACACGCCAAACCAAGTTTTTTGTCACACTTCGCCACAATGTTTTGTGTTATTGACGAGATTTCTTCATTTATGATCTGCTTTAATTCATCGATGTTTGCAGGACTTCTGTGGAAAACCCTATGAAATGATAATGTATAAATGATAATGATAATGTAAATGTAATGTAGGAATGATAATGTAAAAAAATTGAATTAAAATTTGTTTTTTATAAATAAAATTATCACAGGATTAAATAACATTGTGCTTCTTCATTTCTGTTTTACTTCACAAATAAAGTTGTAACAGTCCAACAGTGTTGGAAATTGTCTCCCATACTTAAACAAGGTTCAAACAATTATACTTCGGTGTTAGAATAGTTGCCACATCCGTCATATTTAAGGGTAATAAGAAAAACCAACGGGTACTCTTTTAAATTAATCGCCCTGTATATGTAATAGTCAATAAGCGCAAAAATTTTGTATATGTAAGATTTTTTATTACCTTCGGAAAGGTATCACTTTCTTCTCCCCCACCCCACCGTGAAGAAAAATTTTCAATATGAGTATTTTTTAAAGGAACTCGTCAACATCTTTAAAACGAATAATGAAACCATAGATTTCTGGTAACACTGCTCTGCATGAAAATCGGGACCAGTCATTTTTACAAATTATTATGTAAAATGAACTCCTGAATCCGAATGTGACGCCCATTTTGTCCTATCACCCACCGTTTTGGGAAGACTGCCCCTTATTCTTTCCGAACACTATAGTGAGGAAAGTATTGTAATCATGTCAAAAATCTGAATTTGAAATTTTGATGTTTCTATACGTTTCGAGGTCCAATGAGTCCGTTTTCACTATTTTTACGATGATGTATGTATGTATGTGTGTATGTCTGTGAGTGAACACGCTAGCGTCTAAACGCTTTGTTCGAATAAGCTGAAAGTTGGTACGTATATTGTAAGTCACCATAGTACGAACCCTATTGATTTTGGTGAATCTAGCACTTATGGTTTTTTTACAGGGACACAAAGAAAAATTCTTTATCATTATGGCCTATGGGACCAAAATTTTAAAAGAGCGATAGCATCTAAACGCCTTATTCAATTGAGCAAAAAATTTATACACATATTATAGGTCACAGATACTCAATCGGCATAGATTTTGGAGAATCTAGCACTTATAATTTTTTTTACAGGGACACAAAGAAAAATTCCTTATCATTATGGCCTATGGGGCCAAATTTTTAAAAGTGCGATAGCATCTAAACGCCTTATTCAATTGAGCTGAAAGTTTATATGAATATTATAAATCGCTGTTGCACTAACTATAAGCATTTTGTTGAATCTAGCATTTATAGGTTTTTTACAGGGACACAACGAAAAATTCTTTATCATTATGATCTATGGGCTCAAAGTTCAGTAGTGTTAAATAAAACATCGTGTAATATATGGAGAAAAATACTCAAACACTTTATTACGGTTTTCTCTCTTTTGTTTGTTTAACAACTCTTCTTTCTTTACTTTATCTACAAAACTGTTAATTACTCAATGTTCGGAAAGTCGAGTGGAGTCACTCCAGATTTTTTTTATTACTTTAAGGTATTTTATGGCTGTAAATTTGATTTGTAGGGGAGGGAAGAATTATTTTAGCTGTTAATTGTCTTCTGAGGTTGCTATAGAAGAGAAAAGTTCTATAACATTAACATTTACAGCAAGGGAAAAATTTAAGGGGTACTTGCCACTGAAATTATAAATTAAATTCGTTATATTTTATTAATCAGTTATTATTATTATTTATTACACATTATATTTTTTCTGTTTTTAAACGCTAAGATATAATATTTCCACTCTCCAAATAAAATTAATAGCCATAAAATTACCGAACAGTAATAAAAATTGGGGGGGGGGGATTGCTTTTTATTTAAAGTTTACGTTTCATTAATTTCTAAATTTAGATACATGTAAAAAAGACAATGCAGTTACCTTGGTAACTGATAATTTGGTAAATATCAGTAAATAATGAATTTCACTTTGAAAATATTTCTAGAATTTATATCCCAAACGATATTTCATATCGTTTTACTACACATAAAAATGTAGAGAGTTTGTAATGAATATGACTACCTGAAAAATGCAAAAATGCAGTCTAACTAACCTTATCTTTACATTTGCTTAATTATTATTAGAGCTAACAAATAATTTTCCTTATTTGAATTTTACATCCCGTTTATTTAAAATCAAAGTTTCAAATTTAAGTTCTATTAATTTTATAGTTTAGATATTAATAAGTAAACATTATGATTGCATTTTTTATAGGTATTAGTAATAGATATATTTAAAATTTCTATGAATTATTTCACACAGAACATTCAAATTGTGTTATCTTAAAGATCGACTTTTTTTTTTTTTTTTGTAAGGACTGATGACTATTAATCTCAATCTACGGATTTTTACGATAGCAGTTTTACGATAGTTGGACATTTATCGAAATCGAAAATTTATCGAAAATATAATTGAATAATTTGAAAGTGATGTTATAATTTGAAAAAAAAAAAAAAAAAAAAAAAAAAAAAACTAATAGTCCTCCGTACTAAACTAAATTCTGCTTTTGCCAGAATTTCATCAAAATCTTTCTTTTCTTTTTTTTTTTTTTTTTTTAATTAGCGTACAAAAATAAAGTGGAAATAATAATATAGGGAGGAAATCATAAATGCAATCTTATTAAATTTTTAAAAATTTAATATTTTAATTTAATATTTACTATTTTAATTATATAAATTTAATATTTTAATTTAAAACTTAATATTTTACTTATAAAATTTAAAATTTTAATAAATTTAATATTTTTTACTAATTTCAACTTTACTGTATTTTTATTTTGTTTCAACGTTAATCTATAATTAAGTATATTATTTTCCTTACTTAAATTTTAAATTATTTGAGTTTAGAAATTAAGTTCTAATAAGGGGTTACATATGTTTTGAAAGTTTAATATATATACATATATATATTAATCAGAATAAATGTTTGAATACTGAAATTAAATCATCTTTAAATTTCAAATGTTTGCACTGATAATATTATATTACTACTGAACGGTCTGTTTCTCTCTCTCTCTCTCTCTATATATATATATATATATACTTTTATTTAATATAATAAATTCCTTATTGAAAAATTTGGCCCTATAAAAAATAACATTTAAACAATACTTTATAAATTTTCATTAAAAATTTTAGAAAATTCACACCCGGAAGGACCTGGATTTCCATGACCCTTCAGAAAAGCAATAGACAGAAAAACTCATGATAAAGTCATGTAGAAAAAAAAAAAAAAAAAAAAAAAAAAAAGGCGGTTAGTTGATGAGAATATCACATGTTGAAACACAAGATTAATAATAAGTTTTGACAAAGTTGTATGCAAAAACAAAACAACATAGTTTCGATACATTTTACCACTCGGTGTAAAATTATTTGTAATCGAAAAAAGGAAAAAAGAAAGAAAACATTCGTTCGAGGATGAGATAAACTTATCTACTAACGCGCACACACATACACACACACTATAATACTATATATGAATGTATTATAAATACACTATATTATGAATTATTCTGTTTCTGTCCACTGTTTTTCTGGAAGTTCTTCGGAAACGAATTTTCCAAGATTTTTTATAATGGAAATACTGCTTAAATGTTGCTGTTTCATATGCTCAAATGTTTGAATAACAGTATTTATTTATTCTATTAAAAGAGAAATATTCTGGCGTGTCACTCTCACTACTTTCTCTTACCCTGATATTTAATTTAAGAGGTAAGATAACGAGTACTGTTATGTAAACCTATGTTAAATAATTCAAATTAGGCTTAGGAAGAGTTTTATATTATAATTAGTTCTGTGTTAGGGGGGCCCCTCCGTTTCATTAATGTACAAAAAACAAGCTATGAATATTTAGCTTAAAACATACATTATTTACCATATCTCTATGAGGAATTCATTTCAGCTTTCCTGGAAATGGTAAAACATTATTAGTAAAGCACATCCACTAACAACAAATAACTAGTGTGTTGTGGCCACCACACGATTTTCTTCTACATTTTCCTATACAAATTCACTCAGTAAAAATAATTTATTAAAATTATTATATAAAAAAATTATCTTCCATGATAATGCACAAGGTTTCCATATTAGAGAAGTAGTATAACGCTAAATATATATATAAAAAAAAGTTCAATTTATTCTCAATATTACTTAAAAAAAAAAAAAAAAAAAAATTGTTTGTTAAAAATGAAAAAAAATCGATTACTTTATTTTAAATTATCGCAGATCGATGGTTCAACCATTCGTTTTAAAGGTATTGGCGAGCTCTTTTGAAAGATACCCATCATGAAAATTTACTCCCCTCGAAAGGGACTTCCCCCCCAGGGAGGGAGGCGAGGCTCCTACACACACAATTTTTTTTTTTACCAGTTGACTATCTCTAAAACAAAAAATATATATTCATTTCATTTGGTTTAGTGCAGTGTATAGATGTTAAACTCTACTTACCTGCAATTTACCCTATAGACGTAATGTATTTGAATACTTTTAAATGTCCCTGTACACGAACCATTTGCTTCATCTCAACGAAAAGCTTAGTGTACCATCCCTATATGATACACATTGAGAATACCGAGTTTGGAATTTCTGCTACTATTTGTTCTTGAGACTTGATGATAACAGACAGACACACACACAGACCATTCGCTAAAAACATGATTTTCGTATTCAGGGGACCTCAAAACATGTAAATATAACAAAAACTCACGTTCGAAAATTTGACCTTAAAACAATACTTTCTCGACCCTATGGGTAAGAGAAAGTAAAAAGAGAGAAATAGTAGAAAATTATGAGATTAAATCTATGATGGAGATCTGAGCAGAGTCTACCTATGGCAACTAGTTAGATTATGAAGCATTTTGTTATTGTATTAAAATAAGCAATTAAAAAGAACATGAGTGAATAAATTGTTAACAAGGCCATCTCCCTGCGATATCAAATGTTCTCCATTCACTTCAAAATAGGGGGGAACGGGCGAAGAAAATTATGTTGTCAAAAACTTGGTCAATTTAGTAGACATTCCCCTCCCCCTTAATTATATCTTCTGTTATTTAGTAAGAACAGCTGCCAGATGTTCACTATCTTAATACGGCAGTTTAAAATTACGCAAATGGATAATTTAAGAAGTTGGGATGTTGTTCATTTGAAGGATGCCATTACGTGCATTACAACACATATATATTGCGATCCGTGGTGTCACAAACAGGTTTTTCTTCCAGAGGGTACAATAATAACTGAGAAATATTGTCTACATGTTCTGTATTACTGAAAAATGAGACTTCTTTAAAATAAAATATATTTTTGATGAATTTACACAATTCAAATTTTAAAAATGTTGAAAACATTTAATGTACTAAAATCCTTTTAAAAATCGATTTATAAAATTAATGATAATTACTATTTAAATACGTAAATGGCCCCATGAGCATGTTTTACACATACATAATTGTAGACGAAACAGCAATATTTCACAGCAACATCTGAAGTTTTATGCATTAAAAATTATACTTATTTTAATCTTTATTTATTTATTCAGACGATATAATGTATGTAGGGGAACTCTGGTTGTGGGCACAGTTTTGATTTTGGTTGATAACTTTTCATAGAGTAAATATTACGCAAACATATGAATACCAATGGAAAACTAGAATCCTTAGCAAGTGTTTGATAAAGTAACTGAATCGATTCCGTCAATTAGACAATTTTTATCACCAATTTTCTGAAGTGGTCATTTTTGGCCAAAAAAAAAAAATGTGTACCAGGTTTCAGACACACTTGAAAAATACACTAAAAATGACAATATAATAGGAAAAACCACCATAAATACAGAAAATAACAAAATTCATTCATTTTGTAAGGATTCAGTGGCCAAAATAATTACAGTAAATGGTATTTTTCTAATTTTATTCGTCATCTTCTTCGTTCTCCAAATCAGAAGTGAAAGTAAAATAATTTGCATGTATACTAGCACACTTCAAATGAACCAGACGATCACATTGGTTGCATTTGATTGAGTTCGCTCTTGTTAGGCATGGTAGCAGGCGCTTAAAAAAGAGATGATGCAGAAATCGACATTATTATCAGATTGTGGATGTTCTTTATTTTTTTAGCGCACTTGGCAGGCAGCTTGAAAAATAATAAATAAAATAAAATAAATAAATAAAGGCATTGTACAAAGTAAGAATATTGAAACTTTTTAAAAAAAGTTTTTTTTTTTTTTTTTTTCAGTTATTAACTTTTCAATATACTTATTTCGTTTATAAAATGCTTTCATCCCCCCCCCCATGTAATATTACATTTGAAAAAAAAAAAAAAAAAAGAGCAATATACACAAAGTAAGAAACATTGAAAATTTAATATTAAAAATTATTGGTCTTTTTTAGTTATTAACTTTTCAATATTTCTTACTTTGTGTAATGCTTTTTTTCTATGTAATATTAAAAACAATATATAAAATATATGCAGTTGACTCGCGATTTAACGAACTTCACGGCACCTTGGCAAGTAGGACGTTAAATACAACGAGATAAATAAAGGTTAAATCAAATAATCGTTAAATCAAAAGTTGCGATATTGGTTGTTTTTCATGCAGTTAAAAAAAAAAAAAAAAAAAAAGTACAATATCTTATATTATTAAGCGAGCAAGATTTGTATATACATATATATATATATTTCACTGTTCTTGAAAACGGTAGCAGTCAGGTGATCCCTAAGGAACTTTTCTAAATATTTGACAAAATGTGTAAATTCGAAAGTGCCAAGCATTATAAAAAGTAAGAAGTATTACAAAGGTAAATAAATGAAGGAAAAATAACTTTAAATATTAAAATTAATTAATAACTTTAAATATAAGAAAATCCTGAAATTTAAAATCTTAAAAATATTTTATTATAATATTTAAATCTTTATTATAAGCTTTAAATATTTTATTATAAATCTTTAACTATATTTTTTATAATTTTTTTTATTATAAACTTTAAGTATAAGAAAAAACTTTAAATATTAAAATTTTCAGTATTTTTTTTTTTTTTACTTTGAATAATGCTTTTTTTCCCCTATGTAATATTACATTTAAAGGGGGGGAGGGGCATTATACTAAGTGAGAAACATTAAAAATATTAAAATTTCTCACTTAGTTAAAGTTACTTTTTCTTCAGTTATTAACTTTTTCAATATGTTTTACTCTGTATAATACTTTTTTTCTCCATGTAATATTACATTAAATAAATATATATATATACAAAGTAAAAAAAATATTGAAATTTTTAATAATTACAATTATTTTTTCTTCAGTATTAACTTTTGCAATATTTTTTAATTTTGTATAATTATTTTTCCTTTCATGTAACATTACAACTGAAAAGAAAAAAAAAAAAAAAAAAAAAAAGAAGAAGAAGAAGAAGAAAAAGGTATTATACAAAGTAAAGTAAAAAATATTGAAAATTTTAATAGTTAAAGTTATTTTTTCTTCAGTTGTTAACTTTTCAATATACTTACTTCGTTTGTAAAATGCTTTCACCCCCCCCCCCCCCACCCCAGTTATTGTTTTTTCTTTATCAAGTTTTTTTTTTTTTTCTTCAGTTATTAATTTTTTCAATATTTCTTCCTTTGTATTATGCTTCATTTTTTTTTTTTTTTTTTAATGTAATACATTAGATTAAAAAATTAGTTATTTTTTTCTTCAGTTAATAACATTAAGGCTCCGCTTGGCAGGACTGGAAAGTAAAATCGTACTCCAGAAAAACTCGTGTTGCCAACAAAGGGCGTGTCTTATTCAGGGTGATTGGCATTCCACAAAATCCAATAGTGTCACACTTCAGCTTGTAGATGATACATATGTGCCTCTGATATCCAAATTTACCCCGGGGGCAAACCACAAGATGAAAGGGTGACTACGGAGAGGGAATGTGTGGCGGATCTGACCGGACAAGAATTATTTCCGGTAGATAAGAAAGCTTTACTATATTTTATAGTCAAAGATTCATTAGTACCTTTTTCTGTCAGAAAACGTTTCAATTCATTTTCATTGCCCGATAGATGCAGAGTCGATATAGGGATTCGTATAATTTGTAATCTTTTTGCACACAGCAATAATTGTGGGCATTGCGTATTGTAAGTGGAACAACGTCTTTCCTGTTACGATTTTATTTATTTATTTCTTAGAATATAAAATGAGAATATGTTTACAAAAAAAAAAAAACATCTATGAGCGTGCGAACATGTGTGTGTGTATATATATGCATACATACTCACGCGCATGAGTACATATATCTGTATATGTATAATAATAATAATAAAAAAAAAAATGTTACATTTATTACAATACTTTCAGTCTCATAAGTGAAGATTTTAATTTTTGATTTTTCTGTCAAATACTGCCAAATAAGTCTTCAGATGATACAAGGTTTTAAATTAGAATATAGTCACACTGTATGAAAGATATTTTACATAATAACTAGCTGTAATAATACGATTCAAAAGACATCATTTAAATGTTATCTTCATTTAACATATATTTTTAATATTTTTATTTATTTTACACAATATAAATATGTATAGGAATAGGTTACCATTCAGTATCTTTTTCACCAAACTTGTTTATGTGTTGAGTTATCTACCCTCGCACAACCGGCTTCCGGATCCCGGAAAAAAGGGCACCGGAAAAAAGGGCACGGAAAAAAGGGCACCGGAAAAAAGGGCACCGGAAAAAAGGGCACCCGGAAAAAAGGGCACCGGAAAAAAGGGCACCCGGAAAAAAGGGCACCGGAAAAAAGGGCACCCGGAAAAAAGGGCACTTTTGCGATTTGCGAATCGCAAGATGCAATAAACACGAAAATCCAAATCAGAGTCTACAGATGACTCTCATATTGAATTAAAAATATTTAGGGATAACTTTTGAGTGAAAATTCAGTAATTGCTTAATATAACTAGGGGTGGGGGGGGTGGAGCTAGATGGGAAATGAAAAAGAAAATAATGGTTTTTATGTAACCATGTAATTAATATTAATGAAACTGTGATAGAAATATAGATTATTAATTTTTTCAGCGAGGGCTAAGTATAACAGAGCAGTTTTTTTTTTTTTTTTTTTTGAGGGAGGGGGGGGGGATACAAGAAAAAAATACATATATATTTTTTTAATTGTTACCTGTTACTGATTGCAATGCAAATTTTTATGATTTAGACATGAGGCATGATCAATATATCTAATATGTAAAAAAAAAGGGGGGGGAGGGGGCTATGTGAGCAGAAAATAATAATACTTTTTATGTGAGTTTATGTCTGATTTTAAATACAATTTGTGTATCACTGATTATTTATGAATATTTTTAGTGAGTGTTACTAATAATGGGGTGGGGTGGGGGGCTTAGAGGGCAAAGAAAACGAATGTTTTTATAACACATGGTATAAGACTGTACTAAATTTGTGTCATTTACTCATTGTTAAGAAAAATTTCATTGAGTATGGCATGCAACGTTGGAGGGGAGGTGGGGGGGGAGTACCAGTTCTCCAAAGAAAATGAACATTATGGTTTTTATACAACCAATGTTATTGAAACAATACGCTAATAAAACTTATAGTTTATAAAGGTTTTCAATTAGGGTTACTTGTAAAAGAGGGGCTACTGTTGGGGGGGGGGGGTTAAAAGAAAAGAAATTGATGATATTTAAATCTGCCTGTTCTGGATTGTAATGAAAATTTATGAATTTTTATGAGTCATTTAATGTTTAAGAACATTTTTACAGGGAGGGGGGGGCGAGCAGAAAATTATAATGGTTTTAATGAGTCTGTGGCTGAATTTAATGAAAAAAAAAAAAAAACATTATTCATTATTCATGAAGATTATCTGCTGTAAATGTTACGTATAACGGGGGGGGGGGAGGTTAGGGATCGAAAAAAAAGAAAATGAATATTTTTATATTCATTTATAATTTATAATTTTCATTAAGTGTTACTGAATGTTTAAGAAATTTTTCACTGGAGAGGAAGGGGGGGGGGAGAGGTAAGTGAGCAGAAAATAATAATGTTTTTATATGAGTCTGTGAACGATTTTAATGAAACTTTGAATGAATACCATTCATTATTTATGAAGATTTTCAGTGAGTGTTACCTATAAGGGGGAGATATTAGGGGGCAGAGAAAAAGAAAATGAATTTTTTTTAGTACTCAGTTAAAAATTAAAAAAAAAAAAAAAAACCTCATGTATTGTTTAAGAAAAATTGGGGGGAGAGGGGTGGTTCGTAGGGTAAAGTAAAATAAAACTATGATTTATATGCAACCAATTTTATTGAACCAATAAATTAATAAAAATAGTTTATAAAGGTTACCAATAATGGTTGCTTGTAAAAGAATACTGTTGAGGGGAGAAAGGTAGAGGAGCAGAAATTCAGTATGTTTTAATCACCCTGTTCCGGATTGTAATGAAAATTTATAAATATTTATAAGTGTCATTTAATGTTTAAACATTATTTTACAGGAAGGGAGAAAGGAGCTATGCGAGCAGAAAATAATATAGATTTTTTTATGATTCTGTGGTTGATTTTATTGAAAATTTGAATAAATATCATTCATTATTTATCAAGATTTTCTGTGAGTAATACGTATAAGGACGGGGGGTGGGTGGGGGAGTTAGGGGACAGAGAAAAAGAAAATGAATGTATTTATATCACCCCATTCAGGATTGTAGTAAAACTAGTCCCACTGACTCATTAGGAAAAATTTTATTGAGTATTGCATGTAACTGTTTTGTGTGTGGGGGGGGGGGGGGAGTACCAGGTAGGCAAACACAAAAAGAACGTAATGGTTTTTATGGAACCAGTTTTATTGTAACGATAAATTTAACTTATAGTTTATGAAGTTTTTTAGTAAGAGTTAGGTATAACAAAGTAGGCTGGTGGAGCGAGCAGAGGAAAAGAAATTGACTATTTTTTAATCACCCTTTGACGAGCTGTAATGAGAGTTTTATAAATGTCATTTACTGTTTGAGAAATGTTCTCTAAGTGATATATATATATATATATATACCTCGAAAGGAAGATTTGCAATGGGTGTCTACGTGAGCTGAAAATAATAATTGTGCTTATATGAATCTGTCATTGATTTTAATGAAAATTTGAATTAATATGACTTATTATTTAGTAGTAATTATTAGGAAAGTGCCCTTTTTTCCGCATACTGAAAAAAGGGCACTTTTTAAAATTTATTTTTATAAAATACATATTAAGCACTAACGAATGCGAAAACATCGAAATTTCAATGGTGGGCGTGTTGGGGGGGGGGGGGGTAAGATGACAAATTTAATATTTATTTCTTAATTACCTTTTTACAATAATTTTAACCCACCCCCTCTCCTTACAATGAGTCTTTAATTATTACTCATTCGTTTATTTATATTTTTCAGCTTCAATTTTATTTTAAACTTCCTAAAATTATTATTATTATTAATATTATTATTATTATTATTTTTTTTTTTTTGTCGGATCCACGTACGGAAAAAAGGGCACTTTTTTTAATGCTATTTCAATAATGCAGGCTGAACATAAACGAATGCGCAAGCATTTATAATTTTGAATGGTTTGCTGGGAGAGGTTGAGCTGATAAAATTAACAGTAGATATATATATATTTTAAATCAGTCTTTTCACAAATTTTAATTTTTCCTGCCGTTTTAATGTAACTGTAATGAATACTCATCGGTTACAAATTATATTTCTATTTTGAATGTAGTTCAATAAAGTAAAAAATAGATGTATATATCTATATATATATTAATAATGTATATATATATATAGTTTCTTTTGTAACAACCTCTTAGATACACCAAATGTAATTTTGACGGCATCCTGCTGTTCATTTTGTATTTAGGTAAAGTAGTTAATGGGAAAGTGCCCTTTTTTCCGCATGCGGAAAAAAGGGCACCGGAAAAAAGGGCACTTCTTAAATATTTGTTTTGTAAAATACATGTTAAACAACAGAGAGTGCACAAACATCGGCATTTTATTGGTGGGTGACAAAATTAATAAATGTTTATAAATTTAAATTTTTAATAATTTACTCCCTCCCTCTTTTTTCTTAATTATTGGAAGACCAAATAATTAGTGGAGAAGTGCCCTTTTTTCCGCATGCGGAAAAAAGGGCACCGGAAAAAAGGGCACTTCTTAAATTGTTTTTTGTAAAAAACATGTTAAACACCAAAGAGTACACAAACATCTTTATGACACAAACATTTTTATGATTCTGTGGATGATTTTAATGAAAATTGAATAAATATCATTCATTATTTATCAAGATTTTCTGTGAGTAATACGCATAAGGACGGGGGTGGGGGGAGGGAATTAGATGGCAGAGAAAAAGAAAATGAATGTTTTTATATCACCCCGTTCAGGATTGTAGTAAAACTAGTCCCACTGACTCATTAGGAAAAATTTTATTGAGTATTGCATGTAACTGTTTTGTGGGGGGGGGGGGGGGGAGTACCAGGTAGGCAAACACAAAAGGAACATAATGGTTTTTATGGAACCAGTTTTATTGTAACGATACATTTAACTTATAATTTATGAAGTTTTTTAGTAAGAGTTAGGTATAACAGAGTAGACTGGTGGAGGGAGCCGAGGAAAAGAAATAGACTATTTTTTAATCACCCTTTGACAATCTGTAATGAGAGTTTTTATAAGTGTCATTTACTGTTTGAGAAATGTTCTCTAAGTGTTATATATATATATATACCTCGTAAGGAAGATTGGCATTGGGTGTCTACGTGAGCTAAAAATAATAATTGTGCTTATATGAATCTGTCGCTGATTTTAATGAAAATTTGAATTAATATGACTTATTATTTACTGGTAATTATTAAGAAAGTGCCCTTTTTTCCGCATACGGAAAAAAGGGCACCGGAAAAAAGGGCACTTTTTTAATCCCTTTTTATAAAATACTCGTTAAATACTAACGAATGCGCAATCATCGAAATTTAAATGGGGGCTAAGATGACAAAATTAACAATATTTTCTTAATTAGCTTTTTATAAATTTTAGCCCCCCCCCCTCCACGCCTTACAATGGAACTTTAATTATTACTCATTCGTTTATTCATATTTTTCAGTTTCAGTTTGATTTTGAACTTCCTAAAGTTTTTCAATGAGAAGAGAAAAATGCGCAAAAAGAAACGAAATGCTTAAAAGAATGCGTTTTTTTTTTTTTTTTTTTTTTTTTTTTTTTGGGGGGGGGGGGGCAGAGGAAAAGACATTAAATATATTTAGATCACCCTCTTTCGGATTGTAATGAAAATTTATAATTTTTTTTTTACATGTGTTATTGAATGTTTAAGAAATTTTTTCACATAAATGGAGGGGGGGGGGGGGCTAAGTGAGCAGAAATTAATGTTTTTACGAAAAAAAGTGCATACGGAAAAAAAGGGCACTTCTTTTTTATAAAATACATGTTAAACACCAAAGAGTACACAAACAACGTTAATTTATTGGTGGGTTGAGGTGACAAAATTAACAATTTTTTTTTTTTTTTTAATTTATCCACCCCCCCCCCTTCCTTAATTATTGGAAGACCAAGTAATTATTTGAAAAGTGCCTTCTTTTCCACATGCGGAAAAGAACGCACCGGAAAAAAGGCACTTTTTTAAATTTCTATTTATAAAATACATGTTAAGCACTAACGAATGCGCAAACATCGAAATATGAAAGGTGTGTGTGTTGGGGGGAGGGGGGGGAGGTGAGATGATAAATTTAACATTTATTTCTTAATTACTTTTTTCCAAATTTTAATCCCCCCTCTTCCCCTCCTTACAATGAATTTTTAATTATTACTCATTCGTTTGTTTATATTTTTCAGCTTCAATTTGATTTTAAACTTCCTAAAATTATTATTATTTTTTTTTTTCTCCTCTACCGCCTTAATTTCTACCCTTCTTCCTTCCTTTATCTTCTACCTTTGCACTTTATAACCAAAAATAAATGTTGACGCATCAATTTTACCATTGAGATTTTTCCGGTGCTTTTTTTACCGAGCACCGCTAGTCTACATAAATAAAAAGGAGTACCTTTTTGTGTATTGTGTATCTTTGTGTGTATGTCTGCGCTCTGGTGCTGAAAGCTACTGACCGCAGCGCTGCAAATTTTAACAGAGAGGTACCCTGGATCCTGAAGGCGTGCACTTCATAGAGATTTTTCCGAATTTCGAGCTTGAATTATTATTATTTTCCAATTTTGAACATTGACTTCTCTGTTTTATTTTCTAAAAAAAATTCTTTCATTTCATTTGTGTGCATGTCTTAGTAAAGGCTATTAAGCTATTTATTTATTATTTATTTAACCCGTAACTGGGGACTAAAATTTGACTAACTTACATTAAAAAAAAAAAAAAAAAAAAAAAACAGAATTTGAGAGGGCAGTTTGTTAGATCTATATCTTACAGGGCAAGTGTAGAAGGTGAAGCAGCATAACATTTAAATGATAAATTTATTTTTAATTACTGTAAACTTTTTTTTTTTTCTTTTTCGTGAAATTTTAATTATATTTTAGGCCGTATATTTGAAAATAATGTCTGTTATAAGTACAAAAATTTGAATAAATACCATAAAATGCAAGATTATGCAACAAATGTTTCGGGTTAAAATAAGACAAGATTCTTCGCCACACCAACAAAGTAGGCACGAGTACTGCAAATAAAATGCGTTGCCGCTTTGTTTGAAATTCTGGGTCATTTAATCTATTCAGTTTATTTCTTTACCTTATACGCATAACTAAGAAATCTATACACCCAGTTTAGGGATTCAGAAAATAGCTATTCGTTCTAGATGAAGGTAGAATATATATATATATATAGCGCAATTTTAGAATGAATTTTTCATTTTCAATAAATAGTAAGCATATGCTATTTCATTAAAAATAAATATTAAATAAAAAACTAAGACTACCTTTGAAAAATATAAAACTAATAACATTACATTATTAATTCTGATTTTGCATAGTAATGTTATATATAATTCCATTTGTATAAAATAAAAATTGTAAGTTTCTAAATTGTTTACTAAAATTCCGTTTATACGTCGTCTTATCAAAATATTCTTTTATGACAGTCCAATGAAAGGGGTATATCTTATATTAGTAAACAAAATTTTCATGTAATTATTACTTGTCTTAATCTTTTAAATGTTACCTTATTATATGCATTTAAACATTTTTGTGCCGAGTTTTCATAGAATAAAAAGCTTTTTTTTACCACCTGAAAGAAATATAAAGGTGTTTTCTATGTTATGTTCAGTATAAAATAAAGATTCTTTTAAAAATACTGATCATGAACTTTAATGCATCAGAAATATTTTTGCAAGTCCCTTTACACACATTACTTGCGATAATTATATCATTTTCAATAGAGAATATCGATATGCCACAGAAAACTTAAATCAGGTATATCAGCTCCAAGCCCTTCAGTAAATAATATAGAAAAAAAGATCTTGATCGTAGAGGTTAAAAGACAAACAGAAAGACAAAACGAAGCCATATTCATTCTTAAGTATTCTTAGAAGCTTTTAAAATGCATATTTATTTATTTTTTTAATGGACTTTTTTCGGGTGATTTTTTTTTTTTTTTTTTTTTTTTTTCCGGGTACTATTTTTCCTGGTGACTTCTTTTCCGGGGACTTTCTTTCCCGGGGACATTTTTTCCGTCATTCCTGACAGCCATGTCTAATGTTATTCTATGGGGGGGGGGGATAATGTCCACAAGTACACATTACTTAATGTATATTTTTCTATTCTGTTTTCACAATCAAAAATTCTTAACGGTAAAATGAGTAATCATATTTAAAAAACTAATTCTTTTAAATTTTGAGCTTTGAGTTCAAAAATGCAATTTTTCACAAGTTGCTTTCTTCTTATTTTCAAGTTGAACAATAAAATAACCAAAAATTTAAGCAATCAATTTTTGAAAAATAAGTACAAAATTAACACTTATGGATTTTCTAAATGTGAAAATGCAATTTAAAAATATTCATTAGGTAATGCATCATTATGGAAACAAATTATTCCATAAAATAACATGGGTCACGACTCTCGGCTATGAAAACTATTGTCCGATATTAATTAAGAAAAATGACAATGTTTATTTTGAAATTTCGTCTTGCTGGTAAATACAATTTTAATCAAATGAATAAAAATGTTAATAAGCAATATATTTTTAATTAACGAAAACTATCTTTACTTTTTTTTTTATTTTTTAGGATTAGAAGTGGTTGTTATTTTTTTTAATTAATGTTTTAAGATCTGTCAATAAAAACATTCCCTTCTGAAAATTGTTGAAGAATAAAAATAATTCGGAAACATGTATTTGAAAAGGAACTATGCAGAGAAATTTTTTTCATTCTCCTTTTAAGAAAGGCAATAACTATTTGAGTGCATTTTTATAAGCAACTTAGTTCAGATACAGAGGAAAACCTTACTTACGCAATTTTCACGTATTACTTTGAAAGTTGTGTAGAAGTACATAATTTAACAGTACATGAGTTTTCAAAGGTCTTTTAGACAGGGCGGTAACCAAAGGGGTGTCAAAGGAGACTTAGCGCCTTCCACCTAGTATTGCTCTTAATTTAATTTTAAATTCACTAGTTTGTTGTATTAGGTTTTCGTTGACAAGTATAGTTTAAAATCAAATAATTTTTCTCAATCCTTTTCGCAAAATATAAAGTCATTTAATGTTTAAAGTATTTTATGGTGATAAAACATCCACTTCTTTGTTGGAGATTACGGCGATATTCAGAAGCGTCACGATTAATTATGGATTGCGTTTTGGAAACTGTGACACAGCGGGTCAAACCTTTTTCCCAGAAGTAAAAGAATCCGAAGAAAGCTTTATTGGTTCCTTTTGTGTACATGTGTGTAGGGTGCCTAGAATTTAGACACTCTACATGTGTCCATCGTCTGCAACTGCTTAATTAGTGTCATGAGGCATGAGGTACATCACAAAGAAGATACTTGTGTCCCTGCCGTCGCGACCTTAGCGCATTCCTCCTCAAAATGTGCACCCATTGTCTTTTTTGAAACGCACCTGTTAGAAATTTGAGATGTAACGCTCTTCCCATCTTTTACAGAGTGGTCTGTCGTGATAATTTAAATTTAAACGTTTTTCAAATACATTGATCTCGCCGCAAAATAGTCAAGAGACCGACTTCTAAAAATGCGTCTTCTATTGTTAGTTCCAGTTAAATAAAACTAAACAATAACATATGAAACTTGTAGACAAGAATAATATATCCGATAGGCGTCAGCTATTTTTTCCTTTTGTTAAGTTTTCGTACATTTTCTTTTGTTAACGTTAACGTTATGACTCTGGGTAACTATGGTTATACCTTTCTCCTATCCCTAACTCAAATGAACAACAATCCTATTCCGTTCCTGGAAGAAGGGGAATGTTTTGCTATTATTACTTTCTTCTATCTTCAATAGAAGAAAGTATTGCATTCGTAAAAATTTTCGATTTCGGGTTTTTGATGGATTTACACGTTTCGAGAGCTGTAGAACACGATTTTACCATTTTTAGAAAATGTCTGTCTGTCTGTCTGTGTGTGTATGTGTGACAAAATTTTGTGGCAACTATATCTCTGGAACTACTGCACAGAATTTCATACAAATTGGTATGTAGTTGCACCTTGACATAAATTAGTGCCTATCAACTTTTGGTAAAAATCGTCTTACAGGTTGCGTTGCCATCCCGCTTTTTCTAAATTTTTAACATGGTGATATAGGGCAAAAATTTTCAAGATGGGTATCTTTCGAAAGGTCTCGTCAGTACCTTTAAAACGAATGGTTGAACTATAAATCTGTGATAATTTAAAACAATGTCATCGATTTTTTTTACTTTTTACGAAAAAAAAAAAAAAAATAGAAAAAAAAAAAAAAAATCTTTTTTTTTTTTTTTTTTCTCCCCTTAATTTTATCAAACTCCCACGGTTTCCGTGTTCTGACAAACTTAAATTAATTTTTGCTTTTTTCCCCTAATTTTGTCAAAGTCCTACGGCTTCCGTGTCTTGACAAACTTTAACATATTTTTGCATTTATCCCCCAATTTTGTCAAAGTCCCACGGTTTCCGTGTTTTGACAAACTTAGAATAATTTTCACATTTTACCCAAAATTTTATCAAAGTCCCATTTTTTTTTTTTTTTTTTTAATTATTGTTACTGAGTGAATTTGTATAGGAAAATATAGAAGAATGTCTCGTGGTGTCCACAACATTCTAGTTTGTTAATTTGTAAATAGGGATGCTATAAAACGAAACACGTTTATTGGAAGATTTAACAATTAAAAATACAATACATAAAGATTATTGAAATATAATCCTACCCCTCCCCTCTATTTTAAGCTTAGCAACAATTTATTTTTAATAGGTATAGAAATAAAACACAACTGCTTTCTTTCTTTCTTTTTTTTTTGTTTTTAATATTATTATTTAAGCGTATTTTCAAAGTTATTAATTCGAATTGACACTCATAATCTCCGCAATTTGTGTGAGTAATTTAAAATAATGAGACTTGTAAAAAGCAACAAGTTATTAATTTATTTTTATTCTTTAAATATTTATATTTTGAACATAATAATAATATGTATAAATATATACATTATAAGTATAATTTTTTGATTTTTCTATATTTGAAAATGTACATGTTAAAAATTAGTGTTTAAATTAGAGTTTGAATAAACTGTTTTATTTAATATTTATCACACGTTGAAAATAAAATAAAAATGGCAAATTTATTAGAGCGAAGGAATATTGCTTTCAGACAAAATACATCATTTGAAAATGGTTTTATTTTCCTTTTATTGATTTTTTACATTTTAAGAACAACTTAAATAATCTGGTCTGCCACCGACAAAACTTTCTCTTACCATGCATTTCAAAAATAAATAAATAAATAAATAAATAAAATAAAAAATAATATTGCACATCAGAGGGTAAGATAACAAGTACTCAATATAAACCTTCGTTAAAAAAAATTCAAACTAGGATTAGGAACAGTTTCATTTGACAAATAAATCTATGTGATGGGCCGTTTCAATACATTGCCTATATTTATGTAGACTTCAATGCTGTTGTTAAATTTAAAACTTTACTCAAAATTATTCATACCACTTTCACCAGCGTCAACACATAAAACTTATCAATCGTAATCAAAGATTTCAAACGGCAATCTCATATGAATTTTAAAATGCAATATTTAAATTAGCTGAAATTACTATTATTGTTATAAAGTTACACCGACATACACAAAAACGAAAACTTAAAAATTTTACTTTATTATTCAGGGAACCTCGAAAACGTGTAATTATACAAACACAAGCATTTAAAATTTAACTTAAAAAAAAAAAAAAAAAACTTTATTTAGCGTCTGCGTAAGTGGAATTAATTTTCATTCCTGAGCAGTTTTTTTTTGCAACTTCCAAATATAGTTATATTCTAGTTCTTTTAGGTAACATTGTAAGCGAACAGTGAATGATTTTCATGCCGCATTCCACACGAAATATGTTTTTACGCATATAAAAATATTAATTTTGTTTTTGTTTTGTAAATCGTATGGGGATTAAACTGTACCTATTAAAATTTTCGCTCATAGACATAATGCATTTGAATTCTTTTTGTTTTGTTTTTTTTATATCCCTGTGCACGAAAAATTTACTTGATTTCGGCGAAAAATTTAATTTAGCATTTCTATATGATACAGATTTTGAATAATAAGTTTGTACATTCTGCTACTATGTTTGTTTTTGGAATATGCCGATAACAAACACATATACATACAAACAGACCAACAGCTAAAAACCTGATTTTTGGAATGAGGGGGCTTCAAAACGCGAAAAAAAAAAAAAAAAAAAAAAAAAAAAAAAAATCTCAATTTCGAAAATTTAATTCCTTTCATATATGCTACTACTTGCTTTTGAAATGCACTTATAACATACAAACACACATACAGACAGATATACAAAACCAACTATTAAAATTCTGATTTTGGGATTCATGGACCTTAAAACGTTTAAATATAAGAAGAACTCACCTTAAAAATTTGACCCCAAAATAATACTTTCTCTATCGTACAAATATGGGTAAGAGATAAAAATGTTAAAAATAAGTTTAAAAAATATAATAAAAAGTTAAATTGTGGAAATAACAAGAAAGTTTTTCTTCTTTTCTTTTTTTTTTTTTTTTTTTGAGAAATGAATTTAATAACCATTGCTAAGACGACTTCGTATTTTAAGGCAAGTAATCTTTTTTTTTTAATGTTGTTTGTGCATTAAAAATTTAAATCAACTATTTTTTTTTTCTTTTGTTCTTTAGCATGAAGTAAAAAAAAAAAAAAAAAAAAAAAAATCAAGTTTAAGAAAACACGAAAAAGAAATTTTAAGAAACGGATACAGTAACCGTTGCTAAGGAACGCAACACAGTTATTACATGTCGTTATGTGAAAGAATGTACTAAAAAAAATTGTTTCGAACGAATTTTATATCGATTATTATTTTTATGCCTGTAAAATACGATCGAAATTTTTCCATGTGTTTTTTAATGAATATTGTATAAATTATGCAACGGTTTGTATACTGAGATTCATTAATCATTTACGATGCATTGGGATTTGTGAGAGATATGTTTAAATTAACATACATTAGCAAAATACACAAACCTATTTCTAATGTAGAATAAGGTATGATTAGAAATAATTTACCGTTTAGTTGTTTAGATATATTGTGAAATATAACTGGGAAATGTTCGAAGTACACTGTGCAGTGCATATGAAAACTTGAAACGTTACGTACAGGATTGCACCTAAAACAATCTCTAGTGCGGTTTGCTTTAAAATTAAAGATATAAAGATAATTTTTCGAGATGTCTTCCTCCATAATTAAAAATTAAATTCTTTTTTAAGTTTCACCAGTGAGGTTACACATAAAAAAAAAACATTAAACTGTGTAATGGATAAAAGCAGTTGAAGCGTTGCGCGTTGCGGAATAAGGCCGATTGACTACTCTTGTGTCATAGGTCTGAGGGGGAGTGCATTTCGTGGAGGTCTTTCTAAGAGGTCCTAGTCCGTACTCACGCAAGTTTAGGAGAAAACCACGGGAAATTTCGAACGGCTAGGCCGACGAGAAAAAATGAGATCGTTCTCGGAACCTCACGTCTGCCATCTTTGAGCGCAGAACCGCTGGTGGGCTAAATACATTTGAAAAAAGTGTATTATATTCAAGTCAAATGACATTTTCTTCCTTTTTTAAATATTGTATTTAAAAAAGTCTTTTTTAAGTTTCACCAGTGAGGTTAAATATAAAAATTAAACATTAAACTATTTAATGGATAAATAGAGTTGAAAAATGTTTATATTCTGTGCAAGTCAAATGACATCTTCTTCCTTTTTTAAATATTGTATTTAACTTCATTTAATTTATTCAATTTTAATATTTTAAGATATACATAAAAGTTGTCGCCCTATTCTTTTTTTTTTTTTTGACTGTCAGTTGCAAAGATAAAATTAAAGTCTATCAAACCTTTCGCTAAAATACTTTTAATAAATAAGTGTGTGGTTAGTTATGAAATAAGTAACAAAAGAAATAGAAAAATTAAAACTTCCCGAGATCAAATATGAAACAAGATATTGATCAATATTAAAACAAATAAAAAAAACTGCGCAACGAAATGGCAGTTGGCGATACAAATGGCGGTACTTCAGCGGTTTCGCCAACGCGCCAAATAAGTGCTGAAAACGTGAAGCTTTCATAATATGATCCCAGCATTCTGAAATGTACATACGCATGCACACTCGTTAATGTTCAACGAGCATTTTTGAAATACCATTAAAAAAAACGCCCTTTTTTCCGTATGCGGAAAAAAAAGCAATTACTTAACAATTATTAAACATAAATTCATGCAGGAATACACGACGCAGCGAGCATAATTTTTCAGATGTCCAAAAAGAGTACAAAAAAAAAAAAAAAAAAAAAAAATCAATTTCTTGTAAGTTTAAACGAAATTGAGACTGAGAAATATAAATTTAAACTGATGAGCAATAATTAAAATTTATTATAAGAAGGAAGGGGAGGAGGGGAGGGGGGGTTAAATTTCTAAAAACCTAATTAAAAATTTGTTAATTTCAACCCACCATTAAAATGTCGATATTTGCGAACTCGTTGGTGTTTAACATGTATTTTACAAAAAACAAACAAAAAAAAAAACACAATTAAAAAAGTGCCCTTTTTTCCGCATGCGGAAAAAAGGGCACTTTTCCACTAATTATTTAGTCAACCAATAATTACGAAAAATGGGGGGGGGGGTGTAATTTAAAAAAAATGTTAATTTTGTCACTTCAAGCCACCAATAAAACGTCGATGATTGTGCACTCATTGGTGCTTCTTAAAAACAATTTAAGAAGTGCCTTTTTTGCCGGTGCACTTTCCTACTAATTATTTGGTCTTCCAATAATTAAGAAAAGGTGTGTGTGTGTGTGGGGGGGTTAAACTGTTAAATATTTAAATTAAAAAAAATTGTTAATTTTGTCACTTCAAGCCACCAATAAAATGTCGATGTTTGTGCACTCTTTGGTGTTTAACATGTATTTTACAAAAAAACAATTTAAGAAGTGCCCTTTTTTCCGGTGCCCTTTTTTCCGCATGCGGAAAAAAGGGCACTTCCCCACTAATTATTTGGTCTTCCAATAATTAAGAAAAAAGAGGGAGGGAGTAAATTATTAAAAATTTAAATTTATAAACATTTGTTAATTTTGTCACCCACCAATAAAATGCCGATGTTTGTGCACTCTCTCTTGTTTCACATGTATTTTACAAAACAAATATTTAAGAAGTGCCCTTTTTTCCGCATGCGGAAAAAAGGGCACTTTCCCAATAACTACTTTACCTAAATGCAGTAAAACCTCTCTATGTTGGATACCTACGGTTCCAGGAAAAAGTGTCCAACTTAGAGAGGTGTCCAACTTATAGGGGTGCTTACATTTTTCGATTTAATAAAATTGTATCTATGCATGCCTATTAACTTTTAATCATGTCTAAATATAACATAATTAAGTATTCATAACTTATATACAAAAAACATATAATTTGCCAATTTAAAATCTAAATTTAAACTGGTACATTGTGACCATAATAACACTTTCTATATATATATGAACTGCGCCATCCACCAGTTAATATGCACGGAAATTCAATCAATATAACTTCTCGCAATAAAGATTTTATATATGCAATTTGGTGCAATTTTATTCAATAAACGCTGTGATAGTCATATAGAAAATCGGGGAATGTGATTAAAAGTAGCACCACTTTGTCTACCGATATACACCCAAATTAAGATAACATTCATTTTCATAATAGCCATCTCACTTGTGAAGTTTGGTAAATTTATTCGCTCTAGAAACTGAGATATAGTTTTCCCGTGAACGGTAAAAACTGCAGCATAGCAGCGACACCTGTCGATTGATATGCACCGAAATTGAATCAAACTGAATCAGTATATTTTTTCACCATAGATATATCTCTCACATATTAAGTTTAGTGCAATTATATACTCAAGTAAAACTTCGTAGGAAAAATAAAAGGACAAATGTCGATGAACCCTAACAACCAAAATGTATTGTCTAATGCTCATTTTAAAACAGTATAAGTCAAGACATGCCTGTAGGCTCTCTACTAGATATTTCCTGGAGAAAGGGACAAAAACAATTCCCGCAAATCCATAAAAACAAAGACTCTTTCATTATGCGCCAAAATTGAGCAATTTGTGAAGTTTTCAATGGAAGAAAAAAAAAAAAAAATATATATATATATATTTTTTTTTACAAGATGAGACAGAGGTGCATATATTGTGACAAGAAACATTGTTTTGTAGATATTACAACTATTTCTACAAGGAATAAGTAAGATTTCTAAAAAAAAAGTGAGAAAATGGAATTTTTATAACTTTTTTCTCTGTTTCATTGGGTAAAAGTGTCCAACTTAGGACAGTTTATGTATGTCCAACTTCCAAGTTAGAGAGGTGTCCAACTTATAGAGGTTGGACATAATGTTAATCCTATGGATACATTCCGTTCCGAGAAAAAGTGTCCAAATTAGAGGGGTGTCCAACTTAAAGGGGTGTCCAACTTCAGAGGTTTCACTGTACAAAATGAACAGCAGGATGCCGTCAAAATTACATTTGGTGTATCTAAGAGGTTGTTACAAAAGAAACTATATATATATACATTATTAATATATATATAGATATATAAATCTATTTTTTACTTTATTGAACTACATTCAAAATAGAAATATAATTATAGAAAATAAATAGAAATATAAAAGACTGATTTAAAATATATATATATCTACTGTTAATTTTATCAGCTCAACCTCTCCCAGCAAACCATTCAAAATTATAAATGCTTGCGCATTCGTTGATGTTCAGCCTACATTATTGAAATAGCATTAAAAAAAGTGCTCTTTTTTCCGTACGTGGATCCGACAAAAAAAAAAAAATAATAATAATAATAATTATAATAATAATAATAATAATAATAATTTTAGGAAGTTTAAAATAAAATTGAAGCAGAAAAATATAAATAAACGAATGAGTAATAATTAAAGACTCATTGTAAGGAGAGGGGGTGGGTTAAAATTATTGTAAAAAGGTAATTAAGAAATAAATATTAAATTTGTCATCTTACCCCCCCCCCCCAACTCACCCACCATTCAAATTTCGATGTTTTCGCATTCGTTAGTGCTTAATGTGTATTTTATAAAAATAAATTTTAAAAAGTGCCCTTTTTTCAGTATGCGGAAAAAAGGGCACTTTCCTAATAATTACTACTAAATAATAAGTCATATTAATTCAAATTTTCATTAAAATCAATGACAGATTCATATAAGGACAATTATTATTTTCAGCTCACGTAGACACCCATTGCAAATCTTCCTTTCGAGGTATATATATAATACTTAGAGAACATTTCTCAAACAGTAAATGATATTTATAAAAACTCTCATTACAGCTCGTCAAAGGGTGATTAAAAAATAGTCAATTTCTTTTCCTCTGCTCCCTCCACCAGCCTACTTTGTTATACCTAACTCTTACTTAAAAACTTCATAAACTATAAGTTAAATTTATCGTTACAATAAAACTGGTTCCATCCATTATGTTCTTTTCGTGTTTCCTACCTGGTACTCCCCCCCCCCCCCACCCTAAAAGTTACATGCAATACTCAATAAAAATTTTCCTAATGAGTAAGTGGGACTAGTTTTACTACAATCCTGAACGGGGTGGTATAAAAACACTCATTTTCTTTTTCTCTGCCCCCTAACTCCCCTCCCTCCCCTCGTCCTTATACGTATTAGTCACAGAAAATCTTGATAAATAATGAATGATATTTATTCAAATTTTCATTAAAATCATCCACAGAATCATTAAAATGTTTGTGTCATAAAGAAAAATCATAAAGATGTTTGTGTACTCTTTGGTGTTAAACATGTATTTTACAAAAAACAATTTAAGAAGTGCCCTTTTTTCCGGTGCCCTTTTTTCCGCATGCGGAAAAAAGGGCACTTCCCCACTAATTATTTGGTCTTCCAATAATTAAGAAAAAAGAGGGGGGGTACATTATTAAAAATTTAAATTGAAAAAAAAAAAAAATGTTAATTTTGTCACCCACTAATAAAATGTCGATGTTTGTGCACTTTTAACATGTATTTTACAAAACAAATATTTAAGAAGTGCCCTTTTTTCCGGTGCCCTTTTTTCCGCATGCGGAAAAAAGGGCACTTTTCCAATAACTACTTTACCTAAATACAAAATGAACATCAGGATACCCTTAAAATTACATTTGGTGTGTCTAAGAGGTTGTTACAAAAGAAACTATATATATATTATATATATATATTATATATATATTATATATATATATATACATCAATTTTTACTTTATTGAACTACATTGAAAATAGAAATATAATTTGTAACCGATGTGTATTCATTACAGTTACATTGAAAAGGCAGGAAAAATTAAAATTTGTGAAAAGACTGATTTAAAATAGATATATGTCTACTGTTAATTTTGTCAGCTCAACCTCTCCCAGTGAACCATTCAAAATTATAAATGCTTGCGCATTCGTTGATGTTCAGTCTGCATTATTGAAATAGCATTAAAAAAAAAGTGCCCTTTTTTCCGTACGTGGATCCGAAAAAAAAAAAAACCGCACTTTTGCAATAATTACTGGACATCAATAAAAACTAAACTGCAGGATGCATCAACATTTATTTTTGGTTATAAAGTGCAAAGGTAGTAGATAAAGGAAGAAAGGAGGGTAGGAAGTAAGGCGGTAGAGAAAAAAACAAAAATAATAATTTTAGGAAGTTTAAAATAAAATTGAAGCTGAAAAATATAAATAAACGAATGAGTAATAATTAAAGACTCATTGTAAGAAGAAGGGGGAGGGGTTAAAATTGTTGTAAAAAGGTAATTAAGAAATAAATATTAAATTTGTCATCTCACCCCCCCCCCCCCCACCCTCCCCAATACACCCACCATTTAAATTTCGATGTTTTCGCATTCGTTAGTGCTTAACATGCATTTTATAAAAATAAATTTTAAAAAGTGCCCTTTTTTCAGTTTGCGGAAAAAAGGGCACTTTCCTAATAATTACTACTAAATAATAAGTCATATTAATTCAAATTTTCATTAAAATTAACGACAGATTCATATAAGGACAATTATTATTTTCAGCTCTCGTACACACCCCATTGCAAATCTTCCTTACGAGGTATATATATTATATGTCTCTTAGAGAACATTATTTTCTGCTCACTTACCTCCCCCCCCCCCCTTTCTCTCCAGTGAAAAATTTCTTAAACATTCAGTAACACTTAATAAAAATTATAAATTTTCATTACAATTCGGAACAGGGTGATTTAAATATCGTGAATTTCTTTTCTTTCGCCCCCCCCCCCCCAACAGTAACTTTACAAGTAAACCTAATTGAAAACCTTTATAAACTATAGGTTTTATTTGCTTATTGTTTCAATAACATTGGTTGTATAAAAACCATAATGTTCCTTTTCTTTGGAGAACTGGTCCCCCCCCCCCTCCCCTTCAATGTTGCATGCCATACTCAATGAAATTTTTCTTAGCAATGAGTAAATGACACAAATTTAGTACAATCTTATACCGTGTGTTACAAAAACATTCTTTTTCTTTTTCTCTGCTCTCTAACCCCCCCCCCCATTATTAGTAACACTCATTAAAAATATTCATAAATAATCAGTGATGCACACATTTTCTTTAAAATCAGACATGGACTCACATAAAAAGTATTATTATTTTCTGCTCACGTAGCCCCCCCCCCTTTTTTTTACTTATTAGATATATATAACACTTAGTGAAAATTTTCTTGAGAAGACATTCATAGAAATCTTTATTGCAATCAATAACAGATAACAATAAAAAAAAAAAAAATATTTTTCTTGAATCCCCCCCCTCAAAAAAAAAAAAAAAAAAAAAAAAAAAAACTGCTCTGTTATACTTAGCCTTCGCTGAAAAAATTAATAATCTATATTTCTATCACAGTTTCATTAATATTAATTACATGGTTACATAAAAACCATTATTTTCTTTTTCATTTCCCATCTAGCTCCACCCCCCCCCCCCACCCCTAGTTATATTAAGCAATTACTGAATTTTCACTCAAAAGTTATCCCTAAATATTTTTAATTCAATATGAGAGTCATCTGTAGACTCTGATTTGGATTTTCGTGTTTATTGCATCTTACGATTCGCAAATCGCAAAAGTGCCCTTTTTTCCGGGTGCCCTTTTTTCCGGTGCCCTTTTTTCCGGGTGCCCTTTTTTCCGGTGCCCTTTTTTCCGGGTGCCCTTTTTTCCGGTGCCCTTTTTTCCGGTGCCCTTTTTTCCGTGCCCTTTTTTCCGGTGCCCTTTTTTCCGGGATCCCCGGCTTCCTCACACCTGAAATTTTCTGATTGCGTCATTAGATATATATGCTAAGTATTTACCTCTTCCTGTTATAATATAACTAATTCTAAAGTTAGAAATTCACTTCGTTCCCTCATCTCCTGAACTAGAGGTGTTAGAAATGATTTTCAGTAACGAAATTCTTTCAAGAGAAACAAAGCAAAAATAAAAATATAAATTAAACAAGAAGAAGATTTTTTCCCCCTGTATTTTTTAAAATAACAAACCTGTTTCCAAACGAATGATTCTGCGTAATTTACTTTTAATTTATTTTTTCCCTAACTATATATATATATATATATATATATATATATAGCATAATTAGAGGGCTCGGCCCCCTTATCGTTCCTCTCACCAACTCCAGAAGGAAGCTTCGCCTCCCCCGACTCGCTTTTCTTACTGATCCCTGCGGGGCTCTGGCCGCTTGTTCGCTGCGTTGCCTTTCACTAAATAGGAATAATAAAATATTATAGAAAGCCCATATTTAGTGTCAAATTAAAATACATAATTTTTAATACCACTTTTTTTTTTTTTTTTTTTAAATATTATGCTTAAAATCAACATTTTTTTATTTTGCTTATTTATTTTTTTAATTAGAAAGAAATTCGCAATATCTTGACCATGTTGCGTTACAGCTAATTTATATGACCTCTCTTGGTGACTTTTAAATTTCTGTTACTATTTGGGAGATGAACTTTTTGGTATATAATTGCTTGTTAAAAAAAACTAGTATGTTGTGGCCACCACAAGACTTTCTTCTATATTTACCTATACATATTCAATCAGTAACAATATTAAAAAAAAAAAAAAAAAAGTACGATTTTTTTTTTTTTTTTTTGTTAAAAGTGAAAAAAATCGATAACTTTGTTTTAAATTATCACAGATTTATAGTTCAACCATTCGTTTTAAAGGTATTGACGAGACCTTTCGAAAGATACCCATCTTGAAAATTTATCCCCCCCGGGGGAAGCGATGCCCCCCCATGCAGAAATTTTTTTTCCTAGTTACATACTACTATTATCAATAATTCATATTAATTTTACAATCACAAGTTTAAAACAACTCTAATTATGCACATTTATACGAATTTTTGTCCTATGCTGCCATGTTAAAAATTTAGATAAAATGCTATAACAGCGCCACCTGTTGAGCTATTGATCCCCAAACATAATCAGCACCAGTTTATGTCGGGGACCAGCTAAATACCAAGTTTGGTTAAATTTCGTTAAAAAAAAAAAAAAAAAAAAAAAAAAAAAAAAAAAAAAAATTGCGATTTTTTTTCAAAGTTTTTTTTTGGTAAAAGTAAAAAAAATCGATAACTTTGGTTTAAATTATCACAGATTTATCGTTCAACCATTCGTTTTAAAGGTATTGACGAGATCTTTCGAAAGATACCCATCTTGAAACTTTGCCCCCCCCGGGTGGGAACTTCCCCCCCCCGGTGGGGGGGGCAACCGATGCCCCCACATGCACAAAAATTTTTTCCAAGTTAACTATTACTATTATCAACGAGACCTTTCGAAAGATACCCATCTTGAAAATTTACCTCCCCGGGGGGGGATTTTCCGAACCGATGCCCCCCCATGCACAAATTTTTTTTCCTAGCTAACTACTACTATTATCAATAATTCCTATTAATTTTACAATCACAAGTGTAAAATAACTCTCTTTATGCCCATTTATACGGAACTTTGTCCTATGCTGCCATGTTAAAAATTTGCATAAAATGCGATCACAACGCCACCTATTGAGCGATTGATCCCAAAATCTAATCAGCACCAGTTTATGTCAGGGTGCAACTAAATACCAAGTTTGGTTAAATTTCATTCATTGGTTCGTGAGATACAGCGTCCACAAAAAAAATGATACAGACAGACAGACATTTTCTAAAAACTATTAATTCGTGTTCTCCATATCCCAAAACATGTAAATCCATCAAAAAGTGGACTTCGAAAATTTTCGCGAATCCAATACTTTCTCTATATTACATATAGAAGAAAGTAAAAAAAGAGTAAATTTATTATTGAATTTTTACTTTCTTCTATATGTAATATAGAGAAAGTATTGGATTCGCGAAAATTTTCGAAGTCCACTTTTTGATGGATTTACATGTTTTGGGATGTGGAGAACACGAATTAATAGTTTTTAGAAAATGTCTGTCTGTCTGTCTGTCTGTATCATTTTTTTGTGGACGCTGTATCTCACGAACCAATGAATGAAATTTAACCAAACTTGGTATTTAGTTGCACCCTGACATAAACTGGTGCTGATTGGTAAACGCAATTTTTTTTTTTTTTTTTTTTTAACGAAATTTAACCAAACTTGGTATTTAGTTTGTCCCCGACATTAACTGGTGCTGATTATGTTTGGGGATCAATAGCTCAACAGGTGGCGCTGTGATAGCATTTTATCTAAATTTTTAACATGGCAGCATAGGACAAAAATTCGTATAAATGTGCATAATAAGAGTTGTTTTAAACTTGTGATTGTAAAATTAATATGAATTATTAATAATAGTAGTATGTAACTAGGAAAAAAATTTTCTGCATGGGGGGGCATCGCTTCCCCCCCTGGGGGATAAATTTTCAAGATGGGTATCTTTCGAAAGGTCTCGTCAATACCTTTAAAACGAATGGTTGAACTATAAATCTGTGATAATTTAAAACAAAGTTATCGATTTTTTTACTTTTAACAAAAAAAAAAAAAAAAAAAAAAAAAAAAAATCGTACTTTTTTTTTTTTTTTAAATATTGTTACTGATTGAATATGTATAGGTAAATATAGAAGAAAGTCTTGTGGTGGCCACAACATACTAGTTTTAGTTAATTTGGGGCTTAGTCACAATTGTAATAAGGCATCCAGAAAAAATAAATTTCACTCATGATTTGAAACAAGTAAAGAATAAATGCAGTTCTATGTAAAGACTAAAGACCAATTTGGCTGTTTTCTTTAAAACGTGTAATTGTTTGCCGAATCAATGAATAGGGTATCAAAAAAATCTTTATTTAAAAAATGTCTATTGCAGATTGTAGGAAATGTACAATAAGAAGACACACGGAAGGCATAAAAAGAACTTTTATGGATTTACACATTTTCAGATGTCAATAACTTGATTTAATCATTTTTAGAAAATGTCTGTCGGTGTGTCTGTGTGTGTGAGAGAGAGACAAAAATTTTGTGGCAACTGTATCACAAAAACTTCTGCGCAGAATGTCATACAAATTGGTAGGTAGTTTCTCATTGTCATAAAGTAGTGCCTATTGATTTTTAAGGAAAATCGTCTAACAGGTGGCTTTGCCCTTTCAAAATTTATACATGGTGGTATAGGACGAAATTTCGTATAAAAGTGCGCAAGGAGAATTATTTTAACGATTTATTGTGAAGTTAAAAAGAATTATTTAATATAGTATGCAATAGGAAAAAACATTTGGACACATAGCAGTAATTGGTCGAAATCATATACGGTAATATTGTGTAAAGAGCTAGGTTCAAAAACTAATAATAATAATAATAATAATAATAGGGGCTGAAATACAGTCATCTTTAAAATCGTAGTTGTCAAATAATAGCAACTTCACCTCCACCTATCATGGATAAATACCTAAAAGTGCGTGGAAAAGACTTTTCTACAAGCAACGAGAACCTGGATTCGATTGAGCGCGAATGGAAAAAACGCTGTTAGTGGATACCCGAAACGAGGTTTAGTTAAATAAAAAAAATTAATTGTCGTATCGAAAAACTGTTTGCAATCCTGGATTTAGAAAAATCACCCCTTTCATTTCGTACAGAATTTGTAACGATAGGACAGATATACTTCTAATTTATTTCCCCCCCCCCTTTTTTTTTGTGTGTGTGTGTGTGTTACACAAAATTGGTCTACAAAAACTGGCAACGACATTTTTATCTAAATTGGAACTAATAGTCCCCTGTTAAAAAAAAAAAAAAAACATAATTATCAGTAAAGAAAGCATCACTGGTATGTGAAAACACAATAAGATTAGTAACTTACCAAATGTTAGCATTTTGTCTACTGTTTGTGAAATATTCTTTTTATCAGTTGCATACACACACACGAAAAGAGACATTTTTTATAGTTTATCTTTTACGCGGAGAATGTATTTGAACGACTTTTTCTGCTTCAAAACGGACATGCGACTACTGCGCGAGTAAACACGGTAATTGTTTTTTCATTACTGGTTATTTATCACATTTAGCCACCGTTTTTGATTTTCGAATAAGGCAAATTTAAAGATATGTTCATTTGGAAATAAATACCGCTAGGCTGGTGAAGACGGACTAATTCAGAAATAATAGATTGTGCTCTAAATTATATTCTTTACAATTGCTATCATATTTAAAGATTGGAAAAAATAAAAATAAAATATATAATCTTAATATTTAATAATATTAAGACGAATCAAACATGAGAGTAGGATATGGAAAAGAAAAAAAGTCTGATAATATTTCAAAAATATTTTTATTTCGACAATATTCTCAATGAACTCAAGGATTTTAAAAATATAAGAGGAAACAAAGCATAAATAAAATATCATGCTTTCCATAAACTGGAAAAACGTATAAGGATAGAGTGGTCAGGTATATTACAAGTTAAGAAAATGAAGCAACAATGATTTGAAACATATATATGTGTATATTAAATGCATAACATTTCTAACAGCTTACATAAATGCAAAAATAATTTTATTATAATAAAAAATTTTTGAAATTGTATCAAATATTTTAAGAAAAGTCTGAAGTTCTTACAAATATCTCAAAACTGTCATCCTCAATGAATGCATAGCAATTTCTGATAATATTTTCATAATATATAAACGCCCACCAGCGGCCGAGCGGTTTTACGCTCAAAGTTGGTAAGCAAAAACTCAATTTCCAAAATTTGACCCAAAAACAATACTACTTCTACCGTATAAATGGGTATGAGAGAGTAAAAAATGCATAAATAAAGGTACCAAATATTATTGTGTATATAACTAGTAGATTGAGAAAAAAATAAATATTTTTAAATAATATATTTGAAGACCACCATTATTGTAGACCTGACAACTGAAGTTAGTAATTATTTGAAGGTAGCAAATAGATTGTTTTAGCTTGTTCGTTATTTGTAAACTGCTTACAGAAATATTTTTAGTGGGATTTTAGTCTGGTGGGGCTTTTGTTCGGGACCGGAGTTTCTAAGCATTGTATACGTTATTTATTCTGAAATAATATTTAAAATTTTTAGGGAATAGAAAAATGTTATTAGAAAGAAAAAAATATAAACTTTTATATTAAAGTTATATAACATTGTTTCACATTCATAATGTTAAACAATTAAATTATAAAAGAAACATAACTTTAAACTTTTTGTGAAAATATTAAAAACATAATTGTAAAAAATCATTAAAAAGCAGATTCGTTTCTCTTGTTCCTGTGACTTTCAAGCTCAAGAAAGTAATACCACACCACTGTAAAAAGATTTTTTCTTTATCTGACCGGTTCCGAAAAGGGGGAGAATACCCATAAAAGTGTCACCAGCAGAACAATTAATCAACCTCACCCCTTCTCTCTTCCCCTATATTTTTCTCTCTGATTCTATCCAACTTCGGAGGCGGAGATTTTAGTAAAATTGCGGTTTTTTCATGATTTTTCCTCGTACAAAACAAGGAATAACAGTTATTGAAATTTATTTTAAAAAATTGAAAATTGTACATTATTGAAACGTGGACTGTCGTGGATAGCAACGCTTTTTTCGAATTCCAGAGCAGTTTGTCGTTTTCTTTCTATAAAGTTTTTTTATATATAAGTACCTTCATTTTTGTCGTTTTAAAATTTAAATTCCTTTTTGCACTAAATGACAAAAAATATCTAAAATGTACAAAATACAGGCCACAAACAAAGGTCGTAACTATCTTATGAAAAAAACAAAATTAAAAAATCTTTAAATGGAAATGAGATATCAGTGGATTAGTTTTACATTGATTTAACCTTAGCTTCAAAATCTCAGAGGCTCTATGAAGCGGCCCCTTAATATATATAATGATCCTCATCTGTCATGAACGAATCCGGTTAGTACCGCTTCAAAACAGAAACTTTTGGCAGCCATTTTTTTTTTTTTTACGTTTGTTCAACTCACTGAGCTGGTTCAACTTACGGAAACATACATATAATATGTTTTGTATCGCACGTATTCTTATTTATTTTCACTAAAACCTTGAAAAACTATTCAATTGTAATGTTTAAAGATCTAAACTAAATATAATGGATCACTGGCTATTATAAACATGAATCTATAAATAGAATTATGTAACTTCATGATTCATGATTGTAAGCAACGGAATACCAAATAAAAACAAACCAAAACTGTTGCCATTCAGAAAATAAAAATTCCAAATGGATTCCGAATGAACGACTCTTTGACTGTTTCTACGAAAAAAAAAAAAACGCTTAAAGTATTTCTAAAACATATTAAAGCCTTAAAACTCTTAAAATATTTGTAAAAGCATATTAAAGTCTTTAAATATTTTTATCAAGCTTCATTGTTTGTTTACATTGTAAGGTATGATTGGCGTCGAGTTCAGTACGTAAATGACGCCAGTTGATTTTAGTTTTGAAATTAGTGTAAATTTATATAGTTGGGATAGAATGTTTGGTTGGGCAAGTAAAGGTCACCAGTTGAAATGAGTATTGAAAGTAGAGTAGTCTAAGGTGATAATGTCGAGTCAAGATAAAATGTTCGGTTGAGAATGAGAAAGTCCCTATCTGGATCCCGGATATTTTGGCGATGTTGCGGCATAGAATAATAATTATTATTATTATTCTATGTGTTGCGTGCGGGTGAGATAGCTGGTTGGAAGTATCGAGTAGAGTTGAATTTGGGTTAGCATGGAGTGTCTGTAATTATTGGATAGTTAATTAGAAAATACGCAAGCAAAGTGATGACGTCACTGGCCGTCAGTGGATGCAAAAAAAAGATTTCATATGTTAATCGCCCATTGGATTTTTTGTAAAAAATTATTAAAAATTGAGGCAAATTATTTCTCGATTTTAATCCCCATATTTCGGTATAAATATGTATTAGTTATCGTCTGCATGCGTTAGATTAAGTTGTTTTTGCTGTAAAATTGATAAAATTTAAATTTTAAATTTCAAAACTCCAGAAAAAAAATGGCAAACTTCCATATTCGATTCAAAACATAAACATTTCATTTCAAAGGATGATATTTACACAATAAATATCCAACTAATATACTAATTAAAAGGAAAATGATAAATATTCTATCATAATTTGAAGTCAAATTTGTTTTCAAATGTCTAAATAAAGTGTCTGATATAAGATACTCATATGTTGCAGCGGAATAGATTTAATATATCTGTCATCCTTGGCGGAAAAAAAAATATCGCCAAATTATTTTGGCGAACATATTTAATTCCTTTCAAAAATCATGGTTATTTTAACAACTTATATTAAGAGAACGATGAATTATATGAAACAATATTTCGTACAATACATATTACGAAAATAAACATCTGTCATGTATATTTTCGAATTAAGTTTTTAATCGCCAAATACAAAAAACGCCAAAGATGACACAGTTTTGAAACTTAAAATTTTGTCAATTTGACAGCAAAATAACTCAATCTAACACATGGATACGATAGCATATCTATACCCAAATACAGATATTAAAATCGGGAAATATTTTTTCTCGATTTTTAATAATTTTTTACAAAAAATCCAATGGACGATTAACATAGGGAATCTTTTTCTTGCATCCACGGAAGGTCAGTGACGTCACACTTCGCTTGCGTATTTGAAAACAGGATCTTCGATAGTCTTAAAAAAAAGTATTTTGGTAAAATGAAGTGAATAGTTTTTTACTTTCTCTTACCCATAGGGTCGAGAAAGTATTGTTTTAGGGTCAAATTTTCAAACGTGGTTTTTTGTTATACTTACATGTTCTGAGGTCCCCTGAATACGAAAATCATGTTTTTAGCGAATGGTCTCTGTGTGTGTGTGTCTGGATGTCTGTGTGTCTGTTATCAGCATATCTCAAGAACAAATAGTAGCAGAAATTCCAAACTCGGTATTCTAAATGTGTATCATATAGGGATGCTACAGTAAGATTTCGTTGAGATGAAGCAAATGGTTCGTGTACAGGGCATTCAAAAGTATTTAAATACATTAAGTCTATGGGGGAAATTGCAGGTAAGTAGAATTTAACATCTATAGACTGCGCTAGACCAAATAAAACGAATATATATTTTTTGTAATAGAGATAGTCAACTGGGAAATATTTTTTTGTGTATGTAGGAGCCTCGCCGCCCCCCCTCGAGGGGAGTAAATTTTCATGAGAGCTCGACAATACGTTTAAAACGAATGGTTGAACCATCGATCTGCGATAATTTAAAATAAAGTTATTGATTCTTTTCAATTTTAACAACAACAACAATTTTTTTTTTTTTTTTTTTTTTTTTTTTTACTTTAATATTGAGAATAAATTCATATTTTTTTTTTTTTTTTTTTTTTTTTTTTAATATTTAGAGTTATACTACTTCTCTAATATGGAAATCGTCTGTATTATCATACAAGATAACTTTTTTAAATAACAATTTTAATAAATAATTTTTTAAAAACAGAATATTTTTTTAATAACCGAATTAAATTCTGTATAAATGTAGGTGCATTAATGAAACGAGGGGTTGAGGAGGGCCAGAACTAATTATCATATAAAACTCTTCCGAAGCCAAATTTGAATTGTTCAACATAGGTTTACATAACAGTACTCGTTATCTTACCTTTTAATCTCCAACCTGTACTTATAGTATTAAATTTCAGGGTAAGAGAAAGTCGTGTGAGTGACACACCAGATTATTCTTATTATGATGACTTTAAATAGAGCACTTAACGGAACACTGGGATGTGTTGTTGCTGTTGTGGTTGTCGGGCCTATACTTTTTGTCAACGAGCAGTTTTTCTATTGTAATTTTTTATTGTCAGCAGTTTTTTTATTGTTCACATTCCGTCATTTTTGACGGGGTTATACACTAGTTTTCAATATTTCTTCTTCTTCTTCTTTTTTTTTTTTTTTTTTTCCAAATGATTCGATTAAAAAATTAGTTATCTTTCTTCATTAAGTATCAGTTATTCTTTTTACAATTATTAACCTTTTCAATGTTTCTTACTTTGTATAAAGCTGTTTTTCCTTTCAAATGTAATATTAGATTTAAAAATTAGTTTTTTTTTTTCTCTTTTTTTCTTCATTAAGAAATAGTTATTTTTTCCTTCATTTATTAATTTTTCTATATTTCTTACTTTATATAATGCTTTTTTTTCTTCAAATAATATATTCAGGGGTGGATCCAGGTTTTAATTTTTAGGGCCTATTTTTTGAGAAATTTTTATTTATTTTTGTGTAAATCGAAATATTTTTGCGAAATTTTATTTCTTTTTGTGAGAAAAAAAAAATCATGTGAAACCTCTTTTTTTTTTTTTTTTTCAAGCAGTCGCATTATATAGAATTTAATATCAAGTTAATAGCATTTAATTGAACCAAGTATCGACATTTATTAAAAATAATACTGTAAACATGGGAAAAAACTTACAAAATTAACATTTTTGAAAACGAAATCTTGTGAAAGGATTGTTTTTATGACCCGGAATTTTGAAAAAGGGCTTATTTTATGGATTTGAATTTTGTGAAGTAGTCCATTTTAGAGATTTGAATTTTATGAACGGGCAGCAATAAAAGTCCCGATTTTTTGCCTGGATCAACCCCTGATTTTTAGATTTAAAAATTAGTAATTTTTATTCCATTAAGAATTAATTATTTTTATTCTTCAGTTATCAACTGTTTCAATATTTTTTACTTTTATATAATGCTTTTTCCTCCTATGTAATATTTTATTGATGACTAGTAATGTTAAAATCTGTAATGTTGACCACTGTAATGCTGAAACATTATTATATATGACATTCTGTATTAAAAATGCTGCTTTTGCGCTAATTATTTGAGTCTTTTATTTATGTAATTCTGTGTGAATTATTTTCATTTTGAAAATATCTTTTTTTCACAATGAAACTTCTCATTACATAACGATAACTTTTATGTTTGTTCTTTAATGACAGTACCTACACATGAGCTAAATTTTGGTAAATTCACGCATATATGTGTGTGTATCTATCTATAAGTCTCCTGCTCATTTACTTCATTTTTCTTTCTTCTTGCAGGCATATCTTCAAAATGATGAATGTTTCATACAGTCTATTGCTATTTGTAATGTTATATGGTTTTAACAACTTAGGTAAGTATACATATACTATATACATACATAAATAGATATTAAGAGAATACTTGTTTTAGGAAAATTCCAAAATATACAGGAAGAAGAATTAAAAATCACTAATACACAATGTATCGCGGCACAATAAAATAGAATTTAATGGAACAACTGTAACAATTTTACAAACAAACACTTAAATAATTACAAGATAAAAATAACATTTTATATGCAACGTTTTTAAATTTTCTGTTGAATCATATAAACTTGACAATTCTATGTATTAATAAATACTAAAAAAAAAGTTTTTGATGAATTATCCCATCAACTTGAAGGAAAATTATCAAATGCATAATAAAGACAGCAATTATAAGAAATTTTCAGACATTTATTAATTGCATAAAAGTATTAAAAGAATGCATCGTCATCGTGTTCTGAGCTATTCTAAAAGTTTCAAATGTCTAGTTAGTCGGGAAGTTAGTTAAAAATCGATTGTAAGATTTGTATTGGACAAACAACATCTAAAATGGGCTTAGAAAGAGTTTAATTTGACATATAATTTTGTATGAAGGAGGCTATCGCCTTCTTCAATAACCCGTTCTTAAATATTGCCTACGTTTATTTGTTTATTTTACTACGTTTTTATTAACTTGATTTCTTATTTGTATGTTTGATGGTTCAATATAAACCTTGCAATAGATTTTTAACTAACTTCCCGACTAGCTAGACATTTGAAACTTTTGGAATAGCTCAGAACACGATGATAATGCATTTCTTTTATACTTTTAGCCGATTGTTTCGCCACCTTCGGTAGCGTTTACATGATTCAACCATCATATAACTTTTCGACTAGCTAGACATTTGAAATTTTTAGAAAAGCTCAGAACACGGTGACAATGCATTTTTCAATTGTTTCGGGTCCCCGCTGCCTTCGGTAGCGTTTACATGATTCAACAGAAAATTTAAAAGTATAGTATATAAAAAGTCCATTTTATCTTGTAATTATTATTATTATTATTATTTTAACTCAAGGCTGTTATTAATTTGCCGCCAGACTAACCAGTATTAATAAAATGTTTCGAGTGGCAACCTAATACGAACATCAAAATACCAAATTTGAATTTCCTCCAATTATTTGTTTATAAGTTATGCTGATAACAAATATACACACATATCAACCGCTGAAAATTGGACTTTCGTGTTTATGGCACTTCAGAACCTGATATCATTTATAAATAAATTTATATTTTTAAAAAAATTAAAGAACACGCTTTTATTGCAGGAATGTATAGTCGGTAACAAAAGTGTTCGAGCACTAGCAAAAATTCTTATGTAAATAGCATAATGAAGGAATGAGAATAAATAATTTAGAATTAAACAAAAACCATTTTTAAAAATTCTCCCCTGACTGGGAACGAACGTTAGACCTTTAGGTTCGTAGCCAGGAGCTTTACCTCACAGCCACAGCGTTCACGTAGGGAATGTCTTTTTTCACAATATAGATTTTTTGTTTGCTCCCAGAGCGGTTACAAACATACATATAAACATACATACAGGTGAAGCTAATAAAAGCGTGTTAAAAATAAAATGTTATATTTTTAAAAAATTAAAGAACACGCTTTTATAGAAATGTGAATTAAAAAGCACAAAATATCTATCTTAGTATTAAAATGCAGGGTAAGAGAAAATCGTGTGAGTGACACACCATAATATTTACATATATTTAAATCTTTAATTAAAATAATTTAGAATTAAACAAAAAACATTTTTAAAAAATCTCTCCTGACTGGGCTTGAACGCGAGACCTTTAGGTTCGTAGCGCGGAGCTTTACCTCACAGCCACAGCGTTCACGTAGGGAAAGTCTTTTTTTTTTACAATATAGATTTTTTGTTTGCTCCCCAAATTATACATACAGGTGATGCTAATAAAAGCGTGTTAAAAGAGAGAGAGAGAGAGAGTATGCGTATGAAGAAATGTATGCGTATGAAGACCGTATACGTATGAAGAAATTAATTTTCTTTCCTGAACACTGTTCGTCGACGTAGGCAAAGCATTTTCAACACAAAAACAATACTTTGATCACCCACTGGTATATGACTTACCGTCATAGAGATTTCAACGGAAGCTAATGGTAGAGCCCGTAATAATATTGTTTTCAAAATTAACGGTTTTCTTATGTGTAAGAAGTAGTTGATAAAGACAAAAGCAGGTTCTAGTCGACGAATGCATTTTAATTAAAGAATATTTGGAAAATGTTTAATAAAACAATTATTCGTACCACAAAAGTCAAGTAAACAGCCTTAAATACACCACAGAGCAAGTATTTCGTTCATTCAGGAACGATATGACCAACCGCTAAAAGCACAGTTTCTCAGAGATGACCGCTTAGTTAGAAGCCTAAACAGAAACTGGACTTATCGAGAGTTCTGTTAGTGATTTATAGAATTTTTGAGGTGATTCTGTGGTAGAATCCAATGGATCATACTGAAAATTCTAGATCTTGGCTCTTATCGGAGTTAGAGCACCCAAACTTTAGCACCCCTAAACTATCACTTTTTGCCACACTTACATGCAAAATTGCCTAATTTGTCGACACGTAGCAAATTTAACCGCCAACGTCCACTTATGGTGGAAATTAAAGAAAAGCTGTAACGTTTCACTTTAACTCTAATACCGTGTAGAAAGTAATACGTAAAGAAATAAGCAGGTTCTAGTCGACAATCATCAAAACTCTTCCCTTTTTTATAGTCTTGTGAGTGATTTATAGAACTTTCGAGGAAGTTAGTTATATATATCTTATCTCTACTTTAATATTTTTTTATGATTAAATTTGATAGTTATAAAAATAATTATATTTAGTTTTTATTTGGTTTTATCTACTTTTTTAAAGTAGTCTATATCAAATAAATTTTAAGTCTATATCAAATAAATTATGGTACGTTTTGAATTTCTTTAAGTTCTACTTGCACCAAGTAACTTTTTTACATTGAGAAGCTAACGGATTATAGCTTTATTATTTATGCTGACATGTTATTTCTATTTTCATGAAGTTATTTTATCCTTTAAGTTTTTTCACCTTCCTATGAATTTTATATATTAAATATCTCATTTGATGTTTTAATCGCAAAATCCTGTATGTATGTTATTGGTCATTGAAATCTATAAATTTTGAGTATATACCTACAGAGTTACAGATATACAATTAATTTGCACACAATATTGAATTAATCCTTCTGCAGAAATATAGAGTTCTAACAACCACGTGACTTTCTTCTTAGCAACCGTATTTTGCTGAAGGACAACGCTAATTTTTCCATGCCTTTGGAAGCGTAGTAGTCGAATTTTTTTTATGCTTTTGCAAATACATTTACAACACTGTGTTACAATAAATTTGTAACACTATTCCGCATTGATAAAATGGGTCAGTGAGGTCAACTGTCCCTCAGCAAACATGCTCGTGACGTCATCTGTTAGAACTCTATTGGTATTATAAACTTTCATATGATTTGAGTTCTGATTATCTTTTATTTAAATTTTGGCATTTCTTCATGAATATGTTTCATTTCATACTGTGCAATGTTCGAAAAGGTTTGCATTATATATATATATATATTCTAGAAGAGACTTAAAGCTAGTAATTAATATTTAATCTAATGTTTCATATATAGAAACACTTCCATTTAAAACTTATATGTGAAATTTATCGTCCTTTACTTTAAATTACAACTATTTTGAATGGAGAGGGGGAAAAAAAACTATTAAAGTGTTAAGTGGCACCATTTAATAACTAAATAAATAACTAGAATGGTATATCTGAATACCCAAAATGCACATAATACCCAACTATATTATATCTGAATTGAACTTTTCAGTTCTTGCTCAAGATGATGAAAATCCGGATGAACTTTCACGGAATTTCAGATTTCATGAAAATGAACGTTCTTGCCAGTATCGCAGGCAGCAAGGATTTTGTCGCAGACGATCTGAATGTAATAAACCCACAAGACAAATCTGCAGGTTTGGTTCGAATCCAATCGTATGCTGCTTGGACCAACACGAACCAAAGACTACTACAACCACTACAAAGCGGCCTGTCACTACGAAGAGATCTAGTGTTAAACCAGATTCAGTAAAGGAGATGGATTTAACATTTCCAGGTATTTATTTATTTTATTATTTATTTATTTATTTTATTTATTATTATTTATTATTATTATTATTATTCCCGGCACTTTTCGTTAACATCTCTCTCTCTCTCTCTCTCTCTCTCTTTTTTTTTTTTCTTTTCAACATTGATGCAAATCTTAATATCAAAATATTGCAATGCGTTCAAAGGTGGAAAAAACTTTAAATAACTAGAGGAAAATATTCGGCTGATGGTCAAGTCCAGTTGTATGTTGGAAATGCCCCAACATTATTTCCCTTCCCGCTCTTTGATACCATTACTTATGTTTAATTTCTATGCAACCTTATTGCTATGTCTTTCTTCATTCAGTTTCATATTGTTTGATTCTGCAAATTTTATGTTAAGCTATAATGTCTTGAATGTTTGACCCATGCAATTCGACAGTCAGTAATCTGTATAGCGTACACTTTTTTTTTTTTTTTTTGTGCCGATTACTGCACCGATTACTACAGAATTGCATGAAAACATGTATAGAATAGCACGTAGACAACAATAAAAACAATAACATTACCAATAACATTGCACAGACAATTAGCATAAGATAAATGTAGATAAGTGGGAAGGGGTAGGATCGCAAGTAGGGCTTCAATCTCCAACTGGACGCTGACCATTAGTCGTTATTCCATTTGAATATTCCTAATATACAATTCTAATTTAGAAATTTCATTCATCAACCCTGAAAACTCATTTCGATAGATTGAAGTGGAAGGCTGATTTTTCACCAAATATGTGAAAAATACCAGAGCCGGGAATCGAACCCGGGCCTTCCGCTTAGAGCATCCGCGCGTTAAACGGAAGGCCCGGGTTCGATTTCCGGCTCTGGTATTTTTCACATATTTGGTGAAAAATTAGCCTTCCACTCCAATTTATCGAAGTGAGATTCCTAATATAAGTTAATTAATATGGTAACAACAATAAAACAAGTGTGATACTATAAATACTATCTGGACAAGCATTTATAGTATCATAAAATACATTAGTTTTTATTTCTATATGTATAGATAACTTCAATGTACTTTGCTTATGTCATCACACAACGGACAGACAGAAAGCCAAAAATACAGACAACTAATTGGATTCATAATCACTCATTTATAATCAGCATTGTTCAAAGTGTTAAAAACGCTTAAAGCAAAAATAAATGCAATTCCAGCAATTTCCAATTGGAGACCTTTAATGTATCTTAACATTTTAATGTAGCTCTATAAACATTAATGCTAATCATATACCATATTCAAAAGAAAATATATTTTTGTGCACATTGATAATAAATGTCGATTTCATTGACTTTTTTCAAAATAAATATATTACAATACGGTTTATAGAAATACCTGCTTTCATAGAACGCATTGCTTTAGAATTTCTTCCGGTGTCCCCGTGTAGAAACAAGTGATGATATTTACCCCCATTCCATTTCCAATAGGAAACATCTTATAGTGAATTTGAATTACAAATATCTGTTTCAAAGAATTCCATAAATATTTATGGGAATTAGAGCGCAGACAGGCAGACAAACCGAAGTCATAGACACTAGGGCTGTGCCGATTAATCGGTTCGGTTAATCGATCAATGCTTGGTCCCAATCAATTTTTTTAATCGAGTTAATCGAATAGATTAATTCGATTAAAAATTTTCAAAATCATATTAAAATTTTCAAACTACGAATTAAAGTAAAAATGCTATTTTGCCTACAAAATATTTTTTCAGATATTTTCCTTTACAAACATTCTAAGAAGCATCCATCAAATAATAAAAAAGCAAATAAAATAAAATAAAATAAAATAAAATAAAATAAAATAAATAAATAAATAAATAAATATAAATAAAATAAATAAATAAATAAAATAAAATAAATAAATAAAATAAATCCTCACAAAAGAAGATGTTGCACTTTTGTTGATAGAGAAAAGGGGGAGGTCAGTTATTAAACAAAATGCCAGCATGCATATGCATGCTGGAGCAATACCACCTGTCTCTAGCCTTCTACAGACAGTGTTGGCTAGGGCAATAGTATTCTCAGAAACAACAAGCTTAAAAAAAAAAAAAAAAAAAAAAATGGAAATGCTAAAGATAAAAAAGAAAAGAAAAGAAGGGATTGAGATGTCCACTAAGTATCCCTCTAATGGGGAAAATGTCAACAGAGTTTCACAATATCTTCAAGCGTTTATTGTCTGTTCAGAATTGCTAATAGTAACTATCGAAGTAGAAACAGAAAATAACATTCTGTGTTCTAGTCCGAAGTGATAAAGAACTAACTTGTTAAATAAATCCTTGTCGAATCACCTTCTTAGACTGACTAAGAACACGATTCGACAAGGATTTATTTAACAAAGCAGTATTAACTCTACTTTTTTTTATATACGAATTTTTGCTAGTATTCGGATACTTTTGTTACCGACTGTACACAATATGAGAGTTTTATTCATAATTGAAATAAAATTATATATAAACAAAATGAAAACCGATTAAAAATCCGATTAATCGATTAATGAACTGCGATTAACCCAGTTAAAACTCTTAATCGATTCCCACCCCTAGTAGACACTTTTTCAACTTTGTTGGAAAATGTTAAGAAAGCCTATTTGAAGTTATTATTTAACACCAAAAATATTAATCTTTTAAGGATGTTTTTCTCGGAAATAACTTTTATTTAATTTCGATTGTTCATTGTTTTCAGGTTGTGGTTTTCGATCCCCAAAGATTCAAGGAAGTAGCAGAACAAGCTCTAATGCTAGGGCTTCAAACAGCAGAGGAGGCAGAGGTTTATTTTCTCGACGGGGCAAAAGATCAACGTCAGAAAAATTCCAATTTCTCACACGTGAGTATCAGACCTTATTATTATCGTTCCCCATCATACTTTGAGCATGGGAAACTTATGTAATCGTGAAATTTTTCGACGTCGGATTTTTGTATTTTTTATACGTTTTGAGGCTTGAGGAATCCAAAAAAATCACAAAATCTACGTGGTGTCCGCTATTCTGTAAAGTGTCTGTTAGTTTGTTATCGTGTTAGTTTGTGTACACACTATCTCAAGAATAAATGGTCGAAAAGAATCCGAACCAAATTTAAAATATCACTCATGACACTGACTATAGAACCCTATTGATTTGCAACATTCTAATATTAAAACTTCGAAAGTTATTCGAAAACTTATGATTTTCTTAACAAGGGAGAACAGGACAGATTTCCATGCAAACTTACATTAAAATGTATATTTTTATTGCAAAGATGTCAGACCAGCTTTAAAATATCAGTTATGATACTAGAGTGAACGTACTTAATAACGAAAATTCAACTTCTCGACAACTTCGTTAATTATTTGAAATTTATGAATTTCTTAACAGAGCAAAATTTACATAAACCATCACATTCAGGGGGGCCGCGGTAGCTCAGTTGGTAGAGTACCGAGTTCGTAATTGGAAGATTGTGGGTTCGATACTCGAGCCGGCCAAAGACCGTCGTCTGCACTAATGGTGGATGGTGCACGTAAAATCCATTGTGGCCGCAATGTCCTCCATGTTCCCATCAAAATTATACCTTTCGGGGTTACCGAAGCAGAGGATCCATACTCACCGAGGACGATCAAAATTGTGATGGCATGTCTTCAGACCATCCCTAGGGGTGCATCCCAGACCGTCGCCAATTACTTATAGTAGCGCAATACTAGTGCAACATTAAACTCTTCCTACCTACCTATTATTTTGAGGGATATTTTAATCGTCAATATGTCAGATTACTTTTAAAATACACTTTAGGTCAGTGGCATGATCATCATTGGCTACGAATTTTGCAATTTAAAAATTTCATAACGTATTTGAACATTATGATTTTCTGAACATGGCAGAGAATAGGGCAAAATTTCGCTTAAACGTCCATTTTGAGGGCTATTTTCCTCGTAAAGATGTTAGACTACTTTTAAAATATCATTTATGATACTGATTTGAACATGATTGCCTACCAATATTCTAATTTGAAAATTTCGTAAGTTATTTGAAATTTAAGATTTTCTTAACACAGCTATATTTCACATAAACTTACACTATGAGGATCATTGCATTGAAAATAGTGTGGAATAGCACGAAAAATAATATACGAAACTGACCCTATTAAGACTAATTAGCAAATTTTGATAAGGCAAATATATCGAACTGAAAGATGGGTAGATTTTTAGATGGGGCAATTCGTCTGTCACTGTGTCGAGCAAAATCACAGTATACCTTGTAATAGAAGTTTATGAGATCAAATATATAATAGGGACCTAAGCAGAGTTCACCTAAGTCAGTTAGTTCAACTTTGTAACGTAGAGGAGAGGAGAGTATTATGGAATAGTCGGGAAATATGGAATACCGAGGTTTCGGCTCTGATTGGTGCTGCTATCTCTTCAAAATACTATGAATTACTCAAGAAGGATTCCCATGATGCAATACAGTAAGAAGCAACCGCTTGTTGCTGTCGTACCATTCTCTATAGAACAAAGTATGTTTTGTGATTTTTAAAAGTTTTTGCAGGTAAGTTTTCAAACATTTAAACTTACTAGTACACGTGTGATTTGAACATTGATGTTAAGCATAATGTATGCTCTAAGAATTGTATTTTGTTATACATTGGTCGTTTTTTAGCTGAAAATATTTTGTCCATCAATTTAAAAGTTCATTTTTAAAGATGGCGTGTCGGGTATTATGGAATACTAGGTATTTCATAGTATCATCTGAAATTGACTTCATTTATTGAACTAAAGAAACAGAAAATAAAGATGCCGAATGTATCTTCTGTCACAGAAAATTCTCCGAAGATGATTTTATGAATCTAATTAGTTTTCCTATGGTTTAAACAGTTTAAACCACATATTCCATATTACCCGACTATTTCATATTAACATCCATTTGTAAGTTTTTTTAAAGTAAACTTTTTATAACAACAAAATATTTTTTTTGGATTTTTTTCATTGACAATTCATTACAAATAATTACACTATGTACTCATCATAATTTTGGGGATTTTTATTAAAAACAAGTGAAGTTATTTTAAGAAATGTAAATGGTATTCCATAATACCCTCCTCTCATCTGTTATGATATCTAATTGATGTAGGGAATATCAGGTCAATATTAGATATTTATAAAAATTTATGATATAGATACCATGTGATTTCCTTTACTCCTATAACGTTACACATACATTGTTACGTTCTTCTACATACTTGAGAATAAAATATTGGATTAGTGATCTTTTTCGACTTCCGGTTTTCGATGGATTTACACATTTTTAAGTGTCCTGAAAAATATTTGACCATTTTTAGAAAATGTGCGTCTGCCTGTGTGACTATGCCTCTCTCTGTGTACGTGTGTTAGCAAAGTTTTCTGGATTCTGCGTATCTCACAGGCCAATGGACGAAATTTAACAAAATTTGATCGGATTAAATTAAATTAGTGTGGATTAGCTATCAGGCTATATTGTCTAACAAGTGGCACAGTTGTGATATTAAGAATGATACTTTTTCAATGAACAACTACGTATACACTTTGCCTCGTTAGAACATTAAATTTAATAACTTGTTGCATTAAACTTTAAATTAAACATTCAGAATATGAAGTGAACTTAAATTCAACATATAACAACAATTGACCTAATAAATTTTAAAATATTCATGATATCATTTTCATAAACAAACACAAGGCCATTTCACAGGCATACACCGAATAAATGTGCATTGTATACATAGATTTTTATTATTTTTATTATTATTGCCGTCATTACGGTCATAATATTAACCTAATTCAATCAATTTATAAAAACATACATTAGGAAAGAAAAATAAAATAAAATAAATAAACAAATTAATATAAAATAACCGAATAAAAATAAAAGTTTCTATGAAATTAAACTTATATACACATGCAAACTCATGAATAGAATTTTGACATTTCAGTCATGAGTGATTCATCTTTACATAAAGCAACTAAATCCCGCTTCAAAAGAAAACATTTTTCTCCCTTTTTTACTAACGATAGTCTTCCCGAGTTGTTAGAAATAATACGATAATCCAACTCGTTTTCCCAGGGCTTTCTTAATGTGCTCGCTGCAGTGCAGTGAGCCATGATAGTCAAAACTGTGAAGAACCAGTCTGCTGCATAAATTGTAAAAAAGACCATCCAGCATACTCTAAATCCTGTGAGAAGTGGAAAAGTGAAAAAGAAATTCAGACTATAAGAACAAAAGAAAACATTTCATATTATGAAGCTAAAAAAATTGTTGAATCGAGAACACCTATTATTGGAAAATCATATGCTGCTGCTACTTCCACCAAAAAAACTTCTAGAACAATAGCTACACAAACCGCCTCTCTAAACAATAACAGCTCTCCGGTTGAAACTGTTTTAAGTAATTCTCCAAAAATGCAACCTAAGCCTATTCAGGCTTCAAATTCCACACAGTCTTCTAATACTACTCCAATGGAAACAGTTCAAATCAATTCCTCAAATCTACAAACCAAACCAAGTCAGACATCTACCTCCACACAGTCTTCTTTATCTAAACCAACAAATTCTAAAAAATCTCCACCAGTAATCTCCACCTTTCTTAATCTAAGAGTATCTAGAAGGCCTTGGTTTTCCTGAGTAACATCGTCAACTGTTTCAGGGGGTTTATAAAAGGATTCAGATCCTCCTTCATTTTCACCCGCTATTATATGGACACGAATATATCCAGGATTATTCAAAATTTTTAAGACTTTCGGTCCTGTTTTCTTAAATTGACGTAAACGAGTTTCCGAGATTGTATTAGCATCATACATTAGCACCAGCACTTATCAATGTGTATAAAATTTTTAAAGTAATAATTGACGTCATTCTTTTTTTTTTTTTTTTTTTTTTTTGAGATGCATCATTTAGCTTTTTATAATTTTTTTAACTTCCACGTTTAATTAAATGTATTTATTTTTCATGTCGGAAGAAAATGAACTCGTAAATTTTTTTTGGCAACAATTAAATTATAGCTAATGGCTATTTTTATTGCTATTAGGAGCTTATTATTTTCATATTTTAATTAAATATAAGAAAACTGTTCGAAAATCTGACTTCGAAGTATTGTGTTGTCACCGGGTTCTGAGCTACTGTGAAAGTTTCAAATGTCTAGCTAGTAGGGAAGTTAGTTAAAAATAGATTGCAAGATTTGTACCGGACAAACAAACACACAAATAAACAAACAAGAATAGAAGTTAATAAAAATATGGTAATAATAAGATTGTACCTTCGTTTTGTTTCCAGAGAGAATTAAAAATCAGTTCACTCTGTCAACGATAATATACGCAAGCGAAGTGTGACGTCACTGACCGTCCGTGGATGCAAGAGAATGATTTCCTATGTTAATCGCCCAATGGATTTTTTGTAAAAAATTATTAAAAATCGAGGAAAATTATTTCCCGATTTTAATCCCCACATTTGGATATATGTATGTATTAGTTATCATGTGCATGTTAGATTGAGTTATTTTGCTGTCAAATTGACAAAATTTTAATTTTAAATTTCAAAACTCTGTTGTCCCTCGCGTTTTTGGATATGGCGATCAAAAACATGGTACAAAAATATACATGCCAGATGTATATTTTCTTAATATGTATTGTACGAAATATTGTTTCATATTATTCATTACTCTCTTAATATAAGTTGCTAAAATAACCATTATTTTTTAAATGAATTAAATTATGTTCGCCAGATAATTTGGCGATATTTTTTTTTCTGCCAAGGACGACCGATATCAAATCTATTCCGCTGCAACATATTAGTATCTTATATCAGATACTTTATTTAGACATTTGAAAACAAATTTGACTTCAAATTATGATAGAATATTTATCATTTTCCTTTTAATTAGTATATTAGTTGGATATTTATTGTGTAAATATCATCCTTTGAAATGAAATGTTTATGTTTTCAACTGAATGTGGAAATTTGCCCCCCCCCCCCTTCTTTTTTTCTAGAGTTTTGAAATTTAAAATTCAAATTTTGTCAATTTTACAACAAAAATAACTTAATCTAACGCATGCACATGATAACTAATACATATCTATACCTAAATATGGGGATTAACATAGAGAAATAATTTCCCTCGATTTTTAATAATTTTTTACAAGAAATCCAATGGGCGTTTAACATAGGAAATATTTTTCTTGCATCCACGAACAGCCAGTGACGTCATCACTTCGCTTTCCGCAATGTTTGCTTTGAGTTTTCATGTAAGTCTAAGTAGCTTAATACATTTGGATAATAAATTATTTAAAATTGTGGATAATAATTTATTTGCTCTCATTTCTTTTCTTTTTTACTTCCTTATACAAAGTATAAGGAAGTATAGTAATCCCGATTTGCGAAATGGATTTTGTATTTCACATTGCTCGAAAACGAATGATCGCTGAATGTTGCTAATTTATACGTGTGACTTTCATGATGTCTAGTTGCACACCTGCAAGTGTCATCTTAACACGAGCTCTCGTTTTAGAGATATAAGGGATTTTACACGATTTTTCGTGACGTCTGTATGTGTGTGTGTGTGTGTCTGTGTGTGGGTATGTCGCATAACTCAAAAACGGTTGGACGTAGAAAGTTGAAATTGGTACATAGGTTTGTTATAACATCTAGTTGTGCACCTCCCTTTTTGGACTTTCTATGATTTTCCGTTTTGGAGATATTTAGGAAAATTAGGTTCATAATGACAAAAATTTGGCCATAATGTATCAAAAAACGGTAATAACTCAAAAACGGTTTAGACAAATCTTGCAATTTAACTGACTTTCCGATTAGCTAGACATTTGAAACTTTCAGAAAAGCTCAGAACACGTTGACAATGCATTTTTTAAATATTTTTAGCCAACTGTTTCCGATACCTGCTGCCTTCAGCAGCGTTTATGCGATTCAACAGAAAATTTATTTAACTAACTTCCCGACTAGCTAGACATTTGAAACTTTCAGATTAGATCAGAACACGGTGAAAATGCATTTTTTAAATACTTTTAGCCAACTGTATAGGGTCCCTGCTGTCTTCGGCAGCGTTACCAGTTCAAATCTTGGAATCGATTTGTAACTAACTTCCCGACTAGCTAGACATTTAAAACTTCCGGAAAAGCTCAAAATACGGTGACAATGCATTTTTAAAATATTTTTGGCCAATTGTTTCGGGTCACTGCTGCCTTCGGCAGCGTTTACATGGTTCAACAGAAAATTTATTTAACTAACTTCCCGACTAGCTAGACATTTGAAACATTCAGAATAGTTCAGAACACGGTGAATATGCATCTTTTTAATACTTTTAGCCAACTGTTTCAGGTCCCTGCTGCCTTCGGCAGCGTTTATATGGTCCAACAAAAAAATTATTTAACTAACTTCCCGACTAGGTAGACATTTGAAACTTTCAGAATAGTTCAGAACATGGTAAAATTCCTTTTTTTAATACTTTTAGCCAATTTTTTCGGGTCCCTGCTGCCTTCGTTAGCGTTACCAGTACAAATCTTGCAATCGGTTTTTAGCTAACTTTCAGAAAACTCAGAACACGGTGATAATTCATTTTTTTAAAATATTTTTAGCCAACTGTTTCAGGTCCAATGTCAATGTTTTTTAACATTATGTATATTTCTAAAAGTGTATAAGGAAGTCATGTGGTGCCCACATCAGATTTTTTTTTTTTTTACTTTAATTTACAGACAAAAAACTGTTTTTAATTTTGATAAAAGCATTTCAGATAGTTATATTTTGATTGCAGAATGTTTGTCAAATGTAATATGCCAAGCTTCCTAAATATGGCATTGGATTGAATTAATTACTTTACATGTTGTTATAAAGAAAATAAGCAATTTATTTATTTATTTATTGAGAAACTTTTGTTTCTCCATAAGTATACGTGCTATTCAAACACAAGGGAATAGAGATAATTAAAAGAAACCTCATTATCACATGCTTACAGCTACGAGCTACAACGCATTAAAAAACTTATTCTTTTACAAGTTGATCCCAAATATTTTGTTTTTCTTTAATTTGTTATTGATCCTTTTTCTGTCTTCTGGAGAAAACTTTTGCTGACGTATATGAGCAGGTATAATATGTTTTTTACACGCCCGAAATTTTAAGATAATTCGTCTTTTTTTTCTTTTTTTTAGATATTTGACAAAATGTTCGATCCAAAATATATGGTCCAAAACACACAGAGTGCTGGTTATTTATGACAAAGTAGCGCAACGCTTTTAAGTTGTACAGATATCAGTTATGTAATAAACAAACAAATAAATAATACTGAAAATTCTACGAGCATGCAAGGATAGTTTGCTTAAGAAGCTTCGAAATAGAAAACCATTTCTCAATACATTAAAAGAATTTAAAACTTTTGATATGGAATTTATATAAGCTAACACAACAAAATTGTGGTTTAATAATTATAAAGGAAAACTTTGTATGGTAATACCACAAATATAAAAAAATACATGCAATAAATGTTTCAGGTTTCAGCTCGAAATAATTAAGTTCGACTCTTCTTGCATGCTTTTGTATTTCATGGTGTTTGATTATTGGTAATAAAAAAAAAAAAAAAAAGTAAGCTAGAATGTATCTATTTTCATGCTGCACTTGTGCATCCACTTTTGCTTGATGAAAGATTGTATTTATTTATTTGGACCCAAAACAATTGTTGCATCCCCTTCCCCTTTGAAATTTATACTGCTTGCTTTTCAAAGTTTCCACTCATCACTGTAGAAAAGCAGTATTTTAAAGGGGTGGCGCCAGCTAGGGGGCCGGGAGGCACAGTCCCTCCCCGTCGGGAAGTCTGTGACCCCCCCCCCCATCGGGGCATACTCCTAAAACCTATCGGGACAACAAATACAAAATTTTTAGTTTTTCTACTTTTAGCAGCATTTTTCTTTCCTTTTACAAATTTGGAGCATTCCAGTTTTTCCATTCTATATTCAATAGAAGAATGTATTGGATTCGTAAAAATTTTCAGCTTCCAGTTTTCTATGAATATACATGTTTTGAGAGGTCTAGAACACGTTTTGATCTCGATATTTTTAGAAAATGTCTGTCTGTGACACGATGATCTCCAAAACCACGAGGAGTACTAAAAATGGAATGGTACAAATATTAACAGTATTGCAGTTTTTGATAAATACTCATATAGTAAACTCTCTTTATGTAGTGCCCCCCTGTCGGGGAGGTGGTGTCACCCCGTCGGGGAATTTCTGGTGCCACTACTGATTTTAATGCATTTTTCGGCATGTTTTGACATGCTTTTGAAAGTCCATTCGAGGTGAAATTAAATAATTTTATTATTAAATTAAAAATTAATTAATTTTTAATGAAATCCAGAATATTTCATGCTATGCTGTTTTTCTGCTTACAAATAGGATACATTATATTCTCAAAGAAACAAATATTTTTTCCAGGAGAGAAAAGAGCCTTACGAGGCATACAGCCTGTTATTGTTGGAGGTACTACTGCAACACAAAACTCTTGGCCTTGGATGGTAAATAAAATCTTTTTTTCTCACAGAATTTTTCAATTTTAATTATTTTAAATTGGTGATAATAACAGTTTATTACACAGACATTACTATTACGAATTTATACATAATAGTCGTTATTTTTATATAATTTTATTTAAAGAGGCTTAATCGGGTTATAAAATGTTAATTTACCACGTTTCTGCTTTAATTTGATATTAAAATAATTTTCCTTTAAAAATCCCTTAAAAGGCTTCAGAAGGGGAGAAATGGCCTTGATGATGAATTTGGCAAGTTTATAGCTTCTTGGCGATTTTTTTTTTTTTTTTTTTTTTCACATTTGGTGATAAAATCCTTATTATTGATATATCAATTATCTAAGATCTAAATCGAATATTTTGCGAAATATCTGGATTATTCTGTAATTATACGATGCTATATAAATGGATCGCATTGCGGCCGGTCAGTTCAGTTGAAGCCAAATCATTGGTGTTAAGAGCTCTGCTTGACCGAGTCTCTGTTACTAAATACAGCTCGTGCTATGTTTGTTATGCTGCAGTTTATGCTGTGATTTTTATATTGTCAATAGTGGCGGCTCGTGAACCGAAAACAGGTGAAGAGCTCAAAAATAATATTTAAGTATTTTAATCATAATTTTTATTAAGCATGGTTTTAACCAAAATTAACTAAACATACTTATTTAAATGTAAATGTATATTCTATAAATGAATACAGCGTAAAATACAGTGTGCCTCTTCACCAATTTTCGGTGCACGAGCCGCCACTGGTTGTCAACTATTATTTAAGCTGTGTATTCTGGTAAAATTGTAGTTGAATACTTGATTGACAGGCTTGTAATCTTCTGCAGTATACTGTAAAACTTTTAAGACTCTACAAGACCTGTCATTCATTCACGGAAAAGTCCCGAGTACGCAAAAGGAACGATTAATAAATTTTATATCGCAGATAATTTTAATTATCTCAAACTGGCGATAGTAAAACTTTACTACGCAGACATTTCTTAAAAATAAATTGACAATAATGTCTTATTAATTATATAACGACTATTTTATATGAATTTTCGCTTTCACATCATTAAAAACTAGTTGGCATATATAAATATTGTTTAGCTCCCCATCATAAACAAATTTTCGTAAATTTGTGCAAGAGGACATACCGCATTCAAGATAAGGCCGATGAACTTGGGTGAGGGCCAGACTTGGTCAGAGACTAAAATTACCCCCACTCACTAGGCTGCCCTACTCCCCATTTTAATGCATTTAAATTATTTTAATTTTCTGCGTAATTTCATTGACGCCAAATTCATTGTTCATGTTGTGAATATAGTATGATTTACAATTGAAACTTATTTGGGAGAGCGAACAGAGTTCACCTATACCTTACTTCTACTTATCTCTTCTTTTTTTTTTTTTTTTTTTTTGCAAACAAAAAGTCTCTTAACTGAGAAAAAATTTTGTAATAATAATAATAATAATATGATAAAATCTTTTCAAAAGCTTAACGACTGTCGTCACTATGAATAATGAATATGGGAATAGAATTTTGCATCTCCTTTTCATCGAAACAGCTAAAAAAAAAATCTGTGAAAATCGAGAACAATCACTTGAATGTACATTTATTTAGACTAATGCTTCAAAATTTTTTGATAATTATGATAAAATACATTTTTTATATAAATATTCGGGAATAACTTTTGCAAGAGCGAAAAGTGACCGGCTAGGATAAACCTGAATCTTTTGGCATAATGAGTTTTAACAATGATTTTTTTTTTTTTTTTTTTTTAATAACAATAAACTTTTTTTTTCTTTCGACGATATATATTTACACACATTTTTAATGGAATGGTGAAATTAATTTTAACAAGAACGAAAGGTGATTAGACCTGCATTTGAATCTGGGTCCTTCATAGTGCCGGCCATATGTGATGTTGACGGTAGCTCAGCTAATAGCACACTAGTGCTTTTTAGAGAAGCTATGCTGCATTAAACGCATTCATCGATTAGAACCTGTCTGTTTCTTTACAAAATATTTTCTTCGCTCACGAGAGTCTAATATAGCTAATTCTACCTTTCTATGAAAAAAGTGTGTAATAGATATGGTTAAAGTTAAAATTAGTTGTAATTGAGTCTGTCACTATAATTATCATTAATAGGTTGCAATATTTAAAGAAACCAATACTCGAAGTCCAAAGAGATTCCTATGTGGAGCATCGCTAATAAGTCAAAAATATGTGTTGAGTGCAGCTCACTGCTTTGATGCTGAAAAAGGGAACATGTAAGTTGATCTTTATCTATTTAATACATGTATTAATCAATAACTTTTTTTTTTTTTTTTAAGAAAAAAAAAAAAATGTTAGTTTAGTTTTGATAAAGAGAGTTTTGAAGTTTTGATAAAGAGATTGTTAAAAACCAAATACAGGATGTCTGTAAAAGTCCTGTACATCTTCCATTTTAACTTAAGGGCGTTGATGTTATTGCCTCAAACATGGTGTCTAGTCTAGGTATAGTAAAATGGCTACGCGCTATAAGTTGAAATCGAATGTAGCGCCACCTGGAGGCAAATAAAGTAGTTAGCGTTCCTAAATCAGAAATGATGAGAGATTCGAAAATAAAATCAATTACAAAAAGTTGTAGAGCTTTATCGGTTTAGTATGAAAATTTACATAACGCACAATAATACTTAGGATATAACGGTAAAATGCGCATTTGTTTGGTCAATATTTTCTTAATCCGTGGTGTTAAAACTTCAGACAAATGCAGAAAATATAAAAGGTATTTGAACTACGGTCCTTTCAAACATAAATCAAGCATCGTAGTACCACTAAATTACGACTCTAACTAGTTTTTGGTCAGAAAAAATTATACTTTCTCCGTTCGTCCGTGATGTTTAACATTAGAGCTAGAAATCGCGACTAAACAAACACGCATTTTACAAATTATCTTCTTAGAATTACACGTAAGGTATTTTTGTACAAAATCGAAAATGCTCTACCAGATTTTAATTAACTTTTTCTCGTACCTCTTACCATTTTCGAGATAGGAATACTAGTTGCACAATTTGCCACTATATTATATTGTAATCGAGCTCATATTATAACGCATAGCCACTTCATTATACCTAGACACCATGTTTAATGCTACAGCTATAGCTATTCTCAAATAAAATCTGTGTTTTGGGGAGGAGGGGGAAATCCATATTATTATCGCAGCCGCTGATCGCAAAGATAATATTTCCAATTAGAAAAATATCTCAAATCAAGTAAACATTTATGTAATTGCATTTCTAAATTAAATAATTTAGTTTATTGAAATGGGAAAACCTAACTTTTTATGCAGTTCCCCGTTATTTATATATTTTTGTATTTAGTAAATGTTTACACTCTCACTATCAAAAGTAACACCAAAAGTTTCCCTACTGCATGGCAAAAACTGACGAAATTATTTATTGATTGATCGGTTGAAAAATTAGATAAAATAGTTTTGGGCTGAAACCACTGTCTTTACACGGCGAAACTACGATTCTACCGCCAAGTTTCCGAACCACGCGGAAGGTATCCAGTTTAGAAGGCTATGATATTATTATTTCATGTTTTTTCTGCATTGATGACAATCTTGGCACCAATGCTGTAAACTCACATGTAAGTATAAGTACATATTCCTAATTGTAATCATTTTCTTCTGTTTTTTCTCTTAGTGACCCATCCAAATTTTTCATAGTAGTTGGATCGCACACTACAAAAGATGGAATAGAGTATCCTGTACGGAAAGTTACACTTCATCCGGATTATAAGCAAAGAGAATATTACAATGACATCAGCCTTCTCCAAATTAGAAACACAGTAGAACTAACCAAGAAAGTTTATCCTGTTTGTGTACCCTCTGATGGATTAAGAGATAAGATTCAAACGAACAACAATAATGTAACAGTTACAGGATGGGGAGATACATCGTTCGGTATGTAAAGGCCATTTTAACTGAATTTATCTAGGTTAGAGAATTTTAAAATCATTTCCAAAGCTGCAAGCAAAGCAGTAAACATGTATGAAAAAGCAAAAATAACCTAGTGTAGCTCTCAGAGTGCTTTCTCTTATCCCACATTTTAATAAAAGAAATTTGTATTAATAGCCATACTTTTATATTTAATGCTTGCTGTGCAGGAAAGTTTGTGCATTTTGATAGTTTTCCTACACAGGGTATAATTTTGTAAAGCACTTCTGTCAATTGTATCCTTTAACAAATAATGTATTTAACTCATTTTGAGTAGCCGTACTACTGTATAAATTGTATATACACCACACAGTATAATTAAACTTAGCACATTAATAAATAAATAAATAAGGAAAGGAAAAAAGTAACATGTAAAACAATTTGAAGCACTTTAAGCCATTTCTAATCATAACCCCTAATATATATATATACAGTCAACTCCCTCTAATCCGCAAAAGTTTTGTCCAAAGGTTGCGCGGATTATAGGAATTTGCAGATTAGAGGTCATTCGTTGTCTTTGTTTACATTTTTCTTTTTGCAGATACAAAACCAGTTACTATTATTAATTCATAAATAGACAATAAAATCGAAAGACGATTTCTAATGAAATTTAGAATAAAATATTTCTTCAATATTAAAAGAACTAAGCAATCATATTCATATATGAAGGTATATAATTTAAGCATATTCAAATACATAGCAAATATTTATTTGAAAATACAGAAGAAAGTATTTTTTTTTTAAGTGCAGAATAAAATAGTCATCATTGATTATTTTTAATTTTGCTAAAAATTGATGTAATAGCGGTTTGTTTAAAATTTTTATATACATTTTTGACTTTCTTTGGCCAGACCTGGTACTAGTCTGTATGAATTGCAGGATGATAAATACCAAAATTTCACTTTTTTTTTTCCCCAGTTATGTTTGAAAGCAAGAATTAAGCTAAAAATTTGATTAAAATAAATGAAAATAAAAATATAATAAAAATGCTGCTGATTTTTAAAAATCTCAGCTGTAAATTTTTTTGTTTACATTAAAAAATCAATTGCAGATTAGAGAGATTTGCGGATTAAAGGGAGTTGACTGTATATATATAAAAATGTGTAAATAATGCATTTTCATACTATATAGTATTGTTAAGATGTTTTTCTGTATGTGAAATAGATATGTTGATTTCATTATATTTAGTGTAATTTAAAGATGTTAAATTGTGCCAATAAGAAATCTCATTCACAAATGTAATAAATTCTTTAGTCATTGCCTTTTTTTTTTTTTTTTTTTTTTAATTCAGTTTTTACATTTTAAAAAACAACAAAACTTAAATTTGTTCATTCATATAAATATTGGTACATGACACTTCGATCCCACCACTTTGGTCCTGCCATTTTGGTCCCGATATCAGGGGTAATTAGAATATTACAGAAGAAAAAGGGAAATTCTTCTTTCATTCAAGTTCCTTGAAGCGATGGAGGTAGAAAAAATCAATATTATTATTGTTATTATTATTATGATAGTTATGTAACAGAAAGTTGTAGTCTATATTAATAAAATCAGACTTTTGTCTGTAAATTTGCCGGAATCAAAATATTTTGCAATATCTTCACGTTTCACACACCATGAAAGCCGAAAATGACTTCAGAAATTTTTACCTGTGTGTGTGTGTGTGTGTGTCATCATATAATAAAAATAATCTTCTAACACATTTGATGAACCAGGAATGTGTTTGAAATCAAAAGAATACTCTGAAAGTTCCATCAACCATTTTATAGTGAGATCTGTAGGATTAGTTGTCTTTTTGTATTTTTTTAATGGAGCACTGTCTGATAGTATGAATTTCCTGTTGAACAAATAATACTTAAATGCAATGACTGATTTATAGATAGCCATCAATTCCATCCCTTTAAGCTCCATAAGATAAGCATGAATAAGGTGAATGGTGTAAAATTATGTAGAGATCAGCAAATATATTTTTAATTCTAGTCTAAAGGAAATTTAATCTAATACACCTATTTACTTCTAATGTTATTCACCTTGATTATTTTAATAGATATAAATTAAAAATATTTATTTTAACAGGTGGTGTCAGCAGCAAGACCTTACAGGAACTCACTATTCCAGTAGTTCCTTTGAAAGAATGCAATGCCTCTTACTCTAAACTTTTATTATCAAGTTTTCCAAGAGGTATCACGAAACTTTTTATCTGTGCCGGTGTCAAAGAAGGAGGAAAAGATGCTTGCCAAGTAAGTGAATACATCATTAAATAGATAATAAATATTATAAAAATAGATAGATTGATAGGTAGGTAGACAGATATACTGATGCAGAAAAGAATGTATTACCGTAATTTCGCATATATAACCCGTGGCGGAAGGTAGCCCGCAGCATAAAAATTCATTTAAAAATAATTATAACCAAAAGATACCCTGCACTTCTAAAATCACATGGTCGGCAATCGCTATTTATAATCTCAATACTAATTGCTATCATTATAATAATAAGTAGGAAAAGGTACAAATAATAAACAAATATACAACTAAGTATATATAATAAACAAATAAATTTACTTACCTATGATGAAAAAGCAAATAATCATAACATAGAATTAATCTTTCTCTCAATATAAATTACTATGAACTGGAGTAAATTCTAATGATTAACACCTTTATTCAATTTATAAGAAAATTATAGATTAATAATGTATTTATTTGCAAAATTCATTCAAATCCATCGAAATCGGATTCTTCCGTATCAGAATTAAAATGTTGCAATATTGTTTGCGACAGTTCGTCTTCATCATCCGTATTATCCTCCTCATCAAGTTCCTTTTCACTGTCCTCAATTTCATCCTTATTATACATTAATAATCGAGACTTCCGAAACAAAAATGAGACTAGTGTTGATTTTCTCATTGTTTGCGATAGATACCCCGCAGCGGATGATAACCCACAGGACATACAAAGTCAGTTTTTTTTTATAGGTTACTTGCGGGTTATATACACAAAATTACGGTAATACAAAATCTCTAATTATACTTCAAAATTCATGAGATGCATACAAATCCTTTATTTTAAAAATATTAATATATGATATAAAATAAATATTTGACAGATATAAAAAGACTTAAAAAAAAAAAAGTATAACCAACTAAAGATTTTTGCAAAATGATAGCAGTGCAAGTTGTTCCAAGTAATACTGGATATACAAAGATACAACACTGGATATTCAAATATACAAAGATAGTTCTGGAATTATATTCTAAGAATGTTGAAATTATATATGTTACAGACGTCTACATGTCCATTATAAAGAAGTTCAATAGTACGGTTCCAAAAACATTCAATACACTTGTAACTTTCGGTTCTACAGAAACATTCCAATAAAGATCTAAAATATACTTTGAATACTCTAAAAAAAAAGTGTTATTTTAAATAGATAATAGAAACTTTATTTTTTTTCTATAAATTACTATCTTACAATTATAAAATTTTGGATACGTATAAAATTTTGCATTGAATTATAGCAAAATGAAATGTATTACAATTTCTCAAAAACTATTTAAATTAAATAAAATTCAAAATTTAAATTTTTAAAAGAATCCCAGAGAAGTTTCAAGCAAATTGAAAAGTAATTCTCAAGTAAAAAAAAAAACTGTGATAATGGTATTATTATTTTTTATTTTTATTTGTAAAGTGTTTGTTACAGATGGGTGACAAAATAATGTGAACACTTTCGTTTTTTTTTACGTTTTGTCAAATATTTTAAAAAGTTCTTTAGGAATCATCTTGAAACTCTGGTAGTGTAAAGAACATGTTATACCTCATATTTTTCAGTAAAAGTTGTGTCATGAAAAGGAAAAGGGAACCAGTAAAAAATGAAACAAAAATCAAAATGCTTTGTATCATCCTGTAAAAGGTAATGCTTTAAATTTGCTTTGGCTGTAGCATGTGATTATGAGGACTTTTCTGATTATCTGTATAAAATTTTATGAGGCTGCCCCATACATTCATCGAGATATAATGTTTTCTTTAAAAAATTGCAAAAAGAATTTCCACTTTTTTTTACTCACATTTCCACGTAGTGTATTAGACCCAGTGCAAAGAAATTTTCAGAAAATATGGCATACTACATTAGACACAGCATACCAGCAATCAGAATGGAAAAGTGTTAAATATCTTACGAAATACGAGAACTTTTGCTAAATAGTTTTTAACTACGCATGCGCGAGCTTTAAAAAAATTTCATTTGCATAATTAAATTGCCAAAGGTATTGAGCAACTTATATGAAAACCCCAAACAAATATTATGTAAATTCAAAATGTTATGAGAGATAGAATAAACAGAATTTAACCTCTTCTAAAAAAAAAAAAAAGATGTTAGGGGGTTGTATCAATATTTATTTACAATCAGCAAAAACAATGTAATATTATTAGGCATTGATTGAATCAAAAGAAAAATGTGAGTAAAACTTTTGAGCTTTTATTTTGAGAGAACTGATCAGACACAGAAAAATCTAATAGACATTATTCAACAGAAAATCCAGTGTACTTTTTGAAAATGATGTGAAATTTTGAATTAGGGGATATCTGCATATTGAAATGAGTACCAACTTTAATTTTTTTTCAAAAGCAACACCCGATTTTTGATATTTGAACTTCTGAGAGTCTGGCAGTGCGAAAAAATATACTATTTGTATACTTTATCTTCAGTATTCATAGAGTTATAACCAGAAATGTGTTAAGGGATTATGTAAAAATCTAGCAAATTAAAATTAAGATTGTACAAGAATTAGACAAATTTTATTGTTTTACACCGGAAATTTTTCAAGAAAAAAAGATGCATAAAAATAAATGATAAAGGAACGATATCTTCTTTACAGCACCTTGACTATTCCCTGATTTCGGTTCTTTAGATACATATATATTTAAATACTTTATTAGATTTCTTTAGGTATATTTAAATATATTACACTTAAGACTGGTCAGACAATGCTCTTTGAAAAATGTATGATATTTCTCAATTAAAAACTGATCACCAAAAAAACTTAAAATTTTGTTTTATTTTGTAGGTGTGACATAATAATTAAACAATTTTAATCATACTTACCAGTTTTGGGACAGTTTAACTCTTTGAAATTGTATACGATTTTTTTATTTAATTTCTATGAAAATATCAATTTTTATTGAAATATATTTATAAAAGTATTTTTTTAAAACTAAAGTATCCTTAAAATAATAACCGCTCCCCCTCTCCCCCCCCCCCCCCAAAAAAAAAAAATAAATAAAAAATTACAGCACTATATTAATTACATGTCTATGATTGTAGTTAGGAAGTGATTTAACAGGTCTGCCTTGCATACCAATTCCATTCGGTTTCTTTAATTGACAATTTTTATATTCCAACTATTTTCCTATTTCAAACAGTAAACCCTGCATTTTTAGTTGCTTTTCTCTTCTAGATTTCATAAAAAGGATTCAAAATTTATCACCAATAATCGATGAGGTTAACGCCACTGGCGTATAATTTTGTCGACGTAAATTAAGGGGTTTAACAAAAATATGCAAAGTCACTTTTTCTTTTCTTTAGAAAGTTTACTAACACTAATGTCTAAAGATCTTTTTTTTTTATTATTATTATGTTGTTGTATATAGTTTAACCCACAAATAAAAGTTAAAAGTTTTTGTTTAATTTTCTCAGTTATTTTTAAAGATTTCCTTCGTTATCTCATGCAAAACTTTATAAGAGATGGCCCCCTTTAAGCCTCTCCAAAAGAAAGATTTATTTATATCTGGAAAACTAATAACTGGAATGAACTGCAAATTTGCACACCCATATTTTTTAGCATTAGGATTCCTTTTGTGTAACAATTAATATAGGTCATAATAATTCACATTTTTTTTTTTTTTTATTATGAATTTATTAATATTTTTCAGAATCAAAATTAATTCCCCCCCCCCCCCCCACCAAAGAGATTTTCACCCTGGTCTTTGAGAGTTGTAGGTCCACCATTGCCTAAAATACCTAAAAACCACAATAGTAAAAAGTACAAACATTAGAAAAATAGGTACTAGATTTTTTTTCTTCTTCTTTTAAACAAGCAATTGTACAAAAAATTCATCGCCAAATAATGACAAAAATTTAAAAGTTGCCAAGGGGGTCATATACTAAAGCTGTAGGCAAAATGATCTAGATATTACAAATTTCTTTCTATTCTAAAAAAATTACTGATTTTTAGCATAATATTTCATTAAAAAAAAAAAAAAAGCATTAAATATTATGTATTTCAATTTGACATTGAATATGAGGATTTCTATAGCATTTTTCTGCTTTTGTCTTGTGTTATGCACTATTAATATTCCTATTTAAAGAAAGACAAAGCATTGAATAGGTGGGCAGAGCACTGCAGGGGTTAATAAGAGAAGTTAGTCAGGAGGAGGCAAAGCCTTCTTCAGGGGTTGGTAAGCAGATAAAGCAGGGGGCAGAGAAAAATCGTATGAAAAAGAATAAAATACAACAACATACAACTAACCTGAAAAACTGTTCAATTTGCAATAAAAATATATTATATAAAAATGTTTTATTCTTTTATTTTTAATTATGATATATAAATAATTTTTTATTCCTTTGTAAAGGGAGATTCTGGAGGACCACTTGTTTCAAAGCTGAAAGACAATGCTTATGTGCAATTAGGAGTAGTTTCATTTGGTTATGGTTGTGCACAGCCTGGATTTCCTGGAGTATATACAAGAGTTTCACAGTACACAAAATGGATTTATGATAATACTGACCTTGGAAGAGTATGATATTACACTCAGGAAGCATGAACTAGCTAATTTCACATGAATTTGGCAGCTACTGAATGTATTATTTTAATGATGTATGCATACGTATAATCTACTGCAACATTGTTTAAAAGTCATTGTAAATAAAAATGTGTACGAAAAAAAGAAAGAAAAAAAAGTTGATTATTTCTTTGAATGATAATATAAATTTCAATGAATGCCTTATTATATGGTAAACAAGTTTTAGTATACAAGAACTCTCTATACCCCTTTTTATACACAGAAACACATAAAGAATGATAGTAATAAGAATGGAAAAATTATTACTAAAATACCAATAAGATAAATTCAAATGATCAGTTAAAAATACAAATATATACATAATAATAAAGAATTTGTGATGAGTTCGGCTATTATAATACTTTTTTCTTTCTTGTAACTTTAAATCTTATAAATTTTACAGAAATTAATATAAATTTTATCTTTAAAATCTGTCATTTGTTTAAAAGGATAGAAAATTCTGTCACAAAAACATGATACATTTAAATTAATATGCAAAATTACATAAATAGTGTATATTGCTGAATTGAGCTTTTTAATAATTTCAAATAATTCATATTTTTCTATTGTGTTGAGTACTAAAGATACTTTGTTAATTTTTTAATATTACTTACAAGGAGAGGTCACGACATGGAAAATTCAGATCGGGACGAAACTCCGCAGGATTGTAGTATACTATGAGGGTAACAACATATTAAAGCAGTAGGACCCACTATCCACAAAATTTCGAGAAAAAAGCATTTAAAGTTTCAGTAATCTTTAAATACAAGTTATTTCGTAAACGAGCAAGCGCCCCAGTGGTGTGATCCTAAAGCGCGAGTCTGCTAGCCAGACGACTTGGGTTCGAGGCTACCTCGAGACTACTTTTTTTTTTTTTTTTCTTTGTTTTATAATTCAATTCAAAATTTGAAAATTTTAATAAAATATATATATATATATATTTTTAATATAAAATAAATAAATTTTTCTATTTTTAATATTTATAACTTAAAAATACAATAAATTTCTATAACTTAAAAAATAAATTTTAGTTTTATTTTAACTGTAAAATAAGGTGAAACTAAAGAAACTGTTTTTGATTATTTATCGAAATATATTTTATTTTATTTTAGGTATGCTTGAAACAATAGTACATTTTGTTTTTTAAATTTAAAAAAATAATAATAATACAGAGAAATGATCATTTTAATTGCATATATAATTACTATCCAAATTAAATAATTACTTCTCCAATCAATACAGTTTATTGAAAAATTATAGTATATTATTACAATGCTTTTAAATTATTACAGGTAAAGAAATGTTATCTTTAAATGCAGATTTTAAATGTTAATGAACATCGTTTCTTTTTGATAACGACTTCCTTTTTTTTATCCTTCCTTGCACAAAATAAAATTCCACCTGCCGTTTATTCCTAACAAGCTAGAAGCGTTTGCGTAATTTATACACATTCAAGCAAAATCAGGAAGCTCAAACCAAGATTTAAGTAACACCTGCTAACTATTTTACACTTTGTTTACAGCTTGCTTATTTTTTAATTATTTAAATATCTGTCTGTTTTTCTTTATGTTTCTTATTTAGAGTTTTGTAAAACTTAACTTTATTTTTTAAGTTATAGAAATTTATTGCATTTTTAAGTTATAAATATTAAAAATAGAAAAAGTTATTTTATACTCAAGAAAATTAAATAATTTATTAAAATTTTCAAATTTTGAATTTTGAATTTAATTGTAAAATGAAGAAAAACAAATAAAAAGTTTAGATTACATAAAAAGTTAAAGAAGAAGAAAAAAAAAAAAGTTGTCTCGAGGTAGCCTCGAACTCAAGCCGTCTGGCTAGCAGACTCGCGCTTTAAGATCACACCACTGGGGCGCTTGCTCGCTTACGAAATAACTTGTATTTAAAGATTACTGAAACTTTAAATGCTTTTTTCTCGAAATTTTGTGGATAGTGGGTCCTACTGCTTTAATATGTTGTTACCCTCATAGTATACTACAATCTTGCGCAATTTCGTCCCGATTTGAATTTTCCATGTCGTGACCTCTCCTTGTTAGTTTGCATGTAGCTGTTTACACACACACACACACACAAAAAGATGAATCAAATATTTAAGTAAAATATTTGATTTGATGTGTTTAGTAGGCTTAGAAGCCATTCAAAAATACTTAAGGGGTTACATACGTTTCAAAGGGTTAAAAAAATAAAACAAAATAAATAATAATAAAATCAACATTTAAGCAATATTTTATAAAATTTTCATCAAAAAATTTGAAAATTCAGCCAGTAGGATTTGGTTCCAGAAGACCCTAAGAAAAACAATGGACAGGGTAATTGAACAGGGGTCGATCCAGGTTTTAATTTTTGGGTCCCTTTTTTGTGAAAAACAAATTATTTTTGTGAAATTTTTATTTATTTTTGCGAAATATAAAATGTTTTTGTGAAAAAGTAAAATATTGTGTAAAATCTTCAGTTTTTACAATCACTTTATGTAATGTTTAATATCAAGTTAATAGAGTTTCATTGAGCCAAATTAAGGCATTAATTAAAATTAATACTGAAAATATGAAAACATTTAATAAAAGGATCATTTTTATAAAACAAAATCTTGTGAAGGGACTCATTTTATGAATTTGAATTTTGTGAAGGGTCCCTTTTTATGGATTTGAATTTTGTGAAGGGTCCATTTTTATGAATTTGAATTTTGTGAAGGGTCCCTTTTTATGAATTTGAATTTTGTGAAGGGGCTGGAAAAGGGACCCAAATTTTGCCTGGATCGACCCCTGTTGAAGACAGTTTTATAAATAAATTTTTCCTGTTAGTAGCTACATATAGCTTCAGCTTCAACAAAAGATTTCAAAAAAAAAAAAAAAAAAAAAGAAAAAAGAAAGAAAAAATGAAATTTGAAATGAAACACTCTGGTCAATTCTATTTTGAAGAAGATTGCAAACTTTCTGTAGATTGGTGTATTAGTTTTTGAGAAATTGTGTCTAACACCCGTCAGGGTTTAAAAAACCAGGACTAATCAGCTAAATTTAAAAAATATTTTAATCAAAATTTTATAAAATACTGTTTAAATGTTACTTTTATATACTAAACATTTTAAACAAAAATTTTTATTTATTGTATTTAAAAAGAAAGGAAAAAGAGGAAGAAAGAAAAGAAAAAGAAACAATTTTTTAACCTTTCAAGCCCATGTGACCACTTCAATCTTTGACCAATGTTGCAAGATATATTTCTTCACTAGTTGCTTTTTTAATTTTTTTTTAATATGAAGATTATCAATAGACGTAAGATTTATTTTCAAATGCGGAGACAGATATACAGGGTTATCAAATTAAATTCATCTATTTTCTGTATTATTCACAATTCTCCAATGCATCAAACAAAGATTTTCAACATATAATTTATTTAGTGTGTCTACATTTTAAGCACAAGTACTATTTTACTTTCTAAATAAAATAAATAAACAAAAATTTGCATAAATTTTAAATGTAATATATATATATATACCGAAAGAAGTGCATAATTTATTTAAATCATAAACAGAATCAAAGTAAAAATTAATAATGATATTTACACAAATTTATGTTGAAAGAGTTTTTGCATTTAGAAAAGTAAACAAATGATATACACACATTAAAAATAGATATCTATACATATAATAAAATAAGATGTTTGTGTGTGTGTGTGTCATTGTGTATGCATATTCAGAGCTTTTTAGGAAAATGGCTGATCGCAGAGCTACAGACATTTGCATGGAGGTTCGTAATGACCTCTCCTGATGCACCTCGAAGCCCGATTTTCGAATTTTTGATAAGTTTTTTCTTAATTAATTAAAATGTGAAAATAATAACCTTCTAATTTCTGATAAATAAGCCATTTAAATTTTATCCATAATTTAATTGTTGCCAATTTTTTTCAACAGAATAAAAAAGAAAGTACATTTAATTAAAATGAGGAAAATAAATTAGAAATATCAGTCGTATCGTTACAAATAAGGTACCAAATGAAAGGGGCGATTTTTGTGAATATGATGAATTAAACAGCTTATCGATCAGACAATTAGTTTTTTTTAAAATTAACTAAAGAATGAATTTTAGGTGGCAACAGCAGAAGATTGTATGGAAACCATTCGGAGAAAAAAAATCTGCTACTCATTAAGTCACATGATTTTAAAGTGGGATTAAAAATTGCAGTTTTCAAATTTTTTTTAATTTTCTCTCACAAACACAAACATATAATATACAGCCTGTACAGCACAAAACCAACTTGCACTAAATTTCATCAATTTTCATTAATAACCAAAGAAGTTACTTTTTTTTTTTTTTTCAAATTAACTTTTTTTCTAACTTTGAAAAGATTTATGTGATACGATATATTAAGACTTTGGGTTTTAAAAGTTTTTTTAAATAGATTATTTGAACTCTACGAACCATATTTTTATTTTATCAGCTTCATTAATAGATCCTCCTGGGCAATTTTTTTAATTTTGGTGTTGAAATACACTGAATGTTTTTCGACATGAAATTTAATATAGCAACAGCCATTTTAATCTAAGTAGCGCATCAAAAATATAAAAAAATTATAAAGTATTACAAAAAGAAAAACAAAATATTAAACCTAAATAGAAGTCACATAAATGATTTATTTTTATAGAAAGTTTATAGAAAAAATACAGTTTTAAAGATAGCAAATTTATTTCAGCAAGTACTATTTTAAACCTGAAAACCATTAAAAATATAAACAGAATAGGAAGGATTCTTATATATAAACAAAAAGGTGTCTGATAAAATTATTTGCAAAATAGTCTTCTCCTTTTCATACAAAAAGAAAACAAAAAAAACATTGCTAATATGGCGACAAATATTCAAAAGTCGCCAATAAAGCAACATAGTAAAGTTGTGCAGCACGATAATGTTTACCTATTTTTTATATATATATATATATATACTAATCACTATGCTAATTTATCATACAAATAAATGAGCCTCTGTGTGTGACTGCATTTGCACGCTGTCGAACAGAAATATTTGATTAATTCAAATTAATATTTAAATAAACAAATAAAAATAAAAATATGTTTAATGGGAAATATATATAACCATAAAAAAATTAGTTGTCTAAAATAGAAATAGCGCCCACAACATATTGTTACAAGGGATTAAGTCTTATTCTTACAAGGGATTAAGTCTAAAATGGTGACACAAAGGCAAAAGTCGCCAAAGAGATCTATATCAAGGCTGTACTATGATGAGGTTCGAAACTGTTATCTAATAGGCACCTAAATGGAAGCCCACTTGTAGGGCATTGTCGCAAGAAATAGGGACAGGCGTCCTAGTTTAAGCGGATGACCAAATCGCTGCCGAACGCAGCAGGGACCTGAAGCGAGCTTTTCAGCAATTTCAGTATTTTGTTTTATTTTATTTTTATAAAGCTATATAGAAAAGAGTTTCCTTTAAATTTAGTGATCAGCGAAGCGGGCAAAGCCTGCTAGTATTAAATAAGTTACAGTGTTGAAAGTCTTGCTGCATGCATTAAAAATGTAATACAAAAAAAAAAAAAAGGAAAAGGGGGGGGGGAGAAGGGATTTTTTTTTTTTTAATTAATCATTTGATATTTTTAATCTGAAGATGAAATAACCTTTATTTCAATGCATTATAAAAACTATATAGTCAAAAACATTACAACTTCGGCTTTTTTCAAGGCAGTCAGAAGGTTAATACATTACATGGTTACATCTGAAAAAATCAAATTGCTTCTTGCCATATGACAATTAAACAAAATATAGTGGTGACTTAAAAAGATTAAACTTGCCATTTTCTTTTAACAGGATGGCTAACATTAGAACTTTTCCATGACTGTTTTTCACCAATTTCTCTGACTTTTTCCTGAGTTAGGGTGTTTATTTCTTACAAATTCCACAAAATTAGTGAACAATTCCACAATTTACAATAACGAGATTTAAAATATGGCCTATTTTCACAAAATTTGGCCAGAATTCTTTGACTTTACATGAAATTCCCTGACTATTCCATGACTTTTCCAAACTCACTTAAATTCTCTGATCTTTTCAATGATTCCCAGACTTTCCCTGATCAGTTGCCACCCTGTAAACATGATTTTCATTAATAATGACCACGTGAAAATTACATACTTCAGCAACTATATGTAAATTATATATTTTATGCCAAACAATCGGGACACAATATAGTGCACTCCAAAACAAAAAATATGACATTTCAAAAAATGTCATATTTTCTGAATATTATAATTTTCGTGTATACAAAAAAGCAAGAATTTGATGATTTGCAGAGAGATAAATGCATACTTCAGAATTCAGCTTTAAAAAGAACAAATTCTGTCAAGTAACATTAAAACAATTCTGCTTTCTTATAAGTGATGGCAGAAAAATTACGCATTTTGGTATTTAGCTGTGATTAAACTTAAATTAAGTCAAACAGCGCAAAATGATCTTGCATTTCAAGAAAAAAGCAGCAAATGTATTGCAACAAAGGAAGACTTAATTTTTTTTGGATTAAAGCTACCTATCATAGAGGTGCCAAGTTTCAATAAGAGTTATCAGTAATCAGAGTAATATATTTATGAAACGTGAACCGCCTCACGGAATAATTTTTATGCACAAACTCATATATAATAGCGAATTGCACAGTTTTTGTAAACAAATATATATTAATTAAAAAATTAGAAAAATTTCTAAACAGAAGTAAATAAATATGTATTTCTTTACCTTCTTACAAAATGAAAGATATATATATATATATATTTAAATCTGCTTTGGAGGGAGGGGGGGGGGACATCAAAATATCTCCCTCTCTCTTTTTTTTTGGGGGGGGGGGAGGATTTATTTTATTTTATTTATTATTATTATTTTTTTTAATAGTCACTTTTTTATAGACAACTGTTTTCATGGCATTAAATACTAAAACATATTCTTTTCTTTATGTATCTTGCATATTTTTTGTTTGATGATACACTATGTATTTTACATTCATTAAGGAAAAACAAATAGATTCATCAAGTTCAGTAATAAAGCCTACAAATAATTGCATATGTGAGAAATATTGAGCACTTCTATCACTTTATTGGTTCTAGAAGTAAGCCTTGATCACTAGCTGAGAAGGGTTAAAGGCAGTCAAAATATAAATAATTAGATAAATGAGAAATGAAACAATTCTATTTCTTTATAGTTTCTAGAATCTAATAAAGCAAGTTTAAAATGAATATTGATATTTATATTGCTGATGGAGAAAGATTGGGAAGCTAAAGGCTTCTGTAGAGCTTTTAATCATCAATGGCTAGTTGGAGATAAGAAAAGAGGGGTTATAAAAAAATAAAAAAAATTACATCAGCGAGAAATATTGTATAATTCTATTTCTTTATAGTTTCTAGAATCTAATAAAGAAAGTTAAAAATGAATATTGACTTTTATGTTGTGGATGGAGAAAGATTGAGAATTGGAAGGCTTCCGTTGTGCATTTTTTTTTTTTTTTTGAATGTTAGTGGGGATTTTTTTTTTTTTTTTACGATCAATATCCGGGATTTTTTTTAAAGCTTATAATCTGTAATTTTTATACGTTGTCCGTAATTATTGCTGTTAATTCGTAATAATTATGGGCAAATCGTAATAATTGGCACCTCTACTATCACAGAATATCTAGGTCAGTTAAGACCCATGTTAATGAAATATGCCCCATCATTATTCATTAAATAACATACATTTTTAAATTCTGTTTTCACATTAAAAAAAGTTCACAAACGATAAAATAAGTCCTTGCTTCCCAAAAACTGATTACTTTTTAATTTTTTTTTTTTTTTTTTAAGCTATAAAAAGCAAAATGTTACCATATGACATTTCCATTTCACAATCTTGAAAAGGGGAAAAAAAAAATTAATCATTTTTTGGAAAACAAGAACTAGTTTAAAGATCATGAGTTTTCTTAATGTGAAAAGGGAAATTTAAAATTATTTATAATGTAATGAATATTAATGGGGCACTGAAGACGGTACGCTATAGGCTACCGAAACAGCTGTATGCATTTCCCATATTTTTCTTTGGCGTTTCTGACGTAGTAGTTCATTTGGGTTTTAATATTCCAACGCCAAGTTATTATTACATACCCTTCTTAAATTTTATAAAATTGAATCAACAGCTTGATACTGGCCAGATAAAGCTGGACTACTGTAGGAATTTTCCCATATGTACTCTTTGAAATCTAAAAGAATTAATACTGATGAAATAAACATTGACTTTAGTGAAATATATCTTATTTATTTATACATAAATACAAATATAATTGCTAAATATAATCATTGTACACTTTCATTTACAACATGAAGTAAAACATCAAAGTTCACAGTTGGGTCATAATCTTTATTTAGAAAATCATCTTCACCATCAGCAAGCTTGACTATTTCAAATTGTATCCATCTATAGTCTAAACATTTCCTAGCACCAGCACAACTCTGTATCAAATTTTGAACAGTGGGATGAGACAAACCAAAGAATTTAGCACCTTGACCTTCTGTACTGACCACTTCTTTGCCACTACAAAAAGGAAATTAAGAAAAAAAAAAAAAAAAAAAAAAAATACAGCAAATATTTCAACATAAATTTTTTTAAATTACAATATTGTTAAATTACATGTTTAAATATATCTTAAAAATAATTATAAGATAAAAAATTTTTTATAAACCATGTTTTTAAATTTTCTGTTGAATCAAACAAACGCTACTGAAGGCAGCCGGAACCCCAGCAATTGGATAAAAGTATTAAAAAAATTCCTTGCTATCGTCTTTTGAGCTATTATAAAAGTTTCAAATGGCTATCTAGCCGGGAAATTAGTTAAAAGTTGATTGCAAGCTTTGTACTGGAAACGCTGCCGAAGGCAGCAGGATCCCGAAGCAATTGGATAAAAATATTTTTTAAAAGCATTTTCACCGTATCCTGAACTATTCCGAAAGTTTCAAATGTCTAGCTACTCGGGAAGTTAGTTAAATAAATTTTCTGTTGAATCATATGAACGCTGCCGAAGGCAGTAGGGACCTGAAACAGTTGACTAAAAGTATTAAAAAAAAATGTATTGCCACCATGTTCTGAGCTATCTTGAAAGTTTCAAATATCTAGCTAGTCGGGAAGTTAGTGAAAAATCGATTGCAAGCTTTGTACTGGTAACGCTGCCGAAGGCAGCAGGAACCCGAAACAGTTGGCTAAAGGTATTAAGAAAATGCATTTTCACCGTGTTCTGAACTATTCTGAAAGTTTCAAATGTCTAGCTAGTCGGGAAGTTAGTTAAATAAATTTTCTGTTGAATCATATAAGTGCTACCGAAGGCAGCGGAACTTGAAATAGTTGACTAAAATTATTAGAAAAATGTATTGTCACCGTTTTGTGAGCTGTCCTGAAAATTTCAAATATCTAGCTAGTTGGGAAGTTAGTTAAAAATCGATTGCAAGATTTGTCCCTGACAAACAAACAAACAAACAAGAATCGAAGTTAATAAAAACATGGTAATTACAAATGTGTTTAAATATATCTTTGTAATTAATGTCAAAATATGTGCAATACATTCACATACTTAACTCTTATCATAATCATATTACTCATATGAGGATGCTTAAATGAAGAAAGTATGAGGTTTGGGAAATAATTGAATCTTATTTTGATGCTGAAAACTTTAATTAACTAAATCCAATTTTCATTTGATTGAGAAAATAAAAATGAAGAAATTTCTTAAACACACTACAAAAAAATAGATTTTTGATGGGATTAAAAAAATAAAATAAACAAGAGTGAAAAGGAATAGATCAGTTGGTAGCTTATTCAGTTGAAAAGCATTAATTCATTAAGGTTGCATATCAGTCGAATTCCATTCACTGTTTCTCTTTCCCCATGTTATCTTATGGAAGTTATTATTTTAATTTTGCTCTCTGAACTTGTTGCTATAATAATTTCTTTTTTTAGCTAATTTAAATATTCCTTTATACGTACATTATATATATATATATATAGTGTTAATACCATTTAAAAGTGTAAAAATCGCTAGACGAAATTATAATCACGAATAATTCGTAATTGCCCCTTTAAAGATTATTTTCCAGCAGAAGACTTTATCACTCAGAAATCAGAAACGGAACGAAATTATAAGGCAAAATTTGCTGACGTTTATGCAATTTGCAACTTGTGTGGCATCAATTATGCATATTAATTCCAGACAATCTAAAGAACCAATCAGCAGCTCAGAAAATCCGGTATATAAGCCCAAACATTAAACAAACGGACAACACATTTATGCTGCATCCCTCCCCCTCCTACAAAATTATGAAGGAGTGATAGTGTTCCTAACAGAGTACGCCGGGAGGCGTAAAATCCCATACAGCGATCAGCAAAGTTTCCAGAGATAGTTGGTTGGTTGAATAACTTTTATTGGCGCAAGGTCCATGTTTGGACATGCTGCGCCACACAAAAAAGGTAAAAGAATAAAAAGCAGCTTCTGGATGGGTTCACCCATCCAGATTGTCATTAAAAAGATACAGTTTCCAGAGACAGACCATGCCTTGCTATGACATCCCACTGTTTTGCCATGTCGCCATAACTTTTGCCATATTGAAGAAACAAAGCTGTTTCGTTGAAGACTTCCTAGTATTTACTGTGTGCCACAGCAGACATCTCCAAGCATTACAAAGAGCTGGCAGCAATTGACCTAGCAAGAAAACTTTGTTTAGCTTAGGAGAAGTGGCATGATCAAATATCTTTTAACGATATAAAAATCAGTAAAACAACATCAAAATAAATAAAGAAAAACTAAATTTTGAAATTATTTCCATTCAACTCAATCATTGAGAAAAAATTATCTTATTAAAAGTCAAGTCAATGCAAATCTGAATATTCTGTTATGAGACTTTCAAGCCCTGAGTGCAGAGCAGCCAGTCTGTCAAAGATCTCTCTATTCTCCTGTTAGACCACGGCAATCATTCTCTGATAGCAGAAACGCGATGCAAAAGGAGAGGAAATTAACGTGGTGTCGACGACGCAAGCATAAGGCAGAGAAAGTTCGAGAAGGACCAGCGAGCGCAAGACAGAAGCCACACCTCCCCTCACTTCTGCACTCCACAGCCTGAGGAGAAATATTGGTGCTCGATCAGCACAGAGCACGATTTAGTCCGATTGGAGATAACAGAAGAAAAGTAAACATAGAGAACAAAATCCAACTTTTCCCGGTAAAGGTTTTTTTTTTTTTGTTTCTGGTGGTTGTTTGTCATCGAGACGTAGTTTTAAGTAAAAGTTATTTAATCGTTATAGAAGCCAAATTTGTAAGTAAACTTTTCACCACTCTCTATGTTCTGCACAACAGCAGAAAATGGGAAAATGTGGAGGAAGGAGGAGGGAGCAGAACATGCATTAACAATACTGGCTGGGAAAGGCAGGGAAAAAATAAGTATGGTACATGAGAAGAATTTTACGAAAATTTAAAAAATTCAGTAGATTTTAATATTTTTGGGGGGTTTGGAAGATTGGCTCACAATTTAGAACACTCTCGATTTTTTTTTTTTTTTTTTAAAGAATTAGCAGCTATAAAACTTTTTTTTTTTTTTTGTGAATTTAAAGGCAGGCTATGGAATGGAGAAAACACCAAACTGCATCAAGGCCTGGACCTCAAAGAAGCTTTATTGGACCCATGATGGATATTAACAGAAAAGCCTTTCAATATTCATCTCGAAATAATTTCACTCAGAAAATGAGGAAGAGAGGTTCATATTTTAATGAAAACAAAATTTCTCTTCTAACATTTAATTATTCAAAATAACTTTTTTTTTAAAAATCTAAATAACGGAAGATAAACAGAGTTTTGAATATTTTAGCCTATTCAAAGAGAAAAGAGTATAAACTCTATCATTTTATTTTATTCTGTGAATAATCAGCTATGCTACACTAGCTAAAAAAAAAATCTGGATAGGCTATACTCAACTTTCTGAACATCTAGTGATTAATGGTAGCTTAAATTTAAGACACAGTTAAATAAACAAAAGGGGAAATCATAGTAGCACAATTGAGTGTTTTTCTTCAAGTTGTATGCTGTTTAATGGGCTGTAACATATTTAAATTCTTTTGTACATCTCTGTAAAAGAATTATAACTGGCATAAAAGGTAAGCTTACAATATCAAATATTTTTCTACTCTTTTATATTTTAAGCAATTTAACATTACTAAAATAAACTTTATATATTTCTATAGGATGGAAGGATGGATGGCTTCTTATGGCAGAAAGTCCACAATGGGACATGCTGCGCCAAGCAAAAAAGGGATAAAGAATAAAATTTAGCCTCTCGATGGGTTTACCCATCCAGTTTGTCATTAACACAAAAAATTGAAAACAAGAGTAGGTAAAAGGTAAAATCAAAGTCATAAAATACATTGTAGATAATAAAAACAGATGTAGAATGAGATGAAGAGTGTAAATAATAAAATCAAATGTCATAGTAAAAACCAGCCTCTTTTAAAAAATTTGTCAAATGATAATGAGGTGTACTATCTAAAAGGCTCGTCAGGTTTGGTGAGGATGAATTACAATATTGCCGATACATATGACGAAGGCAAGGACAGTCAGTGAGAATATGGCGAATGGTAAGTGTACGGTAGTGACATTTGGGACAGGTCGGCTCCTGTTGTTGAAATAATAAGTATATATTTCTATGGGCTCAAACTATTTAAAAATTTCTCTTTGTATAACAGTAAAACTATAATTCTTCTAAATTTGTACGTTTCTTGCGATGATATCTATAACATGCCTACCAATTTATATCTTAATTGAATATAAAATTTAGATGTCAGCGCAGTTCAAATAATTCGAGTTAATATTCCATAATGATGAACATTTTTTTCTTTGTGTACTGTTCCTGTAAATGAATTGTATAATCTGTAGTCATAAAAACCTATACAAATCATGTGATGATGATCTGTAACAAACCTACCAAATTTTAACTTAATCAGATAAGGTGTTCTGATGCTACCACACTTTAAATAATATGAGTCTATTGCCATAATTATGAAACTGTTTTCTTTGTGTCCCTGTAAAAGAATTCTAAATCCTACACACATCAAAACCTATAAAAATCATGTGGTGGTGACCTATAACATACTTATTAATTTTTAGCTCAATCGGATAAGGTATTTAGATATTATCACACTTTAAGTAATTTAAACCCATAGAACATAATACTACAGAATTTTTCTTTGTATCTCTATAAAAATAATAATAATAAAATAAAATAAACTTTAATTGTCTATACAATTTGTACAACAGTGACCTATAACACACCTACCAACTTTCAGCTCAATAAATCAAAATGTTCAGACATTACCATGCTAATTTACACAAATACATACATCACCATAAAAATAGTAAAAATGAACTCAGGCAACTTTAAAACATGTGGATATACCGAAATTTCCTAGTAAAATTTTTACTTTCCGAACACTATAGTGAGGAAAGTATTGTAATCATGCCAAAAATCCAAATTTGAGATTTTGATGTTTCTATACGTTTCGAGGTCCCCCGAGTCCGTTTTAACTATTTTTGCGATGGTGTGTGTGTGTGTGTGTGTGTGTGTGTGTGTATGTATGTGTGTATGTCTGTGAGTGAACACACTAGTGTCTAAACTTTTTGTTCGAATAAGCTGAAAGTTGGTACGTAAATTATAAGTCACCATAGTACGAACCCTATAGATTTTGGTGAATCTAGCACTTATAGTTTTTTTACAGGGACACAAAGAAAAATTCTTTATCATTATGGCCTATGGGACCAAATTTTTAAAAGTGCGATAGCATCCAAACACCTTATTCAATTAAGCTGAAAATTTATATGAATATTATAAATCACTTGTTACACTAACTATAAGCGTTTTGGTGAATCTAGCATTTATAGGTTTTTACAGGGACACAACGAAAAATTCTTTATCATTATGATCTATGGGCTCAAAGTTCAGTAGCGTTAAATAAAACATTGCATAATATATGGAGAAAAATACTCAAACACTCTATTATGGTTTTCTCTCTTTTGTTTGTTTAACAACTTCTCTTTCTTTACTTTATATACAAAACTGTTAATTACTCAATGTTCGGAAAGTCGAGTGGAGTCACTCCAGATTTTTTCATAATTACAATACTTTTCTTACTGATGTATGTTCGTAAAGTTAAAAACAAAAAATGACATTACTCTGAAAGACTATTAATCTGTAATATTTACCAAACTGCATTTACAGATTCCAAAAGAGCACTATGCACTTCATTTGGAGTACTTCCAACCAGAGATCGTTCAGGGTCATCTTCAGGTGTTATTTCAAACTAATCGGGGAAAGAAAACAATTAAGTTCCTTTAAAGTCAAAATAAATAAATAACAAGAATGAAAAATCATGCGGTGATTCACATTGATTATTAACACTTTCAAATTGCATGTAATTGTTGCATCATTTAGCTTTCAATGTTCTTTGACGTTACCACACAAACGATAGACAGGAAAGAAAGGTAGATAAATTAATTGAATTCAGAATCACTCTTAATATTAGAAAGGGTTAAAATGCTTAACACATACAGAAATGCAATTCCAACAATTTCCAGTTGTAGCCCTTAATGTACCTGAACACTTCAGTGCAACCCCGAAAATCTAAAGCTAAACACATATTTGTACAAAACATTATTTTAGCATATTACCAATAACAATAAATGTCAATTTCATTATGATTTCTGCAATAAAAAGTTATAAAAGTAATTTATAAAAATGACTCTATAAAACACAACACATTCACTTTTTTGGGGGGAGGATTGTACACAAACGAGTTGTACAGGGCCATTTAATGTCATTTTAAATAGAAAACATATCATAGTAAACTTGAATAACATACAGTAGAGAGTCAAAAATCCGCACAGCTCGGGACCAGAGGTTATGCCGAATTTAGGATTTTGCAGATTTCGGAGCCCATAAAATATTATTTTCACTTTGAATAATAAAAATAGAATATTATTCAAACTAAACACATACTAGTGAACAGGGTTTAACCTGGCAAAAAAATTACTTTAGCATTTTAGCGAAAATAGGCAAGCACTATTTTAGCTTTTTCGAATGTTAATTCTTTGGATACCATTGATTTCTTTTACTTAGCTTTGTTATCCTCAGTTTTGTTTTCTATTCCTTTTGTTCATTGGTGATTTTAACCAAGTATCCATATTTGTGACTTTAAAAATATGAATCAGGGAAATTATGTTTTGATTTTATCAATAGAAAAAGAGGTATTCATGTCATATGTGTAAAATGAAAAAGCAATTTAAAAACCAAGTTAAGTGTAGTGGTAGATAATCGTGAAATACTAGTGCTAAAAATGCTTCTATGAAGCAAATTCTGACATCTAACATACTTTTAAATATTTTTGCATTTAAATTCAATCATTGAAAATTAAAAATAAATCCAAATTACTATATAAATAAGTATTCCCAAAAATTTCAGTCCTTTCGTAGTTTTTGCCTGCAAATATTACAGACAAAAAAAAAAAAAAAAAATCTGAATTGTTATATACAGATATTTTATACAGTTATCCAGGTTTTAGCTTTTTAGCGAAATTCTGACCGACTTGTTTTAGCAAAATGTGATACTTTTTAGCAAAATGCTAAAAAAACTAATGGCAGTTTAAACCCTGCTAGTGAATAATAACACTGAATATTAAATTACTAGGTACATAAAAATAATAATGAACATTAACAAAAATGTATAATAAAAACAATAATAATAATAAAAAAAATGTTTGTCAAATTTAGATAAAATCTGTTCACATGTAGCTAGTTTTAAACTAAACTAAAACTTGCATGATTTATTTATTTTTTTATTTATTGTAAATAGTAGTAACACAAATTTATTTTTCTACGAGTTTTACTGAGTTCTTCCTTACAAATTATGCCTTCATTAAAAAGCATTTTAAAAAATTAGTTTGTTATTATTTACCTGATTGATATCATCATATCACAATAACCATTATTTTCTTTTGATGAATTTAATATACTGTCAATAATTTCATTAGCAGCAACTTGGCTCTTGCAGTCTTTCATATTATTATTGTTCTTTCTTTTTTGTAATCATAAAATGCAAATATAAAATCTGTATTCAAGATTGTTGTAATTTTTATTCATGTTGTTTTTATTTTATTTTATTTTTTATTAATAACTGTAATATTTAATTATATTTGGTTAATTAAGTTTGAGGTTTTGGCTAGTGATAAAGGGTAAAGAACTAACATTGTTTTTTTTCAACCGGCAAACGTTTATATATATAACTTACTTACTGCTAAGTCAACTTAAAGTTTAAAATAAGAGTTTAATTAATAAATTGTATAATTGTGGTATGGAATATTTTATTTATCACATAGTCTAAACTTTTATTGAAAGCATTTCTTATTAAATGGATACATATTTACTTACGTTTTGGCCGGAAACCTGATTTTTAATAAGTTCCGTTTGTGTATACATTGGAGAACTATTGCTAACGATGATCGGTTGGTTGCTCACTGGTTTTCTAACATCTCTTACTTGTTTATCTGTTTAACTGCACTATCGCCGATTGCCGATACTAGATGGCAGTGCGGTAACTAGTTTTCGCGAGCTGCCATTGGTCGTGTGTGCTGATCTGATGATCAGTATTTAAGGCCTTACCGGCGAGTGATGTGGGCAGTTCTTCAATGTTTTGATTTGTGTGTAGCTGTCTGCTGGAGCAGCTCTGGGATGTCCGTTTTTAAAGTTCAGCCGATAATGAGGTCTATTAAATGAAATATTTTTCTCCCGTCGTCGTGGTTCCGAGCAGAGTTCTTCCCGGTGGTTGAAAAAGGTCGTAAGTTGTTTTTTCCTGTTAAGTTTTTCTTGTAGAAATGTTTTAAGAGATGTTTAGTATCTCATTGTTTCTGGTACATTGAGTCACTTGTAGTTCGTTAGACTCTGGTCTAGCGTCGTCATATTTTGTTTTGTGATTCCAGGGTTGCCACAAAAGAAATGTAACAAAAATAGTTGCTTTAGTAGCCTAGACGCATTAAAATAGTTGCCTAAATAGTAGCCTAGCGACCAAAAAATATCACATTGGATAAATATCACATGGGATAAGCTTAAATATCACATGCTAATGATCATTAAAGGATAAAAACCATTTGCATTTTCTTACTATTCAATATAAATATAACAGAAAAAGACTTCTGAATATGAAAATTGAATTAATAATAATAATAATAATAATAATAAAATAGGCAATGAGTCATTGTGGAAACAAATTTTCTTACAGAATAACATGGGATTTGGTTGTTGAAAAGATTAAGTATTGTCCGCTCTTAAGAGCTTATGTTTTTTTTTTTCTGTATTCTTCCTTTTCTGATTTACTAAAGAGCTTTCTTTTAAAATTTTGTTATTTTTTCTTACATGAAATCAAGGTAAGGAAGGACATAACAAGTCACAGAAGTGTACTAGTAGCATTTTAAAAAATTAGTTTGTTATTATTTACCTGATTGATATCATCATATCACAATAACCATTATTTTCTTTTGATGAATTTAATATACTGTCAATAATTTCATTAGCAGCAACTTGGCTCTTGCAGTCTTTCATATTATTATTGTTCTTTCTTTTTTGTAATCATAAAATGCAAATATAAAATCTGTATTCAAGATTGTTGTAATTTTTATTCATGTTGTTTTTATTTTATTTTATTTTTTATTAATAACTGTAATATTTAATTATATTTGGTTAATTAAGTTTGAGGTTTTGGCTAGTGATAAAGGGTAAAGAACTAACATTGTTTTTTTTCAACCGGCAAACGTTTATATATATAACTTACTTACTGCTAAGTCAACTTAAAGTTTAAAATAAGAGTTTAATTAATAAATTGTATAATTGTGGTATGGAATATTTTATTTATCACATAGTCTAAACTTTTATTGAAAGCATTTCTTATTAAATGGATACATATTTACTTACGTTTTGGCCGGAAACCTGATTTTTAATAAGTTCCGTTTGTGTATACATTGGAGAACTATTGCTAACGATGATCGGTTGGTTGCTCACTGGTTTTCTAACATCTCTTACTTGTTTATCTGTTTAACTGCACTATCGCCGATTGCCGATACTAGATGGCAGTGCGGTAACTAGTTTTCGCGAGCTGCCATTGGTCGTGTGTGCTGATCTGATGATCAGTATTTAAGGCCTTACCGGCGAGTGATGTGGGCAGTTCTTCAATGTTTTGATTTGTGTGTAGCTGTCTGCTGGAGCAGCTCTGGGATGTCCGTTTTTAAAGTTCAGCCGATAATGAGGTCTATTAAATGAAATATTTTTCTCCCGTCGTCGTGGTTCCGAGCAGAGTTCTTCCCGGTGGTTGAAAAAGGTCGTAAGTTGTTTTTTCCTGTTAAGTTTTTCTTGTAGAAATGTTTTAAGAGATGTTTAGTATCTCATTGTTTCTGGTACATTGAGTCACTTGTAGTTCGTTAGACTCTGGTCTAGCGTCGTCATATTTTGTTTTGTGATTCCAGGGTTGCCACAAAAGAAATGTAACAAAAATAGTTGCTTTAGTAGCCTAGACGCATTAAAATAGTTGCCTAAATAGTAGCCTAGCGACCAAAAAATATCACATTGGATAAATATCACATGGGATAAGCTTAAATATCACATGCTAATGATCATTAAAGGATAAAAACCATTTGCATTTTCTTACTATTCAATATAAATATAACAGAAAAAGACTTCTGAATATGAAAATTGAATTAATAATAATAATAATAATAATAATAAAATAGGCAATGAGTCATTGTGGAAACAAATTTTCTTACAGAATAACATGGGATTTGGTTGTTGAAAAGATTAAGTATTGTCCGCTCTTAAGAGCTTATGTTTTTTTTTTTTCTGTATTCTTCCTTTTCTGATTTACTAAAGAGCTTTCTTTTAAAATTTTGTTATTTTTTCTTACATGAAATCAAGGTAAGGAAGGACATAACAAGTCACAGAAGTGTACTAGTAGTCGTTTGTAATAAGCAAATTGGCCAGCTTAATAGGTACATATGTCATGTCTGGTGCTATTTCTACATTCTCATTGGACGTTCTACCTGTTTCAAGGTCAACATCAAGATAAGGGATTGTTTATAAAATGCATAGAAAACATTTCTTTCTGAAAGATTTTACTGATATTTGCAAAAGGTGAAAAATATAGTCTCCCAATAGTTGCCTTTTTGTGAAAATAGTTGCTTTTTCAAGCTTTTTGGGTCAAAAAAGTTGCCATAGTCACCTCAGGCTGAAAATAGTCGCAAATAGTTGCCTTTTAGTAGCCTGTGGCAACCCTGTGATTCTGTTGTTTGTTAACCTCGGTTGACAACGTTTTTGGCTTTATGGCACGTTAAGTTTATAAATATATATATATATCGTTTTTTTCCTTTTACAATGACGTTAAGTTTAAATTCTAATTGAAAGTTTATTACTGTTGAAGTTTATTCTATTGAGTTTAGTTAAAGTTAAAGAGTTTATTATGGGTTAAAACTGCTGATAGATTTATGTTTTTAAAACTATTTAAATTTGTTGAGTTTAGTTAAAGTTGATTAAAGGTTTATTTTAGTTGAAATTAATAAGTCTATTATAAATGTTGAAGTTTCAAGGTATTTTGTTAAGTTTTTTTTTATGACGTTTGTTTGTTTAAAGTTGCTGGTCAACGTATGTTAAAATATTGTTTACAAGTGAGTTGTTGGTTGCCAGGGATAAGTTGTTGTTAAAGTTAGAACTAATATATTGTTGTTGAAAATTGTTTACTTATGTTAAGTTTTCATAGTAATAAATACAGTTGTTATTTTAAACTTGTCCTCATTATTTCTGTTGCATTTTCTAAATATACATTTGAGACTGCTTGATGCATTTTACAGCTAAGTATTCCATTGTGCATATTAAGATACTCTGCAATATTAAAACTGGCCAATTTGGCTAACAAAGATCTCTTTCAAAAATTCTGATTTGCAGTTTTGTAATTTATTAATAGTGAATTTTATTGTTTGTATCTGACAAGCTGTGTGGCAGGGGTGATTGTGGCTCAAAGGTAAAAACCCTGAAAATTAAAGCCTTGAATAAAAAAGACTCTGGAATATCAAATGATACTCAAATTATTTAGACCACAAGCACTCAATCTCTTTAATATTTGTCCACGTCACCTGGATGACAAATCAACAACTGATAACAACAAAATACAACTTTTTAGGAAATATGAAAATACAGATAGATTCATTAAAAACCCTGAAATCAGGGGGAACCCCTGAACACAAATGCCCCTGCGTATGGATTTCGGACTTCGGCGGATTTTAGGTTTGGCAGATTTCTGGCTCTCTACTGTATATGATTTTGAAGAAATTCTGAAAATATTTAACCCGCCAGTACACGGGTTGGGTCTGTGAGACCCATTTTATTTACTAGAATGCAATGTAAGAGAAACATTCTATATATTCTGCGAAAAAAAAATTATAATAAACTTAAAATTTTATACTTTGTATTCTTAATATGTGATTTTATTTTGTGGGTGTTATATTGTAACTGTGAAGAATATTAGTAAACATCACCAAATCGGCGACAGATTGCCAAATGTGGTATGAATTTGATAGTCAAGTGTGGTTTATGGTAACCCTGTTATTGTAGTAACCTGTTGTTTTTATGTATACATTTTATCTGTTTTAAGCCCTCATGTAATAAACCTTTTACTTTTATTCTTATCTATAGTTTTCCACTGCGCTTTGGTCTCTTATGGTTATGGGGTCCAGATTAAACGCAGTTTTGTGGAACATTATTTTTTAATTTGTGACATTTTAAGCTTCAATTTATTTTCGTCGCCTTAATTAACTTTTTATTTTTATAATGGATGAATCCTCTACAGTTTTGGACTTTTCGAAATTATCTGGATCGCAAAATTTCCATGAAGGGAAACTAAATGTGGAAATGCTTCTGAGAGACCACAGCGTATATGGTTTTGTATTGGGAACGGAGGTTGAACCCAATGCAGAAGCAAATCCAAAAGAAATTAATGATTTTAATCGAAGAAAAGATCAAGCCATTTCTACTATTTATACAACTCTTGAATCGTCAATTAAGCGGCTGATTGCGAACGAAAAAGAGCCTGATAAAGCATGGAAAATATTACAAGAAAATTTTGAACCTTCATTTAAAGCCTTGATTGGAAGACTTTTCATGGAATTTTTCTCAGCGAAAATGAAACCAGAAGAATCGATTGTGATTTATCTAGCTCGACTTCAAGATCTCGTGCGGAAACTGAATAATGTGAAATGTGAACTGGATGATAAACATTTAGCCTATAAAATGATTTCAAATCTACCAGAAAAGTATAACTTAATTGTGCAGCAATTATATCAACTGAAAGACAAGGAATTTACTTCAGAATGCGTAAAGCAGGGTTTGTTAGCTGAAGATGGCAGACTTCAAAACACTGATCGCATAAACGAAAGTGTCTCTGGTGCTTTTTCTTCTGATACTTGTGTTAATTTTTCAAAAAGTATAGTAAGTGCAAATCATGCTCAAAATGCCAATTCTTCAAAAAATATTCATTGTTTTTCGTGTGGTCAAGCCAGCCATGTTCAGCGTTTTTGTCCCATTTCAAATCGAAACAAAAATTAATTTACAGGTAATCGTGGACCAGGACTTAAGTTAACAGATCACAGACAAATTTTATACTTATATATAAAGGTAACATACACATTTTATTAATTAGGAATGATACATATTTTAATAATTTCTAAAGAAAATTTTATAGTGAATTGTACAAACTGATGAAACAAAATAAATAAAAGTTTAGTAAGCTTGATTTCTGAAGTGAAATTTTTAATATTTTGCCTGAACTTGAGAATTTTATAAGAAATTAATACAAACAAACAAAACAATAATAAATTACAACTGAAATACCTTATTACCTACCTAATTCTATAATTCTAAATAAAAGGAAAACAATGTTTATTTTAATACAAATATGAAAAATGATTCACTAGTCAATTATCTGATACTAATTTTAAATTAAGTATGAGGAAAAATTAGTAAGCCCTCACATACATTCAAACCTACACTTTTTAATAACAAACAATGATCTCTCTCTCTCTCTTTTCTTTAAGAGAATCAAAATTACTTAAAAACTAATCTGCAAGAATCTAAATTCATATGCACATGATAGAAAACATTCTCATTTAAAACAACAAAATACTGTGGCAGATTTTCCTCATATGGCAGTTTCATTATTTTACTTGTGTAAATAACAGAAACATTCCATGCAATTCTTTGCAATTATTAGCAATGCATAATTGCATCATAATAAATAAAAAATATAAAGAGTTGAAAATTTTAATATAATTATCAATTACATTATTTGGAAAGAAGAAGAGTTAAATTCAAATAAGGTAAAGGCACAAGTGTTCGTCACCCTCAAGAAGGACATGTTAAAATTAAAATGACCATTTATTAACATCTACGAATTTGAATCCGCTTGAGCTAGATCCTCTGGTTCCAGTAAATCTAGCATGGAAAGATTCAAATAAATAGGTGTTAATTAACTGTTATTTTAACACGGCTTTTGTAAGGGTGACAAACACTGGTGCAAATTTAACGGGTGACAAACACTGGTATCTTTCCCTTAGTTTCTTTATAAACATAAAAATTACTTTTTACAAACACAATTCAGAAAAATATGAATCAATCTGATACACTCACTCTTGGCCCAACTGGACTATCAATTATAGTACACTGGTATAAACACTGCAATTTAGGATTCTTAAGACTAGCGTATGTTCGAGAACTACAGAATCCAACAGGATAAATACACTGTTCTGTATGATATCCAAATCTGTCTGAAACAATCTGTAGAACAAGAAAAAACTTTTGTCAGATAATCAAAATTCACACTAATAATTAGCAGTAATTTATTATGAATCAATGCATATATATCAGTTCCCCCCAGACAGTTTCAGGAAAGTGCTGCACCCTGCATGAGCTATGACTGAAAAAATAGTGCCCTTCTTGATCTTCATCCCCCCCCCCCCCAAAAAAAAAATTGCACCTTCTTGCTCACATTCTAGAAAAGTTGCATCCTTACCGCCTTTTGTTCAAATTAACCAACAAACTGAAGATGTGCTATAAATATAAATAAAAGTGTTGTGCATAACAATCAACATTCAATTATACATTAGCAACAAGCAAAATTAAAGTGTAAAGAATGTTAAAATCAGGATTCCCCGCATGAAAGTCAATCCAAAATAGTTGCTTTAGTAGCCTTTAATGCATGAAATAGTAGTCAAAATAGTAGCTATTTTGAATGAAATAGTAGCCAAAATAGTAGCCACTCCGATCCAAATAGTAGTCTTAGAGTAAAAAAATCATCTATAAATCAGACCTGCCTCAATTCTAAAGTTTCATTGTTCTACATATATTAGTTTTGGAGATATGGTAGTTAGAAGATCCCCCTTTCCCCCCTCCCTCCCCCAACACACACACACACACACACCAATTGCCAAAAACCACTTTTTGAGGCACAGGAGACCTCAAAACATGTAAATCAGATTAAAACTCAAAAAGGAATTTTTTGACTGAATACAAAATGTATTTCCTTTACCCGTGGTAGTCGTGTAATGGAAGTAAAAATGGTATGAAAGCGCAGAAAAAATAGCAGAGAACAATTTTTTGTTCAAAATAGTCTCCATTTCCCTGAAAATAGTGCTGACTGAACTGAAAATAGTAGCCTGAGGTTGATTTTAGTAGCAAATAGTTACTTTTTAGTCGCCACTGGGAACCCTGTAAAATTAAAAACTTTTTTTTTTGTATCTATACCTAAAAATGGTGCCTGGATTTTAAATGTTAAATGTGCCCTTAAAAATCCAATACTGCCCTTAGGAATGTAAAAAGGTGCCTTTCCCCCCCCCCCCCTTTAGTAGCATCTTGCCCTTTTTTAAACCTCGGGGGTAACTCTCTGTGTGTGTGTATATATATATATATATATATATATTATGATAACAATGAAAAATATACAAATGAATAGGCAACCCACAAAAGCGAATTTGGTAACTAGTTAATTTAATTAAATTATTTAAATAATTTATATGAAATGATATAAAAATAATTAAATTTTAATTTAAGATAAACCCTACTCAAAATTATAGATCGCTAATAAATCATAAAATGGAAAAACTTAAAGATTAATTTTGCAAACATAAACATAATTTTACTTTGACTGTGCTTAACTCTCTATTAGAGTTGATGTTCTATGGAACAAAACGTGAACGCACAAAGAAACGGAGCGAATATTCATCATGTCAGTATTACTACATATATCTAGACCTTTGCAGTTCAGCTGGTGATTAGCTAGTGCTGCCACTTCACAATATTTTATGTGATTTAAGAGTGACCCCTGCTCAAGGTGCTTATTAAAGTCAAGGACTACATATCAGAATTACAATAATCATACAGTAAAGGTTATTTGTCATACAAGCTGTGTTGTCACCAATTCTCTACAAGCCAGTTGTTCTGTTCTTTCATTATTACATTTATAGAGATTTCGAGTTGATTTCTAAGAAATGTAATAAAGGAACAGAACTGTCTTTTGGAAAATTAATGATAACACAGCTTGTATGGCAATAGGGTCTTTATCATACAATATATAATAATTCTGATATGCAGTACTTGGCCTTAATAAGCACCCTCGGCATGGAGCCTCTCTTAATCCCATAAAATATTGTGAAGCAGCAGCACTAGCCATTGACTAACTAAACCCCCAGGGTCCTCGAGTTTATACAGCAACACTTACATGATGAATATTCTCCCTGTTTGTGCTTTCACTTTTTGTTCATTTGTTTATATTATTTCATAAATGAACTATTTAACAATAAAACTGTGATCAACAGTTAAATTGTAAATTCAATTGAGACATAAGAGTAGAAAATGGACAACAAGCAAAAAATAACATAAAACTCAAATTCTGGGGGGAAGAAACTTGTGTTGGGACTATTATAAAATTTCCTTTATACATCTTTTTATGTATCAGCACAACACAGTGGTGAGAAATTCCCAGAAAACCTTAGCACCTGAGAATTTTTCTTATTAGCCAGCAATATAAATCTGAAACTTGCAATAAAAAACAATTATATGAACATGAAATGCTCAATAATGAAATTTTCTGGACAAATTTGGAAAACTAAAAGTATCTAATTTTTGATAGAAGGAGTAGAAGGCTGATTTTTACCAACTATGTGAAAAATACCAGAGCCGGGAATCGAACCCCAGGTCTTCCGCTTAACGCGTGAATGCTCTCTGCTAGTTGTTTCATAAAATTTTTTTTGCAATTACCATAATGAAATTCAGATATAGACATCTCATAAATGATGAAAATCACATCACAGCAATGCCATCTGTTGGATGATGCGTACCAAAAGTTGATAGGCATCAATTCATAGAAAGAAGCAACTAAATATACACCTTTGTGAAATTCTATGCATTAGGTTTTTAAGTTCTGCCATAAATTTTTTGTCACAGATAAATGAATATTTTGTAAAAATGGTCAACCCATGTTCAGAATGTCTCAAAATAGGTAAAACAGAAGTCGAAAATTTTTATAAATCCAATATATATATAATTTCATTTAAAAAAAAAAAAAAAAAAAAAAAAATCAAACGGTTGACATCATCATTATTATTATTATTAAAAATACATTTTATTACTACAGAAAACATTCATAAATTCTTTATTTTTCTCTTATATTGCTAATTTAAAATTTTTATACCACAAAGCTAGAAAATTCCAATTATAAATATATGATCACAGAACCAACTTGTTTAACCCGTCTTGGTAGAAATCAGGTCTCTGTCCATTGAGCCAGGTCTCGGTGGATGTTTTCACAGCACTGTCTGAAGAGAACTGTGTGCCGGATAAGTGCTCTTTCAACCTCGGAAACATGAAATAGTTACTGGGTGCCAAATTTGGGCTGTATGGGGGGTGACTCAGGGCTTGAGCTGACCTTTTGAAAAGTGGGGTCTCAGGACCCCATCACTGTGAAAAATACGGGTCAAGTTTTCCAAAAATGGGGACACTTCTATTTTTTTTTTCCCAAAGTAATGTCAATGACAAAGAACTGCATGAGTTGTAGCTATAAAGAAGGTAGCTTGAATGATCTGTTATCGAAAAATGAAATTGACTATTAACTTTGATCCTAAATTTTGTGTAACAGATTAATTACAAAATAAAATTAATTTCATTTTTAAGCTATTTGTTATTTTAGTTTTTAATTTAAATAGAACAAACACTTCCTTTCCATAAATGACCAGACACTTTCGATTTCAGAAGTTTTTTAAAATATCTCCAAAAGTACTAAACAAATCATCTTGAAACACCAGGAGTGTAAAGAACATGTTATACCTCATACATTTCAGTTAAAGTTTTGTGCCGAAAGGGAAAGGGGGATCAATAAAAAATTAAAGAAAAATGAAAGTGTTTGGCATCACCCTGTAAAAAGTATTGCTTGAAATACAATTTGGCTGTAGCATGTGATTAGGCTCTTCCTCATTATTTGTATACATTTTTATGTCTCTACCACATGTAATCAGGGAGATATGAAGGTTTCTTCAAAAAATTGTTTAAACAATTTTCGTGTTATTTGCTGTAACACGCAAAGAATTTAAATTAAAAAAAAAAAAACAGAGCAAAGCTATTTTTAGGAAACTTGACATACAATATCAGACACAGCATACTGCAATCCAAATGAAAATTATTAAATATCTGATGAAATATGAGCATTTTTACTAAATGATTTTTAACTGTGCATTCGTAAGATTTAGAGAAATTTCATTAGCATAATTTAATAGCCAAATGTATTGAGCTACCCCCAAACAAGTGTCGTGTAAACTCAAAACGTTATATGCCATAGAATGAACTGCTATTAAGTTTCTCTAATAAAAAAAGTTAAAGTTACTCATATTTTTATTTTGATTCAATGAATGGCAATACAGTTTTCAATGATCGTAAATAAATATTAAGAAAACCCCCTTATCAATTTCTTATTTTTGGGAACAGCTGAAATTCAGTTCATTTAATGGCACAGAATTTTTAAATTTACACGATACTTGTTTGGAATTTTTATATATGTTGTTCATACATTTGGCTATTATATTATACAAATAAAATTTCGCTATATCTTATGCAGGCACAGTAAAAAAAATATTTAGTAAATACTCTCATATTTCATTAGATTTATAAAAAATTTTTTCAATTTGCAGTATGCTGTGTCTAATAGTGTATAACAAGTTTCCTGAAAATAGCTTTGCACTAGGTTTAATACCTTGCGTGTTATAGCTAAAAAAAGTAAAAAAACAAAAACAAATTTGCAATTTTTTTTAAGAAACCTTTATCTCCCTTGATTACATGCGGTAGAGACATAAAAATTTATACAGCTTATAAAGAACAGCCACACAATCACATGCTACAGCCAGATTACATTTCAAGTATTACTTTTTACGAAACACTTTAATTTATCTTTAATTTTTGACTGGTCCCTCTTTTATTTTCGGCACAAAACTTAAAACAGAAATATATGAGGTATAACATGGCCTTTACACTCCTGAAATTTCACGATGATTTATTTCATACTTTTTGAGATATTTTTTTAAAATGTCTGAAATCGAAAGTGTCCAGTCATTAATGGAAAGGTAGTATATTTTATTATTTATTTATTTATTATAAAATGCGGTTTAATTTAATTTTGCTAGTTTTTTTAGCACAATTTTATTTTTAAACTAGAGTTTTTTTATGATTCAGAATTTCTTTTCAAGCATATTAATTTTCCTGCACACAGCATCAAATTATTGATTAATTAAAAATTGTCAACATAGTAGATAATAAACCTGTGGCTTATATATGTCATATTAAAATGGACAGCCACAGGTTAAAATAATTAAATAAGTGCAGTCAGTGAACCAAGGAATTGTTTTATTAACTCGAGATGTTACAGCCTTCATCGGAAAATAAAATAAAAATAACTTTAAGAATTGAGAACAAGTTAAAGAATTTGTAATTAATGAAATATTTAGAAAATGAATTAATAAACAATAATAATAACATTTATTCCTAAAAAAAAAAAAAAAAAGCAATTATTATTATTATTATTATTTTGTAAAGAACAGACAGGGTGAAGTATGTTGCAATTGGAAACACAGAACAAAAATAACATTTCGCTTTCCATATGTGACAGAGGGCAGAATAAATCCTCTGCATGAAAAATTATTTATTTTCAACTTTCCACCAAATAATGCACTGAGTAGCTAGATGATTATTATTTTTTTTTTTTTCCTTTTTATTATTATTTCCTAAGCCACAGGTTGAAGACAATAAAGATAATTTTGGCACCTGTGGTTTTATAAGAAAACCTAAAGAACAAAAATAAACATTTTTTGCTTTGACATGTGTTAAAAGTCATTGCTCTTATCATTGTAATCATCAGTCGTTATCTACCTTTAGTACATGTTTTGCAAAAAGAGTGTGAACTTCATGGTGTTCTTGACGATGGTGATCTTTAACACATTTCAAAGGAGGATATTTTACTGTTCATGATTTACTGCCCAAAACATTTAACGTGGGAGTTATTGAAAGCAAACGTTGTACAGTGAATCAGTCAAACTTTCTTTCGAGGGACTTTACTCCACTCACCAACATTTTGAAAAAAAAAAAATTCTGTATAATTTTTATTATTTGGGGTGTTTTGGTAAGAAAATGGGAAACTGGAAGGTGGAATATGTAAAAAATAAGAGAAATAATGTGGAAAAAAAAAAAAAGAAAGAGAAACTGATTGTTTTAACTGATTTTCTTTTGTTTTCTGGGCACAAATCCCCTCAAATTTCCTCCTTACTACAAATGTTTGTGTTTTAGAACTGTCTACCTAACTGTCCACATAAAAAAATTCAGTGCATTATTCAAAATATATAGTACAGATATATTAATGTATGTAATAATATTTCATATCATGGTTTTCAAAATTTAAACCCCAAAACTACTGGAATTCTAACTTTAGTTAAGATACATTAGATAAACAATATCAAATAATTTAAAATTTTTCACCATTACTCAATCCTACACTTTTTTTTTTAATATTAGAATTACATTATATGAATGAAGATAAAATTAAAACACTTGTAAATAAAAACAAAAAAAAATTATACCACTCCTAAACTGTGAATCGTCAAAGATCCTAATACAATTGGAAAAATTGGTCTCCCTGCAGTATCAACTGGTATAGATCTTGCAATACGTTTATCAGCAGGTATCTTTTTCTTCTTGGGTCTGGGTTTTGAACCTTCCTCTATAAAACATAACAGAACATTAATATATATCAGAGATTAGTCCAATATTTGACATTAAAAATCTGTTAGTTACTTTTCAAAATTTTAAATGTGAATAAAAATAGCAAGATAACTAATTAAAACAATAATAATAAAAAAAAAAACACCATAGAACTGGCATTTTAAAGTAATAAGTACAAAACTTTAAACAAACACCATAAATGCAATAAACTCATCAATTGTTTCAGGCAGAAAGAACATACAACTCTTCGTCAGATGAACAAAGTAAGCACGAGTGCTGCAATTAAAGCGATAACACATAAAACTGTTTTAAGTAAAGAGAAAAAATATATAAAGATGAAAGTAAATATAAATACTGGCATGATCAGAATTATCATATAAAAGAAGAAAATATGAATAAATAAGATTAAAAAATATAACAAAATCTAAAAATCTTAACTCCGATTTCCGTTTAACTTTGATACTTTTAAGATTTTTACATTTTTTTTTTATATTTTTCAATCTTATTTATTTATTAATTTTCTTTTTTTATTTGATAATTCTGACCAAACCAGTATTTATATTTACATTCATCTTTATATATTTTTGCTCTTCACTTAAAACAGTTTTATGCATTGCCACTTTGATTGAAGCACTCGTGCCTACTTTGTTCGCCTGACGGAGGGTCGTATGTACTTTTGACCCTAAACAATTGTTACAAATTTATTGCATTTTATGGTGTTTATTCTAAATTTTGTACTTAATTATATATAGATAGATAGATATTGAATACATTAATTTTTGACTGAGGGTAGCATTTACAGCAGTACTACCCAGAGTTTCCCCCAAACACATTCTGGAGGGCACTGCACCCTGCTTGCCCTATGACTGAAAAAATAGCATTTTTCTTGCCCTTCATCCAAAAAAATTACACCCTTCTTGCCCTTAATCTAATAAAGTTGTATCTTTAATGCCATTTATTGAAAATAACCATCAAACTGAAGATATGTAATAAATATAAATAAATGTATTATTCATAACAATCAACATACGTTCATACATCAGTAACAAACAAAATTAAGGTGTAAATAAAGTTAAAATTAAAAGTTTTTTCTTTTATTTATACCTGAAATCGAAATTTTAAAATAAGTATCTGGATTTTAAATGTTAAATGTGCCCTTAGAATCCAAAACTGCCCTCATAAATCTAGAAAATGTCCTTTTTTTTTTTTTTTTTTAAATTATTAGTAGCTTTAACAACACACTTGTACATAATACATCCTGAAGATGCCCATAGGGTGTCTGCAGATGTCATTTTCTTTCATAAGACATCATGAGGATGTCATTTGGAGGAGATGTGATGTTAGGGAGTGCCCTGTCCTTTTTTAAACCTGGGAAAATCTCTATCTGCAAGGCAATATATACCAAAAATCTTAATGGCACCAATTTATATTAAAGTCCAACCATATATAAAATTTCAAAGTATTCGAAGCAATTTTTCATAAGATACAGCAACCAAATTTTTAATAATACACACCCAAAATCTATCAAAACCAAAAGTAAAAACAATTTTTATTAAAAGATTGGAAGGAAATCATTGGAAGAAAATTGATTGGAAGAAAATCATATTCATTGATTTTTTTTTTTTTTTTCCCCGACTGAGTTTTTATCTACATGATAGACCAGATGTTTTTGCCTAAAGGTTGTTTGAGTGAGTAATGCTGACCGGTTGTCGGCCTGGGTAGCTCAATTGGTAGAGCCTTGACCTTGTAAGCCAAAGATCCGGGGTTCGACTCCCGGTCCAGACATTATTTTCACTCAGTTGGAAAAAAAAAAAAAAATCAAAAGTAAAAAAACTTCACACATTCAATGTTTTCTCCCTATTTTTATCAAAGAACATAATAAATAGAGATTAGTAAGTCATTGTTATAGAGAATTAAAAAATTGTATGTAAATTCTGCATTATAAAATATTTATTAATACTTAATTTTCCCATTTTAAACTAGCAGGCTTTGCCCGCTTCAATGGTCGCTATATTAAAATTAATTAAAAAAAGAATCAATATTTTTTATACCGTTCTACAAATTAAAACTAAAAAGAAGAAAATACATTGAAATTGCTTAAAATCTTTTCTTCGGGCCTTCGCTGACTTTGGCAGAAACTTCTTCACAGCAACATCTTGATACTGGATAATTTAATTTAATTTATAGAAATGTCACTAATACAGGAAAAACTGCATTAGTTATTTTCTTTTTGATAATAAACAGATCGGAAAATGCATAATATGGTGATATTTTGTATAATTAGACCAATTTTTAAAAAATGCTTTTCCCTTTTTTTTCACTCGCATTACAAAAATATTTAAAATAAAATTGAGAAAAATATTGAAACAGCTTGGACCTCTTGGCGGAATTTGAAATTTTGTAGTAGCTCAGACATTTTTCACCAAAATGTGTACTTATGCATTTATGATACCCATATCAATTCATCGCCGAAATGATAACACAATTATAAGATGAAAAAAAAAACTTTTTATATACCATGTTTTTAAATTTTCTGTTGAATCTTATAGCTATACGCAAGCGAAGTGTGACACCACTGACCGTCCATGGATGCAAGAAAAAGATATCCTATGTTAATCACTCATTGGATTTTTTTTAAAAAATAATTAAAAATCAAAGAAAATTTCCCGATTTTAATTCCCGTATATGGTATAGATATGTATTAGTTATCTTATGCATGTGTTATATTAAGTTATTTTGCTGTCAAATTGACAAAATTTTAAATTTCAAAACTCTGTCATCCTTGGCATTTTTTGTATTTGGCGATCAAAAATATAATATAAAAATATACATGCCAGATGTATATTTTCGTAATATGTATTGTACGAAATATTGTTTCATATTATTCACTACTCTCTTAATATAAAGTTGTTAAAATAACCATGATTTTTGAAAGGAATTAAATATGTTCACCAGATAATTTGGTATTTCCGCTCCCCCCTCCAAGGATTACAAATATGAAATCTATTCCGTTGTAACATATGAGTATCTTATATCAGAAACTTTATTTAGACATTTGAAAAGAAATTTGACTTCAAATTATGACAGAATATTTATCATTTTCCTTTTAATTAGTATATTAGTTGGATATTTATTGTGTAAATATCATCCTTTGAAATGAAATGTTTATGTATTCAATCGAATATGGAAGTTTGCCAATTTTTTTTTTTTTTTTTTTTTTTAGAGTTATGAAATTTAAAATTCAAATTTTATCAATTTTACAGCAAAAACAACTTAATCTAATGCATGCACACAATAACTAATACATATTTATACCCAAATATGGGGATTAAAATTGGCAAATAATATTCCTCGATTTTTAATTATTTTTTACAAAAAATCCACAGGGCGATTAACACAGGAAATATTTTTCTTGCATCCATGGAAGGCCAATGACATCATCACTTCGCTTGCGTATTGAACTATATTATCACTTTATCAATGTGTAGAAAATTTTAAAGTGATAATGGCGTCAATTTTTGTGAGATGCATAATTTAATTTTTTACATTTTTTTAACGTTTATCTTTAAATGTATTTATTTTTATGTCGAAAGAAAATGAACTCGTATCTTTTTTTTTTTTTTTTTTTTTTTTTTGCAACTATTAAATTATAACTAATATTTATTTTCATATTTTAATTAATTAAAAGAAAACTTTGCAACACAATATCTTTAATAACTTGATATATATAGTGTCCACAGAAAAAAATGAAGAGTTTTTAGAACTCTTTTAAAAAGTTATAACATCTATGCAGTATCTTTTTTAAAAAAATCACCAGTTTTTACTAAAAAAAAAAAAGGCAAACTTTCATCATTAAAGTAGTTAAGTCAAGACCAATCAAAAGTAGGAGTGGTCCACCCGGAAGTGTTTCCAACAAACTGTTTGCTTTATTTATAAGATTTAACTCTAACCTTTATCTCTAGCTTATTAATCAATATCCAATCGCCTTTTCTGCATTTAAAATATAATTTAATCATTTCTAAGCTCAAATAATTATTTAAAACGAAGAAATATTCACTTAATTCTTTTTTCATTTCTGATGTATAATGTACTTTTATGATATAATCAGTTAATGGAGTTTAATCCCAATGTAACAATGTCGCATTTTCAAAAATTTAAATCTAAAATATCCTATTCCAATAAATTATTTTGGCAAAATTATTCTATTAACATGAACAATTTATTACCTTTTAATTATATTTTTATCTTAAAATCACCAATTAAGTGAATATATTTAATTTAGACTATCTGGCAGGAAAAGTGGCTCAAAGGTTTTCTTTTTTTTTTTTTCCCACCAGGGATTTTATAAAAGAAAGTTGACATTTGATTATTTCGATTAGAACATAAAGCCTTGCTCTTAATCCTATGAATATTTCATAACAAAATTTTTCTTTACTACTATAAATGAACATTTTATAATTTTGTGCATGAAAACTGAAAATGGATTTTTAATATATTTTATATATATATGATATGTATGTCTAATTAATAAAATACACTTTTGTGAATAAAAATTTTTTAAATTATTTTCTGGAACTATGTATATGTTAATGAACCTACCTTTAAATAACCTGATTCACGAAAGGCATTTATCAAATAACATTTGGGCTGAATAATTTTTATTCACTGGATTGCTCTATGTTGGGAGAGCTAAAATATTTATGACAGTTTATAAAGAAATAAAACTTAAGAAAAAAGTTCTTTGATATTCTGTTTTTTATCCCCAAAAATACACATTTATATGGGAAATCATCCATATCCTAGCCATTCTCTTTTCTCTGTTGTGTGACGTCACTCATTACATATTGTGTCATCCTCTCTCTGTATGCGTGCACACCTGCTTCTCTTCATTCGATGTTGGGTAGTTGTGGAGAACGGATGGTTATCTTCATTCGTAGAATATATGTGTATTTATTAGTTATGTCCCCATTTTTGTCTTTATGTTAATAAATGTATCTTAATAGTCTCATGGCTTGCAGTCCTTTCCCCCACATTTTGGAAGCTCAAGCATATAAAAAAAAAAGCCCCTGGACAAGCCAGTTGCCACTTTTGTTTTCATAAAACTGTGAAGTGAAGTGAAGAAGTATAGAAACTAGTTTAACCCCACAGGCAAGTCACAAGTCTTGCCGCCTGCCTCCTTCCTTCCTATCTTAAGTTTCTTAAATTATTTTTTCTTAAATTTTGATATAGTTTAAGGATTTAAGTTAAGATTTGTTGTGTTACTTTCTCGTTTGTTTTGCAGGCTGTTAATTAATAAATCTGGTTTCTTTAAATTTGTGTATTTCATCCCCTGATAATTTTTTTTTTTTTTCACTTTTCTGAACTTCTAAAAGAATTTTTAATCTTATTGGTCATTGGTGTTTCAGTGATCTTGTATCTGTTTCTTGGCTTCTACTATGCTTAATAGATCATCATTATTATATATATATATATATATATATATATATATATATATATTTAATTAAACGATTAGATGATATAACTATATTCAATCTGATGCCTCGTCGCTATCTTATAGACGTTATACAGTTCAGGTCTACATTTTGAACATTTCATGTGATGTTCTGGATACTTATTTAATTTAAAAAACTGACATTAAAATTTCATTCTTAAGTATTCTATTTACGATTCTAAATAAAAAAGTTATAAAAGGCTTTTTTTTTGGTCCTGGGATATTCAGGTTAAATATTTTCTAGTAAAATGTTACAACAATTCTAGTAATAAGTTACTTAATAAACTTAACACTCTAAATATGTTTCTATTTATTGTATTTTAATAATATGATAGCAAACTGAGAAAATTCTTTTAATGCATACTGTATAGGTACTTTATTTGTGTAGCTCATCTAATGGCAGTTTGCCTTTTTTATGTTTTTACTGTTGCAATCAATATATAACAATGTTTGTTCTTCTTAAATTATGATATTTACTGAAATGCACTGAAACAATTTAGATAAGCTATTCAGATACAAAGACCTATAGTGCATTAAGTAAGTGAAATGAATTAAAACTTTGAAAACAAACACCATAAATTACTAACACTTGCAACAATTGTTCCAAGTTGTTGTTCATTTGTAATAACTGAGCTCTATCCTGTTTAAATATTTTGATCTGAAACAATTGTTATTCAGTTTTGTAATTAATGGTGTTTGTTTATAAAGTTTTTATTCATTATCATTCAAAACTAGCATTTTTATGAATTTCACTACAAGAAAAGAAGTTAATTAAAGAAAATGTAAAAAGGAAAAAGGAAGAAAATGTATTCTAACAACCTGTACTTTTTGTAGGCGGCCTCTTTTTGACTGGGTTTTTCTTCTTCGGGGCAGGTTCAATTGTATCATTTGGTTTAGTTAATATATTTACAGGTACATGAAATCCTATCAAAGGCGTAGTTTGTGCAGAGCCATCCTTTAAAGAATGAAAGTTCAGAAGTTTTCTTACAAGGAACCTACATTTAAAAACAATTATTCCTAATTGATATGCAACATAAAAATAACAAAACAAGGTTAATCATTTAATTTTAGTACAAATTACACAATTGCAGTTAACATAAGTTTATAATGTAATTACATTTCTCTAAAAATAAATATTATAAAGAAAAGTTTTATTAAAGAACAAAAAGTGAACTTCTCAAAATCATAAATTTTCTCATAATAAAAATTTCAAGAGCATAAAAAGTAATAATACAAATAAAAAAGTAAGCAAATAAAAATCTGGTAATATAAACAACCACATACTTTTCATTACCCACTATTACACGTGTTATATGCATTTTTTGGAGATAATGTCACCAGAAGACATAAAATTGACCTAACGAAGTAGAAACCTAACATTTTTCCAGTAAGAGAAACTTGATACACACATAAAGACATATAAAACAAAGCTTACACAGAAAAAAAAGTAAGAGGGGAAAAAAAATGGTAGATTTATTTTTTGAAACACCAATTTTTGAGATCTAAAACTGACCTACCTAAGCAAGATGACTGTTGACTTTCCTCTGATAATCACGTAATACATGAGAATGGATATATAAAATGGATTTATGTAACCATTTTCAAGAAAACTATAGAGTCCTTTTTCAGATACTTACTTTTACCAAAACTTGGAATACTTAATTACTCGACAGAAAATAATAATTACTTACACAAAAGGATATTTAAAAGGGAGTTAATATGGCAAGTTTGAAAAAAAATCCGTATAGCCGTTTTTAAAAGAATGTGCTTGCGAGACCTAAAATTGAGCTATTTATACAGGATGCCTATCAATTTTCCTGAACTAACCAACTATATCATTCGAAAGGACATCTAATAGAGTGTTCATATAGCAAATTTGATGAAAATCATTAGAGCCATTTTTGAGACTCAGACTTACGGTCTCACTTCCATTTTTTCAATTTTCACTAAAATTTGGAAAATTCATCTGTACACCAGACCTGTCTCAATTTTGAAGTTTCGTAGTTTTATCATTATTAGTTTCAGAGATATGAGAGCCAAAAGATTCCCCACATATGTACATACATACAGAGACACTGAACAATTGCCAAAAACTACTTTTTTGGACTCAGGAGGCCTTAAAACATGTAAATCAGGTTAAGACTCCATATCAAATTTTTGGACCGAATACAATATTTCTATTACCTATTGTAGTAGGGTAATCGAAGTAAAAATTATCATTTAGAATTACATAAGCATTTAGATTTTTTTTAATACTTTAAGAAGTAATACATATTAAGATTTAGCATGATATGCAGCAAATCAACAATCAGTATACATTAAAGGCCCTTTGCAAACTATGTTATACTCTATCAAATTTCGTTGTTATGAAATTATCATTATTTCAATGCATAATAAATTATGTTCTTTGAAAAGATAAGAACAAGAAAGAAATGTGTGAATCAGATACCTTATAAAATGCTTTATAATTGCATTTACTACCTGTTATGCTGTTTAGTTTTCAAACTTCCGATTCTGTTGAAAAGTGTTAAAAATACAGACTATAAGTTCATTGCACTTTGAGCTACTTACACTCAGGGCCTGATTATCCAAAAGGCTCAGGAAGCACAAGCTTCCCCTCTAAAATTTAAGAGGGGGCCCCATAAGGATTAAAAACATGGTCTTGAATTTTTTGTTTCCTATTTTCACACTGAGATTGAATTTTTTCTGAGAAAGGTTACCTAAAACAAGACAAAACACTCACTATTTCGGGAAAATCTAATATTTAACCTCAAAAATCTCAATGTTCTTAATTAAAAAAGTGTATGATTTTAATGTTCTGTTTAGAAACCACCCAGATGTACGAAAAATAAAAATAATAAACACACACTATTTTTTCGTCTGTAGCATTTTTATATTACAATATGTAACAGGAAAATAAGATTTTCAAAAATGAAAGGGGGCCCCGAAATGATACTGAGCTTCCCCTAGCTTCAAAGCTTAATCGGGCCCTGCTTACACTTACTAATGTATCTAAATGCTTTTATGTAGCCTTGTAAAAAAATTAATGATGCTATTTATTCTATTATTCTGTAGATAACTTACTTTTTGTATCTGAATAATGCACATTAATTTTGATGTTTTGTGTAATATAAAGACATAAAAATATGCTGTAAAGAAATTGCTTGCATAAACCATAATGTATTTAAATATTTTTTATAAATCCCCGTATTAAAATTAGTAGAGCTATTTATACCATTTTGATAGAATACTATGCTTTAGTGAACAAATAATATACATCAGTATAAAAGCATTCTAAAAATATTTATGGGAACAAGAGTGCAAACAAGAAATATTTCCACCCTTTGTAGGAAAGTATCATACTCTACTCCCCTTTTCATTTATTTTAGTCAACTCAGTGGGTGAGAGGATAAGAAGGGAGATGTAGGTGCTAAGGCCAATTAACTGCACAGTGTTGACCACCGAAGGCACAAGCCTTTGGTAAAATGACCTCCTAGGGATATTTTAAGGAAGTCTATTTATGTGAGTTTTTAAAGTGTTGACTGCGATGCTGCTTTTCCAAATTTTGGTTTAAAAAACAATTTTAATTTAATCACATTAAATTATTAAAAACTCTAATTATAGCACACAGTCATCATCAAAAAGTTTTTATTAGATGTTGTGAATAACTTAGTAATTTGATTTATGTAACAAATATTCTTTTGTTTGTTGATTTTCAGTAAATTTTGCATGATTATATTTTCTGTTCATCAATTAATGAACTTCCTGTTGATGCAAGTAAACCTTGATTCCTTTCTTCTCTTCCCTGAGAAAATCTATTCATTCATACTGATATACTAACAGCCTTATTCACCAAACCAGTGTTAACCCATGGTTCACATAACACTTGTGTTAGAGTTAACACTCCCTTAACTGTAGGTTAGAAAGTTTTCCTATTCACCATCTGTGGATTAGTTGATCCCAGAGTTATCTGTAAGAGACTCGCTGATTGGTCAATAAAACACAATGTATTAAAAAAGTAAACAAGTGTGTTTTTACTGTAACTGTAACATGCTCATTTAACACCAGAATTAACCCCCCTAATTTCGGAGGATTAAAAAATAAGAGTTAACTCCAGTGTTAAATCAATGATTTCGCATGGTGAATACCAATTGAGATAACCTAGCATATTCCCTGGTTAATATCAGTGTTAAAAATTTGGTGAATAAGGCTGTAAGAGTATGCTCACAGCTGTACATATCTGATTTGTAAATGTTAGGTTTAGAAATTTAAAATACTAGTATGTTCTTGACACTCAATATTTTATTCAGTTTCACTCCCTCTTTAGTTTAACTATCTTTCCTTTTTTTATTAAAACCGATGGTCATTAAAATCTAAGTAATTTATTTTCTATTTACTTTTATAATTTTAAGTTAATAAATGTTTAAAAACTCATAGTTTATTTGAAATTTATTTTATCATAAAATATTAATACGTTAGCCGAAGCAATCTGTATGCAAATGTCATAAGTCTATGTCATCTGCTTGAATTGAATAAGTAGCGTAGCAGAAAAGCAATCGTGTGGCTTTTCCGGTGTTAGTGCCGAGGTGAATCCCGGTAATAAAAAAGCTGGCATAAAACGCAGTTTGTATAATTTAGTTTAAGTTTCCTTGATAACCTCGACAGTATTAAAGCTTGTGTAGAAAGGCTGTTGTTCTTCAGATGAGGTTTAAGTAAATATTTTTAGATTAATTCGAGGATAATAGTCATTTTAAAACTGCAAACTTTTAAGCTACTTTCAGTAATAGTATAGGCTTCAATAACTACTCTGTATTAATTTATCTGCCCTGAAGAATATTAAACAAATCGTCTAAATGTATTATAATTTTTATTTTCGTTTGCCATATTTTTATTTCACTAGATAAATCAATCTAGTTTTTAAATAAATGATTTTATTTAAAAGAAAAACTTGTCATATTTCTTTTTACCTGCTCAATACAGTTTCCACTGGACTCTATTATTTCAACTCTGCTTAACTTTGAAGCTTTAAGATAATCATGTCAGGTTTATAAACCTGACAGTAAACATCCAAAATAACTTGAGATTTGCTTTTAGGCAAGTTAAACAAATTACAAGTAATCTAGTAGTTGACAATCAATGTATTACGATAGTTGGAACTAATGCAGGGCTGCCAACCTCTGGGAGCGCTAAAGTGTAGTTAACAAACAAGAAAAAGTGTAGTTTTAAGGTACAAAGTGTAGCCGCTAAAAAATAAGAAAATGCTTAAAATAAATAAGCATAAAGTCTTTTGTTTACATTAAGACTTACTTTCTGAAATTTATTGACTTTAACAATCAAACATACAAAATATCACTGCATTCTTTTAAAAATAACACTGCACACAAAAATTTTTCTGGAAATTATCGAAATACCTAACAACAATTAGATACAGTTTAACAGCATTTTGATCAGTGCTTTCATCAGTTGCCATCGAAAACGGCAAATGTTTCAAATCGCCAACGATATCAGAACAGGATATTTTTGCAATGCATTTCAGTAGGGCCGCCGTCTTTGTTCTACCGCTAGGACACTGTCTGGCGATTTTTGAATCCGGGAACATAGCTCTAAATAAATTTCCAGCATGATTTGCTGTAGAAATTGGAACATTATGTCACTTAGAAATGATGTAAAGAGCATTTCTGTTTTGGTAGTCTTTGATGCTGCATCACTTTTCACATAAAAACTGGATGGCAAAAGCTTTATCGTTGCTTTTATTTTACTTAAACGCTTGTGTCAGCTTGTTGCAATATGACGCGAACAATCATAAAGTCCACGATGATTTACGCGAAAATTGCTATTACATATTGCACAATATGCCTCATGGAATGAATCTACAGAATGCAAACACGGCCACAGAATCTACAGAATTTGCAATCTACAGATTGTAGCAGAATACTCCGATAGATATTTTTGATCAGGAATTTTTTTTTCTTCTTTGTATTATCATCATCATCGCACATTTTAACTAAAAATACTATTAAATAAAAAACTAAATAAATTTGTACACTCTTAAGCAAAAAATAAGAATAAATAAATACAGAAAAGCAAGTCTAGCCAACAACAAACGAACAACACCGAAAATCGAAAGTAAACAGATTAGACAAGCTCTAGCGATAGAAAAGGACTTCTCCAAACATCCAATCACCATGCGTACACAGTCACGCTATCGTCACAGTTTATGAGGAGGAAATGAAACAACCTATCAACCTCCGGAGTTTTCAAGCTACTTCATTCATAACAGCGATTTGGAAATACAGTGTGAAATCGTAGTTCGCTCGTTGTAAACAAGATGATGGTGGGGAAAGGAAAAGTGTAGCTTTAAGTATACAATGTGTAGAGTGTAGTAGAAGCAGGCTAAAGTGTAGTTACTACACCAAATGTGTAGTTGTTGGCAGCCCTGCTAATGCCATTAATTGCTATCTAAAAACAATATCAATTTTCATGATCATTCAAAGTATGCCCCAAGTATACAGTAAAGAACACCTGGATTTCAAAATTTAAAATCGCAGAAACAAAGACTGATAAAAGAATGGAATGGTTATTGTAAAAAAAATAAAATTTATATTCAGAAGTTTCAAAATTTGATGTTTCAACAATAGAATTATTGCTCTGTGCACCATAGCATTAATGTGCATCCCAAAAGTTTATACACAACCCTTTTTTTTGGATTTAAGAGCTAATTAAACAAGTAAAAAAGACAAAATAAATTATGCAAATATATATTGACATAACACAAATAACAAAATACTTAACTTTAAATAGACATATAAATTTAATATAAAAAAATAAAAACAAAATAACCTTGTCCCAAAAATATATAGACAACTAGTGTTAAAAGCTGATTGAAGTACTGATCACCAAATTTGCACATCCCAAGGTCACGTACTTCTGACGCAGCAGTTTTCTGAGATAAAAGTGAAGCTGTCTTTCTTTTTCGACTGATCGTAAAGATGCCTCGCAAGATGCCGTTTCCGAAAATGAAATTTTGAAAATTTATCGTTTGAAAGCTCTTAGAATGAAAGTTTTGCACATTACAAGAAAAATTTGATGCAACAGAGTTGGTATACCAAATTCTGTCAAAAAGATGACAATTTTGAAACAAAATCACATTCTGGGCAACCAAAGAAAATAACTCAACAGCAAGATAGAGAGATTTTCAGATTAGTTTCAACCCAGAACCTGTCTGTACGGTCAATTTCCAGAGAAATGATCATTCCAGTATCAAAATCTATGGTGCATCGACAGCTGCAGCTAAGTAAATTGCTTGTTTATTGCAAAATGAGTCGTTCAGCAAAGTTGTGAAAATGGCATAAAGATGCTTGTATTTAGTGGACTCGAAATCATATGAATTGGACAGATGAATGGTTAAGTGTTCTGTTTAGTGATGAAAAATGTTCAATTTAGATGGCTGTGATGGGTGGCCATATTACTGGCATGATATTCGCAAGGAGTGAATCACAAACTTTTTTCAGTACACAAGAAGGAGGGGGGGGGGGGGGGGGGGTCACTCATGGTGTGGGGAACATTTTCCTTTACCGGAACTACCGACATTGTTTTTTTAAAAGATCATCAATGTTTCGAAGATCACCAGACAAGGCTAGAAGTACAGTTATTTCCATTTGGAAAGTTGCTAGGTGTGGAATGGATATCAGCAATGACCATTGCTCCATTTACGTGTCAAACACTACAATGCAAGAATTTTATTTTGAAATTTACTTACACCACATGGGTTATTTCACAACTGTTCTATTTTTATTATGTTTTAAATGTATTTCAAAATTGAATAAACTGGCTTAGTGCATTTTAGTTAATTGTTTGGGAAAATTTTAATTTTCACAATTTTTTTTTTTTCTTAAATTGTTTTATAAAGCAACAAATGAGGTACATTATAAAAAAAAAAATAACTGGATTCTGTTGACGTTGTTCTACTTTTCTGACACTGAGAATTTTCTAAAAATTTCAATTAAATTTAAGGTCATTATAAAGTATTAAATGAAACTATCTTTGAAGATGCCATTTTGCTTCTTTAACTCTTTATCTTATGTTTATTTTTCATCCCACTGAACCCGTATGATTATAGTTCTATGATTGAATTTGCTGTCTCGAAATTTTTTTAATTCATGGCTATCACATCAATACACACGGTGAAATGTCATTCAACAGAATTTTTTTCAGTTATCACTTTCAAAACAGCATCTTAAACCTTTTTTCATCACATTATTTGCAAATTTGACCTTTTAAAACACATTATTAATTATAAAAAATATGAAACATTACTGTTTCTAGAAATGTTACTTTAAAAAAAAAAAGGGGGGGGGGGAAGAAAATTAACCACAGCATAAGATTAATGATTTCCGTGAAGAAGGGGCATATGTCCACTGCTGGAAGAAGAAAAATAGAAGAAAGTGAAGTCTATTTATGTTCTCTAAATAATACATATAAAATTCTATCAAAATATAATTTAATTTAGGATGGTAGGTTTTTTTTATTTACTATTTTATATAAAAACATGTCATAACTGTGTTCCAAATAAAATAAAATAAATAAAGTAATAATATTACTACTTTTTTCAAGTGGTCTATTATGTATGAAAGCATGTAATCTAGAGGTCAAGATTTGCGGTCGCCTCTCACCACGTAGCAATTTGAAAAAGTGGCGATCCAAAAAAAAAAATTGCTGTAATCACCAATCAGACATGCGATTTTTTTTCACAATTTTGCAGAAATCTGTGATTCCCCCCCCCCTCCCCAAATCGCGAAATTTTGCAAATTAACTTCTGCTTTTAAAAAAAATCGCGGATATCGTCTGTTTAAAAAAAAGAAACCCCATTAACGATCGGCGATTAAATTTGCTACGAAAGCCACCCAATTCATAATCTTTCTCCATCCACAACATAAATGTCAATATTCATTTTAAACTTGCTTAATGAGATTCTAGAACCTATAAAGAAATAGAATTGTTAAATATTTTTAGCTCACGTAATTATTTTTTTTCCCCTCCCCCCATTTTCTTATCACCAACTAGTGATCGGCGATCAGATGTTCTGCAGAATTCTTTTGTTTCCCAGTCTTTCTCCATCCACAACATAAATGTCAATATTCATTTTAAACTTGGTTTGTTGGATTCTAGAAGTAGAAATGAAAGAGTTTAATATTTCCTACCCAAGTAATAAATTTTTAATTCCCCCCCCCCCCCACATCTCCAGATAATGATCAGTGATTAATTCTAGAAACAATAAAGAGAGAGAAGTGCTCAATATTTCTCACATATGTAATTATTTTTAAACTTCATTACTGAACTTGATAAATCTACTTATTTTTTCTCAATTAAATTAAATATTTATATTTAATATCTATTCCAAATGATTAAACAAGGGAAAAAATGTAGACTAAATTTTTCAGGTAGGAAATTTTTTTCTAAATCAATTTAAATAAATTACTCAGTTGGTTTTATGCATATTATAAACTGATAATTACCTACTGTAGCTTTTTTAAATATGTATGATTAATGTACATAAATAAAAATCATATTTTATATTTGTTTGATTTTCTTTTTTTTTTTTTTTTTTTTTTTTTTGACATGGAATTCTAATAAGGTTTTATGTGGATATAAAACTTTTTGCAATAATATTAAAGAATTGTTTTGTGCTAATGAAAAATGTCCTGAAATTTTTAATGTAGAAAGAAAGTCATATATATATATATATAACTGTTCAGGTAGTTAATTTATTAAAAGTGACATTATCAATGTTCAATCAATTAACCAAACAATCATGTTAGCAAAAAATTTTTAGCTGATTTCTAATTTTAGCAATCGCATGTCTGTTAATATAATTAAATCTAGGATAATATGACAAAAAAGATTTTTTGCCCGCCCCCCTTTTTCTCCAGACTCAAAATAATTTTGTTTTTTTCTAATGCTAATCACATCTATTTTCCGTATGGAGATGTCACACTAGGTGAAATTTATTAAATGAATCAAATTTTTGTATTTCTCTTTCAATAAGACAAAGTAAATATACGACGTGCAAAACACGAACTGTGTATGAGAAATAACATTATTTTGTTAGTGTGTCATCATTATAGCCTGCTGTTTTCTGTATCAAAATGAAATTAATACTTAACTACAAAAGTCCATATATTTTTCCTCATTACTAAAACTTTAAAATCTTCTTTCTAATACTATAGTTATTAATAGCATTTAAAAGTTGAATTATATGCTACTATAACTACCCTATATGTTTATAGAACTCACTCTTAAAATACTAATAAGAATAAAATCATAAACACTCAAACAAGATCATATCTTCTCTCAAAAGTCGAATCACTTTACAATGATTTTATTTCTCAGCCAATTTTGTCTTTCTCCCACCTGCTTTCATTTCAGATATTGAAAATTTTAATCTCGAGAATTATGAAAGTTTTTAAAAAAATATTTATTTCCAAACAATATTTAAAGATTTTTTTTTTATTACTATCATTTAATTATTATTAAAATAATACAATAAAGGCCACTATTTCTTAATTTTCCAACCATATCATCTGTGTTGCCTTTATATGTATATAGATATCAGTTCAAAAAACCCTTAACGGCTTAAAAGTTTGTGACGCCCCTACTTTATGGCTATTAGAATTTGAAACATGAGTCTTAAAAATAATGATATCAAATTTTAAGTGACGCTTTGCAATTAGTTAAAGTATACATAGATTTTCTTATTTGATCATTTACTTTTATCTTTTATTTATATTTATAATGCAAACGTAATATTTTTAACTTCAAGATCAGACAGATACATAAAATACACTCACTGTTGCTTTTTCATTCGCATTTCAAATTCAAAATAACAGTTTTAAAAGGAATTATATAAAAATTCCAGTGGTGCCTCGGTGTTATTTTAAAAGATATGTTTTTAGATTCCATTAAAATTACTTTTGTTTTATCTAATAAAGTATATTTACACATTTAATCAGTGCTTTTAATTTTCAAATATACTGTCAAATAATTATACTTTCACTGAGTTTGCATTATAAAGTAAAATTATTTATTTCAATAAATTGGTTTATCTTTTGCATCACGCTATCCAAAACATAGTATCATAGTATCCAACTAAGTGAAAATTTCCTCAAAGAGGTAGTGTGACGTAAAGAAAACATTTACACAAATTTTACTTGCAGTTTTGGATAGCGTAACGCAAAAGATAAATCAATTTATTGAAATAAATAATTTTACTTTATAATGCAAACTCAGTGAAAGTATAATTATTTGACAGCACAGTCAACTCTCAAAAATCTGCAATCCTAAAATCCGCAATTCTCTAAAATCCGCATATCATTTGCAATGTAAACAAACATTGTCACAATTGATTTGTTGATTAGTGGATTGCAAAAATTCAGCTGTATTAAGAGACAAATCAGTTTTTAACTGATGCTGATGAATCGCCAATCACTTAACATATTGCAGAGGAGGAAATGATAAGTGTAATTATACATAATTATTAAAAAATAAATGATAATAATTTAGAGGAAAAGGAGAAAGACAGTTTTCATGAAAGATTTTCTCTCATGCAGATAAATACTCAAATTTTCTGATAGCACAAACTTATGTGATTGACCAAGAATTGCTGACTTTTTTGCAGGTTATAGGAAAATAAATATGTATGAATATTCTTACTTAAACGAGTATTGATCAGACTTTTCAAAAATCTAGTTAATTTGTAACTATAATGTGATATATAAAAATTGTTCTTTAAATTAAAATTTCATGAATATTTGTACTTTTAATAGACACACTATATTTCAGCATTGTATATATAACATATAAATTGTATCTTAAAGATTTGCTACTCAAATGAGGTTCTAAGATGTAAATAAAAGAAATTACTCTAAAATCTGCAAAATTCAGAAATCCGCAAAACACTTCGTTTTAAGCTGTGCGGATTTTTGAGAGTGTACTGTATATTTGAAAATTATAAGCACTGTTTAAACGTGTAAATATACTTTATTAGATAAAACAAAAGTAATTTTAATGGAATCTAAAAACATATCTTTTAAAACAACACCGAGGCGCCACTGGAATTTTTATATTATTCCTTTTAAAACTGTTATTTTGAATTTGAAATGCGAATGAAAAAGCATCAGTGAGTGTATTTTATATATCTGTCTGATCTTGAAATTAAAAATATTACGTTTGCATTATAAATATAAATAAAAGATAAAAGTAAATGATCAAATAAGAAAATCTATGTATACTTTAACTAATTGCAAAGCGTCACTTAAAATTTGATATCATTATTTTTAAGACTCATGTTTCAAATTCTTATAGCCATAAAGTAGGGGCGTCACAAACTTTTAAGCCGTTAAGGGTTTTTTGAACTGATATCATTACTTTTTAGTGGTTATTGATAAAAAAAAAAATTAAAATAATTCCTTCTGGCTCCTAGGAAGGGTAAACTAATTTATCTTTTCTTATGAAGTTGCCACCATTTTTTTTTTTTTTTTTTCAAAATGGCAGCTACAATTTATTAATGACTTAGTGGATTTATTAATGAAGGCTTGTTATATGGAGTTTTAAGCAAATCGGTTCATAAAACCTTTCTAATGTAAATTTGAAATTTTCAGTGTGCTAGCACAGGGAAACAAGAGGGTAGATTAAGTTGGCAAATGAACATATAAAATACATTTCTAAGATAAATCTACACTACAAATTTAGTGTGAATAATTCAGTATTTCAAACGTTATCATACTGACAAATTTTCAAGTAGCCTGCCACTTGGAAACAAATGGAGAAGCTTCGCACTAGAAAAATTTATTGACTGGGATTCTCAAACTCTTAAAAAAAAAAAAAAGAAAGAAAGAAAAAGAAGTGGATACTTTCAAATAAAAGTTAGAATTACGTAATTTACAGTTTGCAAGTTTCTTTTTAGAGAATTACAAATTAAACAATTACAAAAAAAAAAAAAAAAAATCAAGTAAATGTTAAAAATATATTTTCTTTCCCCTTTTGAGGCTAGGTATGCTCCAATAGTCACAGTTTAAATTTTCATCAAAATTGTAGGTAAAAATTACTTCATATATATTTTCATATAAAACGTTTGGGGGAAAAATTGACAAAATATAAATTAAGCTTTACATTTCTATAATTTTAAAAATAAGATAAAATCACCTGGAGAAAAATTTTATGGAAAATATAAGTTAAGCTTTAAAAAAAAAAAAAAAAAAAAAAAAAAATGAAATTTCTGCGTAAAAATTCTACTTCATAAATATATTTACAACTACAATAAACAAAAAACCCTCCTTTAATTTTAAATAATTATTTCTACATGTTTCGAAGCAATTAAAAGTTTTTTTCTTTCTTTTTTTTTAAGAAAAATAAATAAATGTAGTGGCGCCATCTAGTAGTTTATATTAAAATCATATACATATATATTTAACTTTTTATTATTATTATTTTTTTTTCCCCTAAAAAAAAAAAAAAAAAACTTGTTTAGAAACAGGTAGAAATAATTATTTAAAATTAAAGGAGGATTTTTTGTTTATTGTAATTGTAAATATATTTATGAAATAGAATTTTTCATGCAGAAATTAATTAATTAAAAAAATAAAAGAAAGAATATTTTTTAAATACATTATTTTGGGTTTCAAAGTAAAGATGTTATTTATTTATTTTGACGTGTTTTTTAATAATTGCTATTTGATATATTTTTCATGAATTTTAACAAAATTCATGAAATAATGTTATTTCTAATAAACAGTGTAAGCACTGTTTCATCCCCTAGTCATTATTGCTTTAAATAATAATAAAAAAAATTTGATTATGTTAATATTTAAAATATGTATCATTTTAAAGTCTAAAAAATAAATAAATGAATAAACTCTAACTGTATTTTCAAAAGAGATTTTTAATTTTTAAAAAGAAAAAAATATATATATATGTATTTACGGAAGTGTATGTTTTAAATAAAAAATGATAGATGGCGCCAAAACTCTATTTGCTGTTTTTTTTCCATTCCCGGCGCGGAATGATACACGAATATGTATCGCAAATCATTGAGCTATTATAAAATCGATGTTCATGAATAATTAAAAATATTTTCGTTTTAAAAAATTGTAAATTCATCATTATTATGATAAAATGGAATATCTAAAATTACAAAATACTTCCTTATTTAGAATATTATCTAAATATTTTTTTTGACTAAATATGAAATTTTGAAATATAAAAAATATTTTTTCATAACAGAAGAGAAAATATATTTAAGTGAATTTGACTTAGTATATATACAATAAATATTTTAAACATGTAATAAAGTACTTTTGCGTTAAAAAAAAAATCTAAATAATTCATTGGCTTCATTGAAGTCGGTCAATCAACCAGCCCACATACCTCACAAGTAAGAACCGTATAACTCAGCGTTTTCACCCGAAGAAACACATGTAATTGGCAGAGTAATATAGTTCCATATTTAAAGCGATTTATATAAAAAACAAGAGTTTTCCTGATAAACGAAAACGTTACTAGATTCAGAAAGATCCTATTAACAACATATATTAATTATATGAAAATCCTTCGAGCCGTTTTAGAGATATTTTTCAGAATTCCAGTCTATTACACCAACCGTATTCCCTTTTTCGCTTTAAATTGAGATTCAGATCTCAAAACACATTGCATGTAGAAATGTAAAATTTTCAGGATAGATTAAGACCGAAGATAAAAGATTATTTTGAAAAGATCAGAACAAAATATGGCATATTTGCTAAGATATTAAGTGTCGGCTTTTACAAATCTCTTTGATGTTAAACTAGCCGTATATATGAGTTCGCAGCATCCCGGTTGTCCCTCCGCTTGCGTCACTAAAAAAACTGTCGTTTTTCATGATATATTTTTTATTTATGTGTGTGAATATCAGGTATAACATTGACTCGCAAGTGGCCACTGAGTTAATCATGTTCAGTGGCCACTGGCCACTTACAAAAATTGTAAGTCTTGACCTCTAATGTAATCCTGTCATACTAAAAATTTCATTTATAAATCAGTAACTACAGAAAAACAGCAGAAATATTGACAAAGGAAATAATGGAACAAAAACTAAAACTAATATCCTAATTGCTGAAAAATACACTTAACATAGCGTTCAATGAAGATAAATGAATATCTTGCAAGCTAACACTGTAAATTACAAAAATCAGGTAACAATTGTTTTGGACTGAAATAATTAAGCACAACCTTTCACCAGATGAAAAAAAGTATGTACAAGTGCTTGCACAATGTTGTTTTCATACTGTATTCAGGTCTACTTTTGTCCATCTAATGAAGGGTAATATTTAATTATTTCCATCTGAAAGAATTGTAGTGTATTTTTTAAAATTTATATTGTTAACTTACAAATTACACATGCATTAAAATCTTGGTAACTAAATAATACCTAAGACACAATTTAATAATATTCAGAAATTCACAAAATAAATAAATAAAAATTCAAACCGTCTTTCTTCTTTGGCAATAAGAATCTTTTCTTGCAACCGTGCAACTTCATCACACAAGGCAGCATTTTCCTGCAAAATACATTTAACAATAAAGCAACTTTAAAGGTCACATATTTTAGAAAAGTACACCAAAAATTAAAAGAAATGTTTTCTAAATGATAAGAATTAGGGATGCACCGAATAGCAGTTATGGCCGAATACCGAATATTAGGCCAACCAAATACTAACTATTCTGCTGAATACCGAATATTTTTCAAACCAAATAGTAACTATTCGGCTGACTAATTTACAATTATATTCAGGTGTCAATCACCTAAATTTTTGCAAACTTTTTCAGTAATACCATTTGCATTTAGTAATATTTTATTTTTTTAATTATGAAAAAATATTATAAAAAAAATGGTTTATATAAATGTAGACAAATATTAGGCAGTATTACTTTACATAAGTAGTGGTGTAAAGATGAATTCACAGTCAAAGAAAATTATTAATTGTTAGGCTTCTTGATAAACACATAAAATTTCTTAAATAACAACATAACGGAAAGATAGTAATACAACACTCTCCCACTGAATTGTAAAGTTTTGAAAGGAATGCGTGGAAAAAATTATATGATACTAATTAATGTAATACACAGTTCATATGAAAAGATTTTTTTCAGTACAACTTGCAGGTTGGTCCACAACCCTATTTGGCGATTTTCTTTTGTCACCGTTATGAACGACAATGATGTTGTCCTGGATTCTTTGCAACATGATATGGTAACCTGTTTGCTGTTAATTGTTTATGACCATGGCAACCAGCATTCCAATTATTTATGAAGATAACTTGATGGCATTTAAATATTTAGTGTTCTATTCTATTTTTGCTATTTTACTTAACAGAAGATAGGTTTATTTTCGGGTGGGGGGGGGGAGGTAAATGCGGGATACATATAATATTTAGATTAACAGTCAACCAAAAAAAAAAAAAGTCAGACAGCAAAAAGTATCCATTTTGTTTCTCAATATTTTTATAGCAATTTGTGCTTTTAAAATGAAACATTTTTTAAAAGAAAGGCAATTTCTTCTAAGACTGAGATGGATTTTAGGGATGAAACGGATATCCGGTAACTATCCGGTATCCGGCCTATCCGGCTGAGTTTTAAATATCCGGCGGGGTACCGGATATCAGTACACCGGATACGGATATCCGGCAATTTCAAGCCGGATATCCGACGGATATCCGAAGGAGAAAATTCAAGCTTAAACTCCCATCAGATGAAAATTTTGCGACAATTTTTTAATTTTTTTTTAGATTAGTTGTAGCTTGTAAAGGATTTTTTTTTTTTTTTTTTTTTTTAAAGTTGGTGTCTGCGAAAATCGATTTTGGACTCATTAGCAAACAAATTTAGCCAAAAGTAGCTTCAGGTCTAAGAAATATAGAAGCCCTATTTTAATTTTGTACAGAGTTAGCTAGTTTTTATTTTTTTCAGAGTGATCTATAACATTCCCCCTAATCTTCCCCATAACAATAAAAAAAGCTGTTCATTGTTGTTCCTGAACAAATGATATTTATTCTCTGCAGTTGCAGTGTATATGTAACTCTGTTTTCATGTCTTTTGCTAATATGTTGTTAGATTGTTTAGTAATATTGTTAGTCTTGGATGTTAAAGTTGTTAGATTGTTTCTAGAATGAGTCAAATAATGTGCATTTATTGACTAGAACCTGTTTATTTACAATCCAGTTTTCTATACACAATAAAGCTGTTTTTGTGACCATATATTTATACTAGCAGAAACCTGGCATTACTTGCGCCATCTATCTATTTGATTTGGATTTTTTAAAAAACCCTCCAATTTATATAAATTTGCATTTTTAATGGAATATCTTACTAAAGCATTTGAATTTAGAATTCCCTGTTGCGTTGCATAGATATATCCCAAAAAATTAAAATTACTTCAAATAAAAGTACATATTTAAATTTTCAGAAAGTCTGTACTTTCACTTTCATATTGTTCATATGAAAAAAAAAAAAAAAAAAATCTGTTAAAGTTTTTCATTTTGTACTGCAGAAAAACTTCACTTACTTAAAGAATTTTAATAACTAATGTAAAATTTTCTTTCTTATCTGTACAGAATATAAAAATATAAAATAAGTAAAAAGTATAAATTCATTTTGAATTATTACTTTCTTCTATATTAAATAGAAGGAAGTATTGGATTCATGAAAATTTTCAACTTCCAGTTTTCGGTGGATTTACGTATTTTGAGGAAACCAAAACACAATTTGACCATTTTTGGAAAATGTCTATCTGACAAAAATTTTGTGCAGTTCAAGAGTTAATGCACAGAATTTCATATGAATTTATACATAGTTACATCTTACCGAAAAAAAAAGTGCCCATCAACTTTTGGTGCAAATCACTCAACAGATGGTGCTGATATACTGTGATTTCTCCCATTTAAAGGAAGACTATATCTCAGCTTATACTGTGTATAATTAAAAAAATAAACTGTGTTACAGGGAGGGCTATATGAAACATGTTCATTCAATTTCTGTGCATAACGACCAATAGGTGATGCTGCTATGCTGCAATTTTCCCGTGAATGGGGAAGTTATATCTCAGATTCATTCAGATATAATTACTAAAAATTTAGAATGGGAAAGGGTCATTTTTATAAAACATCATGTTGATTCAATTTTGGTGCATATTGCTCGATAGGTGGCTATATTATGTTGCAATTTACTCTGTGAATAGGAAGGCTAAATCTCAACATCTATAAAATTTAAGGGATAAACAAGATAAAAATAATATGAGAATAAAAGCTGGCTGAATTTGGGTGTATATCGACCAACAGGTGGCACAGCTGTTCCTCACCTTCTGTGATTCTCCACATGGCTACATCTCAAAATTTTTTGATTAAAATTGCACTAAACTCAATATCTAAAATCTTTATTGTAAGCAGCTATGATTACGTTTCTTCTGCATGTTAAACAGCATGTAGCGTTGTTATATAGAGAGATATAGAAGAAAGTTTTGTGATGGCCATAACATACTAGTTTGAAGCTTTTATTTTATTTTATTTTTCTTCTTTCTTTTATGTTTTCTTATAAATGTCTCAAAAGAAAGTATTGGATTCATAAAAATTTTCAACTTCTGGTTTTTGATGGATTTACACATTTTAAGAAGTCCAGAACCTGGTTTGACCAGTTTTAAAAAAATGTCTGACTGTGTGTGACAAAAACTCTGTTCAACTGTACCTCCGGAACTACTGCATACTACTATTACATATAAATTTATGTGTAGTTGCACCGTGACATAAATCAGTGCCTACCAACTTTTGGTGCAAATGGCTCAATAGGTGGTGCTGCCATACTGCAATTTCTGCAACTTAGAGGAAGGCTATATCTCAGAAACTACTGCACAGAATTTCATATAAATATATATGTATATGTAACTTGGCATATATTAGTGTCTATCAAATTTTGGTGCCAATCGCTCTACAGGTGGTGCTGTTATACAGTGCTTTCTGCAATTTAGGGAAGGCTATATTTTAGGTTCTATTTCATGTCAATACACAAAACTTCATGTTGGAAAGGAATTATGAGAAATTATATTGGTTCAGTTTGGGTGCATGTTGGCCAGTAGGTGGCTCTGCAATACAGAAATTTCCCCCCAAAAGGGGAAGGCTATATTTCTTATTCTATTGTGTATAATTGCATAGAACTTGGTATGTGAGAGAACCAGCCATTGTGAAGCACTATTGCGATTTATTTTAGGTGTATATCGGCCAACAGGTGGCAATACTGCACTACAATTTACCCAATGAATAGGCTAAGTTAATCCCAACTTCTGTGACATATGTGCATGAAACTTGATATATAAGACAACCATTATGAAAGCAAATGTTTACCTTATTTATGTGTATATCAGCCGACAGGTGGAGCTTCTATTATGGTTTTTCACAAGCATATATCTCAGCAACTGTTGATTAAAATTGCATAAACTCCTTTTGTAAAATATTTATTGTGAGAAGCTATGGTTAAGCTTTTATACGATTTAAACCGTAAGCGGCGCTGTTATATAGAATTATGTAGAAGAAAGTTTTGTGATGGCCACAATATATTAGTTTTCATGTGAAAATAACTCTTCAACTGTGATTATATTAGTAAAATATTTTATTTCATTTTTTTTTAATAATAGTATTGTAAAATATATGTAAATAAGTTTTAGTTTTATAATTCTGAATAAAACCTATCTTTTTGTGATAGTGCTTTTCACCAAAAATTGCAAGTGTAGGAATGAGTACGTTAGGCTTAAAATTTTATTATTCATGGCAATATTGCACAAATAAATAGGATATTAAATAAATATGTTTAAATAAATTATATTTAAAATGTTTTTAAAAGAATAGTATATGAAATATGTTTTATTGCACAAATAAATAGGATATTAAATAAATATGTTTAAATAAATTATATTTAAAATGTTTTTAAAAGAATAGTATATGAAATATGTTTTATATTTTATTGTTTTAAAATAAAGAAAAAGAAAAAAATACAACACAACAAAAAACAAAACTAATGCCGGATATCCGGCAGGCAGAAGAGCACCGGATATCCGATATCCGGCAAAATCACTATCCGTTTCATCCCTAATGGATTTATTGTACTTCAATAAAATATCATACTAAAGACGGATATTGAGATTTGTGAAACAGAATCCTAAAATTTCTACAGTAAAGATAGCAAGATTGTTGAAGGAGGAATCCCGTTATTAATGTGCATCAACAGATTATAAGAATTTTTTTTTTTATTCTAAGCAGAGATGCCAACTTCTAATGACAAAAAAGCAGATGTTTTAACAGAAATCAGGAGACTTTTTCCAACAAGGAAGTTTGTAATAAAAATGAGTAAAATAATGCAAATTTAATTTTAAGTAAAGCTTTATAATCTTAGGAGGTATTTACAAAGCATCAGTATTAAAATTAAATGAATAATATGTTTCTTGCTGTTAAAAAAAAAAAAAAAAAAACCTCAGACATACAGTTGTTTAAAATTTAAGTCAAAATAGACAGATTTGATCATTCTGCTCCTAATATAAAACAATAAGGATCTTAATTATCTTTGTAAAAGAAAAGGTAATAAAGAAATGAAAATATCGGCTATATTCTAATGAAATTTGAATTCTTTAAGTTTTCAATAGTTACGGTATTTAAAAAAAAAAAAAAATTCTTTTAATAATAAGACATTTTTGATTATGCAAAAATTAGTTTCAAAGCATTGTATAGTAATTCACATTCAAACTGAACTTGATAAATTGCAGGGCAAGGTAAATTTCAATTTTCTTTCAAATATTTTTACCCAATCCCACAAATTTTAAGCATAAATTATGCTAAGAGGGATAGATAAAAACTACATCAGAAAACCAGGAGAAATGAGTAGAAAAGCAGAAGCATAGAAAAACAAGCAAAAATCAGGAGACTCCGGCCAAAAGCAGGAGACTTGGCATGTCTGTCTAAGGAATATAGAGCATATGTAAATGAAAAGAAACGATACTTATCTGTCAGAAATGTGAGATAACGTCTTGAATATGCTAAAAACTAGGTAAACTATAGTATTTCCTCTCAGCTGAATTTGGCGATTTTTCTTTGGGGCCGATTTGAATGATAACGATGTCGTTCTGGATTGTTTGCGATATAATATGGCAGCCTGCATGCTATTTATTTTGGATTTATGATTTAGCTTACGATTTTATCATTTATGCTGTATGATTTTTAGATTTATGATTTAGCCCAACGAAAAATCGCCAAATCTAGCTGAGGGGAAATACTATAGTTGTTCCAAAAACTATACTGGAAAACCCCAAGATTTCTGGAAATCTGTTATTTTTACGAACTAGTCAAAATTTAATTTGTTTTGATCCGATCAACACCGCTTTGTATGGAGAAGAAAAGGAACAGCACTAAAATCCACAAATATAAAAGAAACTGTTAAAGATGGTTTTGGTAGTGTTATGATATGGGGTGCGATTCAGCTTGAGTTGTTGAAAATTTACTGTTTATCAAAGGTACAATGAACAAAGTGGTACAGTCAACTCTCAAAAATCCGCAACCCTAAAATCCGCATACCATTTGCAATGTAAACAAACATTGTCACAACTGATTTGTTGATTAGTGGATAAACTTCAACTATATTAGGAGATAAATCAATTCTTAACTGGTGCTGATGAATCACCAATCACTCAGCATATTACAGAGAAGAAAATGATAAGTGTAATTATGTATAATTATCAAAAAATAGATTATATTAATTTAGAGGAAGAAAGAGAAAGACAGTTTCATGAAAGATTTTCTCGCATAAGATAAATATTCAAACTTTCTCATAGCACAAACTTATGTGACTGACCAAGAATTGCTAACTTTTTTGCAGGTTATAGGAAAATAAATATGTATGAATATTCTTACAACTACTATTGATCAAACTTTTCAAAAACCTAGATAATTTGTAACTATAATGTGATGTATAAAAATTGCTTCTTAAATTAAAATTTAATGAAATATTTGTACTTTTATTAGGCGCACTTTATTTCAGCATTGTATGTATAACAAATAAATTGTTTCTGAAAGATTTTCTACTTAAATGAGGTTCTTAGATATAAATAAAAGAAATTACTCTAAAATCTGCAAAATTCAGAAATCCGCAAAACACTTCGTTTTAAGCTGTGCGGATTTTTGAGAGTGTACTGTATATTTAAATATTCTAAAACAGAATTTAGCAGGCACAACTGCAAAATTAAATCTAAATAGAAACTATTATTTTGTTCAAGACAATGATTAGAAACTATTATTTTGTTCAAGACAATGATTTTAAGCATAATGCTCGGATTATAAGAGAATGGTTACTATACAATGTACAAAAAGTACTGCTCCTTCCTCCACAAAGTCCTGATTTGAATCTTATAGAACATTTGTGGGCATTTATGGAGAAAAAATTACGAGAGAAGGAAATAAAAGATAAAAATGAACTAAAAGTGCTCATTTAAAAGTTTTTGTGACTCTGTGTAAATGTCCAAGTTTTTTTTTTTTTTCTTTTTTTTTTGCTATCAAAAGTGATATTATATACTGTTTTTAAATTTATAATTTATTTTTATATATTATTGAAATCAAATTAAGATCTTTAATTTATTTTTTAAATTGTCTTTCTTCTGATTTTTTTTTTTTTTTTTTTTAAGCATAATGTACTGCAAAATAATTAAACGATGACATTATTTAAGCCTGCTGTCCAACTTTTTTTTGGTTCACTGTAGTAGGCATATTGATGATCCGGGCAGTATAGAACTTCATGCGGGTTGTGAGACAAATTATTTTTAAATACTTGCTTTATTGATATTAAAAACAGGCTTAATTGTGTACAATACAAAACAGACGGCCTTTTCATGTTTTCGCTTTGTTTACGTTCGGAACCCATGGCAACTATTTCGAAAATCGCATTTCGCAGTAATCCCCCCCCCCCCAAAAAAAAAAAAAAAAATTGCCAAATAGATTTGCGGGCCAACCTGCAAGCTGTTACTTTATTTCAAAATTATACATGCGATACATACAAAAACAAAACCTTTTACTACTTTCTTCAGCCGTCTATACTTTTCTCTATATATATCGTTACAAATTCTTTTGGCCCGTTTTCCATTCAGACTTCTAGTTCCAACATTAAAGAAAGGCGAACTACTACTCTCTTGCTCATTACATGCTGATATAACAACAGTACGTCCTAAATAAGGGCTCCCATCATCAGATACGAACTCATTAAAAATATCAGGTTCCATTCAGTAGCAACAGAAAAGAAGTATGTACAATTAAATGCTACGTATTTGCATCATACTAACACATTGAGCACTAAATAAAATCACTTATTGGCGATTCACATTCACAAAATCAAAATCAAGCATCCAAATCAAACACAAATACAACTAATAAACAAACAAACAAATTCGAATGAGTTGAGTTGATTAAAACAAGCAGTGTTGCCAAGTTAAAAATTATTAAATTTGCTGATTATTAAGATTGACCATGGACCTATTATAAAAGTGGACGGGACAATACTAAGACTACTATATAAGACTGTTATATAGTAGTCTTAGACAATACACAAGCGAAGTGTGACGTCACTGACCGTCCGTGGATGCAAGAAAAATATTTCCTATGTTAATCGCCCATTGTTGAAGAAAATTATTTCCCGATTTTAATCCCCGTATTTGGGTATAAATATGTATTAGTTATCGTACAGTCGGTAACAAAAGTGTAAGAACATTTGCGAAAATTCCTATGTAAAAAAAGTACACTTCATACGGTTTTGTTACATAAATCCTTATCGAATCATGTTATTACACTGACTAAGAACATGATTCGATAAGGATTTATCTAACAAAACCGCATGAAGTGTACATTTTTTGCATAGGAATTTTTGCTAGTGTTCGGACACTTTTGTTACCGACTGTATGCATCTGTTAGATTGAGTTATTTTGCTGCCAAATTTTAGATGACCAATCGTCCTCGAATGATGAGGACAGTTCTCAAATTTCGACCTATGTACTTTGAAAATCATTTAAGGACAAATGTCCTCGAATTTACAAATTTGTCCTCAATCAAATTAAAGCATAATTTAGCTCTGTCCGCGAATGGCTCTTCAATTTCAGGGCGCTTCGATGATTTGTCCTCAAACTGAGTTTCAAAAATTTGGTCGCCTTAGTCAAACTGAGAAAATTTTAATTTTAAAGTTCAAAACTCTGTGATCCTTGGAGCTTTTTGTATCTGGCGATCAATGTAATATACGTAAATACGGAAATATGCACGCCAGATATATATTTTCGTAATAAGTATTGTACGAAATATGGTTTCATATTATTCATTGCTCTCTTAAAAGCTCTCTTAATCTTTCCGTTTACTTTTATATTTGAAATTATTTTGTTTGTCAAAATATATTTGCAATTATTTTGTTTGTCAAAATAATTTCAAATGTAAAAGTAAACGGAAAGATTTAAAAAAAAAAAATTGGTGGAATAACGATGTAAAAATTTTAAGAAATAATTTAAAAGCTATCTATACACAATATAAAAGAAATAATTCAATAGAGTTAAAGATAAGATTACAACAACATAGAGCTCTTTACAAGATGAAAATTAAGGAAGCTAAGGTGTGTTCTTGGCGACGCTATAGTTCTATAACGAATGATAATTTCGGGAGTGCTTATGCAGTCCTTAAAAGTAAGATACAAACTGCTATGGTAATTAATTTAACAGGAATGCCGATTGATTCAAATTTAGTAGACATACAACAAAGGCTTGTAGAAACAAAACTTTGAGGTAGTAAATAATGTAGAAGAAGAATATATTAATAGTTCGTTATTTAAACCAATTAATTTCAAGGAATTGGATCATTCCATTAATTCAATGAATGTGAATAAGGCTCCAGGTATGATCGCTTTGTGTTTGTTCTAAGGATTGTCAAGTACGTTAGGGATGTACTTCCTGATCTTTTTATAAACATGTATAATGCTTTATTTGACATAGGGTATTTTCCACGTTCTTGGAAAAGAGCGGTTGTATTATTCTTTATAAAGCAAAATAAAATAGCTACGAACCCAGAGTCGTATCGACCAGTGTACCTTCTTCCGGTAATGAGTAAGATTTTTGAAAAAATCATTGTAGTCCGTTTGACACTCACTACTTGGAAAGTAACAATATTTTACATATTGTTGCGTACTTGGGGGTTCGTGAGTTGTCCGGGAATGAAAGGCCAAACTTACAAAAATTCAGTAATTTATTCACAGAAAGTTCCAGAAAAATACAGGTCAATAAACCAATTATCAGCTTCAATTCAAGCAGTAACCACAGCTTAAACAACAGCTGTCAATAGCAAATCCACAGTAAAAACTGTATAGCAATAACACTTGAAGCAAGTCTCTCTCAAAGAGGCTTAAGAGCAATGCAAGCACTAGCGAAGCTGGCTGAGATCTGAACTGAACTAACTCTGACTGACTTGGCGGGAAAGCGCTTCCTTATATACTGTTCCATGGAACCCAGATTTTTCGAGAAAACTCTAGAAAGTGGTCAACCAATCAACTTACAGCTTCCATATTTAATATATCCCATATAAGGATTTTCTCGCCAAGGTCGCCAAAAAAATCGCCAAGGTGGGAAAAAGTCGCCAAATTTGGCGCCAAATCCATTACCTGCATTACTGGGGCTTTTTAATGCGTTTTTAAGGGAAAATAAGGCTATTTCAACGCTAAAACGACTAGAAATGCACAAAATTAGCACTTTATCAACTTACTAAGCCTCTTTGAAAGAATTTATACAGAAATAAACACAATTATTTACAATTTTGTAACACTATGAATCAATTTGGCTTCAGAGAGAGAAGAAATACGACCCAATGTTTGGACAAGATTATTACTAATATTAAAGAAAGGAACAGGATTTATAAGTATACAGCAATTATATTTTTTGATATTTCCGGAGCATTTGATAACGTTGACTAGACATGTATAATTGCAGCCTTACGTAGAGATGCAAAAAATCCGGGAATTTAAAACCAAGGGAAAAAACCTAGGAGTTTTGGGAAAAAACTGTGAACTTTGGGAATTTTGCGGGGAAAAAACAAATTAGAAATCTCTAAAGCAAATAATAAGTTGCTTTTTTAATACAAATGGCAATTTTAAGGACTTTGATATACTGATAAGCTTATAACAGTATTTTAATTTATCATTTTATTTTCAATTTATCAGAACTGCAGCCAAATCATAATTTGAAAAGAAACTTAAGCTTTCTTTGTTAAATTAGCACTTAAGATAAATGTATCGGTACAATGTTGGATACAATTTCCATATTATACAAGCTGAAGAATTGAGGAAACCAATATACAGTCGGGGAAAAAAAATCGCAGCACTCGCTGTAATTTCATTATTAATTGACGCAGAAAAATTTAATAGACACCATTCAACAGGAAATTAAATGCTCTTTTTGAAAATGCTGTCGAGTTTTGAATTAGGGGTTATCTACATATTGAAATAAGCGCTAATTTTGATTTTTTCAATAGCAACACCAAATTTTGACTTCATTTTCGAATTTCTGAGAGTGCGGCAGTGCGGAAAAGTATACTGTTTGCATACTTTATCTTTAGTATTTATAGAGTTATAATCAAAAATGTGTTAGGGGGTTATTTGTAGAAAAATAAAATTAAGATCCTATAAAAAATAGACAAAATTTTAATGTTTCACACCGGGAATCTTTCAGGAAAAAAAGAATTATAAAAATTAATAAAAACATTGACTTTTGGCAGTTCTTTAATTATCTTTTTTAGTTTTGTATATACTTCAGTACTTTTTAAAATAATTTTAGGTCTATTTAAATACATTACACTTGCGATTTGTCCAGACTGTACTCTTTGAAAAAAGTGCAATATTTTTCAAGTAAAAGTGTCTATTATGGCTGCAGTGATCACCAATAAAGCTTGAATTTTCCTTCGTAGGCGTAACATAAAATATAAAATGAAATAATATAGATGTATACATACAACAACGCATAAACTAAATCTTTTCGGATAAATTATTGTAAGGGTTTATGAAGTAAATTGTAAACAATTTTAATCGCAATTACCAGTTTTGTGTCAGTTGAACTCTTTGGAACTGTACGATTCGTTTTATAATTTCTATGAAAATATGATTTTTTAATTAACCCTTTCGCGACTTCTGACGTAGATTCACGTCATTTGAAAATCTGTAACTTTCTTAGTGGGCGTTTCTTTCGTAATTTGTGTGTTACTTATTTCTTAAGTGTGTACCAGTGTTCATATGTTTGCAAAAAATATACTATTGATAGAAATATGTTGATTAGAAAGAATATAATTATACTGTATATCCATTTGTAATATAATTGTGAATACAGAAAATTTATTCTGAAATAATTTATTTTGTGAGAATAACGCCTTTAGGCGGATCTTACTGTCAAAATTACAGAATCCTGTGGTCGCAAAATGTGTTAAAATATATTTATAAAAGTAAAAGGATATTTAAAAAATATATAAAGTTAAAATATATTAAAATTTTAAAGACTAAAGTATCCTTAAAATAATAATCCTCCACCTTACAAAAAAAATAAAGCAATATATGAAGCAAATGATTAAGCCTTTAACTTAAGAAACGATTTTACATGTCTGTCTTGCATTCCAATTCCATTCTTTTTTTATTTGCTAATTTTTGCATTTAACAATTTTTTCTATTTAAAACAGTAAACCCCGCCTGTTTAGTTTTTTTTTTCTTCTAATGTTCGTTTAAAAGATTCAAAATTTATCACCAGTAATCGGTGAAGTAAATACCACTTGTGCATATTTTTGTCAACATAAAATAAGGGGTTTAACACGAATACTCAATGTCAGATTTACGGTGTAACCCCCGTTTCGCCGACAAGAAATTTCCTACCCCCTTATTTTTTCCATTGAAGCTTCCCTTTTGAGCTATTTAGGGATTTGTTCTATAGGAATGGGGAAAATAAGTGGAAAGGAAATTTCAATTTGACGAAATGGTGGGTACTAGATACGTAAGAAGATTAGTTAGTGGCCAGTCCACTCCTTTTTATCGGTTGATATGACTGATATTCCCAGGTGCACAAACACATAATGAATTAGAATTTTTTGATTTTGGGTCGATTATTTTTTATGTTCATGCTGTAGGATATTTGCTTCATGTAAATAACTAAGTGCTTAAATGTTAAACAAAAATGTAATATTTTAATATGATAAAAATGTGTATAATTAATAACCATTGTTATGTAGCTCCCTTTTTATTCATTTACGTAAACACTTCTTGTTTTAGGGAAAATAAATTTTCTAAAGACAAATGTTTATTTGCACTATACTTTTATAAAAAATAATTTAGCATAAAATACATACATTGGTACTGCCAAAGTAATAAATTAGCAGTCATTAAATGTATTTTGCTAGAAAGTACAGTTTAACAAACAAAATACCCCATTCATTCGTCATTTGTTATGCCTAATTTATGACCAGATTATTGTCATAAAAGTTCTCTCTTTACAAGACACTCTCAGAAAATCTATGAAATATTAAAGAAAAAATAGTATGTTGTGGCCACCACAGGACTCTCTACTATATTTTCCTATACAAATTCACTCAGTAAAAATAATTCATTAACATTATTATTAAAAAAAAATTATCTTCCATGATAATGCAGACGATTTCTATGTTAGAGAAGCAGTATAACACTAAATATCCCAAAAAAGTCAATTTTATTCTCAATATTACTTTTTTTTTAGTTGTTGTTGTTGTTAAAAAAAAAAAAAAAAAAAAAAAAAAATCGATAACTTTATTTTAAATTATTGCAGATCGATGGTTCAACCATTCATTTTAAAGGTATTGACGAGCTCTTTTGAAAGATACTCATCGTGCAAATTTACTCTCCTCGAGGGGGGCTTCCCCACCAGTCGAGGCTCCTACATAAACATCTTTTATCCCCAGTTGTTGACTATCTCTATTACAAACAATTATTTTAAATTTCATAATAATTATTAAAAAAATATTCTCTTTATGCACATTTAAGCAAAATTTTGTCCTATCCCACCATGTTAAAAATTTAGAAAAAGCTGGATTGCAACGCATGCTGTTGGACAATTTTTACCAAAAGTTGAAAGGCTCTAATTTATGTCAATGTGTAACTACATACCAATTTGTATGAAATTCTGCGCACTAGTACCTGAGATACAGTTGCCACAAAATTTTGTCACACGCAGACAGACAGACAGATTTTTTTTTTTTTTATAAAAATGGTCAAATGGTGTTCTACAGCTCTCACAAAGTGTAAGTCCATCAAAAACCCGCGGTCTAGAATTTTTACGAAACCAATACTTTCTTCTGTTGAATATAAAAGAAAGTAATAAATAGATGAACGTAAATAAAGAGTATAAATGTAACAAAAACACACATGTAAAATTTATAATATAGCAACTTTTTATCATTATTTTGTTTTATTTTACTTTTACTTTCTTCTATATTCAATAGAAGAAAGTATTGGATTCATAAAAATTTTCTACTTCCGGTTTTCAATGGATTTACACGTTTTGAGAGGTTTGGAACACAGTTTGACCATTTTTAGAAAATGTCTGTTTGTGTGTGTGACAAAAATTTTGTGGCAACTGTATCTCCAGAACTACAGTTCAGAATTACATATAAATTTATTTGCGTCTTGACCTAAGTTAGTGCCTATCAGCTTTTGGTGTCAACCACTCAACAGGTGGCATTGCTATACAGCGATTTCTGCAATTTCAGGGGTGGCTAATATCTCAGGTTCTATTGCGTATGATCAAACAAAACTTCGTATGTGAGAAGACCATTATGAGATATTATGCTGATTCAATTTGAATTCATATTGGATAGTAGGTGGCACTACTTTACATCGATTTTCGCAATTTAAGGAAAGGCTATATCAGAGGAACTACTGCACAGAATTGCATACAAATTTATATATAGGTGCACTTTAACATAAATTGCTGCCTGTCAACTTTTGGTGTCAACCGCTCAACACAGCGGTTTCTACAGTTCAAAGGAAGGCTATATCTCAGGAAGGCTATATCGCATCACCAAACAAAACTTCATATGTGAGAAGGTTATTATGCTGACTCAGTTTCGATGCTTATCGGCCAATAGGTGGCGCCGCTATACGGCAAATCTCATCTGTTCATGGCTATATCTCAATGTCTGTGGCATGTAACTGCACGAAACTTGAAATGCGAGATAACCATCATAAAAACATTACATATATTAAGATGTTATTTATAGACGATAAAATTGTCTTTATTTGGAGATTTAGTGTTAGATTTCCCTAAGATGAAAGCCATTTCATTCATCATGTTAAACATTTTTAATAATAGTTTTAATAAATTATTCGCATTTAGTGAATTTGTGCAGGAAAATATAGAAGAAAGTCTTGTGGTGGCCACAACATACTCATACTAGTTTTAATTTAAGTTTAATTAAATTTTTTTTTTCATTTATTTAATTCCTTTTAAAAGAAAAATCTACATTTTCTTTTATTTATTATATTGGCTGGAACCAAATGTTAATATAGTGTAAAGAACGAGGGCTATAAAATACGTGGTTCAAAAACTAAAATATTACATGCTGATATACTGCCAATCGCAGTTTTTAAAGAATAACAGATCCACTTATCGTCGACAAGTACAAAAACTGAAGTGCCTAGGAAAGACCTTTCTGCAGGTAGTGAGAACATTGACCCGATGTAGTGTTGGCACAAATGTAGCTGCCGTAGGGAACGGCTACCCGAAGCGAGGTCTAGAGCGATTTAAATTATTCTTTTTTTGAGTTTTTACTTATAAAGATGTATAAAAAAGAATAGAAATTGAATTCTTTTGAAAATTCATTTAAATATAGGACCAGCGAAGTGGGCATAGCCTGCTAGTATAAGAATAATTGTATTATAAATTTGCAATTTTTATTACAATTTAGAAATATAGGTAAAGACAAATAATTTATTTATTTATATTTTGAGTTCATGGATTCTTTTTTTTCTCTCTCTGCCTGTGTGTGTGTGCGTGTGTTTAAGCATAAATATTATAGGGTTAAAAGAATTTAGGTATTTATCTTCAAGACCTCGACCTTGTTTAAAATTAACTTTCCTTATATCGTTAGATTCCATTTCTAAAATAATAACACTGAAGTAAGTTCTATCATGATCGTAATATTCCAATTTATTTATTTTTTAATTTTCTACCAATTGTTATTTCATAGTTTATCAATTTATAATAAAAAATGTGTCATCATGATAATTTCTGAAATATTGAATTTATTTAATCAAATTTGGACTTATAAAACTGAAAGTAAAAAATTAATAATTAAAGCAACCGAAAAGAAAAGAAAAAAAAAATGTTTAAATGAATATTTTCTAGAAATTCTCATTTTGCTTGAAGATGTAATATTTGGAATTCGGCTGAATTTAAAAATGAATTGGCCAGCAGGTAATTAAAAAGAAATTCTACCATTTATTCATTTTTACGGAAGTTATTATTTTATTTATTTATTTACTTTTTTTAAATATAAATATATTCATATTAACTTTTGTGCTTGTATTTATTATTTAAGTAAATAATAATAATAATAAACTAAGTCTTATCCTATTAAACATTTTAATAATTTGCCTGAGTAGAACATTTTAGTAATTAAGAAAAAATAATTAAGTGCCATTTAGGCCTGTTTTTCACATTCTAATTTCTATCTCCGGGTGCTCTTCCCAATCTTTTTTGCATCTTAGCTTCTAAGTTTTTTAGGATTATTGCCTTCAAACAACGCTTCAGATACAACACCAAATACACGAATTTCAAAAACTTTAATAACAACTTTAAAACACATCAAGTAACACTACTGGATTCCCTTAGGCGAGCACATGATTATGAGGAATTAAACGAATGGACTAATAAATTAATACACATAATAACCTCAACAATGAATGCCACATTGCGAAAAAGAAAATTAGAATACAAAGTTAATGTTATCTGGTTCACATCATCCCTCAAAATTCAGAGAAACAAAGTTAACGCCCTATACAAAAGATCAAAGAAAAACCCTGATAACGAGCAATACAAGTTAATTTACAAAAGAGAAAGAGCGAGGTACAGGAAGAACTTGTTAAAGGCGAAAAAGGATTCCTGGGTTACATTCTGTCAAAAACATAAAGAAACATTTGGGAAAATATTTAAAATTATCAGGGGAAAAAATCTCAAACATACTGATTTAGTATACACGCAACTCTCAACATCCAATATTACAGATACTTACATAGAAGTTATTAACACACTCATAGAATCTCACTACCCGTCATTACAAAGAACACTTCACAGCACACAAATTTTAACTAATGACTTTAATAACGATGAAAAAATTCACCTAAAAGAATTACACTACTGCACTAATTCACTACCACCAAACAAGACCCCTGGGGTTGATTTAATAGATTCAAAATTACTAAAAAATCTTGTCAAAAATTACCCGTCTCTCTTTATAACTTTCTTCAATAAATGCTTCTCCCTAGGGTCCTTTCCAACGATCCTGAAGAGAGGTCTAGTCATCTTCTTTTCAAAGAAAAACAAAGATCACACAAATCCCAACTCCTATAGGCCTATCACACTTCTGCCCACATTAGGCAAACTAATTGAAAAAATCATAAAAAATAGAATTATGACAGCTCTGGAGAACTCAAAATTTTTTGACGAATCACAACATGGTTTTCGTGAAGGAAGGGGCACCATCTCAGCGATCAAAAAATTCAAACAATTAAAATCAGAAATTCAGGAGAAATTCAAGTATTGTTGTGCAGTCTCTTTCGACATTCAAGGGGCTTTCGACTCCCTGGATTGGGGGCTTCTCACTGAAATCATTGGGGCCTTACCCATTCAAAACTACTTAAAATTAATCCTGTTAGACTTCATCAGAGATAGGGTCTGTGGAGTGAAGATCGCGGGGTCGATCCAATGGCGGGATGTCGGGAGGGGGTGCCCTCAAGGGTCTTGCCTTGGACCGATGATGTGGCTTTTCGTCGCAGACCGGATCCTCAAACAATTCAAACTACATGATAATAACATAATAGCCTACGCAGATGATTTTATAATTTTGGTTGGAGAAGACACCAGGGCCAAACTAGAAAATAAAACGAACGATTTAATCAACATCTTTAATAACATTTGCAATAATTTAAAACTTAAACTCTCAACGGACAAAACGACCTCAATAGTTTTTGGCACTGGGGTTTTCGTTTCTAGAACACCAATTTTTAAATTGAACAATAAAAGCATTCCTGTTAAAAATACTCTTCAATACTTAGGCCTAACAATTGACAAATCATTTTCCTGGATCCCTCATCTACAAGCTATAAGAGAAAAAATTTTAAACAGCACTAGTGGCCTATCATATCTAAGAAATAGAGATAGGGGTCTTCAATCAGACATCTTAAAAATCTGGTATCTAACTGTTTTTCAAAAACAGATTGAGTATGGCTTCGAGATTTGGTGGGAGGACTGTGGCAGCACACCACAAAAGACTCTGGATGTGAACTGAACATTTTTCCTCCATGGTCAGTGTTTTCAGACTCATTGTTTCCCAGACTCGCTTAACTGTGTCTGCCAACCTGCCAACCAACCAACCTACCTCGATCGGTAGTTGTGTAAAAATCTGTATGGTATGGTGTGCTAAATGCGAACCTAGCAAAATGTTTGTTAATTATAATTAAATCTAAATGTTGTTATAAAAAATCCTTCTGAGTAATTGATTATACCACAATACACGAACAGTGGTGACTTCCGGACTCTGGATTATGTTTTTTTAACTGTAAATTTTCACAAACAGCGTGACTAGGCCTAACTTATTACCACACGTGGAATGAGAAATTACGAAAATCGCTGCAACATCTACAGGTAGCAATGTCTATGCAATCATTCTTGAACCTTGTTTTTTAGAATGATTTAATTATCGGCGGATATTATTATCCGTATTTTTGTCTCCAGGTATGGTCGTTATAAATTCTTTTTGGTTCCCCATGGCTGTTTCCTTTTCTGATAATTTCATTTTATAAATAATCATTTTCTAAATTACATGCATTATTTTCATTTTATGTTTCTTAAAAACGCAATTAAGTGCATTTCTTAGCTAGTATATATGTTTGAATTTATTTTTATTTATCTCAAATTTGCATTAGTTACAATCATATAGTAATTTTATTCCCATTCATGTTGATTGTTCATTTATTGTCACAAAATAAACATGAATACTGATACAGGAATTCTTGCAGTGCAAGCAAAAATGCCTACCTTTTCCAAACATAACATAAAGTTATTTTTTGCCCAACTTGATTCTGCATTCATGCTGAATAAAATTACTGATGAGAAGGATAAATTCAATTATTTGGTTAACATTCTTGACATAGAAATTCTTTCCTCTGTTAGTGAATTTATATACACTCCACCCGCTGAGAACCCATTTACAATCCTCAAAGACAAATTATTAAAACTGTATGAAAGCTCCATTGCTCAAAATACCAAAGCATTATTGCAAGAGCTTACTCTTGGTGATCAAAAACCTAGTGTCTTACTTAGAAAGATGAAAGAAGTGTCATCTGGGCAAGTTACTGATGACTTCTTAAAAAATCTTTGGCTACAGCGCCTTCCTAGTAACATTCAGACAGTATTGGCTGTAAGTGGTGATGAGTTAGATAAACTTGCTATACTTGCTGATAAAGTGTCCGAACTCAATACCTCTTGTAATGATAATGCAATTGCCGCAATCTCAGACAAAAATGAAATTAAAATTCTGCAGTTGCAAATTTCTGAACTTACCAAAAAGCTTGATGAGTTAACTGCATCACATGCTGAAAATCGCTCTCGCTCCCCATATCGCCCCAGAGGCGGCAGTTTTTCTAGAAATCGCAGTCATTCCAAAGGCCGTCGACATGACTCGGATATTTGTTATTATCACTCACGATTTGGTTCTCGCGCTCGTAAATGTCAGAAGCCTTGTTCTTTTTCCCAAACGGGAAACGACAAGAGTGCATCACAGTAGCGGCATGTGATCGCACACTACCCTCACACCATAGTCGCTTATGTGTTTTTGATCCGGCTACAAAGACAAATTACCTAATAGATTCTGGCGCAGATGTTTCTGTAATCCCCAACACATCCAAATCAAATCCATCAACATTTTGTCTTTTTGCTGCAAATAATACTAAGATAGCTACTTATGGACAAAAACTTGTAGAAGTAGAATTAAACCTCAGACGTAGCTTCAAATGGGAATTTACTTTGGCTGATGTTAAGCGTCCTATTATTGGATCCGATTTTTTGGCTCATTTTGGGTTACTTATTGATCTAAAAAATAACTGTCTCATTGATCCTTTAACAAATTTAACAAGTAGAGGCCAGTTTATCAAAGGCATATTTACATCAATAAAAAGTATATCTAATGACTCACAGGTTCGCAAAATCTTAAATCAATTTCCAAATCTTACACGCCCACGCCCTTTTAATGGGAAGATTACTCATAATACTTACCATTTTATTGAAACTACTGGACCACCTGTTTTTAGCAAACCGAGAAGGCTGCACCCTGCACAACTCATGGCGGCCAAAAAGGAGTTTCAGTACATGCTAGAGCAAGGCATTTGCCGACCATCTAAATCCAACTGGGCATCCCCTTTACATCTTGTTCGTAAAAGTTCAGGTGATTGGCGCCCTACAGGTGATTATAGAGCACTTAATAAAATAACACAACCAGATAAGTACCCTATCCCACATATACAAGATTTCACACACAATCTACACGGCACTAAAATTTTCTCTAAAATAGATATTGTCAGAGCTTTTCATCATATCCCTGTTAACCCTAGCGACATTCCAAAAACAGCCATTACTACCCCTTTTGGTTTATTTGAATTTGTTTTTATGCCATTTGGGCTTTCCAACGCTGCTCAAACTTTTCAAAGGCACATTCATGAAGTTTTGTGTGACCTTAATTTTTGTTTCCCATACCTGGATGACATTTTAATTGCTAGTAAATCGCAAGCAGAACATGAGCTCCACCTACAGCAAGTATTAAGCCGTCTTGACAAGTATAATTTATCCATCAACTCATCTAAATGTATATTTTTCGCTAAAGAAGTACAATTTCTGGGGCACCTTGTTACAGAACATGGGTGTAAACCTCTTCCAGAGAAAGTCGAGGCAATCATAAATTTCCCTCGGCCAGAGACAGTGAAGCAACTCAGACGTTTCATCGGGGCCATCAACTTCTATAGACGTTTCCTCCCTAATATGGCTTCCACCCAAATGCCGTTAAATAGCCTTTTAAAAAACTACACAAAGAATGACAAGCGACCTGTCTCTTGGACTGACATTACCATAAGGGCTTTTGAGGACTCTAAAAAGACATTGTCCGAAGCCACTCTGTTATGTCACCCTGACCCTAATGCTACCCTAGTGCTACATGTTGATGCGTCAGACACAGCTATTGGTGGAGCCTTACACCAAAACATTGAAGAATGTCTTCAACCTCTTGCCTTCTTTTCTAAGAAACTATCTCCTGCACAACAAAGCTATTCAGCTTATGACAGAGAGCTGTTAGCCATCTACGAGGCAATTAAATATTTTAGATATATGGTTGAAGCTAGAGCATTTACAATATTCACAGACCACAAACCTCTGTGTTATGCTTTTGCGCAGAAGCCAGACAAATGTACACCTCGACAGCTCCGTCACCTCAATTTTATAGGACAGTTCTCCACAGATATTCGGCATATTAGTGGGCAAGACAATAGCGTTGCAGACGCACTCTCCCGCATCAGTTCAATATCCTTTGATCTCAGTTTGAAAACCATGGCTGAGTTACAAAGAGACGATAATGAACTTTGTGACGTATTAAGAAATCCTTCCTCATCGAGTTTAGTGCTAAAGAAATTTCCTATTGAAAGTGACTCTTCAGTTGAACTTTTCTGTGATACTTCAACTGAGAAAATCAGACCATTTGTTCCTGAAATCATGCGTCACAAAATTTTTGACAGTTTGCATGGATTTTGCCATCCTGGTGTCAAGGCAACTATGCAGCTAATCAAACAACGTTTCTGTTGGCCTTCTATGCAATCTGATATCGCCAAATGGACTCGTTCCTGCATTTCGTGTCAACGCAGCAAGATTCATCGACACACATCTAGCCCTCCTGGACAATTTGCCACACCAACTTCTCGTTTCGAGCATGTCCACCTGGATCTAGTCGGACCCCTGCCTCCATCAAAGGGATTCCAGTACCTGCTCACCATGGTCGATAGATATACTCGTTGGCCAGAGGCTATTCCAGTGGCAGACATCACATCAGATACAATTGCTTTCACTTTTTATCGTGAATGGATCTGCAGATTTGGTGTACCACTCCGCATCACCACAGATCGTGGACGCCAATTTGATTGTCAGCTATTCCAAAGTTTGGCTAAAATACTTGGATCCCACCACATACGCACAACACCATATCATCCCGCCTCCAATGGCCTTGCTGAGCGATTTCACAGAACCCTTAAAGCTGCAGTGCGATGCCATGCAACAGAACGCTGGGTAGAAGTTTTACCTACCATTCTTCTTGGGCTTCGAACATCCATAAAAGAAGACCTACAAGCCAGCGTGTCTGAATTAGTTTATGGTGACACCTTAAGACTTCCAGGCGAATTTTTCTGCACCTCCAGAGACTATGTGGATCCAGCCACATTTGTTGGTCGACTGAGAGACCACATGTCAACAATGCAACCTGTCCCAACCAACTTGCGCACTGGCCGGTCTATCTTTGTCCATAGTGCACTCTCATCCTGCAGCCATGTTTTTCTACGACAAGACAGCACCCGTAGCAGTTTGCAGCCATTCTACACTGGGCCATTTAAAGTTTTATCCCGCAATGGCAAGACATTCACCATCCTGCAGAACAGCAAATCTTCAACTGTGAACATTGATAGACTGAAGCCGGCATTTATTGACACCATCCCAGATGCAGTTCCTCAAGAGCCGCTGTTCTTTCCAGTGCCCTCAGCAGATCCACCACAGCAATCTGACCCTCCAACTCAGCAACCACAACTCCCACAACCATCCACCAACAAGCCATATGTCACAAGGTCTGGTCGACAAGTTAGGTTCAACCCTCGCTACCTCAATGCTATTTCAACACTGGGAAGGGGGTGATGTGGCAGCACACCACAAAAGACTCTGGATGTGAACTGAACATTTTTCCTCCATGGTCAGTGTTTTCAGACTCATTGTTTCCCAGACTCGCTTAACTGTGTCTGCCAACCTGCCAACCAACCAACCTACCTCGATCGGTAGTTGTGTAAAAATCTGTATGGTATGGTGTGCTAAATGCGAACCTAGCAAAATGTTTGTTAATTATAATTAAATCTAAATGTTGTTATAAAAAATCCTTCTGAGTAATTGATTATACCACAATACACGAACAAGGACCTAAATTGCCACGGGGTACGAAACCTCAAGTCTGCACAACGTCTCGCTCTCTTGAGCGTCATCAAACCCTTTAAAAGCATTTCAAGTGACGCCCTTTGTGTCCTGGCTGGTGTCCCTCCGATCACGATCTACATAGCAAACAAATTCAGACAATATAACATTCTCCATGGAACCTCATCTATACAAATACAAAATACAAATATTTCAAAAGAAAATTTAATGCTTCCCATCCCTACCTTCACTTTTCCGAACTACTATAAACATAACAAAATTAAAATAATAGAGAACCCACCATCTTCAGAGCTACAAATTTATACAGACGGATCAAAAATGCCTGGCGGGACCTCATGCGCTTTTGTAGTCTACTACAAAAACAATATTATTCACACATATCAAATTAAACTTCACCACCTAAATTCAATTTTTCAGGCTGAACTCTTGGCAGTAATACAGGCAATTAAATGGCTCATAAATTCATCCTACAAAAATTTAAACCCAATAATATTCACAGATAATCAATCAACAATTAAAATCCTAAATCAACCATATCCAAAATACGAACTTATTAGAGAACTATATGAAAGCATAGATCAATACAAAGAGCAAATAATCCTAACTTGGACAAAGGCGCATGTGGGAACGGCAGGCAACGAAATGGCAGATTCACTTGCAAAACAGGTTATTTCACAAAACATCTTCGATGAACAGATCTCTCTTCCTCTTCCAGCCTCACTAGTAAAATCATCCATTAATAATAAAATTATCACAGATTGGCAAAGAGAATGGGGGCACAGCGATAAGGGTAGGGATACGTTTTCAGTCCTTAATAACGTAAGCAAAAATTTTATCAGTCCAAATAAAATAGTTACATATTTTATCTCAGGCCATGGCAGCTTCCCTACATTTCTACACAAAATTAAAGTATTAACATCAGATAAATGCAAATGTAACAACAGTAAAATAGGATCCCCTTTTCATTATCTCTTTGAAAAATGCAATTTAATCCCAATTAATTTCAGATTCAACAGAAACCACACAATTCGTAAAAACATGCAAACAGTTCTTTTAAACACAAACAACTACAATAAATTAAAAGATATCTACAACATTCTAATTCAAAACTTTTCCACCATTAAATATAAGATTTAGCATCGTTCACTGGCAGCTGGCTTGCCTTTTTTTTTTTTTTTTTTTTTTTTACTTTTTAGTGTTTTGGTTTTAATTTGTGTTTGATCCAAAATTTGTAAAAATTTGATTTCTAAATAAATTAGGGAACTCTTCCACTTTGATCCCCGGGCCTGTCGCCCGGGATGCGGAATCGCTAGATAGTGGCAGTCAGGTTCGCCTGCCTGCCTAAGATGCATTTTTCCCCTGCGGGTAGATATGTCTTCGCCGTAGTCACTATTGAACTCAGTGGCGGCGGTAAAGACATGTCTATGGCACTAAATCGTGAGATGTGCCGCTCCATGGTGGAAGTTTTCCTTTCCTTCAAACAACGCACTTCTTACAGATGTTCAACATTCTTAAATGCGCTTGTAAAAATTTTGTTATACCCCCGTTTCGCCGACACAATGTCAGCGAAACAGGTGTTGAACCGATAACGATGATTTTCCCTTTTTGGGGAAATTTGTCAACGAAAGGGGGTAGGAAATTTTAGTGTCGGCGAAACGGGGGTATAACCAGATTTACTTTTCCTTTCTGTATTGTTTTGTTTTGAAGAACGAGGAAGGCGGGGTTTGTCTTCTTTAGAAAACAAGAATTCTTGATGCTAAGACTAATGTCTAAAAATCATCATTTTTATTTTATTTCTTTGCGTTTAACGTTGTTGTTATATAATTTGACCTGTAAATAAAAAATAAACATATTTTGTTTAATTTTCCTTGTTATTTTTTAAAATTTGATTCGTTATCTCATGCAAAACTTTAAAAGAGACGGCCCCCTAAACCACTCCAAAAGAAAGATTTATTTATATCTCGAAAACAAATAACTGGAATGCGCTGCAAATTTGCACATCCATATTTTACAGCATTAGGATTCATTTTATGTAAAAATTAGTATAGGTCATAATTCATAATTTTTATAAATATGAATTTATTAATATTTTCCAAAATTAAAAATATTTTTCAGAATCAAAAGTAATGATGGATTATGTTTGGGTTTCTTCACTGTATCTTGTAAAAAAAGAATTATATCGATCAAGTTATTTTTTGTGAATATACAACTAATATACTTTTTCGCGTTGTCACGATCCCAGGAATTCAAATATAAAATAAAAATGGGGCATTACTATTGAAAAATCAAAGTTGGTGCGCGTTTTAATATGTAGACGACCCCCAATTCAAAATTTCAGTTCATTTTCTGAAACTACTCACAATTCCCCGTCGAATGATACCTATTACATTTTTCTACATCTACTAGCAACGAAGTTACGTCGAGTGCTGCGTTTTTTTTTTCCCCGACTGTACATAATCCTGTAATAGTTTGAGAAGAGAAATAATTAAGGTTTGAAAACTTCTTTAAAAATTTCTATTTTTAAAGAATTATTTAAAATAATGAAGTGGTTTTTAAAAAGAAGGGATGTTATTTTACGCAATTATTACAGTGGTATAATTTCTTTTACAAGTTATTTTCATAAATATTTCTAATTAGAGTTTGTAAAAAATTGATGTTTAATTTCCTACAATGAAAATTTTTTATGAAAACTTATACACATATTGTTTTCCTGATTTTTATGCATTAAAAAAAAAAATAAATAAATAAAAAAAATTCTGCATTTTTAACACAAGCGGGGAAAATTTTCGAATTACTTATATATTTCCCTAAAACAAATTAAATTTAAGAATTCTTCATCTTATTATTATTATTATTATTATTAGTAATTGAAAAAAAAAAAAAAAAAAAAGAAGAAGAAGAAGAAGAAAAAGAAGAGAATCAATTAAAAAATTATCAGGAAACAAATTAATTTCTTAAATACTTCATTTAAGTTTAATGAAATATAAATTTAGTTGGGTTTGTTTCCTAAAATCTTAAGTCCAATTCTTTAATTGTTTCATAGTACATTCATAAACGAATTATGAATTTAAAAAAAATTAAATGTTATTGATTCTCATTAAGAATGGAAAGGATATCTTAAGAACATAACAAAATGATATTAATGAATAATGACAGAAACTTACTGTTAGTGTTAGCACCGCATTAATTATAATTAACTATTTTCTTCGTTTTCGGAATAAACCTCGAAGATGCTCGAATTAGCGGGAAACGGAAACGAAAAGGAAATCTATGCAGGAATTAAAGTTGAAGTTAATTTAAAGATCGGAGGCTAAATAATTAACAAAAGTTATTAAAAATATTCATAATTTCAAAATTCCCAGTTTGGGGGAAATTTCGAAATTCCCAATTTTGTCTTAAATTACCAGGGAAAAAAACGGTTTTTTTCCGGGAAAAAACCGGGTGTTTTGAAAGCTTTGCATCTCTAGCCTTACGTAAACTAAATGTTCCTGATTATCTGGTAAATGTTTGACAGAGCTATCTTAAAAATAGATTTATTAAAACACAACATTCGGAAAGTTTTGTTCAGATAGGTAGAGGATGTCCTCAAGGCTCATGTTTGGGACCAATCTTATGGTTGGTCCTAATTAATGATATTTTAAGTATTTTTGATAACATGGACGCTACTCTCATTGCTTATGCTGACGATTTTGCTATGATCGACTCTGGGAATGCTAGAGCTAAATTAGAAAATAATGTTAACAAGGATATCAAAAATTAAAAAAAAAAAAATTGTGATAATTTACAGTTAAAAATCTCGGAAAGTAAGACAAAATTTGTAACTTTTGGAAAGGACTTTGGCAATCGTCCGCCGATTTTTAAAGTTGGCAATATGAACATAAAATGTGAAAAATTTTATGAATTTCTAGGTATCATCATCGATGGGCGTTTGTCTTTTTTGCCTCATTTAGAAAATGTTAGAGACCAAATCTATTCTATTAGTGACAATATGAAAAAAATATCTGGTGTAAAATGGGGTATTCGCCCCCAGATGAGGAAACTTTGGCATCAAGTAGTGGTGAAGCCCAAAATTTTGTATGCGGTGGAGGCCTAGCTACTATGGCTATAAGCTACCATGGCTATAGTAAATTGTCTTCTTGCCAAAGGGTTTTTATCATTAACATAATACATTTTTATTCAAAGGTTTCTACTGATGCAATCTGTCAAATTTTGGGAATTCCCCCAAAATTTGTTTCCCTTCTAAATGGATATTTAGAAGGGAAACAAATGGTAAACAAATTCAATATTCAATACATAAACGAGTCGATATATTTCCAGAATAATTATTATGACATTCAGGATTTTGAGTCCAAGAATTATAAAAGTAATATTGATCCTACTTATGCAGTTAAAGATTTTACGTGGAATGAGTCCGTTTCAGATGATGATACCTTAAGGATCTACTCTGATGGAAGTAAAACGGATGATGGTACTGGTTTTGCTTGGGTGGCCATCTACTGCGGAAAAGTTATACAGTCGGCTGCAAAATTATTCGAGCACTAACAATAATCCTTGCCAAAAAAAAAGTACACTTAATACTGCTTTGTTAAATAAATCCTTGTCGAGTCATGTTCTTAATCAGTCTAAGAACATGATTCGACAAGGATTTACTTAGCAAAACAGTCTTAAGTGTACTTTTTAAATATAGGAATTATTGGCTAGTGCTCGAATAATTTTGCAGCCGACTGTATATAATAAGCAAGTTAAACTTTGCAAAGAAAACTCTGTCTTTCAAGCAGAAATGACGGCAATCTCATCAGCCATAAAATGACTCATTAATTCAGAATTCAGTTCCTGTGTCTTGTTCTCGGATAGCCCTTCTTCGCTTGAAGTTTTAAAAAATTTGGTGCCTAAGTCTAAAATTGCACAGGATATTCTGTTAGACATACAAAAGTACGATGGACAAATTTTCCTAATGGAGATTAAGGGACACTCTGGACTTGTTGGCAATGAATTGGCTAAATCCGCGGTTCTTTTCGGTCAGTCTCAAATTGTTCCTCTGCCCATATCTTACATGAAAAGAATTTTAATGTATAATGTGCTTAGTAACTGACAGGTTCATTGGAACTTATCAGATACTAGCAGGTGGACTTATGATATTTATCCTAATGTTTCAATGGATTTCAAAATTAAAAATCAAGTATAGAGAAGTTTCATATGACGTCAGTGTGACGTAGATGGAGGACAATCAACTCCACGTGAAAATAAATAGAAGCCGTTTTTAGCACAGTAAGCAAATTGCAGTTGAGAACAGCTCATAGCACCATGGCAACGGCGCACGGCAACCAGTGTCGGAGGGCAAGCTGTCCACGTTGCCAAGCTGTTATCAACTGTTTGCAACTGCTCTATTCTTTCCCAATATATCTTTTTAGGATTAATAAGCTTGATTCAGACTTGTGTCCTTGTGGCTCCGTGGGTAATGAAATGCATTTCATTAGTACTAAGTGTAACTTTTCAAAAATTTATATTGAAAGATATACTGCAGAGACATTGGAATATTACTTTAACAGAATTGATAATTCTAGATGTCAAATTAAAAAGGTTGCGCAAATATATAATCTGTTAAATAAACACTATTCTCGTACTAAATATAACTTTTAATTCAAGAATTTGCTATGTATACGTGTTTTTATATATAGTATAGTTTTGTTATGTACTGGGTATATTTATATTGGTCTTTATTCAAACGTGGTTCATTTTTTCCTTCAGTCATTTTGTTGCAACAATGTTTTATAGAGAACATTAATTGTTTGTATTTATTGTGTATTAATTGTACGTGGGTAGTTAACAGCTTTAACTTATTACTTATATTGCTTTACTTTGTCAGTATATTTATAATTTATTGTTTCTTTCTTCTTCTTCTTCTTCTTTCTTTTTTTTTTTCTTTTTTTTTTTTTTTAATAGTTTATCTGCTGCTCCTGAGGGTTGTGGAAATTACTGTGTATTAGATTATTGTACAGCACTAGTTAATTGTTAATTGCTTATGTTATATAGCTGCATGTATCTTAGGTTTTAATCATTAGTTGCTTGTATTAGTGATTTATTTTGGTATGTAATATCTGTAAATTTTGCAAGTTTTTGTATGATTTGTAGTTATTGTATATTCATATTTATATTAAGCGGTGCAAAAGTGCTATATTCACGCCTAGCTAGAGGCTAAATTTTAGCTGGATGTACTTATGTTGTAAAGAGTAAACTATTGTATGCATTATACATTTTAGGTATCTAATAATTGATACATTTTTATGATGACTTTGTTCGGCTGGTTCATTTATGATTAGTTATTGTTTGAGCTGTAGTTTTTAATTTTAGGGTGCATAACGTTACTTTTTGTTAATTCTGTATTCTTTATGTTGCTTTATTTCTTCGTGTACCTTTTTTTTTTTTTTTCGCGGCTACATTAGTTTTATCTTTGCAATTGGCTAGTTTGTGACCGTGTAATAGTTTAGTTTCTGTTTAATGCTCGCTGTTCTCAGAGTTCGCTTCGGCGGCTACGGTCGGCGGGTTTGTGGATAGGTTCCTTCTCTCCCACCTCCTCCCAGGCTTCGGCCGCCATAAACCTTCGGGTTGGCGGGAGGTTGGGTTGTCTTGCTCTCTTAGTTGTTAAAATAACCATTATTTTTGAAAGGAATTAAATAGATATGAAATCTATTCCGCGGCAACATATGATTATTTAAGATACTCATAGTAGTGAATAATAGGAGAGGAGGAAAAGAAGAGAAGGGGTGTTAGTATAAAATATTCGGCGTTCGTTTGGTGGCACGTGACGCGTGCTACCCGGGAGGCAGAATTTTAAGAAGACATTGTAGGATTGGCGTTCAACTTTATTTATCGGCATATCGATCGATGGCGCAGTGCGCACTAGGTAATATCGTTAGATGGATATATTGGCAGAGCAAGATCTTAAATATTGTTATCGCGATATTAAAAAAATATCGATACTTGGGAATATATTGATAAGTAATCCAGCACTATTAGAGACGAGCCTTTCGGCTACATCACTACACATTCATTTCTCTACTCGGCCGCGCTGTGAATTAGGCTGTAAGGCTCCTATCAATGTAGGAGTTCTAGTCACTGAGCTGAAAAACAACTGGAACAAATGGTTCCAATACCTTTACATTGTACTTGAGCGTGCCGGTTTTTGGAGAATTTGTCTGCTACCGTTAGAGCCAAGGTCCAATCCTTGCACGGCACGCAGCAATTGTCGGATTGTCCATTTCTATTGGGCTCTTTAATGAATTAATAATGATTCATAATATAACCATTTTTAATTTTAAGTTTAAAGTTTGGGTGGTGGGGGGGGGGGATTTTTTCTTTTTATTCCTTTATTGATTTTTAGTGCTAGAGGCCTATTTCAGTCGGTACAGTTGTCGAATTTTTATAATACACTCTTAATTAGTGCTAGAGGCCTATTTCAGTCGGTTTATTGAATGGGGATTTATTGAATGAAGTCCCCCCAAGGAACAACTTTGACACGAGTCCTCCCCCAGGCACAACTTTGACATGAGTCCCCCCCAAGGTACCCCTATTTCAGTCGGTACAGCGTTGTCGAATTTTTATACGTCACTCTTAATTAGGGCTAGAGGCCTATTTCCGTCGGTTTATTGAATGGGGATTTATTGAATGAAGTCCCCCCAAGGCACAACTTTGACATGAGTCCCCCCAAGGTACCCCTATTTCAGTCGGTACAGCGTTGTCGAATTTTTATAATACACTCTTAATAGTGCTAAGGGCCTATTTCAGTCGGTTTATTGAATGGGGATTTATTGAATGAAGTCCCCCCAAGGCACAACTTTGACATGAGTCCCCCCAGGCACAACTTTGACATGAGTCCCCCCCAAGGTACAACTTTGACATGAGTCCCCCCAAGGCCCAACTTTGACATGAGTCCCCCCAAGGTACAACTTTGACATGAGTCCCCCCCAACCAAGGCACACCTTTGACATGAGTTCCCCCCAAGGCACACCTCCCCCTCATTGGGAAAAAGAGAAAAAACGTTGTTTTGCGGCTATAAGACAGTTTGGACTTCCAACGTTATTTGTTACAATATCTGCAGCTGAAACACATTGGTTTGATTTAATGAAAACTTTATCATGGAATTTAGATCGTCACGAATTAACTAAAGAAGAATTTGTCGATATTAACAAGTTTAGCAGTAGGCCTCTGGCACTAAATTAAAATCTGTCAATGTCAGATTTTCATGTTTTAAATAATGAAATAATGTCGTGTCTGTATAATTTATATTATTATTATTTACTTTTTTTTTTTTTTCTTAATTCTCAATTACTGTCTTAGAAATTTGCACTTTTATGCATTTTAATATAACAATGTTAAGTGTAATGAATTTTCATAAACTATTACATTCTATTAAATAAAATTTATATTTTAATAACTAAAATGCTATTTTTCCATTAATTTATCTCCTCCTCGAATTTACATTATTGTAGTTTAACTATATAATTTAAACATACTTGGATATGACTTTATGGATTCATTTATTAAATTTCTTTTCTTTACTTTCTTTTATATATATATATATATATAATTTTTGCTAAAAATTGCCATTAACTTTCAGCTTAATTTTATTAGAAATCTTATAAGTTGACAAAAACCAATTTATGTCAAGGGGCAAACATCAATTAACTCTTTATGTAACTAAATATAATTTAAAGGAGAAAAAATGGTAAGAAAAATGTTATATATATATATAATTTATAAATGGATAATAAAAGTAATAAAGAAAAAAAAATTTATTATAAATGATCACAAATTCATAGTACACCCTTTTGATTTAAAATCATCAGTTTTTTGGTTAGATCCTCATATTAAAAGTTTACACCCCATGGGGGGGACTTATTTTCCTTCACGTACAAAAATTTAGACCTGGATTGCCTATTGCTGTTGTAAATAAAATTTTCATTTTCACATTGATTGGTTGAAAATAATCCTCAGTGTACATTTATGCGAAATGTTATCCTTTACTGCCATCGTAAACTCTATGATAAAACGGGACAACAGCGCCATCTGTTGAGCGATACGCACAAGAAGTTTATAGACAGCAATTTATGTCAAAGTGACAATATCTACAATCTTTTCTATGACTCTTTAAAGAAAAAAAAAGGGGCAAGAAAAATACATTTTTATTTATTCATTTTCTTTTCTAATGAAAAAAGAAAGAAAGAACTTTGTTTTAAAACATTGCAGATGCAAGGTTCAAACATTCATTTTAAAGATATCGACGGGTTATTTAAAAAATATATTCATGTTAAAAAGTTACAACTCCAAAGAAGTGGAGAAGCAGGTGCTGATGTAAGGGTGAACACCAAATGACTATACAAGAGTTCTAGGTATAGGTTGTGTGCCGTACATGGGGGCTTTTTAAGTGTTCCTATCCCTTATTTACCTGAGTTTTCGAGAAAAACATGAAAAACTCCAAACAGCGAAACTGCCGAACGCGACCTAGGATTGAACCCCATTTTCCGTCTACAAGAAAGGACAAAAAAAAAAAGGCGAAAATATGTATATATATTTTTAAAGAAAAATAAATAAAGGATAACTTAGTTTTAAATCTTTACTGATGCATGGTTCAACCAGTCTTTTTAAAGATATACACAAGTTATTTTTAAAAATATTCGCAATAAAAATTTATTCCTTCGAGGAAAGAGAGGTGCTGGTATTGGTGTAAATTAAGGCCGTTTGACTACACAAGGGTCCTAGACCTAGGTGATATGCCCTCCGTAGTGGTCTTTCTAAGGAATCTTTGCCCATATGTACGTGAGTTTCGGAGAAAACCATGGAACCCATTAGGCGCCAAAGCTCCTGCTGCGGGAACATTTGATTAACATTTTTTTCTCTACACGTAATTAAGATAAATATATATATACTTTTTTTTTTTTTACATTGAATACTGAAATGCCTAGCTTTACTGGTAATTTTTTTTTAAGTTTGTAATGTAAGTTCTGTTTTTTTTTAATACATTTATTTAAACGAAAATGTCTGTTTTAGCTGAAGAAGAAAAAAAAAAAAATACTGAAAATAAGTCATTCGAGTGCAGGGGTTTAAAACAATGGATATAAGATAAAACAGTTCTTTTCTTAAATTATAAGAAACTGGGATCAAGATAACTAATTTAAAAGGTTTTTTCAGTTTATCAACATCTATTTTACGCTCATTAGATCCCAAATCTCTTATTTTAAAACCATATTATATCTAACAAAATAAACTTTCTTTTTATTAGTTAAACTACATATAATTAGAAATGCACATTGAAACACAACACATACGAAAAGTCAAATTTTTCAGTGGGATTCATATAGCGGCGTTTAAAGGGTTAAATAGATCAGAAAATGTATAAATCTATAGAAAACCAAAAGTCGAAAATTTGTACGCATCCAATACTTTCTTCTACTGAATAGAGGAAGTTAATAAACTGCTAAATCTATCAATTTATCACAGAAATGTTGGCATATTTAATTAAATAGCGGTGAAAATATTTATAATTAGGCACTAATTGTGAATTGTTAAGCAGTTTCGTGAAGCCTGTTTTGTCGTAAAAATAGAATCAGTTTAAAAAAAAATAACGATGAATAGAGAGAGGGGGGGGGGGGAAAGGGATCAGCAATATGGAATTCTGACTGTTTATTACTCAAAAGATGATATAATTTTTCTTAATAAAATTCCTTTTTAAAGTAATGTAACTTTGGAAATCAATAAATTATTTCTTTTTCTTTCACGTTCCACCAAAAAATTCATAAATATATTTCATATAAAGCCGATAAGAATGCATTCCTTTACGCAATTTTACATCGAAATATAAAGGTATAAAATGCTTTCTGCCGTGTACCTTCCGAAAACGAAACTATAGGAGGAAGACGAATCTTCAAAAAACGGCACGCGAAAACCAGTCTAGCATTTTTTCCAGTTGTTCTTCAGCTCACAAGGGAAGTATGAATGAGTAAAATTCCGATTTAAGCAAAACCGAGCTTAAATTAAAGAGCATGGTCGAAAACATACGGTAACGTACAAATTTGCTGCAACAATCCCCCATAAAGCGAGAAAACGACCCTAAAAGTTTTAGTTGTTTCTGTAAAAACCTACGAAAGAGACTCCATTCGCAAGACGGTATGGGACAGTGGTTAGAGTATTGAATCCCAGTGCGAAAAGTCGTGAGATCGAACCCAGGCGACTGCTCGTATTTTTTTAAAATATTATTATCTTAATATATATAAATCTCGTGTCACAATGTTTGTCCTCAATGGACTCCTAAACCACTTAACCGATTATAATAAAATTCGCACACCATGTGCAGTTCGATCCAACTTGAGAGATAGGATAGTTTAAATCTCAAATTATAGTCGCAATTTTAATTTATTGCTAATTATTTGTTATATTTCAATATTTCATTATTTCAATTTCTAATTATGATTAAATTATTTTGAATACATCATTCGAAAGATATTTTAAAGTTCTTTTAAATTATCGAAAGTTTTCACCAGATTTACACGTTTTGAGGTGTCCTGAATCAGTTTTCTTTTATATCTCAGAAATTAATTTAAAAAAATTTCATAAGTAATACATCATTTGAAAGCTTTGTTGACTTGATACACATTTTAAAGTACTTTTACATTATCGAAAATGGAATTCGAGATTTCACCTGATTTACACGTTTTGAGGTGTCCTGATTAGGTTTTTTTTTTTTTATCTCAGCTACTAATTAAAATAATTTTATAAGTAATAGATCATTAGAAAGCTTTTTTTGATTTGGAATCGAACAGTGGATTACAGAAATTTCTACCGCCAGATGGCGCTGTAATACATTCAAATTTCAATATTTCAATTTCTAATTATGATTAAATTATTTTTAATGCATCATTCGAAAGATATTTTAAAGTTCTTTTATATTATCGACAGTTTTCACCAGATTTACACGTTTTGAGGTCTCCTGAATTAGTTTTCTTTTGTATCTCAGCTACTAATTAAAATAATTTCGTAAGTAATACATCATTAGAAAGCTTTTCGAACAGTGGAATACAGAAATTTGTACCGCCAGATGGCGCTGTAATATTTTAAAATTTCAATATTTCAATTTCTAATTATGATTAAATTATTTTTAATACAGCATTCGAAAGATATTTTAAAGTTCTTTTAAATTATTGAAAGTTTTCACCAGATTTACACGTTTTGAGGTGCCCTGAATCAGTTTTTTTTTGTATCTCAATTATTAATTAAAAAAATTCATAAGTAATACATCATTTGAAAGCTTATTTTAGTTGATACACATTTTAAAGTACTTTTGCATTATCGAAAATGGAATTCGAGATTTCACCCGATTTACACGTTTTGAGGTGTCCTGATTAGGTTTTCTTTTGTATCTCATCTACTAATTAAAATAATTTCATGAGTAATACATCATTTGAAAGCTTTGTTGATCTGGAATGGAACAATAGATTACAGAAATTTCTACCGCCAGATGGCGCTGTAATATTTTTAATTTCAATATTTCATATTCTAATTATGATTAAATTATTTTTAATACATCGTTCGAAAGATATTTTAAAGTTCTTTTACATTATCGAAAGTGGAATTCGAGATTTCACCTGATTTACAATTTAAAGTGTCCTGATCAGGTTTTCTTTTGCATCTCAGCTAATTGAGTAAGACCGTTCAAAATTGGTATATGCAAGTTAATTAGGAGGGGCTGGAACGGTGGGGAAGGAATAGGCGCGCAGCGCGCATGGGTTTGGGACCCGGTGCGAGTTTTTACCCGATGATAAAAGATTTTTTTAAAATTTAATTTTCTTAATAAAAGTTTGAGTTGAGAAGGAATATGCGTGTACAGCGCACGTATATCCTCAAACGTGCGCGCGCAGCGCGCATGGGTCTGCGCTGCCGAAGGCAGTGGCGTCCCGGTGTGAGTTTTTACCCGATGCTAAATGATATATTTTTTAATTCCTTTTCTTGAGAATGAAAGTTTATGAGTAATAACATGGAATTTTGAGAAGTCATAAGGATGGTGAAGGAATACTTGCGCGCAGTGCACGTGTCTACGCTGCCGAAGACAGTGGGGACCCGTGGGTCTATTCTGGCCTGTTCGCTTCGTTATATTCCTTCGGAATTCAACGATCTTCGGAATATAACGATAATTTGGTATTCTGGGCTGTTGCGATCGAAATTTTAGCGATATTTATCTTCGTTATTTTTCGAGAGCTCTAAGGCTGTCGTTGAGTGGCTCTTGTATTCGTTACAATATGGCGCGCCCTTTTGGTATTATAAAGGTGTTTAATCATTCTTTTTTTTTTTTAAGAAATAGTTATGATTTATGAAGTAAGGAAACTTGGTTAAAGAAATGTTAGCAAAGCTTAAAATACATAGAATGTAAACAAAAATTAATCACTTTTTCCCACACATATCCAAATTTAAATAAAGTGAAAACGGAATAAAATACAAACTTTATTATTTTAAAATTATGAAAATTTCAACTGTATTTGAGAACCTAGTTATTTATTTATTTATTATTATTATATTTAAGTAATTGTTTTGAATGACTCTAAACGATTGCATACATAATTTAATTTTTTGATTTAATGTTTATTATTTAAATTTATGATTTAATTTAATATTTTGGGTATAGTAAATAATCTAAACAATTTTAAAGCTTAATATTTTTTAAAAAGCAATACATTATTCATCATATGCATTTATGTAAAAAATTGAGTAATGTACTTTTCATAAAAATTTACAAATAATTTTCTAGAAATTAATATACAGATTAAATCAAACTTTTATATACTTTTTCTTTCTTTCTTTTTCTTTCTTTTTTTTTTTTTTTTTTTGGTGGGGGGGGGGAGGGTTAAAAAGTTAAAACATTATTTAAAAAACAATTCACATTTAATTTAATAAAATCAAACAAATTTTATAATATTAATATAAAACACTCATTAAATATTTTTTATCATCTCAATAGACAATGACTTTATAAGTTTTAACTTCAAATATTTAAATTAAAATGTGTTTATAAATAGAGAAAAATATTTTTATGTTTTATTTACTAAATTAGAAAAAATGAATAATATAAAAACTTTCTTCTTTTAAAATTATAAAAATTTCAGCTGTAGTTGTAAATCTTTTTTTTTTTTTTTTTTAATAATTATTTTGAATAATTTTAAACAATTGCATACTTCTATTTAATATTTTGGGCTTAGTAAATCAAACAACATTAAAGCTTAATATATTTTAGAAAGCAATATATTATTCATATATTTATGTAAAAAATTAAGAAACGTACTTTTCATATAAATATACAAATAATTTTCTAGAAGTTAGAATATACAGTGTAAATCAAACATTTATATACTTTCTTTTCTTTTTTAAAAAAGAAAAGATCTAATATCATTAAAATACATTTCCGTTTAATTTAATAAAATCGAACAAATTTTATTAGATTAGTTCAAATCAATATTTAAATATTTATATCATTTCAATAGGCAACGGCTATATAAATTTTAACTTCAATTATTTAAGTAAAAATAAATTTATAAATAACGAAAAATATTTTTATGTTTTACTCACTAAATTAGCGTTACACTAAACTAGCGTTACATTAATTTTACTCAAATATATCTTAATATCAAATATTTCAATTGCACTTAAACAAAAAATATATTTCAAACAAGGTGCATTGTACTTACTATATTTAAAAATTAATTTTCGGAAAAAATAATTAAAACATGAGTACATACCATGTAAATAAAATAAATCTATTATTTTGAATCTTTAGAAAGTGATACTTCCTCTTTATTTTGCCGAGTAAATAATTATATCGTGTGGCCGATTTCATTTTAACAGCCAGTCTAATATAAAAATTTACTTGGCTATTCTAAATTTCCTTCTCATCGAGACGATACAATTAAATTGAACTGGAAAATTGCTCTGCTACAACACATAAAAGAATCCACACTATGTCTCTGTCTTTGCTTTTTATTTTTTTCATTTTCACAACAAACAAGTTAACAAACAAACAACCTATATTTAACAAAACATGGCGATCATCGTCTGCTCTTACTCAATTGTAATCACAATAAAACAAACCACGTGCTTCGTGCTGATTGGATGAAAGAGTTAACCTCGAACGCAGTTTTCCCCCACCTCGTTTGATTATAACGTTCGTAGTGCAGAATTGCTCTACCACGGAATATCGTTATGAAAGAGATTTCGATCGAAAAAATAACGATCGCTTTGTCTTTTCAACGTACAGGCCAGAATAGACCCACCGGTGCGACATTTTTCCTGATCAGATTTTTTTTTTCTTTTTTTATCACATGATAAAAATTAATGCAATTTTGAGAATTCATTAATTATTGTGATTCATTTAAAAATAGTGACCAGCGAAGCGGGCGTAGCCTGCTAGTTAATATATATAAATGAGATAAAACAAAATATTAAAATAAATGAATAATTTTAGAGAAAATAATTATGAAATTTAATTATGAAATTAAAAATAAATATACCCTATGCAAAGATATTATTAAGGAATATAGGGTAAAATTATCTCTTTACGGAATATATATATATATATATATATATATATATATATATATATATGAATTGTTTCACATTTATTAATTTTCTCGTAAGTTTTTCTTTAGTTATTTTTGTTAGTTATTTTCAACTTTTATATGACTGAAAGCATATATTATAATTCCTTATATATATATATATATATAGGCTTAAATTTACAAATTTAGTGTCAATTTAATAATGACTATGATTAGAAATAAAAAAAAAAATGATCAAAACATAAGCATTTTTCAATTTTTAAGCGCAACGTATAAACGAAAATTTATCACAATCCGCGATTGTAATGATCGATAGATGGCGCTTTCTCAACACTGCAGTTGTTAGTAAACATTATAGACACGTGTGTTCCATTAGTGTTCTTTGTTATTCTACTTAATATTCGTACTATAATTTCTCCGCCATTACATCATGGAAAATTGATTGCTTTTGGAAAAAATACTTTAGTTTATTCAAAGTTCGATCGGAAGTAGATTTTTAACTGAAGTTGAACAAATATTAGTTTCAAATCATCTGATTAATTCTTTACTTCCTTTAGCCGAAGCAACAGAAATTTTAAATTTGTCATTTGGAAATAAATGGAAGCTCAATTCTGGATTTCTTGATCCTTTGGAGTTAGATTGTAGCACACAACAGTATGTGTTATCTTTTTTACCGTATTTATTCATTTTTATTCAATAAATATATGTGAAACTAAATATCGGCAAGCAATGGCGGCAGTATGGAATTCGAATTAAACCATGTTTATTGTAATTTCACCTTAGCCCACCAGAGGGCGAGCATTTCATTACAATCGCGGATAACGACTATATAAGTAAAAGTTCTTTCTTTTTCCGCATGAAAAATAATTCAATTAAAAGCAGACGATCAGCTTTTGGAGGCGCTTTATGCTTTAGCAGCGTTGGCAAAAAATATTAATTAAGAATTTATATAAAGCAAAAATAAATAAATAAATAAAGGTAATAGTTTTCTTTGAATTATTCATTTATTTAATTTAGAAAGAAAAATTAAAAGCATTTTTTCGCTTGAAATAAAATGTTTTAATAATTTAATAGAAATAGTATTCATTTTTGTGTACGAAAAATAAAAAAATTAAAAGCAGACGATCATCATTTGCTACTCGCAGCTTTGACGTAAAATATTGATAAAAAAATTAACTGAAACTTTAGGAAAGAAAAAAAGATGTGTAAATAAAATTTATTTTCTCTTAAACTCGTCATTTATATAAATTACAAAGAAAAATTAAAAATATTTTTTTTCAGTTGAAAAAAAAAAAATGTTTTAATAATTTAATTAAACATTTAAATATATTTTTTAATTAAGTTTAATAATTATCTTCCTTAATTGTTTCCCTTTATTTTATTTAAAAAAAAGAATGCATATAATATATCGGTATATGCATATTTGGGAAAGAAGGGGGGAAAAAAAGGTAAGTGTCCGTCGGGGTTCGAACGCAGGAACTACGTAACTCGAATCCAAGACCTTGCCACAGTACCACGCTTCTGCGAGCTGAGTCTTCTTTTTTCGATTTTGATAAACAGCATCTAAAAGTTTAAGGGTCATTTCTTGCCCCCTGGGGAGTTGTTGCAGCAAATTTGAACGCTATCCTATGTTTTCGATCATGCTCTTTAATTTAAGCTTAATTTGGTTTAAATCGGAATTTTACTCATTCATACTTCCCTTGTCAGTGGTTCTAGTTTGTTCATTGAGCTTGCCATAAATATCTTCTATAAAGAGCCAGAATGTTGTAAGTATCGCTTTCTAAAACGATGCCAAGTCAGAGAAACAGTTTGAGGACTGAGGAGACTGGAGAGTTCAGTATAAATACACTTTTTACGAAGAAAAAACAGCAAACAGGTTTTCCTTTGCATTTTCGCTCTGCAGCAGAACAGGTCGCAGAGAAGTGGGGGGGAAAAGTGGAAAAAAGAGCAGATAGGTAGAAGTGGGAAAAAAGAACAGTGGGTCTATTTTGTTGCCTCGGATGAGGGCAGCATTCCTCCTTGGCGTCCTTATCGCTTAGCTAGCGATTTGAAATCTTGATCTGAAGCTACGATCGGTCAAGAGCAATAAGCAACAAGTAATATCCCTGAGAACACATTTATACACAGTACATTCTTGGTATCTTTTTCATTCTCAGGATATTTAGTGGATGTACTGGGGATAAGATCTGTTGTTAGGACTATTTTTGTCTGTTTCAAATACAAATCATAACTTTTTGAAACAAAAAAAATGAGCTTACTGTTTAAAAGTGGAAAGTCTTTATTTATTTACTTACTTTTTCAGCTATTTCTAGCAAATACTATTCAATTAAAGCAAGTCCTTCCGGCTTATTAGGAAGGGAAGGTTGATTTCTTTTTTCTTATCAAGTAGCCGTCATTTTGTTTCAAAATGTCGGCTACTAATTATTAATGGAATTGGTAGAAATATTGATGTAGGCTATGCACATATGGAGTTTTAAGCAATTCGGTTCATAAATACCTTTTTATGTGAATTTAAAATTTTCAAATGGCCGGCGCTTGGAAACAAGATGGTGGGCGAAGTTAACAAATATATGTCAAACAAGTCTATGTACAAATTTAGTTCGAATTAATTCAGAATCTCAAAAATCATCGTGTTGAAAAATTAAGTCGATCAAAATGGCAGAGAAAGTTGCTCAGGGAACTATTCTAAGATATTGTTGCAAATTTGTAAATTATTCTATTTTTATTTTATTTTATTTATTTTTTTGTAAATTATTTCAAAGAGGCTTAGTAAATTAATAAAATGTTAATTTTCTGCATTTCTAGTTTGTTTTAGAGTTAAAACAGCCCAATTTCCCCTTATAAACGCATTAAAAAGCTTCAATAAAGCAGGTAATGGATTTGCCGCCAAATTTGGCGACTTTTTTGGCGAGAAAATCCTTACTATCGATCACAGATTATTATACAGATAGGACACTCCCGTATATTCTTCGGTAACCGGAATTTGACTGCAACGACCTTATTGTCAACGGCTGTAAGTTTCTCGAGCTCTCCAGCTTACGCAATCGCTCGTCTTATTTTTATTGTATCCACGGAGTATTATTTAAAGAGGAGATGAAAGTCCAATGGGGGAAAGCTTTAAAACTGCGATGTGAATTTCTGCCAGCTATTGGGGGCGACACTTGTCCCTTTACCCTATATTTCGGCGCGAAGTACTACTGTTTTGAGTTTCATTCTACTGACGTGCTTTTCGAATTTTGAATTTTAAACAGTTTAATATTTTTGTACGTGTTTAAAACTACTTCATTGAGATGGGTTCATGTAAATGCTTCGTTCTTCGATGTAAAACAGGTTCTTATGATAGTGACAACAAAAAAAAAAAAAAAAAAAAAAAAAAAAAAGAGAGAGAGAGAGAAAAGCCCAAGGACAGAAACGCCCGAGTTTGTTTTCTGCTCCACGGGTAAGTATTATTATTAGAGTACTGCGCGGGTCGGGTTTTACCCGACAGATGATTTTTAAATAAACCCGAACCCGACAAAAAAATTTTCATCAACCCGAAAACCGACCCGAACCCGCAACAGAGAATTTTTTGCGACCCGAACCCGACCCGCAAAATAAATCAACATTACTTATCCATCTAAAAATCATGCAAAACAAGGTAAAATGATATAACATGATATAAAATAATGTAAATTTTCATTGTCACACAGTTGGTAAATTATTAAAAAAAAAAAAAAACTAGTGTGTTGTGGCCACCACAAGACATTCTTCTATATTTTTCTGTAAAATTCACTGTGCGAATAATTTATTAAAACTATAATTAAGAAGTTTAACGTGATGAATGCAAATAATTTTCATCTTAGGGAAATCTAACACTAAATATCCAATCAGAGACAGTTTTATCGTCTATAAATAACTTCTTAAACAATGCGTTTTTATAATGGTTATCTCACATATCATGGTTCGTACAGTTATATGGCATAGAAGTTGAGATATAGCCATCCTGTTATCGATGAAATTTGCAGTGTAAAAGCGCCACCTATTGGCCGACAAGCATTCAAACTGAGTCAACATAATGTCTCATAATCGCCTTCTCACATATTAAGTTTTGTTTGATGATACACAATAGAACCTGAGATATAGCTTTCCTTGTAATTGTGGAAATCGCTGTGTGCCAGCGCCACCTGTTGAGTGGTTTACACCAAAAGTTGACAGGCGATAATATATATTAAAAGGCACCGACATACAAATTTATATGAAATTCTGTGCAGTAGTTCTTGAGATATAGCCTTTCCTTAAATTGCGGAAATCCCTGAGTAGCAGCGCCACCTGTTGGCTAATAGGCATTCACTTTGAATCAGCGTAATATTTCATATTGGTCTTTTCACATATCAGGTTTTGTTGGATTATAAGCAATGAAACCTGACATATAGTCTAGACCTCTCAAAACTTGTAAATATTTAGTGTTACTTTTTTCTAAATGAAAATCATTCATTATGGTAGATAATTTTAATAAATAATACATAGTTTTAAGAAAATATTTTTACTGAGCGAATTCTTATAGGAAAATAATAGAAGAAAGTTTGAGGTGGTCACAGCATACTAGCTTTAAATGAAATCACAACAAGTATTTCTTATATATTTGCTGTATAAACAAGTATAAATAGAGAAAATTCAAAATTCAGTTTACATAAAAGCAAGGATTGAATTTCATTAAAAGTAAAGGTATTAAATAAATAAATAAATAAAAATAAAACTAGTATGTTGTACTCACCACAAGACTTTCTTCTATATTTTCTAATACAAATTCGCTCAGTACAGATAATTTACTAAAGCTATTATTTATTAAAATTACCTACCATAATGAATGCAGACGATTTTCATCTTAGAGAAAAATTATATTGTGCAAAGAAAGACAGTTTTATTCTCCATAAATAGTATATTAAAAAATGCGTTTTCATAATGGTTATTTCACTTATCAAATTTTGTACAGTTATACACCATAGAAGTTGAGATATAGCTTTTCCGTCTCGGGGAAAATTGGAGGACAGCAGCGCCACCTATTGGTCGATATGCATCCAAATTGAATCGGCATAATGTCTGATTATGGTCTTTTCAGATATTTTTTTTTATTATTATTATACACAATAGAACCTGAGATATCTCTTTCCTTTAAATTATGGAAATCGTTGTATAACACCGCCACCTATTGAATTATTGGTACCAAACGTGGGAAGACTATAAATTATATCATGGTACATCCACATATAAATTTATGTGCAATTTTGTTAAGTAGTTCCTGATATATAGCCTTTCCTTAAACTGTAAAAATCAACGCAACCTTTTGAGAAATTGACATAAAAAGCTGATAGGGACTAGGTTATGTCAAGGTGCATCTACATATAAATTTATATGCAATTCTCTGCAGTAGTTCCTGAGATATAGCATTCCCTTAAATTGCGGAAATCACTGTATAGCAGCGCTATCTGTTGAGCGATGGGCACCAAAAGTTGATAGGCACTAATTTATGTCAAGGTGCATTTATTTATGAATTTATAGGTAATTATGTGCAGTAGTTCAAGAGATACAGTCACCACAAAATTTTTGTCACACACATACAGAGACACAGACTGATATTTTCTAGAAATAGTCAAATCGTGTTCGGAACTCTCAAAACCTGCAAATTCATCAAAAACCGGAAGGTGAAAATTTTTACGAATCTAATACTTTCTTCTACTGAATATAGAAGAAAGTAAAATAATAATAAAAAAAAAACTTGTAAACTGCGAAATCTTTTCATTTTCCAGAATTTAAATGCGAGGTTATACTGTATTTGTATTTCTTTAATTTATATATTAACAACAGTCGAGAAAGATTCATAATACTTTTCTAATTTTCATACAATTTTTTCAAAAGATACATATTAGTTCCGTTGAAGAAAAGAAAACAGATCCAGATACAAATACGGATCTAATTTTCTGGCGGATATCCGCGGATACGAATAGGGTGCTCCGGTACATGTCTGCCCACCAGCGGCCGAGCGGTTCAGCGCTCGAAGCTGGTAGATGGGAAGTGTCGGGTTCGATCCCAGGTTGCGCTCGTCGACCTAGCCGCTCGGAACACGCGTAAATACGGGCTAGGACCCCTTAGAAAGACTCAAACGGAGGGCATTCCCCCTATAGGCCTAGGACACATCTGGAGTCAATCGGCCTTAAATCCTCCAACCAAACAACCAACCGATACATGTCTAGTATGTGCAGAATGTTTAAATTAGTTACATAGTTGTAAACATTCCTATAAATTTATGTTCATAATTGTAAAAAAAATATTTTGAAAGGTGTTCTCAAGTCGACCCGACTTGCTGAAAACCAAACCCGACCCGCAAGAAAAAAAATTCAGTCAACCCGACCCGAACCCGACCCGCACGAAAAAAAGATCAGTCAACCCGACCCGAACCTGATCCGCAAGAGAAAAAAATTCTGTCAACATAAAAGTTCTCTAAACATAAAAGTTACACTAATTTTTCTCTTAAATTTCTAATGTCAAGTATCCTATTACACTAATATTATAAGAAACGAAATGTATTATTAATCCAGCATGATCTCAGAATGAAATGCCTCACTCACTAGGCTTCACTCACGAGGCACTTATGCCTCACTTTCTTCCTCCACTTTGATACATTTACCTTATCCTAGTTTTTGTTGTTTAATTTTATTAGGCTCAGTTTTATGCAACTCCATATGTACTATTTTTAACGTAATAATTCTCATGATAATCCATTATTATGCAAAAATTCAACTTAATTTTGTATGTTAAAAAAAAAAAAAAATCCTGAAATTTTAATAACTTATGCAATTGCGTAAGTTTCGCACAGGTTTGTTAGCATACTGTTAAAATAGTGTACTGCTGCGCTACTGAGCTTGTATTTGATTTTCAAAATATTCATTTGATAAATGATGATACAGCAATGCTTAGACTTAGATTCTTCACTGTCTCTGATTCTGAGAATGACTCAAACAGTTGAAACTGGTCATAATCTTAATCAAATATTCAATTAAAAAAAAAAAAAAAAAAAAAAAAAATCAGGACAAAATTTTAAAAAAGTCTTAATTACAAAATTCACATGCATTAGTGAAAATTTTTAGAGAAAAATCTTAACATAAAATTACAACTTTATTTTTTAAATCATACTAATATTTTTTAATTTCATACTAATAGTAAACACTAATAGTAAACCAAAATAACTTTTCCTTTTACTGAAAAATGTAATGCCAACACTTGAAAATTTATTGAAACAGTATGTAATTTTATTACACATCAGGTTACACAGAAGAAAAAAAAAAAAAAAAAAAAAAAAAAAATTGCATAACAAAGAATTATTTTAAACTTGATGTTGGTAAAAGGAAATGAATGAAAAAATCAAATCGCTAGCAACTTCTTATTTTTATTATTATTATTATTATTTTATTACACCGTCAAATATAGCAACAACGAAAAATTATAAGACTCACTGCCATAAGATATCCATAAAAACCAACATTCTCAAAAAAAAAAAGAAAAGAAAAGAAAAAAAAAGGAAAAAACCCTATCTCTCCATAACAATGTAGTTTAGCTTCGGTTTTACGCATAAAGATCAACGTCATTTTAAATGTTCTCTCACTAAGTAAAATGCTTAAAATAGTTCTTTAAAAAAAAAACATGTTGTCAAAAAGACTCTATTAAATGAAATCTGCTTTCAACCGAATTTTTTTAAGCTCAATATTATTCTTAAAAAATTAATAGAAACGAAACATTTCCCTATTGAATAACGTTACGGAAGCTGGAAAGCAGGGTATAGCGAACGCTGGCGCCCTCTGTTAACGTTAGAAAACAACATCGCAAAATTTCAGCGTTACTTTCGTCTCCTCTTAAATAATACTCCGTGATTGTATCTATGTTCATATCGTAACATTAGTGCAACGTTAAACCCAACATCCAACCGACTAACCATTTTTATGTTTACGTTTGGACTTTGTTATTGTTTACGAATTTGATTGTCGAAAGCAATTTATTTTAAGAAGCAAGTACTAAATATTAAGGAAATAAATTTCGAAAATATACATAAACCAGAAATATTTTTTTCATTTTAAAGCATTTTGTATTACTTACACCAAGCAATGTTAAATATTTAAGATTTCATACCATACTGCTAATTCAGCATTACAGTTTGTTATATTAATTTGTACTCTTGAACACGAATGTGTTTGGAAAAATTTATTTTCAAACATAATAAAAATTAGTTTTATTTCTTAGAAAATAGCTGTGAATGTTATGATTTTGTAAATTTAAAAGTAGTAGAAAAAGTGAAGGAAAGAAAATTGCACATACGTTTCCGTTGGCAACTTTATTATTGTTTACAAACTTGATTGTCAAAACCAATTTATTTTAAGAAGCAAGTGCTAAATATTAAGAAAATAAACTTTGAAAATATACATAAAATAAAAACATTTTTTTACATTTTTGCATTATTTAAACCAAGCAACGTTAAATATTTAATGATTTCATACTGCTATTTCAGAATTACAGTTTGTAATTTTAATTTGTACTTGAATATGAATATGTTTCACAAAGCATATTTTTAAACATTATAAAAAATAATTTTTATTTCTTAGAAGAATAGCTGTGAATGTTTTGAGGATAATTTTGTGAATTCAAAAACAATAGAAAGTGAAGAAAAAGAAAACTTCCCATACTAACCTGCTACTAACTACTCGCGAAATAGAAAAACAATTTTCGATCAAAGATGCTATTTATGTAGACTTAACACACGTAGTTCCCCTCTGTTGACACTAGTGGTGCTACTATATTTCCGGTTCGCGTTTTAGCTTCACTGTCCTATCTGTATGATAATCTGTGCTATCGATACACCAAAAATGGACGCAGTAACATGATTGGTTAACGAGTTACGTGAAATTTCTAAATTTTTCTGGGTTCGATAAAGGGGTATAAAAGGTGGCCGAACGCGCTAAGTTAGTCAGTCGCAGTTGAGTTTCGCCAAACGCTTGCATGGCTTTTGAAGGAGTTCTGAGTCTCTTTGAATGAGCCTTGATTTATGTTAATGCTTTGACACAGTTTGAACTGTGAATTTGCTGTTGACAGCCGCTATTTAAGCTGTGTTTACTGGTGAAACCATACATATAGTAATAAGACAAAAATTGATCAGCGAGGGCGAAAAAGACGGCCATTTTACTCTCTTACGGATGTCTTTTTCCGAGTGAATATACACAGATAATTTAGCAAATGAAATTTATGAATAATTTATGTACGATGAATGAAAAAACTCCAGATACTCATTTTTCTTTAATTCTTTTTTTTTTTCTTTTTTTTTGTATGCAATAACGACATTTAAAGAAATTTATCGTTTCCGTCTACTATTTCTGTCCGGTTTGAAGATTTTTTGGTTAAAAAAACGATTGGACTTAACCTCATCTTTTGAGATATTTGAGTTAACCCTTTAACTGCCAATCGCAATATATAGTAGACATTTATGTTTCCTCGGAAATGGTTATAACGATATTAATAAAAGTTTGGGATAAGTGCTTTTTAGAGACCTAAAAAAATTGGAACATCCTTAGCTTCAGGAAAATTAGTGTTAACCCTTTAACTGCCAATATCAATATGTAGTAGAAATTGAGTTTACTCAGAAATGGATATAACGATTTTGATTAAAGTTTGGAGTTAAGTGTCTTCTTTTTTTTTTATTTTTATTTTTTTTACAGAACTAAAACGAAATTATACCTCTGAGGGTTACCGAAGCGGGGGAGCCATCCACTCCGCGTAGAACCAAAATTGTGATGACATGTCTCCGGACCATCTCTAGGGGTGAGTCCCAGACCGTCGCCAATTACCCACTGCGCAGCACTAGTGCGACTTAAAACCCAATCAACCATCAACCAACCAGAACTAAAACGTTTGACATTATCCTCATCTTCAGGAAAATTTGCGTTCACCCTTTAACTGACAGTCGCAACATATAATAGAAATTGGATTTACTCGGAAATGGATGTAACGATTTTTATAAAAGTTTGGGGTTAAGTGTTCTTTAGAGAGCTAAAACGAATGGACATATCCTCATCTTCCGGAAAATTATCGTTAACCCTTTATCGGCCAGTCGCAACATATAATAGAATATGGATATAATTCAATGTGGATATTTTAGAAAAAACTCGTCAGTATTACTAAACGAATGGTTGAACCATAAATCTGTATTAATTTAAAACGAAGCTACCGATTTCTTTTATTTTTAATGTTAAATATATATATAGAGAGAGACATATATAAATACAGTCGAACCTCGTTAACGTGAATTACTTTTAACATGAACTGTTTCCCCAATCACCGTCAAAGTGAAGATTACTTTAGTAATATGACGATCAGTTACTGATAGCATGAACAGATTTTTGATCCCCTTTCAGATTCACGTTAACGAGGCTCGACTGTTTATCTTTTCATGCCTGCACAAAAATGATTTTTTTCGGCATTTATTATTATAATACTTTAAGACAAAATCGTCTGCATTCATCATGGAAAATATTGTTAATAAATTATAACTTAATAAATAATTTGTATTGCGTAAATTTGTATAGGATTATATACAGAAGAAAGTCTTGTGGTAATACTAGTTATAATATATTAAAAGAAGCGGGCTTTACCTCTGCCGCTGCTAACTACATTTAAAAGAATTTTGAAAATTCGATATTACTTACTAAGATAAAACTTAAAAGGTATTAAAATTTTCAAAAAAGTATTTCATTAAAAATCAAAACAGTATTTAAACCATAATAATAACAAAGCAACTGATTGTAAAAAATCATATTTTTTATAAATTAGTTAAATTTACTTACTTATGAAAACTTATTCCATTTCCTTTCATAAATGTATTTGTACAATTAAAAGCCGCGCAGTTTTTCAGCATTTTTAATATACAGAGGCTGTTAGCACATTTTTTAGACGATTTTATTTCGCAGTAAGAGAAAATCGTTTGCATGGAGAATTTTATTTTCACAACAGTTATATTTTTGGAAGTTTTATTTATCTTCTGATATTTAGAATTTTTGTTTAGATGCAAAATTGCGCTTTTAAAAAGGCAGTGGATGGAAAGATGCGTTTCCGCTCTTTCCAAAGTGAGTTTTTAGTGAAATCTTTATGAAAAGCATTTATCAGGAGAAAAATGGAAAAATGTCGCAACAGTAGATGAATCTTGGTTCTATTTAAGTGGTTGCAATAAAAAAAGATCAATTTATTATCACAAAAGTGGAGAATTTTTTTTTCTACATGGTTCAAAGAATCAAAAGAAAGTTTTTCTAAAGGATTTATGATTGTCACTGGTTTTTCATACAAGCGCAAGATAAAAGCAAAAGAAATGTGACAAAAATGTCAAAATCAGCTCTAAATACTATCAAGAACATATTTTAATTCCAATTTTTAAAATGAAAATCGAGATCTTTATCCACAATGCTATCAATCAGTTAAACTGTATCAAGACAAAACAAGCAGCCACACATCACAATCCGCAATTGCTTTTCCAGAAAAAAATGGAACAAAAAACGGGAATTAAAACCATACCCTTCACTGATATTCCTGCTAAATCTCCTGATGTATCACTGGGTGATTTTTGTGTTTTTCGACTCTTAAAATCAGCATTATCCGAACACCGACCTACAACGCTTTGTGGACTTTGGAAAGCCGTTCAAGAAGAGTAGAAAAATATACCTCTTCCGATATTATAAAAAGCATTATCATCATAGAAATTACGGTGTAGAATGATAGTTAAGAACAAGGGCTATCAAACTGAACAAATAAAACACGAAATATGAGTGAAATTGTTTCAGTACACTCCATCAAAATCGTCTAAAAAATGTGCGAACAGCCTCTGTATATCAATATACTATTCCATTATTGTTTCCAAGTTTTATACTCTCTCATGGTTGATGCCAAAAAACTTTTTCGGCATCAAAAATCTTTGCACGTTAACATGGGGATGATAGATCTATACATATTACTATATCTATGGGTGAAACCATCGAGCTTTAATTTAGGTAGCGAGCGAAATGGCAACCCCTTTGTGTGGCCAACATCATCGAGAAGTGTCACGTGACAATAACTTTGAGATTTCTCCTTTCTCCTGTGCGCGTGAACTACTACGGTATTGTGTTAGCCGAAAGCCGAATCATAGAGGTATTGCGCCCGCGTGGTTTGTGATCTTTCCTCGTTGTGCGTAAGCGCATAGCGTCAAGCCACAGTGTGCGCCAAGCGTGAATTCTCGCCAAACTCACTTAGCTCCGTAAGCTCCGTAGAGGTCTGCCGCTACAAAGAGACGCTAGTAACACCGAAATATAGTCTTGATTTTCAATTCTCATAGGAATTATGTATTAAAATAATATTTTTTATTTTCATTATTGACGATATTGGCATAAAAAAAAAAAAATCTCATTGTCATAAAAAAAAAATAAACCCATCAAAAATTTATAGGAATAGAATACTTTCATCTTATAACTGTAAAAGAAATAGGATAGATTCTATTTTTAATGTCTTCATATTAATATTTTTATTAATAATCTAGATGCATCATTATTTAAGATATTTGTTTTATTTATTATTATCTTCTTTATATTTAAGAAGTAAGTATTCGATTAATGGAAAGTTTTAGTCACTGGTTTCCAATGAATTTATACGTTTTGACATATCCTGTACACGATTGCACTATTTTAGGTGTCTTCGTGTGTGCCTAAACTTTTGTGGATTCTCTATCTTATAAATAAGTGGACGAAATTTAACCAAACTTGATATTTAGTTCTAACATCGAAAATTAGTGCTTATAAGCTGTTACTGAAAATCGCCCACCAGTGACCGAGCGGTTCCGCGCTCAAAGCTGGTAGACGTGAGGTGCCGGATTCCATCCCAGCTCGTGCTTGTTGGCTTAGTTGTTTGGAGTTTTCCGTGGTTTTCTCCGAAACTTGCGTAAATACGGAATAGGACCCCTTAGAAAGAACTCCCACGCGGAGGGCACTCCTCTTTATACCTATGATCCTAGGGCCCAGCAGCGGCCGAGCGGTTCTGCGCTCAAAGCTGGTAGATGGGAGGTGCCGGGTTCGATCCCTGGTCGCGCTCATCGACCTAGCCGTTCGGAGTTTTCCGTGGTTTCCTCCGAAACTTGCGTAAATACGGGCTAGGACCCCTTAGAAAGACCCCCACGGAGGGCATTCCCCCTCTAGGCCTAGGACACATCAGGAGTCAATCGGCCTTAAATCCTACAACCAACCAACCTATGATCCTAGGGTAGTCAATCAGCCTTACTTCCAAAACACCAAACGTCCAATAGGTAGCGCTGTCATCCCGTATATATTTATTTTATTGTATTTATTTATTTGTTTCAACAAAGTACGAAACTTCGCATAAATATGCACAGTGAGAATTGCTTTTTGAAGAATTTTTGTGAGTTAAAAAGAATTATTTAAAATAGTAATAATCAATTATGAAAAAAAAAAAATTAAATGTAAATGCATTTTCACTTGGGGGGGGGGGTCTATGTACATTTTTAATATTAGTGTTTCTGAAAAGAACCCATCAATACCTTTAAAACGAATGGTTGAACCATAAATATAGAATAATTAAAAACAAATTTATCAGTTTTTTTTTCGTTTTTTAATAGTTGGTTGGTTGGTTGAGTTTTACGTCCAACTAGTGCTGCGCAGATGGGCAATTGGCGACAGTCTGGGACACACCCCTAGAGGTGGTCCGGAGACATGCCATCACAATTTTGATCCTCCATGGAAGGGATGGCTCTCCCGCTTCGGTGACCCCCAGAGGTATAATATTTAATGGGAACATGGAGGACATTGCGGCCACGACAGATTTTACGTGCACCAGCCACCATTAATGTACACGACGGTCATTGGCCGGCTCGAGTACCGAACCAACAATCATCCAATTACGAGGCCGGCGCTTTACCGACAGGGCTACCGCGGCCCCGTTTCTTAATAAATAAATAAATAAACTTATGGAGAAAAATTCAGTTTTTAAAATATCAATGTGGTCTATAGGTTGGTTGGTTGGTTGAATGGTTTTTCTTGGCGCAAGGTCCAAAGTAGGACATGCTGCGCCAAACAAACAGGTAAAAAGAGAAAATAGCTTCTGGATGGGTTTACCCATCCAGAAAAAATCACAGGAGAAAAAAGAAGCAAAACTACATACAAGATAAAATAAAAAATAATAAAAACAGTGTATACATAAAAAACAGATATAAAATAGAATGAACATTGTAAACAATAAAATCAGATGTCGAAGTAAAAACCAGCCTCCTTCAAAAAATTTGTTAAGTGATAATGAGGATTTGCACCTAAAAGGCTTGTCAGATTGGGTGAAGATGAATTAAAATGATGTCGATACAGATGACGAAGGCAAGGGCAGTCGGTGAGAATATGGCGAATGGGTAGTGCATTATAATGACATTTCGGTATGCAGGACAATTTTAAAGCTGTAGATTTTAATCTAAATTAAAGAGTTCGATGTATATATACACATATATTTTCAAAAAAATGTGTGTCACAATTTTTACCCCATTATTCTAGAAGCACTCGAAAACATTTTCATTAGCTTTTCAATTTCTTAGTTTTTAAGCGTTTTAAATTTTTAGGGATCCAAAACAAACAAAATAAATATTGTAAATAATTTTCATACATTGCAAATTTTCTAGCATCGTAAATAAATTTTCCATTTGTTTGTTTGTCTTTGATAATAGTTTACTTTTCTTAAATTAATATTACTAAAAAAGAGAGAGAGCGGGAAAGTGTGTATCAGTCTCACAACTTTCTCTTACCCTGCATTCCATTACTATAAAGATATATTGAAGATTAAGTCGTAGGAGGAATAAGGTAAGATAATAAAGTTAAGTCTACTTTAAAAATAATTTCAAATTCTGTGGGAGGTGAGTTAATGCCTCCCTCATTCAAGGCTGTTGTTATTTTGCTTTTAAATTTACCAATCTTGATCAGATTTTTTATATTGAAAACTTATACGAATTTTAAAATATCAAATGTAAATTTCATGCATTTATTTGTTTTTAAGTTATTCTGATAACAAATATAGATATACGTAGATCAATCGTTAAAAGCTGGACTTTCATATTTAGTTGGAGCTGCAAACGTGCTGCAGTCCTTAGACTGGAATCGCATAAGCAAATATAGTGCAGTTAATCGTATTCAATAGAAATTCACAGATGAAAATTTTCTAGTTAGTACATAGTGGAAGCCTGTCTGGAGCAGATATTTGGTGCAATGCACAGTTGATAATGTCGTTAATTTTATTGCTTCATAAGTCTCCTGTGTTAAAAATTGGTTTGGGTTCTCGACTGAACTTTTCCAACTAGAAAGATAATTTAAAAAATCATTTTCTTGCCAGTCCAATCTTTCATCGTCCACCGATAAAAATTGTGCCACTAGTGGATTTTTCGTTTGATAGTGCTGTTTTTTGTTCCGCACATTGTGTATGGAGCACCGTAATTTTCGAATCCTTCTATTTTATAGGTTTTGCCATGCTCATATAAAAATTTTAGGACAGCAATTGTTTCATGCGAAAATAACTGTGCGGCCAGCTGAACGTTCATTTTTTCAATAGAACTAGGATTGATGTGTTTTTCAGTTAAATATCTAACTGGCTTAACTTTTCACTCTTTGGCATTTTACTGAGAGCTTCTAAAGGATAAATGCTGATTATAGAGGTCTGCACGGGCTGGGCTTTCGGCCCGAGCCCGAGCCCGGCCCTCGGGCCGAATTTTTGAATTTGCTCTCGGGCCGGGCCGGGCCGGGCTCGGGCTTAAAATTTTTTTTCAGGCTCGGGCCGGGCCGGGCTCGGGCTCAGTTTTTATGTGTATATTCGGGCCGGGCCGGGCCTGAATGAAATTTTCTCCGGGCCGTGTCGGCCCTAATCTTTTTCTGGTTTCCTCGTTAATGAACGAAAAAGGAAAATGATAAAATATTTCTTCAGTCATTTATTTTACGTAATTTTACAGGCTTGTATGTCACATAAAGTTCTATTTTGTTAAAAAAGTGTTTGTAACGTCAATTTAATTGTCTATCAATCTGTCTGTCCGAGATCAGATTTTTCGCAAATATTTTTATCATGCCTCGAAATTAATATATTTTATTTAAAGTAATATTAGATGGTTTCCTATTCAAAATAGTATGCATGTCACTACCAGTTTGCGTACATGTACATAACAAAAGAAATTAGATACATTACTGTGTATAAGGGTTTGTTTCTTATGATCTGTTGAGTTTAGGTGATATAAAGGCTATAAAAATCTTTCCGGTGTAACTTTTTCTCTAAGGCTCCTTTTCCTTTTCTCCAGTGGACGAAAGTAGTATCATTTTTATCATGTGCAAAAGCAACTTTTCTATTGAATATGGTTGGATTAACATTAAAGTTTTGTTTACCGGAGCACATGAAAGATTCGGATACATTATGGTATATAAGAGAAAATGGTTGAAAGTGCATTTTCAGTAGTATTAACCATTTGAAATACCTTCCTATATTGTTTGATGAATGCTAATATTTTCGATTTGACTTTCTGTTTGTCTTTGTGCCTTGTCTATAATAATGAATTTCTGTTTATATATAACTGTCTTGTAAAATTTCAGCAGTTTTGCTAAAGAACGTACTATTGTTTGGTTATATAAAACCTCTGCAAAACACATACTAAAAATCTTTTTTATAAAAAGGCTTTTTTTTTTTTTTTTTTTTTTTTTTTTTGTTATTTCACATATTTTTGAATCGGGCCGGGCCGGTCGGGCCTGATTTTATCGTTTTTGTCCGGGCCGGGCCATAAACCGCTAAAAAATAAACGGGCCGGACCGGGCCCGGGCCTCGAAATTCCGGCCCGCGCAGACCTCTAGCTGATTATCTCTCCATTGTTTTTTAAAGCTCTTTTTTTCGACACCAACTGATTTCTCAGGTTTTTCAAAATATGACAGAAGTCAAATGACATAAGGAGTTTTTTTTTCTGGGTTAAGAGGATGATTAATTTTGCATTTGATTTCTTGTTTTTGTGCTCCTTTGCTATTTTCAGCATTCCACATTCCCTTTACTTAAATATCTGAATAAGGCTGTATTGGTCTTATGGTTATCTGCAACAATTCGCAGAAACATAAAACTAACTTCTTCAACTTCTTTTATGACTTGCAAGGTCAACTTATATAATTCATGGCCCTTTAGACCAGAAGTGAAGAAGTAGGCAACTGGAATTCTGTGTGCTGTAGATAAACCACTGAACATGAAGCATAAAAGTTGCGTGGCTAGTTCTGTGTCTGATCCAGAAGAGTTTTCTAGGCCATTCATGTCAATTGTTCCAACTACAGCATCAACAAATTTGTTATATAAAAGTAAGGGCTTTATTTTCATCTCATCAAGAATTAATGATCCAAAGGTTTCGGTGGACGTACAATTTGCAAAATCTGTTTTCATACGAAGATTTATTAATGAAGACATATCTTCTGCATTGCAACGACCAGTGTATCGTTTTAGCTTCGTTTCTGATGGCAAATTTAAAATTTCTAATGACTTTAACAGACGATATGTAGATGGAAACTTATGATGCAACAGAATTGCATTCCTTACGGTACATTCCGACCAAAACATCTTCTTTTTCTTTAATGAGGTTAATTGATCCACAAGAAATAAAGAGTTTGGATTTTCATCATTCACTCCAGATTCTAACACATCAATGTTAAACTTCTGATTTGCAGAATGATACTTCATAACATCATCTTTTAATTTCTTGTTTTCCAAATCTCTTATATTAATACGATTTTTCAGTCGCCAAATATTGCGCTGAGCAGTAGCATATTCACGCTTTAGATTATGTATTTGTTGTTGTAAATATTGAAGTTTGTCTTCATTAGCTTTAATGTACTCATGTACTGAAGCTACAAAAAGTGGGAGCTCATTCGTGCAAGCATCCGATACTTCTACAGCATCAGTACAAGTAGATAGTTCTGCAGCATCGGTACAAGTAGTTAATTCTGCAGCATCAGTACAGGTAGATATTTATGCAGCATCAGTACAAGTAGATACTTCTGCAGCATCAGTACAAGTAGTTAATTCTGCAGCATCAGTACAGGTAGATATTTCTGCAACATCAGTACAAGGAGATACTTCTACAGTATCTGTAACCGCACATACATCTGTGGTGGAAGCAGAAGTACTTGCTTGTGGTTCCAAATGGTAATGTAGAACACGGCGCTTCTTTGCAGTGCCAGATTTTAGCAAGTAAATAGGATAATCCGGGAAAATTGTAGGAACATTACCAGGAAGGAGAAACCTTCTTTTAGCCCCAATTTTGAAGCACTCAGAAGCAAAATGCAGGCTACAAACCATAGAATACTGTGATGGACACCAAAGTTCTTTGGTCTCTACATCTAAAAAAAAAAAAAAGGAAATTTATTAGTATGAAATAATACAATACAGATAAACGGTTACTTGACAGATTAAAATGTTTGGCTAAGCTTCACTATACAGCATTCCTCTGGAATTCATTACATGATGATGCGATTTGGAGTATTACACTTCTTACTGGTAAACTTTTCATATTTAAACTTCATTTTCATTTTTCAGAACATTGTTATGAAAGAAAGGAAAGAAAATACTTTCTCTGCCATATATATGAGAAAGAGAATGTAAAAATTTAATTAAAAGAAAAATGAAATAAAACATCATGCATTTTGCATAAAATACTTGATTAAAATATCAGTACTTTTTGAGTAAAAATGGTTTTGTTGGTTTTTTAGATATAAGAGCAATTTTGGTAATATTGTTTTATATCAGGCCCCATATATTGTACCTTTATTAGTAATTTTTATCGTTATTTTATATTGTTCTAGTAGTAGTTTTAAAATACTTATTTTACTACTTTCTTCTATATTCAATAGAAGAAAGTATTGGATTCGTAAAAATTTTCGACCTCGAGTTTTTGATGGATTTACACGTTTTCAGAGCTGTAGAACACGATTTGACCATTTTTAGAAAATGTTTGTCTGTCTGTCTTTGTGTGTGTGTGTGACAAAATTTTGTGGCAACTATATCTCAGGAACTACTGCACAGAATTTCATACAAATTGGTATGTAGTTGCAACTTGACATATATTAGTGCCTATCAACTTTTGGAAAAAATTGTCTTACAGGTTGCGTTGCCATCCCGCTTTTTCTAAATTTTTAACATGGTGATATAGGACAAAATTTTGTATAAATGTGCATAAAGAGAATTATTTTTTAGTAATCATTATGAAATTTACAACAATTATTTATAATAGTGATAGTCAACTGGGAATTTTTTTTGTATGTGTAGGAGTCTCTCCACCCCCCTCCCCCCTGGGGGGGGGGGAAATCTCCCTTCGAGGGGAGTAAATTTTCAAGATGGGTATTTTTTGAAAGGTCTCGTCAATACCTTTAAAACGAATGGTTGAACTATAAACCTGTGATAATTTAAAACAAAGTTATCGATTTTTTTTTTTTTACTTTTAACGAAAAAAAGAAGAAAAAAACCAAATTTAACCAAACTTGGTATTTAGTTGGCCCCTGACATAAACTGGTGCTGATTAGATTTGGGGATCAATCGCTTAACAGGTAGCGCTGTAATAATATTTTTCCTAAATTTGTAACATGGCAGAATACTCATAAACCGCGGAAGGAAGATCCCTGGCGTCATCTGTGCATGAGTGAAAATGACTGGTCCATTTATAAAATAGGAATGTCCGTAGCAGAAAACGAAGCAAGAGTATCAATGATTCCACTCATAGCAGATGATTCCCCTCTGTCTTCCTTGCTGTGTCTCCTAGCGCGTTAGTGGAATCGTCCAAGCACTTTGCTAACCGGGGATCAACCCGACGCGGTCAAAGAGTAGGACAAAATTTCGTATAAATGTACATAATGAGAATTATTCTTAACCTGTGATTGTAAAATTAATATGAATTATTGATAATAGTAGTAGTTAATTTGGAAAAAAATTTTGTGCCTGTGGAGGCATCGCTTCCCCCCCCCTAAAAAAAAAAAACAGTAATTTTTTTTTTAATATTGTTACTGGGTGAATTTGTATAGGAAAATATAGACGAAAGTCTTGTGGTGGCCACAACATACTAGTTTTTAAATAGAAGTATCATTTCAAAATTTGCTTGGTGGGAGCAAAGCTTTATATATACATAATACATATAAATGTTAAGTTTGTTTTAAAATGATCAAAAGTACTTATAATGGAAATAAAAATTGAAAGATAGCTAAAATTGAAAGGAAAATAGTCATATTTTTTTAAATCCAAAAAATTATTGCAGAATTATTTGGAATTCTGTTGAAAATTGTAAAATAGTATTTTTTTTAAGTGTGTGTGTATGTGTGGGGTGTCTAAGTTAAAAATATTTATAACTAGCTTTCTGAAAGTAACAAATAAAAAAATTACAATTTTTTTTCTAATGTGGAAAATCAACTATATTATAATTACTTTATACAATTTCATTGTATAGAGTATTTTTTATTTTTCGAAAACTTAATTAAAAACCTCTTTAAATTGACAAATGCTCTAAGCGAAAATTTTTGAGCACAATTATTCTTGCAATTGCTTATAACTCTTGAGCTGTGAGTTAAGCATTAATCTGAATCATTTACAATCTGAAGATTAGATATTTCAATTAAGTTAAAAAATTATCTTATTTAGAAGACATCGAGAAATATATACTCTTGCACTAATGTATTAAAAGAAAAGGAAAGAAAAATGCAAAGGTTTTATTACATGAGATAACATATTGCAATGAAGTTAAATGCACGATACTTTTTAAATATTGACGAGTAATATATGTTGTAACAAAATAAAAGTACAATATTTTATTTTTAATTTAGAAAATTTGGAGTGGAAGGATGATTTTTTTTTTTATAATTTTTTTTATTTTTTACCAACTATGTGAAAAATACCAGAGCCGGGAATCGAACCCTTGCCTTCCGCTTAACGCGCGGATGCTCTACCACTGAGCTACCCTGGGTGATAACCAGCTAGGCATTTCTCACATAAAATTCATTTTCATTTATGTGAGAAATGCCTAGCTGGTTATCACCCAGGGTAGCTCAGTGGTAGAGCATCCGCGCGTTAAGCGGAAGGCCCGGGTTCGATTCCCGGCTCTGGTATTTTTCACATAGTTGGTAAAAAAAAAAAAAAATCATCCTTCCACTCCAAATTTTCTAAATTAATTAAGGTTGATAAATAGACTTTCTAAATTAAAAAAAAGTACAATAGTTTTTTGAAACCCTTAAGTACTTAATAGAATCAACATATTTTGTCTCCCATTTTTTTTTTTTTTTTTTTTTTTAAGAAGTGTTTGTTTGTTTCATTTTTTACACATTAAATATACATAGAGATAGATGTGGAATTATTTGCAGATTCTGATCAACCATAGCTGGAAATCAATAAATGTAAAACCCTAGCACTTTATTATATTTTATGTATCTTTTCTAGATATTGATGTAATCCCTTTTATTTTCACTATCATATCGCTTGGGAACTCATGAAATGAGATTTTTTTTCTCCCGAGAATCTTTGTTTTTGTTAGATTTGCAAAAAGGCACGCAAAAGTACGACATTCTTTAAGCACATTAATAATTTTCATAAAAAAATAATTGATTAAAAACGTCGAAAACAATCAAGATAGCATAAATAAACCGCGGTAATCGCATATTTAAATACTCTAACCGCTATTTTGTTGTTAGACGCTACCTAGCGCCACCTATCGGAAATCATAGTTAAATCAAGTAAAATTCCGCGGCGCTGGGAAGAGGTTGATTGGACAGTTTGGCTTTTGCAGATAGCGAGGGTCTCGGTTACGCAGTCACCAATGGATCTTTATCGCTCCACTAAGAACGACTCTTTTGTGAATCAATCTCGCAGCACGCATGTTGACGACATTCACGACGCCATTTTTATTATTTTAAATGATCGCTTTACTATCTTTGCTTTTTGTTGAATGCTGAATTTTAATTTTTAAATTTATTTTTTGAGCTAGTGTGTTCTGAAAAAAATGTTGAAATCAATGTGGGAGATTTATTTCTCTCATATAATGATTTTGGAAAGGGATTTCGATCAGAAAATAATTGAACCATCGATCTGTGATAATTTAAAATACAATCGATTTATTTTGCAAAACAACATAACATTTACTTTTTTTTTTTTGTATATTTAGCGTTTTACTTCTCTGGGATGAAAATCGTTTGCATAATTTTTCATAGATTATTTGTATTGTGTGAATTCTTATAGGAAGATGAACAAGTTTAGTCATGGCCGCAACATACTAGTTTTTTTCCGATATCTTTTATTTGTTTTGTACCATAGTAGAATTTGTACTTATTCAAATATTAATTCATAATAAATGTAATTAATCTTTTTTAATATTGCTGTGGGTGTGGAAGATTTAAAATATTTGCTTTCATTTACATCATGGGTGTAAAACCACTTAGAATGCAAAAAACTATAAACTGCTACTTGCATGCAGAATGAATAGTGAAGGAAGACTTAATAATAGTATGTTATCTGCAGGATTCTCTTCAGTTGTGTCTCTGAATTTCATGTTATTTTGTTTTTATAGAAATTTTTCATTTTGAATACTTCATTTGCGTTGTGATTTTCTTAGGACTTCGCAAACGTCATATTGTCATTTATGATTAGTGTAAATAAATATTTTTAATAATAGCCATTTTATATATCCTTAACAAGTCTTGCCATTCATTCTGCATGAAAGTAGCAGTTTTAAGGTTTTTTGCATGTTATGAGCATATAATATCTAATTCCACTGATAGTTATTGTATGGGAAAATTGTTTCCATGATTCATTACTTAATGTATTTTTTAAAATTTTATTTTTACATTTAAAAAAAATTGACAATCGTAAAATTAGTACTTATTCTCCAAAAATTGATTTTTTAAATTTTTAGTACTGTTTTATTTTATAGCTAATAATTGAGAAAAATGCACTTAATGAAAATTCGGATTTTTGAACTCAAATTTAAAAATATTAGTCTTTGGAAAATGATTACTAATAGTTTTCTGAATGTGAAAATGGAATTAAAAAAGAAAAAAAAAAAAAAACTAGCATGTTGTGGCCACTATATGACTTTCTTCTATATTTTCGTAAACAAATTCTCTCAGTAAAAATAATTTATTAAAATTATTTTCCATGGTAAATGCAGATGATTTACATTTCTAGAGAAGTCGTAACATGAAATATCCAAAGAAAATCCATTTTATTCTCCAAATAACATTTTATAAAAATGCATTTTTTTCTTTCTTTTAAGAAAAAATTCAATAACTTTTATCACAGATTTATAGTTCAATCATTCGTTTTAAAGGTATTGATGAGCTCTTTGGGTACATAAAGAAAATTTATAGGAGACTGATGCAATGCTCTTATGTATACAAAAATTTTTCTTCAGTTGACTATCACTGTTATAAACAATTCTTTTTAATTTCACAATTTTTAAAAAATAATTCTCTTTATGCACATTTATACGAAATTTTGAGATATATCACCATGTTAAAACTTTAGAAAAGGCAAACAAACAACGGTGACAAAGCCACCTTTAAGACTATTTTCAACAAAAGTTGACAGGCACTAATTTAATATGTCAAGGTGCATATACACACCAATTTGCATGAAATTCTATGCAGTAGTTCATGAGATACAATTGCCACAAAAATTTATCGCACACACATTTTTTTAAAACTGGTCAAATCATGTTCTACACCTCTCAGAATGCGTAAATCAAAATCTATTGAAAACCCAAGGTCAAACATTTTTACGAATACAATACTTTCTTCTACTAAGATGTAGAAGAAAGTAATAAATGAATATTTGACATAAATATTAAATACCTTCATAAATATTAAACTTCATGCTTGGCAGAAAGCTTTTTTGGCAGGGGATCCCCTCCGTCAACGGTGCCGACTGCTCTTTGTGGTTCTTTATACTCATACAGGTGACACCACACTTTGTCTATTTCTGCTGGTTCGTGGTCATTGATAACGTGACTATTGTGCACGATTTCAATACTTTCTCTAAAGATGCGTAATTTTGGTTATAGTTAGCAATTTTTGTGACTTTATCAAAATTTTTATATCATTTTCAAGGTAATTTCTAGCTAAAGCGGTGTTGTTTCGGTTGAATTTTATGTCGTTTTGATGTTCTTTAATTCTGGTTTTTCTTTTGGTGACTCCTATATATTTGTATTCTTTATTTCATGATTTTTGAGGGGGATTTATATATATTCAGGGGTCAATCCAGGCAAAAATTGGGTCCTCTTTGCTGCCCCTTCACAAAATTCCACACCATAAAAGGGGACCCTTCACAAAATTCAAGTCCATAAAAGGGGACCCTTCACAAAATTAAAATCCATAAAAGAGGACCCTTCACAAAATTAAAATCCATAAAAGAGGACCCTTAATAAAATTAAAATCCATAAAGAAGGACCTTTCACAAAATTCAAATTTATGAAGTGAGCCCTTCACAAGATTTGTTTTACACAAAAGCAATCTTTTTATAAAATGTTTCCATGTTTTCTGTATTATTTTTAATTAATTGGTTCAGTGAAACTACATTAATTTGATATTAAACATTATTTAAATTGATTGTTAAAATTGGAATGTTTTATACACAATATAGTGTGTGTGTATGTATATATATATATTCACAAAAATAGTTAGAATTTTCACAAAAAGGGGACCCAAAATTTAAAACCTGGATCGAGCCCTGATATTGTTTAACCACATTTCCTGCAACCACGAACGTTTCTGCACAAGTGCTAGCTCGACGAGTTCAGTGCTAAAATAGGGATTATAATCTTTGCGGCTGGGAGGAAAAGGAACTTTTAAAATTGCATTTGATTTCGTTTTGCCAAAGTTAAATCTCTTTATTATGGTTTATTTCATGTACGTTTAGGTTAGGTGGCTGTGTTTAGTAATCTTATATTTATTATTAAAATTAAATGATTCATTTATTTATTTTTTATAAGAGAAATGAAAATTCAAAATATACATTTAAAGATCAAAATAAAAATAAAAACAGTGACTACTTTATGATTTTAATAGTTTATTAAATGCAGTATATTTCTGAATTATAATAATATCTGAAACAATTTATATAATAAAAATATTGGGATTATATTAATTCTCTTAAAAAAAAAAAAGAAATTATAAACACAATTTTATGAACGAGTTTTCTCAGAATATATAAAAATATTAGTAAATTATAAAAATAACGATATGAATACTTTTTCATATATAATATAAAGTGTTTTAATATTTCAGAATACAAAAAGTTGATAGAAAAAGCATAAAAATAACGATATGAATACTTTTCATGCAAAATATAAAATGTTTAAATTTTTCAGAAAACAAAAAATTGTTAGAAATCGCTTTTAAAGGAAAAGTGGATTTAAAAATGAACCTATAAATTCTGTTAATATTTCAGAAAATTGTCTTTTAAATGTGTATAACTTTCAAATGTTAAATAAATTATAGCTTTAAAGAAAAAAAAAAAAATCTAAAATTTATATAAAATTTCATCATTAAAACATAGAAGTATTCCTTACAATTTAACATGCTAATGAAACCTCAAGTTAATTTACAAATATATTTAGAATCTATATTTAAACAAAAATAATGTAAATTTGCAGGGGGGGGGGGGGTAAAAAAATTAGTTGATTTGAAAAAAAAAAATTAACTTTTCAAACAATTTTGAATTTTAATTAAAAATTATTTAAATATATTGTGCTTGCTGTTTTATTTCACTGCAAATATATGCATAATTTCCAAACTTAATCACGCGGTATATTCAGTTCTGCCAAATGCTTTTGGTTTTTAATGCTACATTTTTTATGTAAAAAATTTGAACCTTAATTAAATCTTAAAAATCTGCTTTAAAAATTTCTAAAAAATCCCTATAATCCAAAATTAAAAAATAGTAAGAAATAAATAAAATAGCACAAAGTTAAACTATCAGTAGTCTTCATTGATTTCGGAAGCAGTTTCTGTGTCACTGTCTAGTGCATTGCATAGAGGCTCACAAATTTCGTCTAAAATTGTATCTTTTTGACAGTAATTATTTTCTAAATTTTCGGCATATTCGCAATATGTTTCCCAGTTTCCTATGGATACACTGTTAATAGCATCATTGGTGAATTTAAAAAGTTTATCCATATTGAAATCACTGGAAAGATTTCTATTCTGAACATACCTTTTTAATTCAGACCACACATATTCAATCGCATTAATGTCGCAATGATATGGTGGAAGGCGCAATGCGATGAATCCATTTTCAGCTAAAATGGAATCAAACCGATAGGATTTTTCTTCGGGCGCGTGCATTTTCACAAGCTCTAAAAGTTCAATTTTTAAGCAGTCTGGAGAATACGGAATAGAATTTTTATTGAGCCAATCTAATATAGATTTCTTCGTACTGTTTGCATTTGGCGCTTTGTCTATTTGCACTGAATGGTAAGGTGCATTGTCTATAATTACTACAGCATTTTTGGGTAAATTTGGAATTAATTTTTCGGCAGTCCATTTTTCAAAAAATATGCGCATTCATTTGACGACAAATGCGATAATTTGCAACAATTATTTCGGGTTGAAAGAAAACACTACATTTCATCAGGAAAACAAATTATGCATACGTGCTTAAAAAAAAAAAGTGGCAGTGCATGAACAGTTATTCGTCAACTAATTTGAGTTCATAAAGATATTAAAAATCAAGTAATTAAAGTAAGAATTTTTACTATAAAGGTTACATAATTAAGGTACATATTTACAGTGTTTTATGAATAAAATAAGTATTGTTACAAATTCAACATAAAAAATATTCCAAATTGTAAAAAGGTTCTTTAATTGTTTTTTAGCATTTTCAGAATGTTCTTGCACAAGTAATGTGCAAAAACTTTACTGTGACATATTTTTCTTCTGAATTCACACCTCATTCACCATCCCAAAATACTATAATTTATCATAAACACAAGCGATGAAACATACAGGATATAAATGTTCTGCTTTCACAAAAAAAAAAGGTGAGAGCTGGTTTCTCATCGCTGCTGATTCTTCTAACTTCAATCATTTATTGGCTGAAAGCTGTGGAAGGATTGTGTTCCTGGAAGAGTTGTGGCATCTTTGAAACGAAGCCAAGTTGAATCAACTGTTTCTTTAGAAATAAATTAGAAGTTAATATTTTTAATGTTACTTTTACAAAACTCGAAAAGTTCATTTGCTGTTAAGATTTGTCTATCCAGACACTATTAAAAGCTTTCCTTTCTAGCTTAACGTTTCATTGCACCCCTACTTAGTCACATTCTGTTTTGCCATGACTGGTTGCAAAAAATGAACACTGGGCTTTGAGTTGAAAATCTTTCTCATGGAGACACAGATTCATGAAATTGTACTTATTTTTATACTGGCTAGCACATCCATCACTGGAATAGTGAATATTTGTTATATATGAGTAGTTATCTTTAAGATAAGCAGTAACAGATTTCAATAATAATATACACCATACTCACATGCTTAAGATCATCAAATATGATACAAAAAGCTAAGGCAATTTTCTTATTGTTTATATCCTTGCAGTGAATCATGACAGAATGAATAGCGCATGAAACTGAAGTCAAGTGGTAACCTTGATCCTATTGTATTGTGAAAGCATAATTTTCATTGAAGTACATTGAAATAACAGCTGTATTTGGAGAAGCCGTTTCCTTTAAATTTTAAAAAAATGAAGATTGTAATTTAGCAATGTATGAATGTGGTATTAACTTGTTCAGTTTTTCTACTAACAAATCAACAAACTCGCCAACTGAGCTCGAGCAACGTATCATTTCAGTTCTATCAGTTGAAACCCACTAGTTACACTCGATAGTCTTTATAATCACAGTCCTCAAATTTTGATTGTAAAAACTGGACTAATTTATCTTTTATGAGTATCTGTTTTAACACACATGCATAATTTGTTTTCCTGATGAAATGTCGTGGTTTCTTTGACCCCGAAACAATTGTTGCAAATTATTGCATTTTATGATGTTTAATCAAAGTTTTGTACTTATTAGCATATTAGTTCAATTTTTTATATAATTTTACTTATTGAATTTTTTTAATTTGGCAATTTTGAGAAAATGGGTGAATAGGAAATTTTAAATTTGAAGTCAGGATGCGAAAAACATTATTTATTTTTTCATGTTGTAAAATACATCCTTTTAAAGCAAGAATGAAGAAAGATTTTTTTTTTTTTTAAATCCTTTTCATTCACTCTGTATTTCGTTAAAAAAATTTCAAAATAATATTTCAGGAATTTTTCTTGGCTATGTGTAAACACTTTCATGTTTAATTAATTTTTTTCTGTAATCCTTGCATAGTAAAGCATACTCATAAAAAAATTTCATCAACATTAGTTGGTAAATAAGGGGGATAAAAAATATTCTTTATGAAAGAACAAATCCCGTTTCCTTCACCTGATCGAAAAATAACGTGAAATTCCCAAATCTTTAACAAGCTGTAAAGCCATTTAAGATAGTGTTAAAAAAAAAAAAAAAAGTTTCCCTCATTTAAATCCATAAAATGAACAAATACACCAAGTGTCGTCAAAATCTAAGACTATGGGTGTCAAGTCATCTTTTTTTTTGGTTGATTTGCCATGGAATGACCCCTAGTATTTTTCTATACTTTTCATTACAAGCAATTTTCAATATATATATATATATATAGTGCCATAAATCATATCAAAGCTTTTTTTCTCTCTCTGTAAAGGGAATTGGGAGGGACCGATGACACAAAATTGATGAGGAACAAACATCATTTTTCTCTCTATCAATGATGTGCGCATGCAGCCTTTTCCACAGCGATAGTTTGTAGACTGGAGTTGTGACTCAGACGGAGTTGAACAAAGACAGAGATTAGCTCTTGAATCTTCTGTTGACATGGGGTGGCAAGACATGCTGCTGCAGTGAAGAATTGTTCTCTTTTTGTTGGACTAAAGTTGCACAAGACCGGCATTATAAAACTGATAATAGTAACTCAATTAAGTAAAGAAACCTTACATACTTCTTGAGAAAAGTCTTAGTACTTGCGGGAAGGGGCCCCTCCCATCGTCAGTGGCAGCACGGTGGCGGCTTACTTAGTTGTGTTGACACTGTTGACTTGATCTTTTGCTGTCTTGATTGTTCTATACCAGTTACGGTTCATTTCCTGCGCTGGGTTGTTGCCATTACAGGTAAATGGATAAAATAAAATTTTGCAATTTGCGGCGTACATTGCGTTGTTGTAATCGGCTAGTTTGCGAGTTTCGTTAAAATTTATATTGATGGGTTCGGTAGCATTTACTTTGGTGAGTGCGGTGGTTATTTTTCCAAATTTAATATCTGCAGAATGTTCTTTAATACGGTTTTAGATTTTGCATTTAGTCATGCCTATGTAGTAACCAGTATCATTGTTTGTTTTGGAGAAAGGAATACGATAAATTCCAGAGGTTTCTAGGGGGTCAATTTTGTCTTTTTCATTTCTAATTGTTTGGTAAATATTTTTATTTGGTTTAATTGGGATTTTTATATTAATTTTGTTGGCTGCATTTTTGATTTTTTGTGAAATTCCGCAGTTGTACATAATGGCTGGAGTGAATTTTTGTTTTGGATTTTGAAAGTTTTCTATAATATTAAGTTTTTTGATTCTTTTACGGTATAGTTTGTCAATTAAGTCTTTTTTGTAACCTGCTTTAGTTGTAATTTTTCTGATGATATTGAGTTCTTTGTTTAGTAAATATTTATTAGAGCAAACGGTGATGGCGCGATTTATATAGGATTGGATAGGGGGTTTTACTATTGTAATGAATTATTTCAGTACTACAATTTGGTTTACGGTAAATGGTTGTTTCTAAGGTTTGATTATTGGTTTTAATTATACTAACATCGAGGTAATTAAGGATATTGTTATTTTCTATTTCATGGGTGAATTGGATATTTTTATCGAGTTTATTTAATTTTTCAAGGATTGTCGGAATATTATATTGATGGTTGATAATTGCAAATACGTCATCGACGTATCTGAGCCAGCAGAATATTTCTTTATTGAACGTTTCTAATATGCAGTCTTCTAAAATTCGCAATTTTAATTCCGCTACAGTACTCGAAATGGGGGATCCCATTGGGACGCCTTTTTGTTGTTTGTAAAACGTGTCATTGTTTGTAAAACGATAATAATTTTCTCTAAGAACTAAATTACTAGCAGCGATTAAAGTATTAACAATTTCAGGGTCATTATATTTATTTTTGAATTAATTGTTTCTGAGATTTCATCTAAATCAATTGATGGTTACAAGTTAACTACATCGAAGCTTACAAGAGTTTGGTTCTGGTTTTTTGATGAAGTCTTGACTGTTTTTTGAAGGGGGGAGAATAGAATTATAAATTTTATCCATATATTTTTCTAGAAAATAGCCCGGGCCTTACCATTTACTTACAATGAGTCGCATTTTTGGTGGATTTTTGTGGTCTTTGTATCTACCGTAGATTCTGTGAGTATTGGATGCATGGTTATTGTAAAGGGGGTGTTATTGTCCAGCCATTTACCTTCTTTTATGAGTTTTTTAATTTTATCGTTAAGGGTCATTTTTTAGTTTTTCCAAGACAGCAAAAGATCAAGTCAACAGTGTCAACACAACGAAGCAAGCCGCCACTGTGCTGTCTCTGACGATGGGAGGGGCCCCTTCCCGCATGTACTAAGGCTTTTCTCAAGAAGTATGTACGGTTTCTTTACTTAATTGAGTTATAATTTTGCTTCTTGTTTTACGAATATTAAATTTAGTGATAATAGTGTTGGTGAAAACTCTTCAGACTGTGTTATCTTCTAAAACCCAGACAAATATATTTCATCGTTTTTCAACTATATTACCCATTAGTTTTGTAAATATTTTGTGTACTCTTCTTATTATTATTGATTAAAGTACTTTCAAAAGTGAATTGCTTCCCATGCACAATCATTTTAGGCTTGATCTATAAATATATACTGTAGTACCCCGATTATAAGCCTCCCCCCCCCATTTTTCAAATTAAAACGATAAAAAAAAGGGGGGGGGCTTAAAATCTAGATGTGTAAAATTTTTCATTAAAAAAATGGTGGCGCCATCTATCAACAGCTAATGAAGTTAATACTCTTATCTAATCTAGAATTTAATCTAACTGTCAGATATAAATTTTAAAATATTTATTAAAAGTAAATTTTTTTATTAATTTAAATTAAGCTTTTCGTATATGGTTAACATGAAAAAGATTAAAGATTAATTTGATTTTGCATGATAGTTAAGGTAAATCTTGAGTGTATCATACATTAATTAGAGTATGTATATTAATAACATATTTTTAGGTAAATATGAAATACATGAAATTGATTTTAAATAATATTGTTATTAAAACAAAGCATTTTACGAAGATATAAAAAAACTCATTCTCTTTTTTAGAAAACAAATGACAACTTTCGTGGTGGCTCGATCAATTGCTATGAGGATAAGTTATTTATTAAGAAAATTCGTATTATAATCGAACATGCCCATTACAATAATTAATTAAAAATATATTTATATACATTTAAGAAAATCTTATATTTGATAATAAAGGGGAAAAAAAATACTTCGTTAACGCTAAGAAAAAAACTTGATCTTTTCAATAAAATTATAAAAATAAACTTTTAAAAATGCAGCTTTGTTAAATAAATAATAATAATAACTAAAAACATTTATATATTCCGTATATGAAAGTTAAATACAACCTTATATATTCAATTATTTTAATGATTACTAAAAATTGCAAATTTCACTAATAAATTTCACTATCAAATGAAAATCCTTCAAATTCCTCACTAGAATCATCATTTTCTTCATTGAATATTAAATCACAAATTTCATTGGCCGTTACATCAGTAAAATTAAACGCTTCACTAAGAGAATAATGAAATTCTCCGTTTTTGCTTCCGTCTAATGCACTTGTTATCGCACACTGTTTGAAGGATGTTTTTATTGCATCACTTGAAACAGATTTCCATGCTTCAGAAACCCACTGCAAAACATCTTGCCTTGTTGAACATTTAAGTTTACCTTTTTTTGTAAGTTCAGATTTTCTGATGAAAGCCTCTCAATTTTCTCTTAATTTGCTTTTAAATGGCTTTATCCAACATACATCTACTGGTTGTAACAATCGCGTGCAACCAGGCAGGATTAAAACCATATCAGTTTCTAATTCTGCAAGAATTGATGCAGTTTCACTTGTGATGTGAATAGGAGCGCAATCCAAAATTACAGTGTGACAAGAAATAACTTGACACACATGATACATTATAACTTTAATGCTAATGAAAATATTGCAACCAAACTTCAGTAAATATGGATACATTATTTTGTCTATTATATTTACGAATTTTCAAAGTGGCTACCTTTAGCCTTAATACAGAGCTTTAAACGTGTCACAAAATTTTCGACTTTAGGTCCGCAACTCACTTACTGATATTTTATCCCATTCCTTGCATAAGAATTCCTTTAGGGATGCCAAAGTTTTATGAGGTTTAGCACACACCCTTGTCTCCAAGATGGACCAAACTGAATAATCCATTCGGTTCAAATATGGGGAATACGGTGGCCTATCTTGAGCTCCAATGAAGTCAGGAAAAATTGTTTTGCACAAATCTTGAGTGCCTTTAGCTCTGTGTGCAGGTGTGGAATCCTGTTGGAAAGTCCATCTTTTGTTTCCAAAATGAGTTTGCGATAGTGGTAGTTAAAGATATTTGGTTTGAAACTTCGTCCAAGTTATTTCTTGTCACCCTGTAAGAGACGGCGGATGTCATCTTCACTCACGCCCCATATCCTCTGCAGCCATTGTTCTAATGTATGCTTAGTCATCCACCCATTTTTTGTGGCTGTTAAATGCTCATTATCTGGCACCATTACTTTTGCTGGTATCTTCCCAGATGCCACTGTAAAAACACAAAAGGCTGGTGGCATTTTATCACCGGATGCTCGTCCGCATAATGCTACTGTGAATCCATATTAATTACTCATTGCAAAATATATATATATATATAATTTTGAAAATATGTAGAGACTTAAAGACAAGTGGTGCTTTTTTAATTTACTTTATTGTCTGTACTGCTGCTCCCACCCACTGAAGAGGAAGCGGAAGGGTGTTTTTCACATGTAGTGTTGTTTTTAACACGCTTTTATTAGCTTCACCTGTATGTATGTTTGTAACCGCTCTGGGAACAAACAAAAAATCTATATTGTAAAAAAAAGACTTTCCCTACGTGAACGCTGTGGCTGTGAGGTAAAGCTCCGCGCTACAGATAAAAGTTACAAAATCCAAACATTAAATAATAATAATAAATACATCTAAAACTTAAAAAAATAAAATAAAATCTTCACGGTCACACTCACACACACATATATATATACAGTACACTCTCAAAAATCCGCACAGCTTAAAACGAAGTGTTTTGCGGATTTCTGAATTTTGCAGATTTTAGAGTAATTTCTTTTATTTATATCTAAGAACCTCATTTAAGTAGAAAATCTTTCAGAAACAATTTATTTGTTATACATACAATGCTGAAATAAAGTGCGCCTAATAAAAGTACAAATATTTCATTAAATTTTAATTTAAGAAGCAATTTTTATACATCACATTATAGTTACAAATTATCTAGGTTTTTGAAAAGTTTGATCAATAGTAGTTGTAAGAATATTCATACATATTTATTTTCCTATAACCTGCAAAAAAGTTAGCAATTCTTGGTCAGTCACATAAGTTTGTGCTATGAGAAAGTTTGAATATTTATCTTATGCGAGAAAATCTTTCATGAAACTGTCTTTCTCTTTCTTCCTCTAAATTAATATAATCTATTTTTTGATAATTATACATAATTACACTTATCATTTTCTTCTCTGTAATATGCTGAGTGATTGGTGATTCATCAGCACCAGTTAAGAATTGATTTATCTCCTAATATAGTTGAAGTTTATCCACTAATCAACAAATCAGTTGTGACAATGTTTGTTTACATTGCAAATGGTATGCGGATTTTAGAGAATTGCGGATTTTAGGGTTGCGGATTTTTGAGAGTTGACTGTATATATGTAATCTATCTTAGTAATACCATTAAATTGATGCAAGACTATATATAAACATTAGCTAACTGGGCACGTCACCTTCAAATCAGCACAATGCAGACTTCTTATAAAAACTAACAAAGTGAGCAGGTCATAGTAACACCAGCACAATGCGGACTTCTTATATATACTACCTAAGTGGGTATTCCTCATAAACACTGACATAGAGCGGACTTTATGAATACACTAGCGAAACGAGGACTTTGTATATACACTAGTTAAGTGGACACATTTCATTAACACCAACACAATGAGGACTTCATGTATACACCAACTAAGTGGGCACTTCATTTTAACAGAAACAAAGCGCAGACTTTATATACACACTAGCTTAGTGGACACGTTGCATTAACACTAACACAACGTGGACTTTATAAATGCACCAACTAAGTGGGTACATCGCATAAACAGTAGCACATTGTGGACCTCATACAAATATCGGTTAAGTGGGACCCTCCAATTAATTGCTGCACACAGGAAACTTCACCAAGGGCATATGCGTAGGAGTAGTGGAAATTAATTTTAATATTTATTATTTTTCTTTTAATAATTATTTTTTCCCTTTTATTGCACTAGTTTAATGGATTATTAGCCCCTGTTGAAATTTAATTGAACATTAAGCTAAATTGCTGTTGAAGAATAAACTAGAATTTTTTAATATTTTCACAAAAATGTTAATTTTATAATGTCGTATATCAAATAAGGAAAAATTATTTCTATCAAGTTGATTTCCTTAGTAATCAACCAATTGCAAACATTTCGTTTATCTGTCTATCAATATATACACTGAATCACAAAAATAAGTATCTAAGACTATTTAGATAGAAACAAAACATGTTTATATTTTATAATCAAAATAGTACTCATTTCAATGAACTCATGTTTTACACGATTCATCTGCAAATTTTAGATATGTTTATAAAAGTTCTATTTTGTAGGTATGTAGAATTTTGTAATGATAGCTTAAATAGTTTTAACAATTTTATTAAAAACAATTTTTTTTCCACAAGTTTTTATTGTATAATTCCAGCGACTTTATCCAAATTTCATGAAACTTTCAGAAAACATTATTCATATTTCTAATTCATTATAGTACTACAATTTAAAACAAATACATTTCATTTAGTTTTTTTTTTTTTTTTTTTTAATTCAGATAGATTGGAGTGGAAAATTGATTTTTACACCAAATATGCAAAAAATACCAGAGCCGGGAATCGAATCTGGGCATAGTCCTTTTTCTGTTTTTGATAAGGTTTCTTCTAGGTCGGAAACTTCGTTAGTTTTTTTTTATGATTTTTGTAATCGCCAACTGTCGTTCTTGAAATCTCTCCTTCTCGTCCTCTATTGAAAACTATTATCTGTGCCAAAATACTTTTTTGTAAATTGCAGATTGTATGCAGCTTTTTTATCTTCTATTGAAGCTTTTTCAGATTTTAAAGTATCAATACTATTATCAATAATTTTACTTATATGTTTGGATAATTTCATTACGTCATTACTGAGTGCAAATAATTTAGCTTTATTTCTCTCATTTTGTATTCTATTTCAACGAGCCTGTGCTCCGACATCTACAAAATAATTCATTTTGTGCAACTTTAAAACTTGCTCTAAATCTTGTAATAAATATTTATTGTCCTCTTCAATGGCTTTTGCTAATGCATAGGTTGTACAGCTTTTGATGTGTAGGCCAAGTTTCCTTGCAAGCTCTGGTGCAGCAAATTCTTTTCTCTTTTTATTGAACCCTGCAACTGCTTTCACTGCAGTTATAATTTCTTTGTAGTGAGATGTTTTGAAAAAATCTTCTAATGTGTAACTGCTCCTATCTGTCTCTTTCCTTAACTGTACTAATAATCGTGAAATTTCTCTCGCATTATTGCGTATTTCACACCTTTTATGATTTTGTTCTTCCCCTTTCAGAGTGAACATTCTTCTAATAAATTCACATATTGTTAGATCATTTTTAGCTGCTCTTGATATGGCATCTTGTTTCATAGATACTAGCACATTTTTTACATCATCGTTAACGTTAATTCTCATTAGTAAAAGATTTTGACTGTCGTACATACTCCTTGTGTGCTTTTTCTTATTTTCATTAAGTGGACAGTAATGTCTCCAGAGTTCTGTCTTGGTGTAATATCCGTAGCATGTTGGGCATGGAATATATTTATGTGGATCAACCGTTTTGTTGCTTGGCCGGTATGTCACAAGCAACTCTCCATACCCTGATTTTAATACATTACTGTTCTATTTGTGGCTTCCCAAGTTTCTCAATTTCATCAATACATTTTTTCGGTGAGTTTGCGCTTCTTTTGATTTATTGCTCTTTAAGGCCATGATTTCCGCAACTTCGACTTCATCCGGATGTTTACTTTCAAGATGTCTAGGCAATTTCAAAAATAAACTCTCACAGAAAAAACAAAAATATTTCTTATCATAATGCCTTTCGTCTTTTGCATTTATTGTAGGACATACTACAATACCTTGATTTTCATTATTTGATGACTTCTTTTCATTCTCTAATGTACTTATTTTACTCGTAGACTGCACATGATTTAGCATCATCTCATCTTCTGACTCAGACTCCGGTTTGTATTCGCTTTCTGAAGAACAGTAGCTGAATTCTGATAAATTATCTATTAAAGAAAGTTTCAAATCCTGTTCTAAGCAGTTATTTTCCGAAAGAGTAGAAGGTAGATTATTTATGACCGACGTTAGTTCATTAGATATCTTGTTTCTGACTTCTACGTTTATCTTTGATTAATTGCAGTGGTTTATCTGAAAAAAAGAAAGAAATTATAGAAAAAGCAGTCTAATTTTTATTTTTCTCTATATGAATTAAAAAGTTATAATGGAAATAGTTATATTAATTATCAAATAAAAAAGCAAAGCACCTGGTCGTCTGTTCGGGCGCCAGATAAAATGTAACATCAAATATAAGAATAGTGTTGGCTAAATTCGCCATTCTCTCATTTTTCCCGTCAGCGTTACAAACACTTATTTTTTTCTTTTCTTTACCTCCAGAGGTTTTATATTTAAGTAACTTTATTTCTAGCAAAATGTATTCAAGTGCTAAATTAATTTACTTCATTTTTATGTAAAATAACTATAATAGGTAAAAATGCCGCTTTGTTTACATTCTTCTAGTTAACTCAAACGCTAACTGCTACCACCAAGCAAGCGGCGCTGCTTTCGCAGTATTTTTAATTCAACTCAGTTTCTTGCAATCACAATTATCTAATTTGATTTCTATTCAAAATTTGTAACTATTAATCAATTAAATAGCACTTGAGTACAAATATAAAATCATTCACCTAGGATGTCATTTTATTTAATGAGATATATGAGTTTACTTGTACTCACGTGTCCAGTGTCAGAAAATTTTCTACATTGGGAAGGAGCTTATTGCTGCTACTCTGCATTTGGGTTTTTTTTAATTAACTAACAGAAGAATAAACCCACAAGAGAATACGTGAAAATCATATTACTTAAATGCTTCTTTCAGGGCAGATGTTCTTGCTTTTCTTAGTTTCGTTTTGTGCCGAATTATATGACTTTATAATAACTTCATGAGTCTTAAATAAACACTACAATTTAATGAACTTATATACATATTTACAAGATTAAATTTAAGCTAATTATCAATATTACTATCATATTAAGTCATATTTTATCGTTTAATCAGTATTTGATTCATCTGAAGAAGTTTCTTGTAATATATCTTTTAACTTTTTTAAACAAACACAAATATTAGGGTTAAAATTAAACAAGTGTGTTTTGACCCCCCTGGGAAGTCCTAAATTTTGCAGATTTTTACGTGCAGTTTTTTCTGATTTCAAATAAACAGACTTTGTTGTACTATTTTTCTCTCTGTAGGGTGCATTATATGCCACAGGAACATTGCCATCCTTTGATTTAGTGACAGTATGCCTGAAAATTTTCTTGAATGACTATTTAGCAGATTTTGATGTCTAAGCAATTCCGATACACCGGTGCTTTTTGGTGAAGTGTGGCATGAGAGTTCTTTCAAAATCATCCTTAGGTGGTGTTTTTCCGAAGACTTTTTCTACATGTCCTAGAAGTTCCTTTTTTATGTCTTCATTGGTCACACGCTGCTTTAAAAAAAAAAAAAAAAAAAAAAAAAAAGAGTTAAAAAGCTCTTTAAAGTACCCAATTAAAGAAATAAACAAATAAATAATAAATATGTAGCATGCATGATCAGTCTTACAAAAATAAGAGTTTCTGCTCTTATATCAAGATTTTAATTTTACAGCTCAACTTTATAATGAATTTCATAACTTTTTTTTATCATTTTCATGTTCTTTGAGGCATATTTTTATTTTTGTAACTCCTATGTAACTTCCAGTATTTTTATCGGAGTATTCTAAAGGGATCTTATAAACTCCGGTGGTTTCGAGGTGGGGGGGATTATATCTTTGTCGTTTCTTATAATCTGGACCCCCAGGGAGGTACCTTCTTCAGGTATTCTGGGGGAGTCACGCACCCCGGGCCCGAGTGATCTTTTTTTCCTCTCCTTTTGTTTTATTCTCCTTCCCCTTTATTTCTTTCACTTTTGGTTTTGTTTATTTTGCTTTAGTTGCCAATAAGTTTTTGGTACTTGCTTGTTCCTGTTGTTTTGTTCTTTGAAAAAAATTATACAATTTGAAAAAAACAAAAAAAATGAACCTACTCACCTTGTTTTTACTCTCTTTTGTTATGCTAAATACTTTAAAATTACTAATCTATTAATTAAGCTAAGTCCGGTGTAGATGTGGTGCTGGCTATTGGGTGAGGGTCTCACGGTAGTCTAGCCTTGGGATCACACTGGGACACTGGTGCCCTTGGTGAAGGTGAGACAACGGTGACTACTCGAACGAGAAACAACGGACTAACACGACTGCCACATGTGATTCCTGAGCTGGGTCAACGATCTGGTAGCTGGTGAGTGGTTTATTGGTGTCCCAGAGAGGATTCTTAAAAACCCTTTGCGTTTGTGTGTTCGAAGAAACACTCTGACTTGTGGGACTAAGGAAACCCTCACCCCTCTTTTTCTTATTGATCATGGCTACAAATAAAGGAATTACGGATAATGCGTCTGGCTCGGGCCAAGCTAATCAAATCTCAAATGTTAATTCTTGGGCAGATAGGATGGAGGAGTTTTCTTAATCTTTGAATGAGGAAAACATTTTTGATAGCGATGAGGCACGCTTTTTTGTAATAAAACGGAATGAGGGAAATTTTTCTAAGACCTCCCCATTTCTCATACAGAAAACTGTACAAGGCATTATAGGCGAACCAAAATCAATTAAAAAATTGAGATCAGGAGAATTATTAGTTGAACTCGAAAACAATAATCAGGCAAGAAATTTAAAAAAGTGCACCATGTTTGCTAATATCCCTGTCACTATCAGTGCGCATCGAACTTTAAATACAAGCCGTGGAGTTATATCTGAACCTGACTTGCAGTATATCCCTGAAGGTGAAATTTTAGAAAATCTCAAAGATCAGAAGGTAATTGCAGTTCGAAGAGTATCAATCACTCGTGAGAGCAAAAAAATATCCACCAAGCACATTATTATTACTATGGATTCACCTACACTCCCACGCTCCATTAAAGCTGGATACTTAGAATTCCCAATACGACCATATATTCCAAACCCACTACGCTGCTTTAATAGCCAGAGATTTGGACACTCAAAACAAGCTTGCCATGGAAATCTGACATGTGCCCGCTGCAGTGCAGTGGGCCATGATGATCAGAATTGTAAAGCTCCTGTTTCATGCATAAATTGTAAAAAAGATCATCCGGCATTTGCCAATGCCAAGACTTGTGAAAAATTCAAATATGAAAAAGAGATTCAGACTATCCGTACTAAACAAAACATTTTTTACTATGAAGCTAAAAAACTAGTCGATTCCAGAACTCCAACAATAGGAAAGTCTTTTGCAGTCGCTGTTTCAACCAAACCTCAAAAAACTTATCAAACAATTGCGACTCAGACAGATCTCAAAAGCGACACATCTGATGAAAATATTAAAGATATCTCTGCTAAAGTTCAAAATACAACTAATCAGATTTCTGCCGCTTCCCAGTCCTCTTCCTCTAAACCTCCCTATACGGAAAAATCCTCACAAAATATTAATGTACAGCCAGGGAAAAAATTTAAATCTACCATGCAAAAGCACACAAACTCGCCGTCAAAAGCACACAAACTCGCCGTACCTTACCTAAAGTGAAAAAAATTGTGAAGTCTACTAATAAAAAAACAGCCAAACCAAACTCCATTAAACCGAATGACTGTCTTGCTATCCATCCCTCAGATGTAGAAGATAATATGTCGACTGCCTCTGGAGAAAATAACGTGGATACCTTCATCTAAAATAATAATAAATTTATGACCAATTTCATTTGCTGGAATTGCCGTGGTTTTACTCATAAACGTGACGACATCAAAGACATTATGTTTAATCATAAGCCCGTTTGTTTTGTTTTCCAGGAAACTTACCTTAAACAAAACGATAATGTTAAAATTTGTGGCTATCAATGTTATTAGGACAGACTTTACCCAAATTGATAGGGCTACAGGTGGTGTCGCTCTTTTAATTTCTAATAGTGTTCCACATACTAATATCCCTTTAAATACCAACATCCAAGCAGTTGCAATTCAACTGCATACCCATATTTTAATCACAGTGTGCTCTGTTTATTTACAACCCAATATGCCTGTTAACCAGCATGATCTCAATAGCCTCATTTCACAACTCCCTACTCCATTTTTAATCCTTGGTGATTTTAATGGGCATAATCCGCTGTGGGGAAGCCCTGATGCCAACTCTCGTGGAACTATTATCAAAAACTTTATGACAGATAATTCATTATGTCTTTTAAATAACGGCAACAATACTTACTTCCATGAACCAACCAGGACATTTCACGCAATAGATCTTGCTATTTGCTCTCCTACTCTCTATCCATATATTAGTTTTTTTATTGGTGACGATCTATATAATAGTGATAATTTTCCTTTATTTTTATCATTTTATAAATATGACTACATTATTTGACAGGGCTGATTGGGTTACTTTTACCTTAAATTCATCCATCACTTCCAATATGATTCAGGGTGATATCAATAATGCTATAACTCAAGTCAGCTAGTGTATTATAAATGCTGCTAATAAATCCATACCGAAATCTTCTGGGCATTCAATCAAATATCCAAAACCTTGGTGGAATAATGATTGTACATTAGCGAAAAGGAAGCAACAGCAAGCGTGGGGAATTTTCCGCAGATATCCAACGACAAGTAATTGCATATTATTCAAACAAGCTAAGGCGAATGCACAGAAAATACGCAGAAAGATTCATGGATGAATTATGTCTCCAGCATTACAGCAAATACAAGCAGCAAAGAACTCTGGCATCGTGTCAAAAGAGCTATGGGTATTTATACTAATCACAATATCTCTTTCCTAAACGACAATGGCCAAACTATTACTTCAACTAAAAACATTGCCAATACCATAGGTAAAACTCTGTCCAATATTTCAAGTTGAAACTCCTACAACGAACCTTTTTTGTCCTATAAACATAGGTGTGAACGCTCAGACATCAATTTTAGTTCCCGTTCTTCACCAGAGAGTACAATAGTCCTTTTACTGAAAATGAATTACAAAATAGTTTGAAAAATTGTCGTAACTCTGCTCCTGGACCCGATGGTGTTACCTACATTAACACTTATCAAAACGCTCTCTTAATAACCTGCTTCAACTTTACAATAGAATCTGGACTGAACATAATTTCCCTATTGCTTGGCACGATGCTATTGTTATTCCTTTTCCAAAAGATACTAGTAACCCAAAAAAATACAGGCCTATTGCTCTCACAAGTTGCCTTTGTAAACTACTCGAAAAAATGGTCAACTCCTGGCTGGTTTTTATTCTAGAAAAAAATAGTTTAATATCTTCCTGGCAAAGTGGTTTTCGGCCTGGTCGTTCTGCAATTGACAATATTCTTATATTGGAGACTAATGTACGAAAAGCTTTTATTAGACGTAACCACTTGGTATCAATATTCTTTGAAAAAGCTTATGATAAGACATGGCGGTATGGCATTCATTCTTGAGACCTTTTTAATTTGGACTTGCGTGGTAACCTTCCCATTTTTATTAAGAATTTCTTAAGTATTAGATGCTTTCAAGTACGCATTGGATCAGTTTACTCAGATTTTTATTTTAAGAAGAAGGTGTTCCTCAATGTAGTGTTCTGAGTGTCACGCTTTTCTCTATTAAAATCAATGGTATACTGGGACAACTGCCACCTAACGTTCATGGCAGTCTCTATGTTGATGACCTGCATATCTCTTGCCAAGGCAATGACATGCGTTTTATTGAACGTCAGTTACAACTTGCCATCAAGCATATTACTAAATGGACTAATGAAATGGTTTTAACTTTTCTGCTGAGAAGACACAATGTGTGCACTTTTGTCGTAAACGTGGGCTTCATCCTGATCCAGATATTTTAATTAATAACAGACCAATTTCAATTGTAGACACTGCCCGTTTCTAGGGTGTTATTTTTGACAAGAAACTTAAATTCATTCCACATATTCTTAGTTTTAAGACAAACTGTTATAAAAAGTTAAATATTCTCAAAGTCCTTTCAAATACTTCTTGGGGTGCTGATCGCATTTCTCTCCTTAAAATCTATCGTGCAGTTATCCGTTCTAAAATGGACTATGCTTGTCAGATCTATGGCTCAACCTGTATTTCTTACCTTAAAAAGCTAGACACAGTGCACCACTCTGCCCTCAGAATTTGCTCTGGAGCCTTTCGCACTTCACCTGTTTTAAGCTTATATGCTGACTGTGTAGAACCCTCTCTCACTTTAATTAGACAACAACTTTCATTAGAGTTGTATGTCCGCATTCTCTCTCATCCGCATCATCCTCATTTTGACAATAAGGATTTTAATTTATTTCAGAATCGTCCCAGGTCCATTCCACACTTTGGCTTGAGAATTAAAAATATACTTGCTAACACGCCTCATCTCGACATTCAAGTTCGTCCTCGGACACTTTTAAATATGACCCCTTGGAACTACAAGGTTATTTCATGTTTTCATCCCTTCGTTGGTTTTGACAAATCCAATACAGATGCTGCTGTTTTCAGGACCCTCTTTGCTTCTCATTGTTGTGCTTATAAGGACTACATTAAAATTTTTACAGGTGGTTCCAAGTGTAGTGATAAAGTTGGCTGTGGGGTTATTACTGATAACACCACCCTTAGCTATAGTCTCCCAGGCTCTTTTTCCATCTTCTCTGCTGAGTGTTTAGCCATTGAGCTTGCTCTTAAGTTAATTTCTTCACTTCCTAACCGAAAATTTATCATCTATACAGACTCCAAGAGTGCTCTTGATTCACTTTCATCTAATTCTTGTACAACCTCTTTCATTTCAGTGTTAAAAACCTATAACGACCTTTTAAAAAAACGATTTGATATTAAATTTTGTTGGGTTCCAGGGCATGTAGGCATCAAGGGCAATGAGGCTGCTGATAGAGCAGCCAAGGAAGCTTTAAATCCTCTTAAATGTCCTGTTCCATATGAAGATCTTAAACATTTTATCAAATATTATCTAAGAGGCAACTGGCAGAGAGAGTGGGATTTCCAAACTAGCAATAAGATTATGGGAAATTAAACCATATATTTCACTTTGGCCATCACTTGCTCCACGCAATACTAGACTTAGAATTGGGCACTCTAGGATTACACACAAGCATCTTCTCCTTGGGGAACAGGAACCATTATGTACCAATTGTCATTTCAGCACACTTACCATTTGCCATATTTTGACTGACTGTCCCTGCTTACGTCATTTATATAGATTTTATTTCAATTAATCATCACCAAATCTGACGAAGCTTTTGGGTGAAAATCCTCATTCTAGACTCATTAGTTTTTTAATTGAAGCAGGTTTTTACCATGAAATTTGATTACGATATCTGTTTTTATCTTTTACACTGTTAATCATTTTTTACGTGTGTTTTTATTTTATATACTCTGTTAATAATTTTTTCCTTCTGGTTTTATTGTATACACTGCTCATTACTTTTACTTAACTTTTTACCTATTCTTGTTTTAATTTTAGGTTTGCTTTTTAGTGACCATCTGGATGGGTAAACCCATAAAAATAGTGTAGCTTCTGGATCGGTAAACCCATCCAGAAGCTACACTTTATTTTTATACTTTTGTTTGGTGCAGTATGTCCCATTGTGGACCTTGTGCCATTAAAGGGCCACCAACCAACCATCACCCATGCCTCTCCCAAGAAAAGAAAAAAATATTTTGTTAAATATTACAAGGAACAGGCAAATTATACATAAGAAATAAAAATACATAAGACTTGGCACTGGCAGCAACAGCAGAGCAAACATTATACATAACAAGATAGATTCTTACCATTTATACATTCATAAAGCAACTACAAGATTATACATTACAAGCTTCAGAATTCATTTTTATACATTCCAGATTAATTATATAACAGAAAAATAAATGATTTAGATACAGGATAAGTGCAATAGCAGAATTTTTTTTTTTTTGCAGACGGTTATAAGTTATATTATCTTCTTTTTGATATGATAATTTCTTATAGTATTCCACAAAATTGTCATATTTTTTTACTGTCACATTTGCAAACAACACATCTCTATTTTTTGAAAATCGATCTTCAGTTTTTGAATATAAGATGTTTTTAAAAAGAAAGTACATCTCCTGCTGATCTTTACAGTCAATATGGGGGACTCTGTTTTAAGAGCCATGACCATAATGCCATTAACACATGAAATTGGCATAGCAAAAGTTTGGAATTGGGAAAATGTTTCTTTAAACAATCCCTCTCTTTCAAATTGTTGTCAGTCATAAAAACTTGGGGTCCACATTCTCTTAAAGGAATATTATTAGGTGCCATTTCTTTTAGTTTTTGTATCGCCTCATCAAAAACAATTTTTTTTTCACAATCTGTTATTATAGCTGCAAGTGGTACTCCTCCAGCAACAGTAGGTGTGATGAATAAATAAATACAGTTGAGGATCTATAATCAGCATACCCATAATTCGCAATTGTCTATAATCCACACTCTCTTTGCTAATGTAAACAAAAGATTTTGCAGTAACGAAAATTCGATATTTTGGATGTATATGAGAAAATATGATATTAATTCACATACTAAAATGAAAAAAAAGATGAGTGTAAAATTTAATTTAGATATACAGTATAAGACCCGTTATCCGGAAACCCGTTATCCAGAAAGCTCCGAAAACCAGAATGCAAAATGCCAACTACCAAAATTTTTAATTATCATAAAATTTAAGAATTAAAGTTAAAGTTATTCAATAGCAGCAGTCAGAATTATAGTTTTAGAACGTACTTTCTTTAATGCTACGGTGTTATTCTGGGGAAATATGGTGAGCACAAAACTGTTCAAATAAAAGCTAAAAATTTTGCAAATTTAGGTTAGAAAATGAATTTTTATGGTATTTTTTAATACATAAACATTAATAGCAGATAACTTCTTAAAGTGCCCAATGGCAGATGAATTTTATCCTTGAACTCTGGTTGCATGCATGAAGTTCCAATTGTTATAAAAATTTTTAATATTTAGAAATATTTATTCATGAATTCATCAACCGTGAATAATCATTTTTAAGTAAATTGGAGTGTATGTGAGAAATGCCTAGCTGGTTGTCAGCCAGGGTAGCTCAGTGGTAGAGCATCCGTGCATTAAGCGGAGGTGCCCGGGTTCGATTTCCGGCTCTGGTATTTTTCACATAGCTGGTAAATAAAAAATATCAACTTTTACACTCCAATTTACTTAAAAATAATTTTAAATATTTTTTATTAATTTCCATTATTTTTAGAATTTACTTCATAAAATATTTAGCATCATGTGCTAAAAGTATTTGAAACATTTATGAATAATTAGTATCAAAGACACACTATAAGCAAAAAAATATAGAAATGTTTGCAAAATCCATTTTACTCTCAGGTCCAAAATTAATTTTATATATGTTTATTTATTTTCATTTATTATTACTATTATTATTTATAGTTTAAAATTCTAATTAAGAATGTTTTTTATTTTGTGGAAATAATTTAATAAATGAACAATTATATAGGTAAAATGTTTAAACATATTACTCATGTTTATCACTGCTATTTATGAAATTATTTTGCACCATTTTTATACATATAATAAAGTGTTCCGAATTATGGAAAAACCCCTTATCCAGAATATCCTAGGTCCCAAGCTTTCTGGATAACGGATCCCATACTGTACATATTTTTTTTTAAAAGGAAAAATATAATTATACTTTTATTGCCTTCATACTTTTTTAGCAAATCTGAACATCATCTGAATAATATTCAATTAGTGATCAAACAAAACGCAGGCAAGTACAGTTTTCTAACTCCTGCTAGTAACAGCATTGCTCACTGGTTGAAAAAAATGACATTATATGCGTTGGTGGGATTGTGTATTTTCACAGATGTTTAAGGACTATTAGTGTAATTGTTCTTTTGAGGCGGTATTTCAGAAATATACAAAACTATTTAAGAAAAAATTTATACCAGCGTTTGTTTTGAAGAAAAGATTTACAATGCAGTCATTAAAGACTGCATCAAACTAATCACATTGCAAGTATCTGGCTGCATACTGTTAATCACAGTCCAGAAGTAGGAGTACAGTTTTTTAATGAATTACTCATTTAAGGGTTTATTTAATGAAGTAGAAGCAATGTATAATTTAAATTTTATTTTTTTATATATTTATTAGTATTACCTTCATTACATTATATAAAATCAAACAATTCTAATTCTAGCTTCATTAAATAAAGTTTGTTTTATGTACCTTATACTAATTCATATAGCAAGGAAATGACATCGTTGATCTATAAATTGCAAAAATCTATAATCCGCACAAGTTCTAGAACCAAGGTGTGCAGATTAAAGATCTTTAACTGTATAAGCGATGCTTTTCTTCATCCATGCCACCAAAGGAATCTACCAAAATTATTTCTTTAGCTTGTAGCAATTTTTCCTGTGCTCTTATCATTAACGGTGTACAAATATTAATGAAGTAATTTTCTTTATTTGACACATTTAAAGAAGCCTTGCCAGGACCTTCATTTGTATATGCACTTAATTCCTCTTTCAGATCTTGCATCAGTGCTTCCCCAGACATGCATCCATACTCTTTTGCAAGTTCTTTGTAAAATAAGTGTCGGACTATGGATGCACTTTGGACAAACTTGCCATCACAAGCAAATTTTTAATAGTCTTCTCCGTGCTGACGAAGCAAATCTATTTTTATGCAGTGCAGTGCAGAAGCTGGGTCGTGGCCCTGATGAAACAGTGTTACTAACTTGTCTTTTGTATCCTGGCCTAATTCAGAAAAATATGTTGTATCAACGTAATTTTTTTGTTGATAGAACGTATTTTTCTGAATTACAGAAAATTTCTGGCAGCAAACAGGACTTTTTTCTGACAGTTTTTGGTGGAAGTAGCAGCAGCATATGATTTTCCAATAATGGGTGTTCTCGATTTTACAATTTTTTTAGCTTCATAATATGAAATGTTTTGCTTTGTTCTTATAGTCTGAATCTCTTTTTCACTTTTCCACTTCTCACAAAATTTAGAATATGCTGGATGGTCTTTTTTAGAATTTATGCAGCAGACTGGGTCTTCACAGTTTTGACTGTCATGGCCCACTGCACTGCAGCGAGCACATGTGAGATTTCCACGCCATACGGTTTTGGAGTGGCCAAAGCATTGACAATTGAAACAACGTAAAGGATTTGGGATGTATGGCTTGATTGGACATTCTAGATAACCTGCTTTAATAGAGCGTGGGATAGTAGGTGAACCAAATGTATCTGTGGGGTATCTGTCTATCGTAACGATAAATAGATATGCGGCAGACTGCAATCACTTTCTGTTATTCCCCCAGGGGGGGTACCTTCTTTAGGTATTCAGGGGGAGTTATGCACTGGGCCTGAGTGATCTTTCCTTTTCTCCTTCTTTTTCTATTTTTTTTTTTTTTTCTTTTTTCTTTCTTTTTCTTTTTTTTTTTAATTTTGAGTTCACTTTTTTTTTATTTAAAGCCCAATAAGTTCTTAGTTTCATTTTTTTTTTTTTTTTTGTCTGTTTTATTCTGCCAATAAGTCCTTGGTCTGGTTTTGTTTTGTTTAAGTTCTATTCTTAAAAATAAAAATTTTTGAAAAACACAAAAATATGGAAACACTAACAATGTTCTACTCACCTCTTTTTTTGTTTTTGCGTTGCTTGTTCATAAAAAAAACTGTAAAAAAAAAAAATCATAAAATTGTAAAATGCAACAAAAAAATCAATATACTAGCTTTTAATCTGTTAACAAAGTAAAGTCCAGTGAAGGTGTGGCGCTGGCTATCGGGGCAAAGTTTCTGGTGAGGGTGCCATGGTAGTCTAGCCTTGGGGTCACACCGGGAGACTGGTGCCCTTGGTCAAGGTGAGACAACGGTGACTACTCGAACGAGAAACACCAGACTAACACGACTACCACATGTGGTACCTGAACTGGGGCGGCGACCTGGTAGCTGGTGAGTGGTTATGGGTGTCCCAGAGATGATTCTTAAAAACCCTTTGTGTTTGTGTGTTGGAAGAAACGCTCACCCCCCCTTTCCCTTTCTCTCTTATTATGGCTACAACTATGGGTATTTCGATTAATGTGTCTGGCTCGGGCCAAGCTAGTGAAAATTCAAAGGCGAAAACATGGGCGGAAGAATTTTCTTCCACTCTGAATGAGAGGAATGTCTTTAGAAGCTAGATTTTTTGTGATAAAAAGAAAAGAGGGGGATTTCATAAGGACATCTCCATTTCTTATTCAGAAAGCATGTCAGTCTATAATGGGTGATCCAAAGTCTATAAAAAAAACTGAAATTGGGTAAACTATTAATGAAGTCTAAACTCACAAACAAGCTAACAGTTAAAAAAAATGTACTCAATTTGCAAACATTCCTGTCACTGTTGATGTCCATAGAACACGAAATATTTGCCATGGTGTCATTTCTGAATCTGACCTTCAATTTATACCAGAAGCCGAAATCCTTGAAAACCTTAAAGATCAAAAAGTTATCGGAGTAAAACGTATATCTATATTTCACGACAATAAACCAATACCAACTAAACACATTATCTTAACAATAAATTCCTCTAAACTTCCAAGATCAATAAAAGCTGGGTACCTTGAATGCCCCATTAGACAAAACATACCTAATCCTATATGCTGCTTCAACTGCCAACGTTTTGGCCATTCTAAAACTTCCTGCCATGGAAACCAGACATATGCCTGTTGCAGTGCCATTGGCCATGACAGTCAAAATTGTAAAGCCACAGTGTGTTGTGTTAATTGTAAAAAGGGTCACCCATTTTATTCTAAGTCTTGTGAAAAATGGAAAATAGAAAAAGAGATTCAAACCATTAAGACAAAACAAAATATATCATACCCAGAAGCCAGAAAAATAGTAGAATCAAGAACGCCCATCGTTGGTAAATCATATGCTGCTGTTACTTCCACCAAAAAAACTTGTAAAACAATAGCTACACAAACTGACTCTCTAATTAATACCAGCCCCCCAGTTGAAACTGTTTCACGTAATTCTACAAAAATACCCAATACTAGCTTTCCTCTCGAAACTACAGTAAACTATTCCCAAAACTTAGAATCCAAACCAAATCAGTCTTCTAACTCTTCACAGTCCTCGTCAAAATCAAGAAATTTAAAGAACATTCCACAGACTGCTAAGACCTTATTGTCTGAAAAAAGTCTTACATATACACATACTTATCACCATCTGCACTATTTATTTACCGCCAAATATGACCATTCACCCAAGTGACCTGAATAGGCTTATTCCGAAACTGCCGACACCTTTTTTAATTCTTGGTGATTTAAACGTGCACAGTCCACTTTGGGGTAGTCCCGATATTGATCCTCGTGGACAAACTATTGAAGACTTAATCACTGACAATAATTTATGTATTTTAAATAATGGTGACAATACCTACTTCCATGAACCTTCCAGAAGTTTTCATGCAATAGACCTTGCCATCTGCTCTCCAATAATTGTATCCATATTTTTTCTTTTTTTGTAAGTAACGACCTTAATAATAGTGACCATTTTCCTTTATTTTTATCTTTTTATAATTTTAATAACATCATCCTATAAATCCACATTATATTTATGACAAGGCCAACTGGACTACTTTCACTATAAATGCAACTATCATATATGAAATGATCGAGGGTGATATCAACAGAGCAATCACTGATGTCACAAACTGTAATGTAAATGCAGCTGATAGTAGTATTCCAAAATCCTCTGGACGTCTCAGTAAACATTCAAAGCCATGGCGGAATGATGAATGCAATAATGCAAAAAGACAGCAACAAAAAGCTTGGGGAACTTTTAGGAGGTACCCTACTACTGCTAATTATATCGCATTCAAAAAAGCAAGGGCGGCCGTACGAAGAATCCGCAGAAACTCTTAAAAAAATTCCTGGATTAAATATGTTTCCAGCATTACCTCCAATGTAAGCAGTAAACAGCTTTGGCATCGTGTCAAGAAAGCATTGGGAATTTATTCTAATCAAAGTATTTCCTTTTTAAAAGATAATGGCCAAACTATAACTTCTACTAAAAATATTGCAAACACCATTGGTAGAACATTATCTGACATATCCAGCTCCGAACCTTTTTTGTCATATAAACATAATTCTGAAAATTCATCAATTAATTTTCACTCCCGTTCTTACCAGAGTACAATAGTCCTTTTACTGAAAATGAATTACAAAATAGTTTGAAAAGTTGTCATAACTCTGCTCCTCGACCCGATGGTGTTACCTACATTATGATTAAACATTTATCAAAACAGTCTCTCAAAAATCTCCTTCATCCTTACAATAGGATCTGCACTGAAAATATTTTCCCTGTTGCTTGGCCCCCAGGGGGGTACCTTCTTTAGGTATTCAGGGGGAGTCACGCACCCCGGGCCCGAGTGATCTTTTTCTTTCCCCTCCTCTTGCCTTGTTAGTTTCCCTTTGTTTCTTTTACGTTTCTTTTGTTTGTTTTTTTCGTTGCCAATAAGGTTTTTGGTACTTTCTTGTTACTGCTTTGTTTGTTTCTTTTACTTTTGGTTTCATAACTTTTCGTTGCCAATAAGTTCTTGGCCCATTCTTGTTTTGTTGATGAAAAAAAAAAAAAAAAACTCCAAAAAAATTATAAAATTTTTTGAAAAGCACAAAAAAAAGAAACCACTCACCTCGTTCTACTAACCTATTTTTGTTAAGTTCTGACTCACCCTGTTTTTTGTCTGTTATTAAAAATAAAAAAGAAAAACTGTAAAAAAAAATTTAAAAAACTGTAAAAGGAAACAAAAAAAATAAATCTATTAACTATTAATCACTTAACGAAGTAAAGTCCGGTGTTGATGTGGCGCTGGCTATTGGGGCAATGATTTTGGTGATGGTGCCACGGCAGTCTAGCCTTGGGATCACACTGGGAGACTGGTGCCCTTGGTGAAGGTGAGACAACGGTGACTACTCGAACGAGAAACACCGGACTAACACGACTGCCACATGTGGTTCCTGAACTGGGTCGGCGACCTGGTAGCTGGTGAGTGGTTATGGGTGTCCCAAAGAGGATTCTTGAAAACCCTTTGCGTTTGTGTGTTGGAAGAAACACTCACCCCTTTTTCCTTCTCTCTCTAATTATGGCTACAACTAAAGGTGTTTCGAATAATGCGTCTGGCTCGGGCCAAGCTAATGCAAGTTTAAATGGTAAAACATGGGCGGATAGAGTAGAAGAATTCTCTTCAACTCTAAATGAGAATAATGTGTTTCTTAGGCATGAGGTTAGATTTTTTGTCGTGAAAAGAAAGGAGGGTGACTTCTCAAAGACATCTCCTTTTTTGATACAAAAAGCGCTGCAAAGTATAATGGGTGATCCAAAATCAGTTAAAAAACTTCGGTCAGGAGAACTTTTGATTGAGGTTGAGAATAATAAACAAGCCAACACTTTGAAAAACTGTAAACAATTTGCTAACATACCTGTTACCATTAGTCCTCACAGAACTCTAAATATATGCCGTGGTGTTATTTCAGAATCCGATTTGCAGTTCATACCTGAAGAAGAAATTCTTGACAATCTTAAAGACCAAGGTGTTATTGCAGTTAAACGCATCTCAATTTTCCGTGAGAATAAACCTATACCAACTAAACATATAATACTAACAATAGACTCCCCAAAGCTCCCACACTCAATAAAAGCTGGTTATCTCGAATGCCAAATTAGGCCATATATTCCGAATCCACTATGCTGCTTCAACTGCCAACGCTTTGGACACTCGAAAACTGCATGTCGTGGTAAACTCACATGTGCCCGATGCGGTGCAGTGGGCCATGACAATCAAAACTGTGAAGCTCCAGTCTCTTGCGTTAACTGCAAAAAGGATCACCCATCCTACTCGAAAACTTGTGAAAAATGGAAGTTTGAAAAAGAAGTACAAACTGTCAAAACAAAAGAAAATATATCATACACTGAAGCTAGAAAAATCATAGAATCTAGAACCCCTACCGTTGGAAAATCTTATGCTGCTGCTGCTACTGCTACTTCCATTAAAAAAACTTATAAAACTATAGCTACCCAAACAGAATGCCAAAATGTTACCTGCCCTCCAAGTCAAACCATACAAATCTGTTCTTCAAAACCACAAACAACACCTAGTCAGACTTCCACCTCCACACAATCCTCACTATCTAAACCATCTACATCCAATAAATCCCCGCAAATAGCAAAAAGTATATTGTCTGAAAGGAGACAGACTTCTGGCTCTCTAAAACATTCAAACTCACCTTCCCGCTATAATATTAAAAAGAAGAAAATTTTAAAATTACCTGCAACTAATACAAATAAAACGTCTAAAATTACGCCTATCAAACAAGCTGACGTAATCAGTCTCCATCCCTCTGATGCGGAAGATAATATGTCTACTGTATCAGAAGATAACGACGTGGATGTTCTCATCTAAAAAAAACGAAAAATCATGACTAATTTCATTTCTTGGAATTGCCGAGGTTTTATAAATAAACGAGATGAAATCAGAGAAATAATTTCTGATCATCGACCAATTTGTTTTGCATTTCAAGAGACATATTTAAGACAACATGATAATATAAAAATTCGTGGCTATACCTGTTTCAGAAGAGATTTTACCCACTCTGGCAGAGCTACAGGTGGTGTAGCTCTTCTTATTTCTAATAATACTCCTCACACCAATATTTCTTTAAATACTGATATCCAAGCTGTAGCAGTTCAGATTCATATCCACATGCTTGTCACCATCTGCACTATCTATTTACCACCAAATATGTCACTCCACCGTCGTCATCTTAATAACCTTGTTTTGCAGCTACCGACCCCTTATATAATTCTTGGGGATTTAAATGGACACAGTCCACTCTGGGGTAGTCCTGACATTAATCCTCGTGGTCAAATTATTGAAGACTTTATCACAGACAATAACTTATGTATTCTAAATAATGGGGATAATACATATTTCCATGAACCTTCCAGAACTTTTCATGCAATAGACATGGCCATCTGCTCTCCAACTCTGTATCCATATTTTAATTTCTTTGTTAGTAACGACCTTCATAATAGTGACCATTTTCCTTTATTTTTATCTTTTTATGATTTTAATGATCATCATCCTATAAATCCACATTACATTTATGACAAGGCCAACTGGGCTACTTTCACTATAAATGCAACTATCACATACGATATGACTGAGGGTGATATCAACAGAGCAATCACTGATGTCACGAAGTGTATTATAAATGCAGCTGTTATTAGTATTCCAAAATCCTCTGGACGTCTCAGTAAACATTCAAAGCCATGGTGGAATGATGAATGCAATAATGCAAAAAGACAGCAACAAAAAGCTTGGGGAATTTTTAGGAGGTACCCAACTACTGCGAATTATATCACATTCAAAAAAGCAAGGGCAGCCGCACGAAGAATCCGCAGAATCTCCCAAAGAAATTCCTGGATAAAATATGTGTCCAGTATTACCTCAAATGTAAGCAGTAAACAGCTTTGGCATCGTGTCAAGAAAGCAATGGGAATATATTCTAATCAAAGTATTTCATTTTTAAAAGATAATGGCCAAACTATAACTTCTACTAAAAATATTGCAAACACCATTGGTAAAACTTTATCTCACATCTCCAGTCCTAATTCATATTCCGAACCTTTTTTGTCTCATAAACGTAATTCTGAACGATCATCAATCAACTTTCACTCCCGCTCTTCACCAGACTACAATAGACCTTTTACAGAAAATGAATTAAAAAATAGTTTGAAACATTGCCATAACTCAGCTCCCGGGCCCGATGGTGTTACCTACATTATGATTAAACATTTATCAAAACAGTCTCTTAAAAATCTCCTTCATCTTTACAATAGGATCTGGACTGAAAATATTTTCCCTGTTGCTTGGCACGATGCTATTGTTATTCCTTTCCCTAAGCCAGGTAAAGATGCTTCTGACCCCAAAAATTATAGGCCCATTGCCCTCACAAGCTGTCTCTGTAAGCTGCTAGAAAAGATGGTAAATACTAGGCTTGTGTACATTTTAGAAAAAAATAATTTGATATCTCCATGGCAAAGTGGTTTCCGACGAGGCCGTTCTACGGTTGACAATATTTTATTATTAGAGACAAATATCCGCAAAGCTAATGTGAGACGTAACCATTTGGTGTCAGTTTTTTTTGACATGGAAAAAGCTTATGACAAGACTTGGCGCTATGACATTTTAAATGATTTATATAATTTGGACTTTCGTGGAAATCTTCCTATTTTTATTGAAAACTTTTTAAAAATCAGACGCTTTCAAATTCGCATTGGATCAGTTTATTCAGATTTTTATTTCCAAGAGGAAGGTGTGCCTCAAGGCAGTGTCTTGAGTGTTACTCTTTTTTCTTTAAAAATTAACGATATTCTACAACAACTGCCTCAAAGTGTCTATGGAACTTTATATGTTGACGACCTGCAAATTTCTTGCCAGGGAAATGACATGCGCTTCATAGAACGCCAATTGCAACTTGCTATAAAAAATATCACTAAATGGACAAATAAAAATGGATTTAAATTTTCTACTGACAAAACACGTGTGCATTTTTGTCGTAAACGAGGTCTTCATCCTGATCCTGAGATTCTGATGAATAACAGGCCAATTTCCGTTGTTGACACTGCTCGCTTTCTGGGTGTTTTTTTTGACAGAAAACTGACTTTTATTCCTCATATTTCATATTTAAGAACTAAATGTGATAAAGCACTAAACATTTTAAAAGTCCTATCTAACACTTCTTGGGGAGCTGACCGGCCATCGTTACTCAAAATATATCGGGCTACTGTTCGCTCGAAACTTGATTATGCTTGCCAGGTTTATGGATCAGCACCTCAATCTTACCTTAAAAAACTTGACACACCACACCACAGTGCGCTTAGAATTTGCTCAGGAGCGTTCCGCACTAGTCCTGTTTTTAGTTTATATGCTGACTGTGTGGAGCCTTCTCTCACTGATATTAGACAAAGACTTTCACTTGACTTGTACTATCGCATTCTTTCACATCCCAATCATCCACTTCATCCACATTTAAATAGCAACGATCATAACCTTTATGTGAATCGCCCATCATGCATCCCTCATTTTGCTCTTAGAATTAAGAACTTTCTTGCAGGCACCTCTCATATTCATACCAAAGTTCGTCCCCGGTCTCTTTTAAACATGACACCTTGGAACTTCCAGGTTATTTCTTGTCTTCATCCGTTTAAAGGATTTGACAAACCTAACACAGATGCTTCTATTTTTCAGGCCCTTTACTCATCTCATCGCTCTCATTACAAGGACTATGTCGAGATTTTTACTGACGGCTCTAAGACAAGCAATAAAGTCGGTTGTGGTGTTGTCATTGGTAACACCAGTTTTAGCTATCAACTGCCTAATTCATTTTCCATCTTCTCTGCAGAGTTTTTTGCTATTGAGGTTGCCCTTAACATTATTTCATCTCAGCACAGTAGAAAATTCATTATATATACAGACTCAAAGAGTGTTCTTGATTCTCTTTCATCTAGCTCTTGTAACCTTTCTTTTATTTCAATTTTAAAAACTTATAACGAACTTCTAAAAAAGGGATTTGATATTTTATTCTGTTGGGTTCCAGGCCATGTAGGCATCAAAGGCAATGAAGCAGCTGACAAAGCCGCAAGGCAGGCTTCTATTATTTTAAACTGTCCTATTCCTTACGAGGACATCAAGCATGCAATTAAAGGTTTACTTAGAAATATGTGGCAAAGGGAGTGGAACTATCAAAGCAATAATAAATTACATGGAATAAAACCTCAAATTACTATTTGGCCTACTTTTAATCCTAGAAAATACGATGTTATTATTACTCGCTTGAGGATTGGACATACAAGATTAACTCATAAACACTTACTACTTGGACAACAGGAGCCCACATGTCCTGGATGTCATTTTAATTCACTGACAATCCACCATATTCTTACTGACTGTCCTTGTCTCCGACATTTGTATAGAAAATATTTTCATTCATCTTCACCAAATTTGACAAACCTTTTAGGCACTAATCCTCATCATCTCTTGACAAATTTTTTAAAAGAAGCTGGTTTTTATTATGACATCTGATTTTATTATTTACACTATTCATTTGATTTTATTATATACATTGTTCATCAGTTTTCTACTATATACACCATTCATAACTTTTTGCATCGTCTTATTTTACACACTGTCTTCTCTGTTTTTTATTATACAGTATAGGACCCATTATCCGGAATTCCAAAATCCGGAAGACCCGAAATCCAGAATCATTTCAGAATTTTTTTTTTTTTTTAATGATAAAATACATTTTATATCTGAAATCAGAAAAAGAAAGAAAGAAAATCGCCCTAAAATTAATTATTGTGTGTTTTATTAGGTAGTATTATGAAAATTTAGAAATTAAAACAGAATTTATTTCTTTCATATCGTGAGGGATGTTTGTGATCCAGGAAAACTCTGGAATTCACAGCAAGCCACATTTAAATTTATTTTATGATAGATTTCTGGTGATTTTTAACTTCTCATTAAGATCTTTAAAAAAAAAAAAAAAGAGAGAGAAATAAAAAAGAAATGAATATTTTTAAAGAATTTTTTTTTTTTTTTTTTTTTTTTTTTTAGCATTCTGCTCTTATGATTGAGACAGTACTCATGTTTAGCAATATTGATAAAGAAGCAACGATGCCACTTATGGCAAGTGGCAGTAATGTACATGTTTGTACATATATACGCATTATAGTTATTTTTTCTTCCTGCTAAATTTAATAGAAAAAAGTATCAGATTTGCAAAAAATTTTGACTTCCAGTTTTTTTTTATTATTTGCATGTTTTAAGAGCTCTAGTATAAAATTTGAATATTTTTTTTTAATGTCTGTCTGTATGTGAAGTAGTTGCTTCTAGAAGTAAATTAGTACCTGTCAGTTACCGAGTTATATTTTATAATTAAGGGAAAGCAATAATGGGAAAAGGACCCAAAATCCAGAAAATTCCAAAATCCGGAATTCTTCTGGTCCCGTGGATTCCAGATAATGGGTCCTATACTGTATTATAAATTTTGTCATTTCACCTATTCTTGTTTTTACTTCATTGTGTTCTTTTTTAATGGCCATCTGGATGGGTGAACCCATCCAGAAGCTATAATATATCTTTTATATGATTGTTTGGCGCAGTATGTCCCATTGTGGACCTTGCGCCATTAAAAGGCAACCAACCAACCAACCAACCCTGTTGCTTGGTTATTCCTTTTCCTAAACCAGGTAAAGATGCTACTGACCCAAAAAATTACAGGCCTATTGCTCTCACAAGCTGTCTATGTAAGCTACTGGAAAAAATGGTAAATACTAGATTGGTTTTTATTCTCGAAAAAAATAATTTGATCTCTCCATTGCAAAGTGGTTTCCGACAAGGCCATTCTACGGTTGACAATATTTTATTATTAGAGACAAATATCCGCAAAGCTAATGTGAGACATAACCATTTGGTGTCAATTTTTTTCGATATAGAAAAAGCTTATGACAAGACATAGCGCTATGGTATTTAAAAAAATCTTTTAATTTGGACTTTCAAGGAAATCTCCCCATTTTCATTCAAAACTTTTTAAGAGTAAGACGCTTTCAAATTCGTATAGGATCAGTTTATTCAGATTTTTATTTTCAAGAGGAATGTGTGCCTCAAGGCAGTGTTCGTTACACTTTTTTCCTTGAAAATAAATAATATTTTAAAACAGCTGCCGCAAAGTGTCCATGGGAGTTTATATGTTGACGACCTGCAAATTTCTTGCCATGGAAATGACATGCGCTTCATAGAATGCCAATTACAACTTGCTATAAAAAAACATAGTTAAATGGACAAATAAAAATGGTTTGAAATTTTCAGCTGACAAAACACAATGTGTGCATTTTTGTCGTAAACGAGGTCTTCATCGTGATACTAAGATTTTGATGAATAACAGGCCAATTTCCATTGTTGACATTGCTCGCTTTCTGGGTGTTATTTTCGACAGAAAACTGAATTTTATGCCACATATTTTACACTTGAGGACTAAATGTGACAGAGCACTTAATATTTTAAAAGTCCTTACTAACACTTCTTGGGGAGCAGACCGTTCATCTTTACTCAAAATTTATCGTGCTACTATTCGCTCCAAACTTGATTATGCATGTCAGGTTTATGGTTCAGCCCCTCACTTTTATATTAAAAAACTTGACACAACAAATCATAGTGCACTCAGAATTTGCTCTGGTGCTTTCCGCACGACTCCAGTTCTTAGTTTATATGCTGACTGTGTGGAGCCCTCTCTCACTGATATTAGACAAAGACTTTCTTTTGAATTGTACTATCACATCCTTTCACATCCTAGTCATCCACTTCACTCTCATTTAAACTGTCACGATCATAATCATTATGTCATCATAATCTTTGCATCCCACATTTCGCTCTTAGAATTAAAAACGTTCTTGCTGGCACCTCTCATATTCATACCAAAATCCAATCTCGTTCTCGCTTAAACATGACACCTTGGAACTTCCAGGTTATTTCTTGTCTTCATCTGTTTAAAGGATTTGACAAACCTAACACAGATGCTTCTATTTTTCAGGCCCTTTACTCCTCTCATCGCTCTCATTACAAGAACTACGTCTAGATTTTTACTGAATTTTTTGCTGTTGAGGTTGGTCTTAACATTATTTCATCTCATCACAGTAGAAAGTTCATTATATATACGGATTCAAAAAGTGTTCTTGATTCTCTCTCTTCTAGCTCTTGTAACCTGACTTTCATTTCAATCTTAAAAACTTACAACGACCTTTTGAAAAAGGGATTTGACATTTTGTTTTGCTGGGTTCCTGGCCACGTAGGCATTAAAGGCAATGAAGCAGCAGACAAAGCCGCAAGGCAGGCTTCCATACTTTTAAACTGTCCTATTCCTTATGAGGAGGACATTAAGCACACACTTAAAAGCTATCTTAAAAATATGTGCAAAGGGAGTGGAATAACCAAAATAGTAATAAATTACAAGAAATAAAACCTCAAATTTCAGTCTGGCCCACACTTACCCCTAGAAAATATGATGTTTTTATTACTCGACTACGAATCGGGCATTCAAGATTTACACATAAATACTTGGACAACAACAACCTGAGTGTCTGAAATGTCATTTCAGTGCATTAACCATTCGTCATGTCCTCACCGACTGCCCTTGCCTTCGTCATCTCTATCGAACACATTTTAATTCAACTTCACCCAATCTGACGAGCCTTTTAGGTGTAAATCCGCATCATCATTTGACAAATTTTTTGAAAGAGGCTGGTTTTTACTTCGACATCTGATTTTATTATTTACTATGTTCATCCTGTTTTACATTGGTTTTTAGTATCTACACTGTTCTTTATTATTTTTGATTTTATCTTTTGTGTATTTTTGTTTCTTATTTTTACTGTGTTTGTTTTATTAATGACAATCTGGATGGGTGAACCCATCCAGAAGCTGCTTTTTATTCTTTTACCTTTTTTGTGTGGCGCAGCATGTCCAAACATGGACCTTGTGCCAATAAAAATTATTCAACCAACCAACCGATTGGCAACAAAAAGAGTGAGCAACCCAAAAGTAAAAGCACCAAACAAAGCAATAAGAACAGAGAGTACCAAAAAAATTATTGGCAAAAAAAAAAGGAGTTGGGGGAAAAAACATCACTCGGGCCCGGGGTGCGTGACTCTCCTTGAATACCTGAAGAAGCATGCAGAATAGAATATCTGTGATAAAAATATGGCCCCATTTGCCTTTCCAAATTTAGAAGCAAGAAGAACGATGGATTTTGGCGATTCTGAGCCCTCCCAAATTTCCACATCAAATGCTCTCAGAATACCGAAACATCGTAAAAACAAAAAAAGAATTAATACATTACAATCCTGTTGTAAGCATAAATATCTTAATGATGCACAATATAAAGGATGTTTCAAATCATTAGGCTATGAACCTTTTCATGCAATTTATTGGACACCATCACAAATGACAGTATATAACATGTATTGTAAACTCTCTCCTAAGTCAAAAATATGTGTAGATGCAACAGGAAGCATCATTAAAAGACGTTTCGGAAAGAAGTCTAATCACATATTCTTATATGAACCTACTGTGTTGGATGATGTTGCTGGAAAGCAATATTCTGTAAGTAACATGCTTTCGGAGTCGTATGATAATATAACAATTGGTTATCCCTATGGATAAAAGATGGTGCCACAGTACCAGAAGAAGTGGCATGCGACCATTCGATTGCCATAATTTCTGCAGTTGTAAAAACATTCACACGATTTTCAAACTTAGAACAGTACCTAGAAAATTGTTAAAAAACAATATTCAGTAAGACTGAAGGAGTTTTATCGAATTGTTTTATCAGGTGTGACATAGCGCACGCTATAAAATTAATAACCTCTTGGAATGTATTACGGAAACAAAGTTACAGGACCAAAAATTTGTTCATACAAAGTATAGCACAGATTGTGCAATTAACTGATTTAAATGATTTTTTTCTATGGAGCGTTGTAAATATTTAATGTTTACATCTGACATAAATATGGAAATAGGAGGCTTTATGGTATTTGAATATAAACATTCGCTTCTCGTGCATTTAATGATTTTAGTCAACAACAGATAATCAGCTAACATACAGGGTTAGCAAGAAATAAGTTGCCCACTTCAGGAGGGCTCTGAAATCCATCCTATTGGTCCAAATGAGGTAAAATTTTAACTACAGATAATTCAAATGATGCTCTTGACATTTATTAAATAAAAATAATTAATACAAAATTCTGCCGATAGATGGCACTATAACACAAATGGTACTTATTTGCATATATTCAAAATCAGAAACAGCATTTTTGTTTCAGTACATGCCTATTAGCATTATTCTTTGGATAAAAGAAAGGCGGATTCTGCTAGAGGAGTTTTGCTTCTCTGCATGTTCATCATGCCTACGTTGAAAGAAAAAGAGCTATTGGTAAAATTGTTCTACCAGAACCAGCAGAAATCCGTTGCAGCTGTGAAAGAATTCCGGCGTATGAAGCGAATACGAAGAGGTCCAATGTCTCCATATGGCCTACGCAAGATGATACAGAAATTTGAAACAACTGGACAACTTGGCATTTTTCCAGGTAGAGGACGAAAGCAAATCCTGTCTTCTAGCATCGAAAATGTGGCTACCACAGTCGTTGAAGTCAGCAGTCAGTCTCTGGATGGCAGTGTGAGTGTGCCAGTTGTTTCCTGTGCATTGGATATGCCGTATTCCACTGTGCGAAAAATCTTATGGCGGATTTTGCATTTTTATCCCTACAAAATCAAGACTGCATCAATTGAAGGACGGGGACCCAGAGGTTCGTAAAACTTTTGCACTTCAGTTCCTTGCTTGAATGGTGGTTGACTTCACTTGGCCAGCCATGGAACATTCTGTGGAGTGACGAAGCCCACTTTTGCCTAGATGGCCAAATTAACATCTACAATTGTCAGATTTGGGCAGCAGAAAATCCTCACGCTATCCAGGAAAAACTCATGCATCCTAAAAAAGTGACGGTATGGTGTAGTTTCACAGCTACCTTTCTTATTGGAGCTGATTTTTTTTAAGAGATAAAACCAAATGGAATCCAAACCTGTTCCGTCACAGGAAAATGGTACTATGATATGCTGAGGAATCCCAGAACTTCAACAGAGTGGAAGCCTTCAGGATACAACTTTCATGCAGGATGGCACACCACCGCACATTGATCGCCGTGTAAAGGATTTGCTAAAACAGCATTTTACAGATGCACAGGTGATCAGCCATCATTTCCCTACAGCATGGCCTCCTTGTTCACCGGATATGACCCCCTGCGACTTTTGGTTGTGGGGTTATCTAAAGGACAATATCTACCGTCAAAGGCCATCAACTCTGATTTCTTGATTGGTGCAGCTTGTCCTATCATGGACCTTGCGCCATAAAATCCAACCAACCAACCATCAACTCTGTCTGATCTGAAGGACAGTATTTGGTGCCATGTTTTAGATATTCTAGCAGACTTACTCCGGTCAAGTGTTGAAAATATGATTATGCGATTACAGCACATTGTTGAACATGAAGGGTATCATATTGAGCAGTTTTAATAATGTTACTTTATTTTTCACGCATATTTTTAAAGCATATTAAATATGGCTATGTTTATTCCAGTGCTACCTACCAGCAGAATTTTGTACAAATTTTTTTTATATAATAAATGTCAAGTGCAACATTTGAATTGTCTGTAGCTAAAATTTTATGTCATTTGGACCAATAGGATGGATTGTAGAGCCCTCTGAAGTGGGCAACTTATTTCTTGCTAACCCTGTATTTTCTTCAGCATGTTTTATAGTGCACTCTCCTTTAATTTTTATTATGTTATTTGGTAGTTGAGACGTTTCGCAAAAATTCCTTAACATTTCTGCATGTAAATAATGTGTTTTTGATTTAATACAACCAAAAGCAACATCATGGATTATTTAAAATAAGGTTGTTTTTTGGGCGATATTGAATTGACATATTCTTGATATTTTTCACTATCTGAAAAAGCACAGGCAAATATTTGTATTAACAAATCGTATGCACATGTATTACTTATTATAATATAATCGTTTTTGAACTTAATTGGTTTTATGTCAGAATTTCCATTTCTTAAAATGCCAAGAGGTTTTCCTTTTTTGTGACAGGAAAAATTCATACTTTGTAATTCGCTATTAACTTCAAGATAAGATGATCTTTTTCTCTTTTTGGGAGGAAGAAAAATCTCCAGTTTTCTTCAACAAGATCTTCCCACAAAGATTGGGGCTTGGAATAGCACTTGTTGCAAATTCGTCGTTCCCCGTAACCTTCATTTTCATTATCAGAAATTGCAAAAGAGCACCCTGGCAATATATGCACAGAAATACCACATATAATGCATTTATGTGCTCCTGTTGGAAAATTTCCATGAGAACACGCAATGCTTATGGATATGATATTGTGGATTTATTTAATTCTGCATTTAATGATTCAGTTCTCATTTTGGGAGATTGTACTTCCGTAGTAATAATGTTATACTGATTTTCTGGCTCATTTTCTCTGTTACAGTTCGAGACAGAAGCAGCTAATTTTAGTTGTCCTTCAAGTGAATTCAGGTGGGTTTCCAAAAAAAAACAACTCTCAGAGGTAAATTTTTCTACGAAAATATCTGATGTTTCAAGATTTTGAAACTTGATTCCACTGGAGCACTACTTGCAGTTTTAAAACTGTATCCAAAAAATGGTATCATTATCACTGACTACAAAGGAAATAATTGCATCAAGTTAGCGACATTTTTTTTAGGTCCGGTAAATATTGTAAATTGTCATAGTCACCCTCTTCCATGATGACTTTTGTTCTAACTGATTGCACTAAATTTTGAAACCATAATTTTAAATTCCAGCTTTCCTCGCAATTATTATTTATATCTGGTCAATCTAATTTGATTTCTTCATCTTCATTCAAATGGTTGACTGCTGCATTAAACAATCCTTCCATATTTGGATTGGAATTCGACAGAAATTTTTTCTTTAAAAAAAATTTTTGCACTTTCACAGTGCGTTTTTCTTCCAGTATTTTTATCGAATCCTTCAGAGAGATACTACTATTATGGCTTCTAAAAGTCTTTTTAACAAGAAACTCATTAACAAGAAACAACTTAATTAAATATAAAAACCTTAACAGATACTTCATATTTCAGCTGGGCACCCAGCTCTTCTCAAACGATCTTCATCTGTGTTGGATCTTTCGGAGTTGTGGTCTTTTATAGACTTCATAAGTTGGCTCCTGACTGTATATGGAATCAACTTATGAAGTCTATAAAAGACCACAACTCCGAGAGATCAAATACAGATGAAGATCGTTTCGCTGGGCGCCCAGCCAAAAATATTAACGATGAAATATGAAGTATCTGTTAAGGTTTTTATATTTAATTAATTATGTGTGAAGTACTTCATTATAATTTTTATTTTATTTATTGTTTAAGAAACAACTTATTTGGAATAGTTTGATAAAGAAATTTGTAAGGCTGAAAGAATTGCCGATATACAAATTACTCCTGAACATTTCATTATAGAAATTATACATGAAGGCATATCCTCAAACACCGATATAATAGGTGATATAGAAATTCGAGTGAGTGATGTACCACAAGTATTTCATTTGAGAGGAATTATTGTATTTTATTGTTCTGAAAAATCAAATTCTAGCATTGGACATTATATCACTTTATGTAGACGGCTAAATGATTACTGGTAGCTTTATGATGATTTAGAAAAGAAAAACATTTTCAAACAAAAAAAATTTCCTTGCCAGTACCTTGTATATACAGTTTGAAGGTAAAATAAAACTTCTTCTATAAATAAACTGTAAACTATTGTAATATAATTAATATAAAATTATGCTATCTCACATAAACTGAAGAGTTTTGTTTTTATAAATTTTATATTATGGTGCAAAAAACATTGATTTATTAAATACATATTTATACATTTATAAACTTATTATATTATTTTTAAATATTTATATACATTTTATTTTCAACTTATATAAATATATTGTATTATATTTAAAAAATGTGTTATACTGTATGAAAGTTGTGAAAAAAGTATTGTTTATTTTTAATAAATATTTTTATCAGTACATCGCTTACAAAAGCATAGCGTGATTTTTTACAAATAATGCTGCCGCAGTCATTCAAAAAGACAAGAGATTCATTAACTGAAAATAATAAAACAAATATTATCTGAAGACAAAATCATACTTTTTTACGCCTTTCTTTGTGATATTTCTATCATATTTACTAAAAACTTTGTTGTTCATTCAAATTATTTTTGATTACAGATATTTTGAAAAACAAGCATTATATAACATATGTGCTAGTATGAATGATAAATGAATATATTTAATTTATTTAAATTTTAACTTCGGTATATATCTTGAAAGAATATGTTGCAATTATCAATGACTATTACTCATCCTTTTAAAAATTGTAAAAATTTGAAGTTTGTGATTTTCAAGAAAAATGAAAAACTTAAGAACTGAATATATCAAAATCACAGAATTTTTTAATATTGAAAATATAATAACTTCATGTCATAATTGTCCTGCCATGTATGATAAATCTATTTTTGAATATTTTAAAATATTATACATATTTTTCATATGAAAATATTTTATTGATCTGGTATTTCTCAAAATATTCAATTTATAAATAAAGTTACATAATCAAAAATAGTTCATACATTAACCAGTAGTTATATAATGAATATTAAATGCGACATTTCTTTCTTATGTGACCTTAATGTCCACACCAATAACATTTAACATTGGAAAATTTTTAGAACTTTTAACTTGTATTTTGGATCTCAATCCGATGACTAGTATTAGAGTTTCTCAACTCAAGACGTGATTCTTCTGCAATCATATCAGTGACAATCTTTTTAAATTCAAAACCCTCATGACATCTTAATATGTATTGGACCGCAGATTCAAATTTAGAAGACAAATTCTGTAAGAACTGGTAACAAATATACGTATCATCCATCTGGTGGCCCATTTGCTTAAGTTCCTCAGCAATTTTAGATAGCCTCTGCCTAAATATTTATCACCTGCCTTCATCCTGCAATTAAACACCTTAACCAGACGCATATGGTGTGCACTTGAATCTTTGACAAAATTTTTCTTTAATATTTTTCAAGCATCTACAGGACACGTACAGTTATCTATTAACCCACGATATCAGAACTAATATTTTAATATATCGTGAATAAGGCAAGACAAGATCGACTTTGAAAATCAATTACGCTTCTTTTGCTAGCAACTCCCTCTTTTTCATCGGGCTCCGACAGTCTCCGTTCCTGCAACAATATCCCAAGCATTTTTCTCAATTAGAACAAACCTTATATCCTTTACCCAAGTTCCATAATTATGAGTGCTCAGTTTCTCAATTCCAGGTAAAACATTAACAGCCATCTTACACGAACCTCAATATCAAAGTTGCACCACAAAAAACAACAATACGTGAGCTGCTTTTTAACAAAAAGGCCCATAACCTATATGATAGCCGATTTGGCTATTCAAAGTTTCAATGTTGCAGAGTATCCTAATATACACAATGTAATTAACTGTAAAATGCATTAAACAGCTTCAAATGTATAAGTGTATATCTAGAGAAATGCAACTCATAAATAATGAGGAAGTAACATAAAAAATTTCCAAGGAAAAATAGGCCCACCAGCGGCTGAGCAGTTCTAAACTCCAAGCTGGTAGATGAGATGTGCTGGGTTTGATCCCAGGTCGTGCTCATCGACCTAGCCGTTTAGAGTTTTCTGTGGTTTCCTCCGAAACTCACATGAATACGGGCTAGACCCCTTAGAAAGACCCTTGTAGGCCTAGGACACATACGGAGTCCATCAGTTAGGAAAGCTAACTAAAACTGCAAAATGGGTAACCCGTGGGTACCTGATCTGATGCAGGACTCTAGTTTGATCGCAAATTTTTATCAACTTAATTTTTTATAAGCAGTATGAGACTAAGATCATATGACAACAAATATTTACTTAACAAACCAGCATTAGGTACCGATCTTTTACGTAGGATTTATTTCTACTGCTTCAAAAAAATTTCTGCCAGCAGTACAATTATTGAAAAGATTGATCGGGCTTATTTGAAAATTTAGCCCCTTTTTGACTGACAGATAGAGCTACCACCTAAAATGTATAACAAAATTCTTGTAACTTCTAGCTGTACTTTCTGTACAGCTGTTTTGCCTGTTTTGCCATAAGAATTCCATTAATATCGCCACACTTTCTTATATGCACAGTGTTACGATTTAATATTTAAATCATTTTTATATATCTAAATTTAGTCAGCAGAAAACACATGGTCAAAAATTTGGCATTAAAAGAGTTAGCAAAATTATTTGAGCACTTGGAAAAATTAGAACATGGATTTATTTAACAAAACAGTAATACGTGTACTTCTTTATATAGGAACTTTTGCTAGCACTCGAATAATTTTGCTGCTGACTGTAATTTCACATAAATGTAAAATTTCTACATTTTATCAGAATTCAGAATATACTATATCTTTTTGTCTGAGTTATCTTTAGGAGAGTTTGCAACATTTAAATGACTATTTTTCATCAATTTAAATGCCAACCCTCCCACACCAGAAAGGAGGAAGACTTTTTATTTGGAATTAAAATTGGTAAATGAGTATGATTTAATCGAGTATGATTTAATCGCATAATTCCTACAAATGGTGAAATTGACTACATTTTGTATGAAAATTATTGAATGAAACAGATGACTTACAAAAAATTTAGGTTTTGCATATTTTGTCTGCATTTCCTTTTTTTTTTTCTAAAGGAGAGTTTGCGGCATTTAAATGACTTTATTTTTTATCAATTTAAATGCCGATCCTACCACTGCTGCTTCCTACACCAAAAGGTTAGGAAGCATTTTTATTGTTAAATAGCTGAAATGTAATTGTACAATTCCTAAGCTACTAATAACTTTTTATTTCTTTTTGAAAAATTCATTGACTTGGGCGGGGAAAGACTTGCAAATAATTTAGTTGTGGCACTCTTGGTTAAAAAGCCTATCCACCGCAACAAGGTGGTGCCACTTCGGATAGAAAAAATTGGTTTTTAATTGTCCTTCGGCCAAAAACCATATAAAAAGCAAACAGTGAATCGGTTTTCAATTGTCCTTCAGCCAAAAACCGCATAAAAAGCAAATAGTGAATCATTTTTTAATTGTCATGCCAAAAACCGCATAAAAAGCAAGTTGTATTTCTTATTCATAGTCGACAAACACAGGCTGATGCCTCCTTGCTTTGATATCAGAAATGCTTTGTAATATTGCCAAGTGTAACTGCAACTTTTCCGCCTCAGACATGTTCGTGACGTACTCCTCAAAAGATGTAAAAAAGGTACATCTTGGCGGCTCATTCTTAGGTCCTTTTAACTCGTCCAAAATCTTCTTTTCAATGTCTACTACTTCTTTCGGGAGTGGTCTCTTTTGGGATTCTTTTGTTGCCTCTCTCTCTCTCTCTCTACGTCTTCAGCCTGGCCATCACCGGATAAACTGTCATTTGTCAAATGATCTGGCTGAGTCTGTCCATTAGTTGGCTCATCTGGCAAGATGTAACTTGATTCAGTATCGCTTAGCTCTTGAGCAGCCAATAGAAATTGAAGGTTCTGATGATAAATATAGGCCCTCTTGGTTCCCTGACCACTTTTTGACTTCAAACTGCGGACAAATGCATCTCTCACATTTGTCCATTTGCCTTTTATTTTGTCAACTAAAAGAAAAAAATAAATAAAATAAATTGATTTGTTATAGATTTGCTAAGTATTCAAAAGTTGTAAAATTATTACCTCCAACTTCTTTTCAAAGAGAATTTTTTTTTTAATGCCATAAATAAGTATATATATATATTTATCCTTTCAGTAATAATGAAAAAAAAAGAAATTAAATTATGATATATATATTATATATATCAGGAGCGAAGCGTGGATCAAAAAACAATGGAAGTGGTGAAGCAAAGTGCTTCCAAAAGCAGAGGAAGAATCAATTCAGTCTTCAGACGAGGCGAAATTATTTGATTACTTTCTTAAAATCTTAAATATGGAAGGGGCTTCCATCCCTTCCATGAAAGCTTCCCAGCTGATATATACATAAGTATAAACGAGAACAGTGATTATAAACGCTCGCACTTTTGATTACACATTCTTATTTTTTTGGTTTTTAATTAGCAGGCAGGCTATGCCTGCTTCTCTGGTCACCATATTTAAATAAATCTTGATATTTATCAACGATAGGTGGATCTGCTATTATTTAAGAACTATGATTTCAGCAACTAATAAATACTTTAGTTTTTGAAACATGTATCTCTTGCCATTTACACACAATTTTACAACATGATTTCGACCAATATAACAAATGAAAGAAAAATATTTCATTTTAAAAAGAAATAAATCTTAATAAGTTTAATCCTTTCTACTATACACTATAATTTTTTCGGATAAATAGTACAAATAAATAAATAAAATGATTTCTTTTTCAAAGACAGATGCAGAATTACATTCTGTAATTGTCTGACAGCAAAAACAAAATTTGTCTGCAACTCGAGAATGCCAGACAAAGTATGGTATCATAAAACATGCAAAATTTGCATCTATTAAGGAAATTAAGAATATATTTGCATTTTTTTCTTTAGCTTGACATTTATCTTTACGACACTGAATTAATCTGCAGAGCTTCAAAAAATCCTAGTCTATCTAGATGAAATATGAGTAAAAAAAAAATCTTCAGATGAACAGGAAACAAATTTCAATTAAATAAATATTTGGGAGAATACTTTTAAGTAAAATTACATTACAGTTTGATTCAGCCAGTTTAGATATTAATAACCCATGTACACATAATATATAGCATGGCAATGACAATATGCATCGCTGATTTTTTAAATACTTAAATTTTATAGATTAAAAAAAAAATAATTTCGAAGATTGCTGAGTGTTAAGAAATACAAATAGATTATAGAATATATAAACAAATATCAGAATCACATTTTATTTAATACAAAAAATTTAAAATTCTTTGCATTCTACTTAATATAATTTAATAAGTTATACAGTGGCGATACTGAACTATTTAAAGTTGTGCTACTGTTTAATAATAGAAATTTTGTGGTAAGGATTCAAAGGATTTCAATTATTGGCTGTAGACTACTGATCTGATTACTTCTTTTTCATCTTTTAACATATCATCAACTAATTTGATGACATGTACTAAGCACTGCAAAGGTAATTTGTTTACAACATAATAAATTAACATGTAATCATGTGAGTTATCCACATTGGTTTAGGCCAAAGATTTACGGATTATGTATCATTGTTTTTTCTTTTAATCAGATTGCATTTTTTTTCCAATATAAAATTGCAAAATATAGCTACAACATCAAACTGTCCTACTGAGTTATATGTAAAAGATAAGAAATTAGGTGCAGCTGCAAAAATAATAATAAAAAAAAAAACAACCAAAAACAGGAAACAAATATCTAAATAATATTATCAATTTACACTCTCAAAATTGAGCTGATATTAATTCAATATTCGCCACCTCGACATTTTTATTAAAAAAAATTGATCATGTTATGCATACAGTTGAGGATCTATAATCCGCATACCCATAATTCGCAATTGTCTATAATCCACACTCTCTTTGCAAATGTAAACAAAAGATTTTGCAGTAATGAAAATCTGATATTTTGGATGTATATGAGAAAATATGTTAATTCAAATACTAAAATGAAAAAAAAAAAAAAAAAAAAAAAAAAAAGAGTGTTAAATTTATACATAATTAATTTTAAAAGAAAAAAAAATATATATATACTTTATTGCCATTATACTTTTTTAGTGAATCTGAACATTGTCTGAATAATATTCAATTAGTGATCAAACAAAACACATGCAAGTACAGTTTTCTAACTCCTGGCAGTAACAACATTGCTCATTGGTTGAAAAGAATGACATCATATGCGTTGGTGAGATTGTGTATTTGCACTGATGTTTAAGGACTATTAGTGTAAGGGTTCTTTTTAGGGTAGTATTTCAAAAATACACAAAACTATTTAAAGAAAAATTCATACCAGCATATCTTTTGAAGATAAGATCTACAATGCAGTCATTAAAAACTGCATCAAACTAATCACATTGCAAGTATCTGGCTGCATACTGTTAATCACAGTCCAGAAGTAGGAGTACAGTTTTTTAATGAATTACTCATTTAAGGTTTAAATTATACATTGCTTCTATTTCATTAAATAAATTTTGTTTTATATTTATTAGTATTACCTTCCTTACATTATATAAAAACAAACAATTCTAATTCTAGCTTCATTAAATAAAGTTTATTGTTTTATGCACCTTATAGTAATTCATGTAGCGAGGAAATGGCATCATTTATCTATAATTTGCAAAAATCTATAATCCGCACAAGTTCTAAAACCAAGGTGTGTGGATTAAAGATCTTCAACTGTACTACACAGAGCAGCCATATTCAGAACAAACTACAAAATATTTGTTAATCTAGATTATTTATATATATACAGTAGAGTCAAAAATCCGCACAGCTCGGGACCAGAGGTTGTGTGGATTTTAGGATTTGGCAGATTTTGGAGCCCATAAAAAATCATATTCAATTTGAATAATAAAAGCAGAATATTAATCAAACTAAACATATACCAGTGAATAATAACACAATTTTACTTGTATATTATATTATTAGGTATACAAGAATAACATTGAACATTAAAAAAATATTTATAATGAAAACAATAAATAAAAATAAAAAAATATTCATCAAATCTATACAAAATCTGTTCACATGCAGTTTGTTTTAAGCTACACTTGAACATGCACACATATATCATTAAGATTTTTTTTTTTTTTTTTTTTTTTTGTCTTTGTCTATTGCAAATAGTTTTCAATTCTTATTTTGTAACACAGATTTATTTTTCGAAGAATTTAACTGAATTCTTTCTTACAACTATGCCTTCATCAGATAGCATTCCTTTTTAAAAAATAGTTTATTATTTTCCTTATCCTTATTGATATCATCATCATAATAATCATAATTTTCTTTTGATTAATTTATATACTGTAGATAATTTCCTTATCAGCAACTTTGTTTTGCAGTTTTTGATATTTTTATTGTAATCATAAAGTGCAAGCACAAAATCTGCATTCAAGATCTTTTACAAAAATTCTGATTTGCAGTTTTGTAACTTAAATTTCATTGTTTGTATCTGAAAAGCTGTGCGGATTCCGGACTTTGGCAGATTTTAGGTCGACAGATTTCTGGCTCTCTACTGTATATATATTTTTTTCCACATTTTAAAATATTTTTTAAGAACAAATGTTAAAATATTGCTATTACCTGTTTCTTTCTTTTCCGTCAGAGTTTTTATTTCAAACTCGTCATCTAGAAATTTACAAATCTCTTCCCAAGCTTTCTCTTTCACAATTTTATTCAGATAATTGGGATCTCTCTTATCCCACAAACAGGATCTAGATTCAACAAGTTCACAAAGAACAGCAATGTCAAATTTGAAAGCCATTTAAACAGAAAATATAGCTCAAACAAACGAAAATGTTTTAAAAAAAATTTGCACTCTGCTGCCACAATCTCAGAACGAAGTGAAATGTCGGAACGATTTTTTAGGGAGCTTAGTTGTTCCACGACAGAATGGGTGATTGGTCCGATATCGGCTACCTCATGCTTTTTTCATGTATTTTACATTGCACATCTGATGGCAATTCAGCCATCAGCTGTACAAACTTTATTTAGCTCATGGCTTCTTCCAGCATCTGCGGATAAACCTTAGCAGCCATAGCATTGTTTCTGTGAGCCAAATGTTCAATGTTTCCACCAGGTAGTAATCGAATGTTATTAAATTCTGTAGCTGACACTTTTATAGAGGATGTTGAAAAAAATTGTGAAATAATTTCTTTTGCCTCATTAAGATTTTTCGCAGATTTTAATTCGCTACTTGTTAAGTAAAATTCAAGGGCATTGCCTATCAACTTAGAGTTTAAAATTGTTAACGCTTGCTCATTACTGTACCCATTAAATTTTACTGAATCCTTTAGTTGTGAGAAAAAAATTTCAATCATTGCCGGTTGGTTCACCATAAAAATTTTGTACATTAATATGAAATTGTTTACTTTCCCTGACTGCAATGGGGGTGGAGGCAGGTCTATTTCTAAGCCTTCTAGACATGTTAATATGTAAAGCAGAAAAAATTATAATTTTAATTTTTTAAACCTTTCTTAATTTTGAACTGTAGAAAGTTTTTTTTTTTAATATCTATACATAAATTGAATGTATAGTTTTTGAATAAATAAATTGTGCATTAGATGACTGTATACCCTATCATTTTCTCTACCTCTTCGATATCATGCAGAGTATAACCATTAAAATACCAACATTTAAAAATTAATTGTTAATATAACAAAAAATCAAAACTTAAGAATCCAGCAGTTAAATGCTATTTCTACTAATTATAAAATTTTTTTAGACACATATTTTCATTATAATATACGTATAGAGTAACATCAAATCACACTTTTGAATCAGAAAAATAGTATTTCTTTTTATATAAATCATTCAACATCAATTGTGCAATTCTTGAATAAATAAATTATAAAATAAGAAAAGATTACCTATAAAAATAAAGAAGTTATAAAACTTCAATAAAAATAATGACAACATTAACTTTTTTTTTTTTTTTTTTTTTTTAATAGAAAGTCTATTTTTGTTAAGCACTGAGTTTTGACATTTTAATTTTAAAATTTTCAGAATTCTTTTTCCCTTTCCGATATTCTGTAATACAGTGAACTCTCGTTAAAACAGACAGTCAAGGGCCGGCAATTTTTGTCCATATTAACGAGAGTCCATTATAACAGGAGTTCATAAACTGAAGTTCCATGTTATCCCCTTCAAGTTCAGTAACGAGTAATTTTGAATGTTTGTCGCTTGTGCACTTTTCTCCTCTAAAGTGTAAACTTTGAGAAGGCTGAGCTTTATAAAAAAAAAAGTCCTGTTTCATCGATGTTAAATATGTTTCTAGCTTTGATAGTTCGTAGTCTTTGATAAAGCATGACAAATTCTCTTTCCACTCTTTTATGTTTTCTTCTGGTACATTTCCGATAACGAAATCCTTTGCTATGTCTCCACAATGGAAGTGGAGACAGTTGCAAATTGTTGACTTAAACTGTTACTGTCAATCTATACTGTTTACCTTCCACGGTGTAATAGCGCAGAGTGAAACAGATTAACCCTTTTATTATTGCACCTTTTCATGTTAAAAAAAAAAAAAGATTTTGGGAACTGACTCTTTTTCGAATAAAGTAAGCTTTGAGTGAAAAAATGTCTGTCTTAACGAATGAATTGTACGTATAAAGCGATGTTTATTACATGCAATTCCTATAGGCCTTAGCCGGGGATTCTGTTTTTGTACGTAATAACGGGAAATCCATCTTAAACGGGGCCGTCTGAACGAGAGTTCACTGTATATAGTGGCATCAGATAGACACAGGAAAATAAATTTTCAAACATTTACGCACTTGCAATGTCTCATTATAGAAATATAAATTTTAAATGTTTTGGCAATTTCACAATATTTAATCAAGATTCCGTTTTAATGTATAAGAACTGGATCGCAGCAACCAATTTATGTGCTGTGAAAAATTGTTAGTGGAAAATTTTCTAAAAAAAAGAGATCTTCTTATATATACAAATTAAATTTTGAATAATTATTTCCTTATTAAAAAGGAGATATATTTTTAAACAAATATTTATAGGCCAAGTTCTTCTTATACATTGAAGAAGGTAATGTGAGAAATATATGTAAGAGGGTACTCATCAAGTCCTCGATACAATTTATGCAAAGTCGAAATCTTACCTACACATATCTGAAAAACAAAAGTTTTTAATGATCAACATTAAATAAATAACAGTCACTTTTTAAAAGGAAAACTTGATCATTTGTATTATAAATCCCTTGATTAAATATACAGAAAAATCTTAAAATAGATGTCATTCAATTTATGATTTTATCCTTCTACAAAAGGATACATGCTTTGACACTAATTAACAACACTTATGCCATGATAGGCATACGGTATTTTTGGTAACACTTTGATTCTAAAAACATTGAATCACTTTATGCAGTTAAGTGCCATTATTAGGAAAGTGGGACAAGTATGTGTCACTTCATTTTTAACAATTTATTATGCTGAGGCGATAAATCACATTCAAAATGCGATGACGCCAAGGCTAGTTCTTCCTCCGTAAAAAAATCCACCTGTCTTGTCGTTGCCAATTCTTGGGGAAGGAAAAAGAGTTGTGGTCTAAGCCACACCCTTTGACATGGTGATGTCAAAGCAAGTACAGAAAGCAAGTTCGTGTAGGCATAGGGTTGAGTCACATTATGTGTCAGAAAACAATTTCATGTAGGCATAATGTTCAATTAGATTTTGTGGAAATCAAGTTCATGTAGGCATATTGTTCAATTAGATTATGTGGCGGAAATCAAGTTCATGTAGGGATATTGTTCAATTAGATTATGTGGCGGAAATTAATGCCACACCAACTTTTACCAAAACATGGCATACACAATTTATTGATTGGAAAACAGTAATTACATACAAAAGGATATTTAAAAGAGAGTTAATATGGTGAGTTTGAAAAAAAAAATGTGCAGCCATTTAAAAAAAAAACATTTTTGCAAGACGTGAAATTGAGCTATTTATGCAGGGCACCTATCAATTTTCCTGACCTAACGAACTATATCATTCGAAAGGTCATCTAATAGAATGTTTATACAGTAATTTTGAAAAAAAAAAATCTGAGCCGTTTTAGAGATGAGTTACAGCCTCACTTTCTGTTTCGTATGTTCCACTTCTGGTTTTCCAATTTTCACCAAAATTAAAAAAATTCTTCTGAAGACCATACTTGTCTCAATTTTGAAATTTCGTTGTTCAAATTGTACCATTTGAAAGGACATCTAATAGTGTGTTTATATAGACTTTGAAGAAAATTGTTAGAGCCATTTTTGAGATACGGATTTACGGTCACCCTTTTAGTTTCTGATGTCCCACTTCCGATTTTCCAATTTTCACCAAAGTATTAAAATTCCTCTGTACACCAGACCTGTTTTAATTATGAAGTTTTGTTCTATTTTTTAAATAGTTTTGGAGATGTGAAAGCCAGAAGATTCCCCACATACACACACACACACTGACCAATTGCCAAAAACCACTTTCTTGGACTCAGGTGACCTTAAAATTTGTAATTCAAGTGGAATCTTGATATCGAATTTTTGGACTAAATATAATACTTTCATTACCTACAGTAGTCATGTAATGAAAGTAAAAAGTAAAGTACCATAACTTATTCAACAAATAGCTCCCAAAGAAAGAAAGGTGGAAAAAATCGGTTTGCTTTGTTAAATTATCAGTTTGCATTGTGCCCAAGAATACGTAAGATTTATTTAATGATGATGTAAGTATGTAATTACATACATTAATAATGTTTTCTGCGGTATGGAGCAATGTTGTTTCAGTCTGTATAGATAATTTTCCATTTCGAGAAGCACTATTACTTTGGTTGAAACGTTGTAGTGCTTTACCATTTCAATCACAAAAATTTTATAAAAGTAAAATACTGTCATTTTATAGAATATATAGGTTCTCTGAAACTGTCACAAAATCTTTTACCTTCATTTGGATGTTTCACATTCATGATCTTCCACCATTTCAAAACTATTTCATTGAAATACTTTGTTCCACCCATCTTTTGCAAAACCAGTCAGATTCTTTTGACACTCAATTTCTAAAGCAGCAATAGTTTTTCAGGGTTCATACTCATCAGGGAAAACCTGGAAAACAGAGAATACTCAGGGAATTTAGAATTTGTTAAAAAAAGGCAGGGAAAACTCAGGGAAAATAAAATTTTTCATTAAAAGTCCGGGAAAATCGGTTATAAAAAACAAATATTTTCTTTCTCTCAAGTATATTTTTCTTGTTTAGCTTCATATCAAATTTCAATTGATTAAGTATTGTGAAAATACGCACGTAAGCAATGATTTCTACCTGAATTTCTATCATGGTTGACAGTAATATGACACCATACAGTGTAAGTAGCTATGTATTTTGTCCTGTCTAGAGGAGCGTTTCTTGTAATATGTCGCTAATATTATCTTGAAAATTGTTTGGAAACTCAGGGAATTTTTTTCTCATATATGAGTATGAACCCTGTTTTTTCATCAAACAGTTTTGTAGCTGTTGAAACATTTTGTCGCTTGAATGATGTGGGAAATAGAACCTTTCTGCTTAAAGCTGTGCACAATTTCGCATAATCTTTTTCTTTTCATTTTTTTTTTTTTTAAATGAAGTGTATTGGCAGTTTCTTGATGAGGATAATTCTGATTATCAAACGATGGTGTAAAAAAACTATGGTTAGTGTCCTGATTCATCCAGTAATTTCTAATCGATTTAAATAGATGCACAGTATCAAATATATATATATATATATATATATATGTCTTTCTCTTTATAAACAGGATTTTGAAATTTAAATTTCAATTCTCCCCCATACAACTTTTGCACATGTTAAAATTAATTTTATTATTATGAAATACTCAAAATTTCATAGCTGCAAGATTGAACTTAATTAATTACTTGTAAAGTAAAATTTAACAGTTGTTCAGCATTTAAATTTTTAACTGGAAACATAGCTACAACATCTTTATCAGATGAAAATAATAAAGTTACCATAAAAGTCTGTACAGTTGTTGCTTCTTGGTCTACATTATCATTTCCCAAACCAATAATTTTTCCACCCTTAAAAACTACTCCAGGTTTTATATATATTTCATTTAATAATAAATTTACAGTTTTTTCTTCTTCCTTTAATACAGCACATTTTTCTTTTAGGTATTTATAATGAGAGTTATGTATTCCTGTTGACATACAGTAGAGTTTTCTTGAAAATGTCCTCAGGTAAGATGGAAGAGGCAATGTCAAAAAATTACCATCAAACAATCGTTTAAACTTTAAAGGATAATGGGTTCGCCCCCCCTCCCCCCAAAAAAGCAACAAATAAATAATGTTAAGAAATCTGCAGAGTACCTTTGTTTTTTCATTAAAATTAGTGAACATTGTTCAGCAAGAAATTTAATCTTTTCAGATAAATTACTGTCTTCATGACTAAGTAATTGAAATTGTTGATAAATAGCATTTAACTTATTGGTGACAGTTAAATGTGATAGTTCAAATCCATTTAAGTGACTAAGTAGACTATCAAACTTTGTCCATTTGTAACACAATAAATCATAACCAAAAACAAATTTAAATTTTTCGGAAGACAAGTTGGTATTAATTGAATCGGATATCTACTTTTAAATTGCTGAAAATTTTAAAGCTAATAATAATTTGGGGTATATCATCAATTTTAAAAAACAAACTATAATCACTTTTTTCAACTGCCATCCATTCACCATTGATTTTTTCTTTAAAAGAAGTTTTACCATAGCTTCATTTTGTCTTTCCTCAGGCATTTTTCTCTTTGCAGGCATTGTTTTAGAAAGATAAGCTGGTTGTTGGGATATAGTGTAGGAAAAGCTCCATCAGCAAGCTTCAGATAAGCTTCTTCTTTAAACAATCAAATCTGATCCATCAGGCCTAACGCATTTGTCTTCTGTAATTATGAACTGAAACTCAAAGTATTTCACACTTACATATGAATATTTTCCTGGAGTGAAATCAGAGCGATTAATACTTTTAATTCATTTTTTATGCATTTCAATATCATCAGGAAATTTAAAAGTTGAAACTTTTTCTGGAGTTCCATCATAATTGGAATGACAGCATGGCACAGAACACTTTCTAGTACTGCTCATGAAATTATAAATTCCGTTTCGATGCAATAGTCTTCTAACGTGAAAATAAATTTGTTATAAACAATATTTTTCTCCTTGAAAATTCAGCATAATTGGTAATTGTGAGCAAATCAAATAAATGTTCACTTACCTATATTTTCACCATCAAATGCTGGAATTATTGAGTCCAAAATGATCGTTGGTGCCGTGGCCTCTCTGTGCCCCAATACTGCATCCATTTCATAAAAATAGGGAAACACAATCTTTTCAGTAGCACCGGTCCTGGATTGCTTGTCCTTTTGGACTTTATACTGCTTCTTTAGGGCTTTTATCCGATTTCTTACCTGGACAACAGACCGGATAAATCCTGCTTCCTGGAGCAGCTTATAAACTTCCGTATCTCTAACAGTTCCATCAAACTGATTCTGAATACTTTCGCTGCTCCAGAAAATCAATAACATTTTAGTTTCGTCATGGTCTAGCAATTTGAAGTATTCTCTGACATAATTAACAATAAAAAAGAAAATGAAATATGAATAAATAATTAATAACAAAAACAACGAGAAATAGATCAATATAAAATAAGCAATAAACTAAAAATGATGCCCGTTGATCGCAAAAGAAATGACTAGCGTGTATACAAATGAATAGCATAATTGTGAGCAAATCAAATCACTTACCTATATTTTCACCATCAAATGCTGGAATTATTGAGTCCAAAATGATAGTCGGTGCCGTGGCCTCTCTGTGCCCCAATACTGCATTCATTTCATAAAAATAGGGAAACACAATCTTTAGCAGCACTGGTCCTGGACTGCTTGTCCTGCTGGACTTTGTACTGCTTCTTTAGGGCTTTTATGCGATTTCTTACCTGGACCGCAGACCGGATAAATCCTGCTTCCTGGAGCAGCAAAGATAAATTTTTATAAACTTCTGTATCTCTAACAGTTCCATCAAACTGATTCTGAATACTTTCGCTGCTCCAGAAAGACAATAACATTTTAGTTTCATCTATGGTCCAGCGATTTGAAGTGTTCTCTGACATAATTAACAATAAAAAAGAAAATGAAATATAAATAAATAATTAATAACAAAACAACGAGAAATAGATCAACAGTATAAAATAAGCAATAAACTAAAAATGATGCAAAAGAAATGACTAGCGTGTATACAAATAAATAGCGATGGGAGGGCGCTAGTGTTTGTTTACGTGAAAGGAATTCTGGGTAATTCCCGCGTTAATACCTAGTTCGTTGCGGGGTTGATTTGTGGAGAAAATGACCCTGCTTTTGACTCGCCTTTAACCTGGGTCAGAGTATATGAACAGCTTCGGGAAGGTTAACGCGGGTCTGACCCGGGTTAGAAACTGCTCATGTGAACAGGCCTTAAAAAAATTGACACATCAACAATTTCAAGGCCTTCAAAGGTTCAATCAGTTTGTTGTATGCGTATACAATCATGGTACACATGTCAGTCTGTTGTAGATGCACCAGTGAACGACATCTTACTGATACAAAGACTGTATGAATATGATGATATACAACTACGCAATGCAGATGATTCTACGTCACTCCTAGTATTTAAGTCAAGAGCTTACCACTCTTTCTTTGTTTTCAAAACTTCTTAGTGTCAAGGAGTAAAATATGTTAGTTAGTAAAATCAGTGAAAAAAAAAATTGCACTTATTAAAGAAACTTCCTTTAAAATTTGATGACTTGAATATCTCTCGCAGCTTCTTTCACACTGCACAAATAGACGACAGCTTCCTAAGCGTGCCTATTGAGAAATGGCCAGAAACACAATCTTTTAAAGAAGCTGAAGAAATTGTTAAACATTTGCCATGTGTTAATGACTGCGCTGAGCGAGGCATAGCATTATATGGAAAGTTTTAATGATGCAACAAAAGATGAACAAAAACAATATTTATTGCAGGTAGAAAGAATATGCATAGAATGCATAGAAAGAACTGCAAGAAATGCAACCATATGGATTTTCATGGTATATAAAAATGATAAATTATGTTATTTATAGAACATTATACAATATTTTCCTCTTTATTAACTGTTGAGCTTGACAGGTGAATTTTACTGTAAAACATACTTTTTACATTGCATTTTGTAATTTCGAATAACGTTCGTTTTTAGTCATTTTCTTAGTAATTTTTCTTACATTTTCCATACTAAATATTACCAATAGGGTAATTATTTTTAGAAACGACATATTAAATGCATGCAACTTTAAATACATATATAAATATATTTAAAAAATATTTAATTTGTAAGTAACTAAAATATTATGGAATTAAAACTATTTTTTTTTTTAAACTTTTTGGTGACCTTAAAGGACCTCTAAATATTTTTTTATTGTAAAATTTTTCTGAAGATCTTAGTACCCCAAAAGAAACTTTTTAGGGTGTGAAAGTTCAAATATTTAAAAATCGATTTTTTGGGGACAATATCCATACTTGTATTCGTATGCATGCAACCTCTATTCCAAAATATGAGAAAATGCTTCATTCGTATTATTTTTCCAATAGGTAGACAACACTTTTATTGCTGATTGAAAGCAGTAGCTTTTATGGGGACACAATACATTCCTAATCCTCTACGCTGTTTCCTGTTTCAACTGCCAACGTTTTGGTCACTCTAAAATCTCATGCCGTGAAAAATTAACATGTGCCCGCTGCAGTGCTATTGGCCCTGATAGCGAAAATTGCAAAACCCCAATCTGTTGTGTGAATTGCAAAAAAACACCCATCTTATTCAAAGTCATGTGGAAAATGGAAAAGGAAATACAAACAGTTAAAACAAAACACATCATATTCAGAAGCAAGAAAAATAATAGAATGAAGGACCCCTACCATAGGAAAATCATATGCTGCTGCCATAGTCACCAAAAAAATATATCAGACTATAGCAACACAAACTGACAGTCTTCCTAAAACTAGCTGTCCTGTTGAAACTACAGTTGTCAATCCTCCAAAATTACAATCCAACCCAAATCAGGCTTCAAATTCCTCACAGGCTTCTTCATCTGAATCAGGAAATTTTAATAAACCTCCACAAACTCTTAAAAGCAAGTTGTCTGACAGGTCATAACTCTGCCTCCAAAAACCACTCTAACTCTACCTCCCGTCTCAACATCATAAAGAAAAAGAAAGTAACAAAAATACCCACTCCAACTTTAAATAAAACTAATAGAACAAATATCAAAAACCAAGATGATATAAATTTCATTTCATGGAATTGCAGAGGTTTTACAAATAAACGAGGAGATTATTTCTGATCATCGACCCATTTGCTTTGCCTTTCAGTTTCACGAGACCTACTTAAGACAAAATGATAATGTAAAAATTCGTGGCTATAACTGTTCTAGAAAATATTTTATCCATTCTGACAGGGCTACAGGTGGTGTAGCTCTTCTTATTTCTAATAATGTACCTCACATTAATATTTCTTTAAATACTAATATCCAAGTTGTAGCAGTCCAGGTCCATATTCAAATGCTTGTCACTGTTTGCAATATATGTGTACCCCCAAATAGGACTTTTAGCCCTCATGATCTCAATAATCTTGTTTTGCATTTGCCCACTCCTTTTGTCTTTTTTGGTGATTTTAACAGGCACAATTCACTTTGGGGTAGTCCCGACATTAATCAGCGTGGTCAAGTTATTGAGGATTTTGTCATAGATAATAATCTATGTATTCTAAATAATGGTGACAAAATACATCTTTTCATGAACCTTCAAGAACATTCCATGCAATTGACCTAGCCATCTGCTCTCCCACACTGTATCCATATTTTAATTTCTTCATAAGTAACAATCTACATAATAGTGACCATTTTTATAATTTTAATGAACATCAACCTGGAAACCCAATTATATTTATGACAAGGTCGATTGGGCTGCCTTCACCATTAAGGGCCTGCTTCACTCACTGCCGGCGGAAGCCGAAACTGTTATTCTATGGGAATTTTTTCTTTACAAATAACTTATTAACTAATACATATTTTTGCATTCTGAAAATTCCCAGCTGCTAAATTGACGTACCTTTTTAAAAAAAATTATTTTTTTAATTTTTATATTTTATTTTAAAGCTGCAAAATATGAATTTTCAATAGGTGAGTTATTTTCATTTTGCAATTTCAAAATAAAATATTAAAAATAAAAAAAAATACATTTTTTAAAAAGTTCCGTCAATTTACCAGTTGGGAATTTTCTGAATGTGAAAACAGAATTTAAAAATATGTATTAGTTAATAAGTTATTTGTAAAGAAACTTTCCCTATATACTAACATTGACTCGGGTTTCCGGAGACGGTAAGTGAAGAGGGCTGTTAATGCTGTAATTACACATGACATGATTGGGGGTGATATTAACAAGGCTGTTACCGATGTGACTAACTGTATCATAAACTCTGCTAACATTTTTATTCCAAAATCTTCTGGCTGCCACAATAAACACTCAAAGCCGTGGTGGAATGAAGAATGTAATGCTGCAAAAGAAAGCAACAAAAAGCGTGGGGGATTTTTAGGCAGTACCCAACGACTGCCAACTACATTGCATTCAAAAAAGCAAGAGCAAATGCTCAAAGAATCCGCAAAAAATCACAAAAGGAATGTTAAATGTTTCCAGCGTTACCTTCAATATAAGCAGCAAACAACTTTGGCATCACATCAAGAAAGCAATGGGAATTTATTCTAATCAAACTATTTCCTTCTTAAAAGATAATGGCCATACTATAACTTCAACTAAAAATATAGCAAACACCATTGGTAGATAAATTATCTGACATATCCAGCTCTAATTCCTACTCCGAACCTTTTTTGTCATATAAACATAATTCTGAACATTCATCAATTAATTTTCACTCCCGTTCTTCACCAGAGTACAATAGTCCTTTTACTGAAAAAATGAATTAAAAAATAGTTTGAAAAATTGTCATAACTCTGCTCCCGGACCCGATGGTCCCACACAGTAAATTCACATCTATAAGATATCTATAAGCTGTAAACACGAAACATTCAACACATCCATGAGACATCTAAAAATATCTAAATTACATACATTTCACGACTATTAGAGATGTGATGTGTGATCTCTCTGAGCTCCATAAAACATCTAAAATAGCTAAGCTTATACACATCTATAAGACATCCACATATCGATCTCTTTTCAACATGCAGTACCTCTAATGTATGTCTATAAGACATCCAAGTATAGATCAACATGCAGTACCTCTTATAGCTGAACTATAGATATGCATGAAGGATATTATCTACAGGTGTTGGACAAAATAATGTGAACACTTACATTTTGTTGAATATCTTGAAAAATACTTACTGTGTTGTTCTTGAATTTTGGGAATAAGGAAAACATGTTTTTCCTCATATTTTTCAGCAAAAGATTTTATCACAAAGGCCTTTAGGGGATGAACAACAAATCCAATAAAATAAAGGATTTGTGATAACCCAGTAAATGGAAAAGCTTGAAATGATCTGCACATTTTAGATATGGTTATATAAATGTTATGTTATACATTGTAGAGTTTTGTGAGGATATCTCGAATATTTACAGAATTATTAACATTTTATTAAAATATGCAAAAATTTTTCACAAGTTCTTGCATAACTCCAAAGGTCTTTCTTAAAATTTCATGAAACTATCGAAAAACGTGACAATATACGCCTAAATTCATTACACTATAGTTTTAAACAAATATATTTAATATTCAAAGAAGGTTTGGTGAGTTTGTAGTAAATGATTTATTACTGTGCATGCATGAACTGTACAAAAAAAAAAAAAAAAAAAAATACTTAGTTTAAATTCAACTGTACAGCACCTTAAGAAAAAAAAAAAAAAAAAAAAGGTGAATATCACGAAAATTCATAGAGATATCTGTGATTGAATGAGCTGTTTTTCTGATTTTTTTAATTTTAAAAAGGTCTTTATAATAAGGGGTTATTTACAAAAAAAAAAGTTTGTGTCAGAAAAACATTTTTTCTTTTCAAACAGCAAATATTGTATTAAGTTTCATTGTATAACAGTTTTTCTGATACAAACTTTCATTGGTGAATGACCCCTTATAAAAATATTTTTAGGAAACAACTGAAAAACAACTCATTTAATCGCCAATAATACCTATGCATTTTTGTGATATTCAACAAGATGCTTTTTATAAAGTGCTCTATACAGTTGGATATCAAATTATGTCGAAGTTTTTTTTTTTTTTTTTTTTTGCTGTAGTCCACACATGCACAGTAATAAATTATTTACTACAACTGTCCATATCTTTTTGAATATTAAATATATTAGTTTTAAATTATAATATATTGATTTAGGCATATGTAGTTATCGTATATTAGCCAAGAGTACATTTTTCCCTGCAGAAATTTGCCCAAAATTGCAAACCCGTGTATAAGCCGAATTGAAAAAATACTCTTTTTAAAGTTCGAGTATATCGCCAAAATGGAGAAAATATTGCCAATCTATACAACCTTCAGGATAATCTGTCAAATGAAATTGCGCGAAATGCGTGCTTATCCAATAGAATTCCTTACCTTGCTTAGCTACGACGTAAAACGTTGGCAGTGTGTTCGGCAACGGCAATAGTTTGAAATTTCACTTGAAAATTCCGCTTGAAAATTTCAAATTCAAATTGTTGAAAGCGTATTCCGGATTTGTTTGAAATTTGATGTAAATATAGACCACATAAGAGTCTCAATGAAGTTTATCCGCCATTTTTAATAAAGTGGCAGATATTTTAAGTTAAGCGGGACCACTTGAAATCAGGCTACCACTTGAAAATTTAAAATCACTATAACTTCCGAAATATTACTCCAAATCGAACCAAATTCAGACAGTGTCTTAACTTATCTTATAAATGTCTTAGATGAGTTTATTAACAAAGTTGCTCCGCCATTTTGTTTTCAAGTGGAGACCACTTAAAAATTGTAAAAAGCGTATTCCGAATTTTTTTAAAATTTTGATGTATACATAGATTATACAAGTGTATAACTTTATTAATGATCTTTATCTGCCATTTTTAGTAATATGGCGGATATCTTAAGTTAAGCGGGACCACTTGAAATCCGGCTACCACTTGAAAATTTAAAATCATGATAACTTCCGAAATAATACTCCAAATGGCACCAAATTTGAACAGTCTTATTTTATAAATATCTTAGATGAGTTTGTTAACCAAGTTGCTCCGCCATTTTGTTTTCAAGTGGAGACCACTTGAAAATTTCAAATTTAAATTGTAAAAAGCATATTCTGAAATTGTTTGAATTTTGATGTAAATACAGACCATATAAGGATCTCAATGAAGTTTATTAATAAACTATATCTGCCTTTTTTAATAAAGTTTCAGTTATCTTAAGTTAAGTGGGGCCACTCCAAATCGAACCAAATTCAGGCAGTGATATTATATAATTATCTTATTTGTTTTCACAGGGCAACTTGTCCCGACATATTGTTTCTAAGTTCCAGCCACTTGAAAATATGCCATCACGATAACTTTTAAAATACTAAAAAACTGATTCAAATAAAAGTGGGATAGTGAACTTATGGTTCAAATATCTAGGATAAGTTCACTTGGTGACTTGATCCGCAATTATATTTCCAAGTGGCAGCCACTTGAAAATTTGTCATTATGGTAAGTTAGTAATACAGAATCAATTCACATCAAATTTGGGTAATGGGTTTATCATTCAAATATCTCAGATAAGTTCGCTGGGCATCTCACTCCACTTTTTTTTCCAAGTGGTTCCACCTGAAAATTTCTTATGACGATAAGTTTTGAAATACTGATTTAATTTAAACTAGAACTGGACAATGAACTTATCATACAAATATACTGGAAGATTTTGCTGGGCAAGTTGTTTTGCCATTTTGTTTCCAAGTTACAGCCACTTCGACTGCCACTTGAAAATTTACCATAATAACTTTTGAAACACGGCACTGATTTAAACCACAGATGGACAGTGAACCTATGCTTCATATATCTTGGATGTGTTTGCTGGGCAACTTGTTCCACTGTATTGTTTCCAACTGGCGGCCACTTGAAAATTTGTCATCACGGTAACTTTAGAAATACTTAATCAATTCAAATAAAAGTTGAAAAATGGATTTATCATTCAAACAACAAAAATCTAGAACACTCACGTAACTCGTGAACCAATCACGTTATTGCGTCCATCTTTGGTATATCGAGAATAAGTATTTTCTAGCCAAAAGTTGCCAAAAAAGTTGCCATAGGGGGAAAGTTGCCAAATTTGTTGCCAAATTCATTACCTGCGTTACTGGATCTTTTTAATGTGTTTTTAAGGAAAAATTAGGCTATTTTAATGTTAAAACAAACTAGAAATGCAGAAAACTAAAATTTTATCAACTTACTAAGCCTCTTTGAAAGAATTTCTACAACAAAAATTATTTTCAAATTAGCAACGATATCTTAGATGAGCAACTTTCTCTGCCATTTTGATCGAAGTGGCAGCCACTTAATTTTTCAACACGGTGACTTTTGAGATTTTGAATTAATTCGAACCAAATGTGTACAGTAGACTTATCTCACAAATACATTTCATATATTTGTCAACTTAACTCACCATTTTGGTTCCACGCGCCGGCCACTTGAAAATTTTAAATTCACTTAAAAAGGGAACCGATTTGCTTAAAACTTCATATGTGCATAGCCTACTTCAATATTTCTACCAAGTGCATTAACCCTTTAAGCGGTCAATTATTTTACCAGAAATGCTTCCAAAAAAGGCATATTTTTTTATTGCATATAATTAAGTACCATACTTAATAGAATAAGAATAAGAATTTTTTTCATTTTTAATGCTTTTACAGTTTTGGACACAAAACCCCCTAATTGTTTGCTTTTTTCAAGTACATTCTGCATGCAGTAAAGAATGGTTTACAAGTTCTGCAAAAATTTCTCTCATACTTACTGTGAATTTTGAAGTTTACAATTTTCCAAACAGTTCAGAAGTCTTTTTGTGTATGGTACAATTTGAAGCATGGTGTAATGCAAAGTTCTACATCACAATCAGGGCAGAAATAACGTGTTTCTTTTCGGATTCTCTTTCCATTCTGATTTCTTTTCGAGCAGCACACTGCGCATTGTCTTGCAGGTCTCAGTTTTTTTATCTGTGGGAGCAATTATTTCCAAAAAGTGTCTCTCTCTCAATCTCAGAGGATTAGGCTCCGAACCTGGTCGTCCACAGTGGAAATTTAGTCCCGAATGATATTTTTCAATTACACGGTCAATGAGATCAAATCTAAATTCTAGTTGCGTGTTTTTTCCTCCGTTTTTATGGTAGACAACATATGAGTTCCATACAGCAATGTCGAAAATATGGAAAAAAATCTTTCTGTAACATTTTTTACCCCTTTTCTTTATAATTTCAAAACTGTTCAAATTTTGGTCCATGCGGTCTACTCCTCCCATAGTATTATTATAGTCCATGACAATTTTCGGTTTTTCTTTCATTTCAGAGTGGACTTGAATTTGTTCCATTTCAGTATTGTGAATTGTGGAAAGTAATGAAACTGTTTTCTTATCCATCCACTTCATCACAGTAACTTTTCCTCTCTGAAAAGCTATAATCTCTCTTTTTTTCAACTTTTTTTTCTGCATTTCCTTTGGGACTTCTTTTCTCTTGAGGTTTAGTGTGCCGTATGTGTCCGTTCGACACGAAACAAGTTTGTCTGCTAATTCTGGTGAAGAATAATAATTGTCTATTGTAAGACAGTATCCTTTATGAAGCAAAGGCTCCATCATTGTCAGGACAATTTGTGATGAAAAGCAGAGTTTAGAATACTCAGGTTTCAGAATAGTGTCTCTACCTGTATATATTATTATTGACCAGACATAACCAGAAATAGATTCACACAACATAAAACATTTTACTCCAAATCTAGCTCTTTTGAGTGGAATAAATTGTTTCCATCCTAGTCGTCCTTTGAAGAGCATAAGGCTCTCATCTATTGTTACATCTTGCTCTGATGTCACCGTTTCACTAAATTTCTCATTGAGATGTTTCAGAACTGGCCAAACTTTTACTAATTTTGGGCATTCGTGATTTTGTGGGTCAAATAATGCCTTATCAGAAAAATGCAAGTAGCGTTGCAAAAGGCAGAATCGGCGATGAGACATTATTTTAGAGAAAAAAGGTGCATTAGTTGAATATCTTTTGCTCCAATAATGATCAATTCTAGGTTTCTTTACAATTCCTTGAAGTATATTGAGAGCAAAAAATACATGCAACTCTTCCACAGTAGTTTCTACCCAAAATTTACTCTTTGAGAATTGCCTTGCAACACTGGATTGGATGGCACTGTTTAGCATATTTGTCTCTTCCACAATTTTACTCATGAGTGAAAAATCAATGAATGTTTCATAAAATTGTAGAACATCAGAAGTGTCGTCAAATTGTACGTGCACAGAGGGAATACCAGAAAATTTAAATCGAGGACACGGAAAAGGTGGATTTTTCACATCAACCTCGGTAAAAATTCCTGCAGAACTCAAATCTTCATCAGAGCTGAGCTCACTGCACGAGACATCTGAGGAATAATCCAAATAATTAGAAGAAATATCTGTATCAGAATGTAGTTCATCATCTAACAAGAAAGTATTTTCGTCGTCTATTCCATTCATAATTTCCATAAGATTCACAAGCGTGGCATACAGTAGAACAAAAATTTCAAAGAAAAGTTCCCGCTTTCCCGCTACATAGAAAAACCCGGATGAAAAGCATTTCATTTACATGGACAAGCCACACCATCTGTTGAAAAATAATAATATTAAATAGTCTCTTTCAATAATGAAAAATGCGGGTAAACCAGAAAAGGAAAGGAGAAAATATCGATGCCCGTACGCCGTACAGGCAAACCAGATGAGGCCAATTTCGGGTAGCATGTACACTGTACGGGCAAACTGCTTAAAGGGTTTTAATAGAAATATAGTAGGTTTGCCTAGAACCAGAAAAAGAAAGAAAATATCGATGCCCGTAATGCCGTAAGGGCAAACCAGATGAGGCCAATTTCGGGTAGCACATACAGTGTACGGGCAAACTGCTTAAAGGGTTAATAATTTGTCGCTGCCATTTTGAAACAAAAAGACGGCTACTTGATAAGGAAAAAGAAATCAACCTACCCTTCCAAATAAGCCGGAAGGACTTGTTGTGTAAATTGTACAATGATTTTGCTTCTGAGGATCATCAAAAAATGCATGTATTTTGTATTAACTGTTTGCTTAGTTTGAAAGTTCAGAACTGAGAGTAAATTTTCACTAAAATTTTTTTATTCAACTAGAAAAATCATTAAATTATCCAAAATAGTTTTTCTGTATGGTACAGATGTAAATAAGAGAGGGAAATGTTATGGAGAAGCTCAAGCTTCTGTAACAAAAATGCTGGTTAAAATGTTCAATGAAATTTAAACATGCAATTATTTTGAAATTGGAAATACATTACCCTCCTGTACTCTCTGTATAATTTTCCCCTTCATCATACATAAAGTTGATCATAATTTTCATCCTTCTGGCAAATAATACATCCATTTAAAATCTTTATTATGGCTGTTTACAGAAAAAAATAAAGATAAATAAAGGTGATAGAACAGACTTTAATAAAAAAGCACCACAAAACTGGCGTTGTAAAAAAATATTACTTACAAACTTTGAATAAACACCATAAAATGCAATAAACTCGCAACAATTGTTTCGTGTCGAAAAAACACACGACCCTTCATCAGGCGAATAAAGTAAGCACGAGTGCTGCAGGTGCGTTGCTGCTTTGACTGCAGCACTCATGCTTACTTTATTTGCCTGATGAAGGGTCGTGTGTTTTTTCGACCCGAAACAATTGTTGCGAGTTTATTGCATTTTATGGTGTTTATTCAAAGTTTGTAAGTAATATGATAGAACAGACATTTAAATAATTTCACATCAATAAATCTACTCTTATAAAAATCATGTCTTTACAGGTTAAATAATCAATTTTGACAATAGAGCTCAACAGAAACATAGAAATAAAATTTTTCGACAATTTCAACCCTCAAAATTTATTTGATAATTTGCATTCTCTTTTTCCAAGCGCTATATACTGTTTGATTTCTTTTAACTAAGTCTTATTCACATGCATCATTCATCATTGCAACCCTATTTCTAATTTCGCAGTTAAACAAGTAAATGGTGAATGCAATTTCTTTTTATAAACTTACACGCAGAAGTATGAATATCCATCTATTCATTGTACATGCATTTATATGTCTGTGGTGTGTATTTTTAATGATTTCTTTCTTTTTTTTTTTTTTTTCCCCCACAGCTACATGGATACACATCAACAAAATGAAACATTAAAACAGAATGATGTAGAGAAAATAAAATCTTTATTTAGAAAAATCTTTTTTCAAGCGAGCTGTTGAATAGTACAGATATATTTTATAAAACTTTCAATATCATTGGCACTAGCATTGAAAAAAGCAATTTTTTCGAACAGCATTTGTTGTATTGTGTTGTGGCTTATCCTCCAACAGTCTGACGAAGTCAGACAAGATCCAGTAGACCATTAACCCTAAGGAAATCAAGAACCAGAAGGGGGAAAGAGTATAGATCCTCTTGGAAAGACCCAAACAGAACAGCATCCATAATAATAATAATAATAATAAAGATAAATAACATTGTATTACAGTATAGGATCCATTATCCAGAAGCTTGGGACCTGAGGTATTCTGGATAAGAGGTTTTTACGTAATTCGGAACACTTTACTATATGTATGAAAATGGTAGAATGTAATTCCATAAATAGCAGGGATAAACATGAATAACATATATAAACACATTACCTATAGATTTGTTCATTTAATAAATTATTTTCACAAAATAAAAAACATTCTTAATTACAATTTTAAACTATAAATAATAAAAAATGAAAAATAAATAAACATGTATAAAATTTAGAATAAAATCCTTGAAAGTAAAATCCTTTAATATGAATTTCGGAAACATTTCTATGACAGTTTTTTGTTTATAGTGTGTCTCTTGTACCTATTAATTGTTCATTGTTTCAAATGTTTTTAGCACATAATGCTAAATATTTTATGAAATTCATTCTAAGAACAATGGAAATTAATAAAAAATATTTAAAATTTTTATAACAATTGGGGCTTTATGCATGCAACATGAGATCAAGGATAAAATTCATCTGTTACTGGACATTTTAAGGAGTATGTATTATTAACGTTTATCAATTAAAAAATACCATAAAAATCCATTTTCTAACCTTAATTTGTAATATTATCTATCAATTATTTGGACAATTTTGTACTCAACATATTTCCTTAGAATGACACCACAGCATTAAAGAAAGTAGGTTTTAAAATAGAATTCTGACTGTTACTATTGTATAACTTTCAACCTTAAATTTTACAAAAAAATTTTAGTAGTTTGCATTTTGCATTCTGGTTTTTGAAGCATTCTGGATTATGGGATTCCAGATAACTGATATTATACTGTATTACTTATGTTCTTAAATCATATGTTAATTATGGTTTGAAGCTTTTGTATTAGAACAGATTTTGATTTTTATACAGATTTATTAAGTTTTCAAGAGATTACTATACATTTCAAATTTTGATTATTTTATCTTGATTTATGATTATTTTAAAGTGTATTTTTCAATTTTTTCAGATTTAATAAAAGTTTAAATTTGACTAATTGATTTTAAATAGTTATTTAAATCAAAACACAAGCATTCTAAAAGTTTTCATTAACAGGGGCTGCTTTGATGAGCGACAGATTATCCAGAATAGTTCTGTGCTAAACATTACGGATAATTTGTTCCCTACTGTATACAGTAGACTCCCAGAAATTGCTTTCATGACACGATGCCAAAGTTGTTTGCTGCTTATATTGGAGGTAATGCTGGAAACATATTTAACCCAGGAATCTTTTTGTGATTTTTCCTAAAATCCACAAACTCCAGCACAATAAAAACTCAAAGCCCTGGTGGAATGAAGAATGTAATGCTGCAAAAAGAAAGCAACAAAAAGCGTGGGGGATTTTTAGGCGATACCAAACAACAGCCAACTACATAGAATTCAAGAAAGCAAGAGCAAATGCTCGAAGAATCCGCTGAAAATCACAAAACGATTCCTAGGTTAAATATGTTTCCAGCATTACCTCCAATATAAGCAGCAAACAACTTTGGCATCGTGTCAAGAAAGCAATGGGAATAGTATTTCATTTTTAAATTATAATGGGAAAACTATAACTTCAACTAAAAATATAGCAAACACCATTGTAGAACATTATCTGACATATCCAGCTCTAATTCCTACTCCGAACCTTTTTTGTCATATAAACATAATTCTGAACGTTCATCAATTAATTTTCACTCCCGTTCTTCACCAGAGTACAATAGTCCTTTTACTGAAGATGATTTAAAAAACAGTTTAAAAAATTCCGATGGTGTTGCCCACATTACGATTAAACATTTATCAAAACTGCCTCTTAATAATCTCCTTCATCTTTACAATAGGATCTGGACTGAAAATATTTTCCCTGTTGCTTGACACGATGTTATTGTTATTCCTTTTCTGAAACCAGGTAAAGATGCTACTGACCCCAAAAATTATAGACCCATTGCCCTCACGAGCTGTCTATGTAAGCTGCTAGAAAAGATGGTAAATACTAGGCTTGTTTACACTTTAGAAAAAAATAATTTGATTTCTCCATGGCAAAGTGGTTTTCGATAAGGACGTTCTACGGTTGACAATATTTTATTATTAGAGACAAATATCCGCAAAGCTAATGTGAGACGTAATCATTTGGTGTCAATTTTTTTCGATATAGAAAAAGCTTATGACAAGACATGGCGCTATGGTGTTTTAAAAGATCTTTTTAATTTGGACTTTAGACGAAATCTCCACATTTTCATTCAAAATTTTTTAAGAGTCAGACGGTTTCAAATTTGTATAGAATTCAGTATTTATTCAGATTTTTATTTTCAAGAGGAAGGTGTGCCTCAAGGCAGTGTTTTGAGCATTATGCTTTTTTCTTTAAAAATAAACAATATTCTTAAACAATTGCCTCCAAGTGTCCATGGGAGTTTATATGTTGACGACCTGCAAATTTCTTGCCAGGGAAATGACATGCGTTTCATAGAACGTCAATTACAACTAGCTATAAAAAACATAATTAAATGGACAAATAAAAATGGTTTTAATTTTTCTACTGACAAAACACAATGTGTGCATATTTGTCGTAAACGAGGACTTCATCCTAATCCAGAAATTTTAATAAACAACAGGCCAATTTCTGTTGTTGACACTGCTTGCTTTCTGGGTTTTATTTTCGACAGAAAACTGAACTTTATGTCACATATTTTACACTTGAGAACTAAATGTGACAGAGCACTTAATATTTTAAAAGTGCTTTCTAACATTTCTTGGGGAGCAGACCGCCCATCTTTAATCAAAATTTATCGTGCTACTATTCGCTCCAAACTTGATTATGCATGTCAGGTTTATGGTTCGGCCCCTCACTCTTATATTAAAAAACTTGACACAACACATCATAGTGCACTCAGAATTTGCTCAGGTGCTTTCCGCACGACTCCAGTCCTTAGTCTATATGCTGACTGTGTGGAGCCTTCTCTCACTAATATTAGACAAAGACTTTCACTTGAATTGTACTTTCGCATCCTTTCAGACCCTAATCATCCACTTCATTCTCATTTAAATAGTAACGATCATAATCATTATGTGAATCGCCCATCTTGCATCCCACATTTTGTTAGAATTAAGAACATTCTTGTTGGCACCTCTCATATTCATACCAAAGTCCGTTCTCGATGTCTCTTAAGCGTGACACCTTGGAACTAACAGGTTATTTCTTGTCTTAATCCGTTTAGTGGATTTGACAAATCTAATACAGATGCTTCTATTTTTCATGCCCTTTACACCTCTCATCACTCTCATTATAAGAACTATGTCGAAATATTTACTGATGGCTCCAAGACTAGTAATAAAGTCGGCTGTGGTGTTGTCATTGGTAACACCACTTATAGCTATCAACTCCCTAACTCGTTCTCCATCTTCTCTGCAGAGTTTTTTGCCGTTGAGATTGCTCTTAACATTATTTCATCTCATCAAAGTAGAAATTTCATAATTTACACAGACTCGAAGAGTGTTCTCGACTCACTTTCATCTATTTCTTGCAACCCATCTTTTATCTCGATTCTGAAAACTTATAACGACCTTAAGAAAAAGGGATTCGGCATTTTATTCTGTTGGGTACCTGGACATGTAGGCATCAAAGGCAATGAAGCAGCAGACAAAGCTGCAAGGCAGGCATCAATTTTCTTAAACAGCCCTGTTCCTTATGATGACGTTAAGCATACACTTAGAAACTTTCTCATAAATATATGACAAAGGGAATGGAACACTCAAAACAATAACAAATTACAAGAAATTAAACCTCAGATTGCCATTTGGCCTACCCTCAGTCCTAGAAAGTATGATGTTATTGTAACTCGTCTGAGAATTGGCCATTCCAGACTTACTCATAAATACTTACTACTTGGGCAGCAGCAGCCTACTTGTCCCAACTGCCACTATGATATACTTACCATTCGCCATGTACTCACAGATTGCCCTTGCCTTAGACATTTATATAGGAAATTTTTTAATTCATCATCACCGTGTCTGACAAACCTTTTAGGTATCAATCCTTATTATCATTTGACAAATTTTTTAAAAAATGCTAGTTTTTATTACTACATCTGATTTTATATTTTACACTGTTCATTTTTTTTAATATATACACTGTTCATAACTTTTTACATCATTTTATTTTATACACTGTATATACTGTTCTCTTTTACTTTTAAATATTTGTCTTTTTATATTTTATTATTTTACCTTTTGTTTTAACTTTCTATGTGTTTTTTACTGACCATCTGGATGGGTAATTCCATCCAGAAGCTAGTCTTTATTTTTTTTATACTTTTGTTTGGCACAGTATGTCCCATTGTCGACCTTGCGCCATTAAACAGCAACCAACCAACCAAACACAAACTCAAGAAATTTGCACATGAGAACCAATGTAAACAAGGAAATTTACAGCAAAGATTTTAAGGGAAAAAAATTGAGACAGAACTTCTGTTAGTAGTGATACTTTTAGAAACTGAATTTAATAAGATAAGAAAAGTTATTTTAAAGCAAGATTCGGGTCTTTGAGATAAATGTCTAAATATTATTAAATCAGCAATATTTGTGCTTGAACAAAAAATGATTTCGTAGACTGAAAAAAAAAAAAAAAAAATTATAATAATAATAATAAATAAATAAATAAAATTTTTTGTCTTTAACTATAATTTTCAACTAACTGTAATAAAAATTTTAAGTTTATAATATGTTGTTACTGTATCAGATGTTTATATACTTAAATTGTGTATTTTGCTCCATGGAACAAATTTTAAAGAAAAATATAAAATTTATCCATGTACATTTTCTACTACATTTACTCTTTATTTGCTTTTATTTATTTTATTTTTACCTAAATAATTTATATATCTTATATGCTTGATTATATGTATTCACTATCATTTTTAATGCTTATAGCATTAAAATTCTAATTTAAAAATGCAGACAAAAACACCAAACTGTGCGGATTTCTGGGAGTGTACTGTATTATATAAATTAATTCAACAATTTGCTTATGTGCTACTTTTCACAATAGATGTGTGAGATATATTGCACAGTGCTGCTATAAGTATGAGAATATTATCCCCAGTGCAAAACTTACCATCTACAGAATAACTCAAAAAAGTTATCTGCCATGTATGCTTTAAAATGCCATACATTTTCATTCGTCCTATACAACGCTCAATGTGTATATGAACACATGAGATAATTCTTGATTTTGCCACTTGTTCCCCTGGCAATTGTTTTCTTGCTTTTGTAGAAGATGGAACAATTACAGTTGCATTTTTTAAAGCTAACAGCTCCTCAATCCTAAAGCCTCGGTCAGCCAAAATTACTTCATTCTTTTTAATTATTTTTAAAAAACCACTTCTTTTTGTTATGTCTTTATCAGATATATGTCCACCATATGCTTTTGAAATAAATGATATCCCACCTGATGGTGTACGAGATACCAAAAATTTTACAGTAGGTATTAGGGTGCTTATAGTTTGAATATGTACTGGCCCTGGCATCAAGATTGAAAGGTCTTACAATGAATATTTCTGAGCAGTCCACTATGCGTGAAACATTTTGCAAATTCGCTTCTACAAAGCATTTAGGAAGATTTTCTTTTAGGGCATTTGCAGATGGCTGTATGATAAAATTGGACAGAACAAAATCCATTCTAGCTATCCACTCCCTAAATACTTTGCTGGCAGTTCCTGTACCAATGGAAAATCGATAAGCGAGATCTTCATTTAATAATCCTAAACGAAGTTTCATTAACACAAGAAGTTACTGTTCAGAATACTCTAATCTTGTTTTTGTTGACGGTTTCCAATTACTTAAAATATAAGTTATTAAACTATAAAAAAATGCCATGTTTGGCAATTTCGTATAAAAGTCGAACATCTTCGAATTATTCATATTTCTAGATGACGTTGTACTTTCTTTAGCTGACTGCTGTAAGACATTAATTGTTGATTGCTTGTTTTTATTCTTCAAATTTTTGGATATCTTTCATTGTCAATTCAGTCATAGTTAAAATTTCTTTTGTCTGAATTGAGCTCACTGCTTGAATATGATCATCATCAACATTACTATCTAAAAGAGAGAAAAGCATATATATATGTAAGATATTGTAAAACAATGGAAACTGAGAGAAAAAAAAAATGTGTTAGTAAATAGTTCATAGCAAATTTAAAACTTACTTTAATGTCACATTTTTTTTTTTTCAAAGTTATAAAATTCAAGGCATTACATGCTTTCATTTCAATCATTTTTTTAAAAGTGTTTGAAACTTAACTTTATACAAGAATAAATCATAGAATATATACTTAACAGTGAACAGAATTATTCTCTCCTTACATATTTAGGAATTCAAACTAGCAAACATGTGAAAAGATTTTTTATATTCTGCTTATCTTCGATTAAATTTTTCAAATCAAAAGGATAAAAGTATGCTGTAGAGAACAAATAAGGTTTATGATATACAGGGGACATCTAGATTTAGGGGAGAGTCCTGCATTGGGTCAGGTGCAAGGTGCAAGTCAATTTTGCATTAATTTTTTACCTGCGGGTCTACCCGAAAAATGTTCTTTTTTTAAGCTTTTTTTTTTCATAAAGTTTAGTGTTAACGCTTCGCAAAAATTTCCAATGTATCTGCAAGTTCTCTATTGTAAACATTACATATTTTTTATGCTATCAAAATATTTAGAACAGCAGATATTTTGAAATTAACTGCCGAGAACTTTTGGAAATTTTTCGGAAGTTGAAGTACAGGGGTCAGCTTATATACGAGTTCAGTAAATTCTAGCAAAAACGTACATTAGGAACAATGATTCAATGCATATATTTTAAGCTTAAAAACTATATATAAAGTAAAATACTGATATTAAACCTTATTTTTAAATAATTATCACATATAAAACTCTTAAATTAGCAATTAGTGCTGATTCTAGGCTAATTTGGCAGGGTGAACCACTCGGCAGTCCTTTTAAACATATTTTAGCATCCGGTGGCCCATTTTAAACCCATTTCAGCAACCAGTGGCCCTTTTAAAAACATTTTAAAACTGACTTTTTCTAATACTTTAAATATTTTTAGAAATCTTTTAGATACTTTTCTTACTGACATACAACCTTCTAGCAATAGTTTTACAGTATTCCTAGAAGAACAAATGCATATAGCCTGCATACATACACGTAAAATTTGTAATTTACTTTTGTCACACACAAAAATCACAACATAGAAGACTGCAAATTATGCCCTTTTTATTGAATTCCCTCCAGCGGCACTTTTATTGCAGAGTCAGCACTACAACAATAATATTTCTTCAAAAAAATTTCTCAGAGACGTGATAATTTAAATCCCCCCCCTCCCTCCCACACACACACTTACCAGTCATCTTAGTCTTTTTTTTTTTGAAGGGGGTAGGCTTTAAAAGATGTCACTGAGAATCTTTCGCAAGTAAACTATTAAAACTAATTTTATTTCTCCATTTCACCTGTGCAGGCGATAAAGTCATCAAAAAATGATACAACCAATGCCAGTCATTAAGCCCCTAGGAAAGAGTAATTGTTTTACAACACTTTCAGTAATAATAATAAGCAAATTTAAAACACACAACTGTTTACTTTTTTTTTTTTTTTTTCATCTTTTTTATTTTAAGAAGTAAATTTTCTAAAACTTTACTTAAAGCTAACTTTTAAAAGTATTGCTCCATAATAAGTATAACATTTAGAACCGTATTCATCAACTTCTTAACATTCGGATTAAACCTCGGATCAGCAGTAATCGCTTGATCATACGAAAATCGGTATTCTCCAACGAAAATCCACAGTTCACCGCTACTTTAACACTTCGTTTTTGATCCTCGAATATCTGAGGATTAACAGAGTTAATTCTCGGATCTTTTCGTAATGCATGCACACTCCGCATCTCAGCTTCGTAAACAAATAACAAACATGGCTGATGTTGATGATCTATTCTCACTAGATGATATTGGTTTGTTTGGTTGGTTGACTTTTAGTGGCACAAAATCCACAGTGGGACATGTTGCGCCAAGCAAATAAATAAAAAACAAGAAGCAGTTTCTGGATGGGGTCACCATCCAGATTGTCTAAAGAACAAACAGATAGAAAACGAAAAAAAGAACAGCTAAAAGGTAAAATCAAAAATCATAAAATACAGTGTAGATAATAAAATCAGATGTAAAATATAATGAAGAGTGTAGATAATAAAAACAGATGTAAAATGTAAAAACAAGTGTAAATACTAAAATTAGATATCATAATAAAAACCAGCAACTGTTAAAAAATTTGTCAATTGATGATGAGTAATACCTAAAAGGCTCGTCAGGTTTGGTGAGGATGAATTAAAGTGATGTCTGTAAAGATGACGAAGACAAGGGCAAGAAATCACAAAAACCAAATCCATTTTTCAGAAACTGCAGGAATTTACAAAATTAATTACACTAATGAAGATAAAACAACAGGATGCTATATCGGCATGACGAAACGAAAGATAAAAAAGCGGATTAAAGAACACGAAAATGATGTAAAATAACAACAGCACTAACAAAAATAAACGAAAAAGAAAATATAAAAATAGACTTTAAAAACTTCAGCAAAATCGCTCACTATAACAACTATTATTATGCCACAAAGAGGGAAAACGTCGAAATTATTGCGAATCACAATGCATGCAATACTGAGCCAATGGAAATTGACGCCGGGTGGCGCCCTGTCCTAGAGAAGAGAGGTGGAAGAACAAAAGATACGCCCGACGAACGTGGTTCACCGGAGCACACACCTGAGGAAGACTGCTGAAGCAGTTGAAAGCGCTTGTGAGGTAATTTTAAACGGTTTTAAATGTTTTTAATATCCTTTAAAACTGTTTTAAATTTTAATACAATTTACTTCATGCAAATAAAATTACAAATACACATTCCTTTTTTTGAAAAAACTTGATTTTGAGTTCTTTTAAGGAAAAAAATGCCTCTATGGTCCATCATTTGTTTGTGAAGAACATTTAGAATTTACGATGCATCTACATCAGAAATATCTTTCTCTGAAAAATCCAATAGGCACTTCCATTTCCACTTTTTTTTAATCCCTTCAAATTTTTCAAAATATTCATGATTGTGTGAAAGAATGATGCCATGAAATATTTTCTTTAATCTTTTCCTAGGAAATTTTACTTTAACACATTTTCCAACTTTTACGAACTGATTAGAATTAATGTTGTCCAAATTTTTTTCTTTAGAAAGACTTTTTTTTTTTTTTTTGTTTCTTTTACAGGTAATGTTTCTGTGATCTTAGCATCTCTGTTGATTTTTTTTGTCATACAATCAATTGAAAAATAGGTTGGTTGTTAAAATTACTCCTGTTTTCTGTTGCGTATGGGTTCTTTTTCTGTGTGCATTTTTCAAATTTTCTTTAGAAGACAATGTTTGATAGGGTGATAAAGTGTTTATAATAGCAGATTTTATGCTATTTATACTTTTATATCTCAACTACTTATGCAAATTGCACAAAGTGATAAGATTAAATATATCACTAGGCCAACAGCTTTCACAAGTCGCGGCAGCACAGATTTCCGTGTGCGCCTGCAAACGTAAATAACAGTGAGAGGTAGGTAGCAGCTAGATCTACCCTTACGGAGGGAAAAATCGGCAAATCAGCGTGCAGTCTAGCGTAACACTGATGACATCAGTCAGAGATGAGCATTCAGAGCTGAGGTATTTCTAATGGGATGCTACACGGTTGCCAGGTTTGGCTATTATTAGCCAATTTGGCTAATTTTCATCACGCTTGGCTAGAAAAAAATTAAATGAATTAGCCAAACCAATTTTGGCTATTTTTCTTACTTTAAAATTTTTCTATTTCTAAATTTATAGAAATATAACCGTTATTGCAACTAACTAAAAATTTTCGATGATGACGATTCAAATCCTTTTAAGTTCTGATAACTCCTCCCTTAACTAACAAATTGACCAATAGCTCCCGGTGTCTATATTTGTAAATCTAACATAGTGTAGCATAAGCTTATAGGCAACCAATCACTAACCCTGACATACAGCAAGATTATTCTGTAGATTGTATCCGTCACATGTGGATTTTCATATACATATTAAAGTTTATTAATTAATCATCTGATGAAAATCACATTCTCCTGCATTTGAAAATGGGGAAGTGGAATAATTCCTATGACAGTGAAAGTAAGAAATATAATCCTGATTGGGAAAGAGAACATAAATGGCTAACTCAAAAGTAAGGTATGTGCTTTTGTAAATTGTGTAATTGTACTATTACAAAATTTAAAAAGCATAACTTAATATCTCATGAAAGAATGGAGAAACACAAGAAAACAGAAAAAAATTTGCAATCTGTAAAGCCTATTGGTCCTTCCTCCTTTGCTAACGTGTAAAGAAAAGAACGAGCTGAAGATTTTTTAAATCAAATTTAGTGTAGCTATAGCATGTCATTGTAGCACACAAGCAGTGGATCATCTAACAGATCTGGTCAAGCAGTGAGTTAGGCAATGTAAAACTACACAGAACCAAATGTTCTTGCCTTATTCTCAATGTGATAAATCCTGCTATAAAAGATTCCATAAATGAAGACCTTAGAGGCAACAAATACTCTTTGTTGATTGATGAATCCACAGATATCTCCACTTCAAAACTGTTGTGCTTGTGTGTAAAGTACTTTTCACAAACCGAAAATGTCATAAAAACCGAATTTCTTGGCATTATAAAAGTAACTTCAACAACCGGAGAAGCTCTTTTCTCAGAAATCAAAACATTCTTACACAAGAATAATATGGATATTGGAGACTGCATTGGATTCTCATCAGATGGTACAAGTAACGTCTGTGGGATTAACAATTCTGTACTTTCAAGACTGAAACACAAAAATCCAAACATTATATTTATAAAATGTACATGTCATAGTTTGGATTTGTGCATAGAATATGCATTCAAAAAGTTGCCATCAAATTTAGAATTTCTGATATTTGAAATAGCTAGATGGTTTAAATTGAGTGCAGTTCAACAAGATTTCAAAAAGATATTTGCTGTAATGAATAATGCTTATTACCCCCAGTAACACCAGGTGGTTAGTTAAAGGAAAATGTATCGCTGTGATTTTAGGTCAGTGGGAAGAGCTTAAAGCATATTTCTCTTGCATTGCAGAGAAAGAAAGAAATTATCATGCTCGAATCATAAACGAAATGTTGGGTGATGAGAGGAATTAATTTATTATATTTAACTTTTGTGTTACCAGTTATTCATGACTTTGAGGTCTTAAATGCATCTTTTCAAATGACTGATGTAGATCCATGCAAATTATTTGGCGATCTAGAAATTTTTCACAAATCTCTGTGTAGTAAAATAGAGAAGAAATCTTGTGGAGTGAAGTTTGTACAAGCTTTGCAAACTTCAGGTCTTCTTGAATCTGATAAAGCAATTGTTCATGAACAATGTCTAGATTTTCTAAAAGAAGCCAATTCTCAGCTTCAAAAAAAGATTAACCGAAAACATCAATATTTCTGAATGTCTTCAATTATTTTCTCCAAGGGAATGTCTGAATCAATTACGCAAGGACTTAAAAGATTTTCCAGAATTCATTCGTAATTCTATTGCTGATAAATCGTAAAAAGTTGAAAAACAGTATGATATGCTCCCATTTATTGATTGGAAGAAAGAGTTTGAAAATGGCCAGATCCCAAATGATACAGTACAATTTTGGGTGAAAGTACTGACTTATGAAAATGCACTGCAAGGAAAATCTTTTCAAGACCTTGCAAAATTCGTTTTGATGTGTTATTCATTACCTGTTAGTAATGCATTTGTTGAGCCCATGTTCTCATTTGTAACAAATGTAAAAAGTAAACAAAGGAATAAGTTAAACATTCTTATGTTACATGCAATTTTAAGGATTAGGTGTAATCTAATTAGAGGTAATAAATGTTGCAAAGATTTCAAGGTGACAAACAAAATATTAAAATCATTTTCACAGGAAATATATAATAAACCAGATTTTTCTAGAGATATCACAATTCCTGGACCTAGTAATGCTAATACTTCAGAAAGTGATAGTCTTGATGATATAACAGAAGTGCCATTTTAAGTTAGGACTTGTAACATATTTTATTCTGATTTCAGGCTTAAATCTGGTTTTTCTTATTTATATTTGGTTCACTTCAACTATGCTAATTTCGATAACTTCAGGTTAGTAGGTAATTTCTTTTTTGATAATTTTAACATTTTTTTATGTAAAATATGAAATACATACATAAAAAAAGTGATGTTGTTTCAGTTTTTAATCTTATTCTCCTCTCCCCCCCCCCCCCCCCCCCGGCCAAAGTTTTGATAAGTTCCTTTTGCTGTAAGGAATATTGAAAATCAATGTACTCTTATAATGCAATGTAATATTATGACTACAATACAACATTCATTTAATGTTTCTTTTTTATGTTAATATTCTGAGGTTTACATTCCTGTACATTTTACCTGTGGCAACCTTAGGTGACACAGTGACATAGTTGCAGAAAAGAAATTGCTCATGAAAGTTAGATATTCTTAATTTCAGTAGGAAACAGAAACTTGCATATTTAAAAATTCTTCTACGGTATATCACTAATAATATTGATATCTTTGTAATTAAATATACATATTTTGTTTAAATTAGAAAATATGTCATTATGAAATAACATCTTGCAGAAAGCAAAAATAAAATAAAAATATTCTGTCATAGATATTTTAATTAATATGGTTTTGCTTCCCCCCCCCCTTTTTTTGTGAGAAAAACAGTAGGGTGATTTATTATTAATAAATGCAATAAAATTTATTAATGTACTAAATTTAATATTATCTATGTGTAATTTTCAAATATCATTTATTACAAAATTCAGAAAAGACCATTAAAAATAAGCCCAACAGTTTAGCACAAATAATACAAATTAAAAAATCAAATGAGCTGTCTCTGTATTTAATAATTTAAATTATCAAAAATAATTAAATAAAAACTACTGAAATCGCTAAATACCATGTATTAATTCTTAAGAAGATGGCACCACCTCTCAGCCCTCTGACAAAAAAAAAACCTGTTGCCATTTGCTACTATGTAATTGAAGCCGATATTAGGCATACATGGATATATATATATATTCTAATTATTAATTTTGTTTAACATAATTTAAAATTTCACAAGTTCTTTTGGCTCATATGTGTAAAATATATCTTATCATGTCTTGGCTAATTCCGTTAGTTTAGTACTTACAGATAAATTTTTTTAATCCAAAAGATGGCACTGCAGTCACCGAGTTTGGCTATTTTTGGGTAATTTTAAAACGTAGTTTAGCTATTTTTGTGAATTTTCATCTGGCAACCCTGGGATGCTATTGCCATCTCATACACATACCGTAATTTCGCGCCTATAGTCCGCGGACTATGTGTGTTTAAAAAAGCAATTTTTTCACCCGCGGACTATACGGTGGTGCGGATTATCTGCTAGTTATTCACAGTTCAAATCCTCAAAATCACAATTAAACAAACGAATACAAACTGTCGATTCTGACGATCAAATATAACCATAAACGAAAGAATAAGACACAAAGAAAACATCGTATCGTATATCGTATCGGTAGCAAACCATGGAGCATAAAGCAAAAGATCACTATTACGATTGCACGCTGCTGAATATCCCTGTACTGTTATTTTTTTAATTATGTTCGCAAAATATCGTCGAAGTTTTACTGGTGAGCAATACCAATGACAAACTTTGAGATAATCTTCCAAAAAATATATCTCCTAGTGCTGAATCACATACAATCAGCCATACTGCATTTCTAGTAGGAAAGTAAAACTCACTCAATGACTCGACCATTAAACCGGGAATTCCGATAGAAAATGTAAACATCAACTTTAAAGGTTTCTTTTAATGTATAAATTTTTAAAATATGGTTTATTAATGAGAAGTACTTCTTTTCTTTATACTATTTATTTGAATAGTGGGAATGCTTTAATATTTTTATATAAAACTACATAATAGTGATTTACTTGCTGTTTTCTTCGGGTTATATTTTTCTCCCGCGGACTATACGATGGAGCGGACAATCTGATGATATTTAAAAAAAAAAATTATAAAACTTCACCTGTGGACTATACGATGGTGCGTACTATGCACACGAAATTAAGGTAGCTGCCCAAAATGCTGCTGCAAAATTACCTTACTCTATTGATGATTTACTGCAAGATATTTACTATTAGTTAAACAAAAGTACAAAGCGACAGCAGGCGTTGAAGACTTTTCAGTCATTGTGTGGCACTGAAGCAAGGAAAGTGATGAAACATTCAGTGACTCGATGGTTCTCCTTCATTCCTCTTTAGCACAAAAAATCTTGCCTCAGAATTCATGAATATGTTATTCTCATTAAGGGTGGAAGAAAATTCTTCCATTCTCTCCACCCAAGATTTCACATTTGAATTTTTAACAGCTTGGCCTGAGCCAGACGCATTATTCGAAATACCAAAATTTGTCGCCATAATAAGAGAAAAAAAGGGAAAAGGGGTGAGTGTTTCTTCCAACACATAAACGCAAAGGGTTTTTAAGAATCCTCTTTGGGACACCCATAACCACTCACCAGCTACCAGGTTGCCAACCCAGTTCAGGCATCACATGTGGTAGTCGTGTTAGTCCGGTGTTTCTCGTTCGAGTAGTCACCGTTGTCTCACCTTCACCAAAGGCACCAGTCTCCCAGTGTGATCCCAAGGCTAGACTACTGTGGCACCCTCACCAAAATCTTTGCCCCAATAGCCAGCGTCACATCAACACCTGACTTAACTTGGTTAATGGATTATTAGTTAGTGTTTTTTTTTTTTGTTGTTGCCTTTTATAGTTTTTATTATTTTTTTTTTTTACAGTTTTTCTATTTTTTTAATAACAACCAACACAGAAAAAAAAATGGTGTAAGTCAGAACACAACAAAAGTATATTAGTAAAACAAGGTGAGTGGTGTAATTTTTTTTTTTTTTTTTTTTAGAACAACAAAACAATGGACCAAGGACTTATTGGCAATGAAAAAGAAAAGACAATCCAAAAGAAACAACAAAGTAAAAAAAAAAAAAAACAGACCAAGAACTTATTGGCAGTGGAAAAAAAGGTGAACAACCCAAAAGTAAAAAATAAAGAAAAAATAAATAAAAGAAAATAATAAAGAAAAGTGAAAAAAAAAAAGGAGAAAAGGAAAGATCACTTGGGCCCGGGGTGCATGACTCCTCCTAAATACCTGAAGAAGGTACCCCCCTGGGGGCCAAAAGAAGTAAAATTCTTTCCTTTTTGAAGTTTACTAGCTTCAGATTGCTTTTGTTTAGCAAGGAAAGAATGAATTCCTTTTAAACGACTGATACTTTGTGAGTAATGTAAATAATGTTTAAAGAAGTGTTTACATTTTCCTTTTCATCCTTTGACAAAAAGCTGTAATAATACACAAATAAGGCATCCTTTAATTCATGGAGTCTATCACAAACTGTCAGCATTTGAAGAAAACACATTTCAACAGGCCTCAAAAGTTTTTCACAGAACTTGAATTGAGCAAAGTTTGTACTTCGGAGAATAATTTTGGCTTTTGGAGAATCCTGAATATCATAATAAATATTACTTGAAAAACCCTCAATTAAGTTGGCAAATTCCTGAAAAAAGTTTTTTGCTGAATTATGCAAAATATGGACAATATCTCCATGAAGATAGGAATTTTCTTTTCTCATTAAAGTTTCAACACCACTTTTACACCCTCTCATAGTATTACAATTATCCATCAAGCAGCTTATAACTTGAGAGAAGTTTAAATCATTTTCTTTCAGAAGTTCTTTTACTTTATTGAAAAGGTTGTTAGCCATTGCAAAATTTTCTTTTTTAGATCCAAAATGATCTGTAACCACAGCTTTTTGCTCTTCATCATAGAATCTTACCATGACATTTAAGATTTTATCCATAGCATTATTTGTGCCTTCATCTATATTTAAAGAGAAAAATTTCCTTTCAGTTGTTCAACTAATTCCTTCCTCATAAGTTTTGCAGTGCCATGTGCTGTAAGGTATGTAGCTGTAGTCCTAGACATTTTCAGTTTTGACAGTGCTAATTTATCACTTGAGAAGTCTTTGGAGCCAGGCTATATTATGGAAGGGTGTTTTCGCACAAAAAAGCTGTCATAACTGCTTTTTGATGAGCAATTCTGTCAGATACAGACACTTTGGCCTTAAGAGGAGCAACTCCAAGCAAAGTTTCTAAATGCTGCTGTGCTCGTACCCACTTTTGGTGATCAGCATCATTACTATGCTTCAATAGAACTTTTTTGCCATTGTTTCCGTAATTTAACTTTTTACTGCACAATACACAAAAACAAAATCCTGCTACTTTAATTTTGCGGCACCAAAACCTGAATTTGACGCCATGTGAATCTGCTGCATCTAACCATTGCCATCGATTTTTAACATCATAATCATTAACTGCCTCTGGATTTTTTGAATCTATAAATTAAATGGCTGATTGCATAATAAAAACAAATTTAGAAAAAGACGTGCTAACTACAACGTCAGTGAAAATCCATTCACTGCCGTGTCCGTGTGCACGTGCATCAAAATCAGAAAAATCAAAACATCGCGTAACCAATTACCAGTGTTGCCAAATAATTCGTTAAATCTACAAAGCGATGCTCATACAACGTATTCGGTTGCTACCCCACGCCACTACTATTATGTGTACGCATCAGATTTGATAATAGCAAACTCTTTAGGAGAAATTCAGGAACGTGCATGCGTGAACCCCTACATTTCTCCGGCACGAAAGCGACCAGACGATCGTTTCTTCCTTCCATCTGGCTTCTTATGCTGTCTCCTCCACTCGCCGTCATTAGCCGGAGCACAGCGGGAGAGTCTCCGATAGCGAAGGTAGTATTAAAAGTTATCCTATTTTTCCGTCTCGCTTCCGTCCTTATTTTAGTAAAAACCAGATCACTAATATTTTGTTAACATTTAATCATTTTGACATCCCACATATTAAAATATTTTTTTGATTTTTGCTCTAAAATTAAAATTTTCCTAACTTTTAACACTTGGCTCAATCCTAAATTGCACATGGAACACAACGTAATAAAATCTGTTAAAAAATTTACTTTCGAAACAATAAAATTAGCGATTACAGAAAGAAAAATGGAAAATATCCAAGTGTGGCTTTTTTTTTTTTTTTTTTTTTTGTCGCTTAATATATGGATGACTTTTGGGAGGTGCTGAATCAGTGGAAGCAGTGCAAAATTTGGTCACCTAGCTTCATGCATTATTTAATGCAGGAGGATTCAACTAGCTTCAGGCCCTATTTAATGCTGGAGAATTCAAACTAAGAAAATGGGCATCAAATTATCTGGAAGCACTAGTGCTACTCCCAGACTCTTTAAAGGAATCCACATCAGAATTATCCATGAAGCCAGATTTAGTCACAATGTATTTTAGGCTTAAATTGGGACTTAAATTCTCAGGTCAAGGTTAGTTCCGAAGAAATGATCACAACCAAGAGACAATTATTGTCAGTTATTGCATGGACATTTGATCTGTTGAGCCTCTTATCTGTCGCTATTCTTTTAAAATTGTTTTTGCAAGATGTTTAGAAGTAAAATCTTCAGTGGGACAATCTTTTACCACCAGATACTCAAGTTAAGTAGAATGAATTTTATGCCAAAATCGCCTCTTTTGAATCTATGTCCGTGCCTAGATTTTAATTTTGGTTGGTTGGTGTCTTCTTATGGCGCAAGGTCCAAAGAAGGACATACTGTGCCAAACAGAGATGTTAAAATAATCCAAAGATAAGCACATGGATGGGGGACTACCCCCATCCCCAAAGTCAAGAAAAAAGATACTTTACAAAATTAATGCAGTTACATAACAATTAAAACAAAACAGCACAAGATAAAAAAAAAGAGTAAAATCAAATTTCACTATAAATACCCGAATGTTTTAAAAAATGTATCAGTTCTGAATGAGGATTGCTACCCAGAAGGCTTGTCAAATTTGGTTAGGATGATTTAAAAAAACTGCCGATAAAGATGACGGAGACAAGGACAGTCGGTCAGGATATGGCGAATGGTAAGTTGACTAAAGTGACATTTGGGACAAGAAGGTTCACTTTCCCCTAGGAGTAAATGCCGGTGTGTAAATTGTGAATGCCCAATTCTAAGTCTAGTAATAATATCATGTTTTCTTGAAGTTAATGTAGGCCATATTTCAATGTTTGATTTAATCTCCTGTAATTTATTATTATTTTCACATTCCCACTCTCGTTGCCAGATACTTCTTAGTGCAAGTTTTATATCTTCATATGGAATTGGACATTCAAGGAGTCAATCCCTGCTTTGCAGCTCTATCTGCAGCTTCATTACCTTTAATGCCAATGTGAGAAGGAACCCAGCAAAATAAAATTTTGTATTCCTTTCTATGAAGTTCGTTATGAATTTTTAAAACTAAAGTAAAAGAGGTAGAGCAAGAGCTAGAAGTCAAGGAATCCAAGACACTCTTTGAGTCAGTATAGATGATGAATTTTCTATGACTATGGGATGAAATGAGTTTGAGAGCAACATCAACAGCAATGAACTCTGCAGAAAAAATGGAAAATGTACTAGGGAGGCGATAGCTAATAACAGTGTTATCCAGAACGACACCACAGCCAACAAGTCCACTCATTTTTGACCCATCTGTATAAATATCAATGTAGTCATTGTATGTGTGGCGATGAGATGCGAAAAGTGTCTGAAAAACGGTTGCATCAGTACTGGATTTGTCGAAACCATTGAAGAGGTGTATGACAGTGACAGTCTTGGAGTTCCAGGGAGTCATATATGAAAAAGAGCGAGAGCGAACATGAATGTCACTGAGTGTGTTGTACCAGAAATAATGTTTTTTACTCTCAGTCCTAATGGTCGGATGCAAGAAGGGCGATTCTGAAAAAGAGATTGATCTGGGCTGCCAATATGAGGTTGGAGTGGGTGATGAGAATGAGAAAGTATGTGATAATACAACTCCAAGGAGAGCTTTTGTGATTTTAAATTTGGAATCAAGCTTTATTTTCAAGCAACAGGGCTATTGTGATGCTTCCACAAAAGCTTATACTGCTGTGGCCTATATTCGTCCTAACCAAAATTCTTCCTTGAAATTAACACAGCCAAAACATGTGTAGCACGCTTAAAAACCTATAACTTTACCCAGGTTGGAACTTTCATCATCCTTATTGCTGTCTGAACTTGTGACAGTCGTCAAGTAATCTTTAAATTGTCCTATTTCAAAAGTTATCCTATGGACTGACTCAACCATTGCACATAGTTAGATACTAAATCTGCCTTTAAAGGGAAACAAATTTGTCCTGCACAGAGTTAACAAAATCAGATCCTTGACAAATCTGACCACTTACTCAGTAAATTCAACCCAGCAGACTGTGCAACTGTGGACTATTACCAGATAAGTTAAAGGAATCTGAACTGTGGTGGTCCGGCACAGACTGACAAAAGATACCAGTCTCAGTTCCCGAATCAGTAACATTGCCATTAGCTCAACTACCATTGTAAGCTGTTTGAGAAAATGGTAAAAGGGTCTTTTTCAAAATTCAGTGCCATTTAGAAATATAAGTTAAAAAAAAAAAAAAAAAAAGTTTAATAAATTAGTAATTATTTTTTTTATTTTGTTTGTCATGTCTGTTACTAAGATTGAAGTATATTTTCACAATAAAATAGAGTTAGAGCTGAATGTCCATCATTATCACATATTTCAGTTTTTAGTGCTGTACACAGTCTTTACTGCTGAGAGTGAAAAATATGGGACAGTGTCCTCAAATAACCTCTCTATACTCTTGTCAATTTCACATTTTTCCCGCTGACTTTCTTTTTCTATTGTCAATGCATGCCCTGCTGCATGTTTTGCACGAAGTTCCTTACTACATAATTTTTTATATTGTTTTCTTCAGATCTGATCATTTGTAATAATGTTTTATTCAAACAACTTGAAATTATTTGCAGTGAAATTCCTTTAGTGCTATGAAAAGGTTTTTTTAACTTGCCTAATGAATCTTCCAATGGGAAACATGAAGTAGCCCAGACAGGTCCCCATAATTTTACTGCAGTTGGTAAATGAATCTTATAAGTTTGTTCAGTAATTCCATAAATGTCTGGAATTCCGGCAATAAACTTCTTAAGTGAAGTTTTTCTTCCTCAGTAATATTTACTCCAAGAAGAAGTTTTACACCATATACTAGTAACAACCAATTTTTATATACTCTATTGTCTAATATGGTTAATAAAACTGGTGATGTTAAAAGAAACACTCTCCTTATCTAATGCTTTCCAAAATGCAATGCCATTAGTAGATCACAGTATTCTTGTCATTTCATGAGGCTGCTTCATGTGCTTACACTGTCAAAAAAAAAAGTCCTGTTTGCTGCCAGAAATTTTCTGTAATTCAGTAAAATATGTTCGATCAACGCAATGTTTACATTGATAGAACATATTTTTCTGAATTACAGAAAATTTCTGGCAGCAAACAGGACTTTCTTTTTTTGACAGTGTAATGCAACCATTTAGAGTCTGAATGCAAGATTTATTCAGGGATTAAATTTGATTTGACATTCCAAGGAAAAGGTTGGCAATGTGCCGTGTAACTCCTAAAAGTACGGAATGCATATACACTGTTAAAAAAATGCAACTCTGCAGCCAGAAAATTATGTTTTGTCAACGTAACTTTTCCATAATCTACAACTTCCTTCTTAATAACAGAGAATTTTTGGCAGCAAAGTTGCATTTTTTTAACAGTGTAATCTGGCACAAAGCTCAGCTATAGATTGTTCAGCATATGCTACATTAATGTTCATAGTGGCACAATTGTATTTTCTTTATAATCATAAACACAACAAAAACCTCTACCTTTCTCAACATGTATGCCCTTATGCTCACAAAATCTGCAAACAAATTTGCCATTAAACTGCATAAAATTCTGAACCAAAGCCCTTGCAGGACCATAACAGGTGCACAATATTGGAAGTACTTTAATGTTAGTAAAAGTAGATCCATCCATCCAGTTAATGCTGTTATTGGATAATTCCAACATTTCAGTCACAAAAGTTTTCAAAAAATTATTATTCATCAACTGTTTGTCTCTACCGAACCATAACCCACAAACTATAGTATTGTCCTTTCTTTTAGCTGGAGACAACTCACTGTATGTGCCATATGTCATACTGAGCCTTCTTATGCATAGGAAGGCACTGAAGAATAAAGCTTACCATCTGAGACATCTTTGTAATTTTTATTTTATGCACTATCAAAATCTGCTTTATATTTTAAAATCTCTGACATAATACTATTTCTTTGAAGTTTAAATTTAATTTGTTCTTTTATAGACATGTACAGAAAAAATTGCCCTGATTTCACATTTGAATTGAGATCAAAAGCTCTTTATAACAGAAACACTCATCAGGCTTTTCTATATCAGCTAGTTTGCTTACGATGGGGCAGGGCTCGATCGTCAGTGGCACGTGTGCTTAAACGTGGTGGTCAAGAAAGAAAATCAGTCTTGTCAAACTTCGTACACCGTATTTGCTAGTGAAAAAGCTGGAGCCTCCCATGCGAAACTGGTACGGCCACTAGCAACATAAAGAAGTTAAAAGGTTGAATATTGTATGCAAAATTAGATGTATGATGCAGATTAAAAAAAAATAATAATAATGACGCTAGTATCGATTTAAATAAAATTTTGTGTATATACCACTTACTGATTAAGAAAAATTACACTGAGTGTTACACATATCTGTGGGAGGAGGGAGTTGCTACGAGGAGAACAGAGTAAAAATGTGGTTGTTTTTATATCGACTATTTATATGAAACTTTCTATGACTATCACTTACTTTTTATTAAAATTATAATGAAAGTTTCCTGTAGTTAAAAAAAGGGGCAAGTGGGTGGCAGATGAAAAATAAAATGTTTTTTAACAACACTTATTATCGATTTCTTTATTGACATTTTGTGCAAATGTCATCTTAAAATATATATAGAGTATTTTTCTGCTTTTTTTTCTTGTTATGCACTATTAATATTAGTATTCAATGAAAGGCAAAGCAGCGAATAGGCGGGCAGAGCACTGCAGTGGTTAAAGTGAGTTGGGGGGGAAGTTGGTAATGAAATAATAATCAATAGAAACAAAACTCAATATAAAATAAGCCCCATACAATTCTATATCAACAGAATAACAATTTGTTCCAATGAAACCTTACTGAAAAATGAAATTTATAAAATAGTGGAAAGGGCAGGTTACAGTAGAAAATTAAAAAAACGACTTGAATAAAATAAACGATGGTAAAAAAAAAACAATAAAAAATTTACCACAGTGATTCCATATAACAAAGGTACCTCAATTAAAATATAAAAACGAAGCAGCCAACCTAAATATAAATATACCAATTAAACCAAATAAAAATATTTTTCAACGAATCCGCAAATTAATCCCCTAGAAACGGCAGGTATCTACCAAATACAATTTGAAACTGAAATAATACTTCTGGCTACTATATAGGCATGACCAGAAGAAAAATCAAGAATGGAATAAGTGAACACAAAAACGATATTAAGTACGAAAAACAACTACCGCAATAACTAAAACCAATCATGAATAAAACATAAAAATATACTTCCAAAATGTTAAAAAAAACTTGCTAATTTTAATAATTACAGCTATGCCATGAGATGCGAAACTATAGAGATAATGGCGAAAGAAAAGAGCTGCAACGATAAACAAGCCAATGAAAACCTGGATGACAGATGGCGTGCAGTATTGAAGGAAAGTGAAAGAAGGAAGAGGCAAAACATGACAGGAGCAAAAAAAGTAGGCTGTTTTTAGAGATTTTAATATCATTTTTAATTTTTTTAACCCTCTAAAGTCTTGATTTTCTAATTCTTTCACAGTGATAATTTGCCAATTCCAGTGTTTTCAGGACCATCTACTGCAAACTGTGATGATGTTGAAATGTTAGAGGGATCAGACAATCGGACGAGCAGCAGTGAAAGTGAGTTTGAAGAAAGTAGTTCTTCAAAACAGGGATTTTCTCAAGAAGAGCTCAATGACTTGGTTCGTGATTTGAATTTATCAAAAAAATCAGCCGAAATTCTTGCTTTGAGATTAAAAGAAAAACACTGTCTTCAACCTGGTGTTACCATTACATCCTTTAAGACCAGAGAGCAAGACCTTCTTCCTTACATTACCGAAGAAGATAAGCTTGTATTTTATAACAATGTTTCTGGACTGTATGGGCCTTCCTGAATATAAGCCTGAACATTCGAGGCTTTTTATAGATAGCTCAAAAAGAAGTCTGAAATGTGTATTGCTGCACAATGGAAATAAATTTGCTTCAGTTCCAATCGGTCATACTACCAAACTAAAAGAGGAATACCAAAATATTAAAATTGTTTTAGAAAAGATTTCGTACGCAAAACATCAGTGGTCAGTATGCGTCGACTTGAAGATGGTGATTTTTTTATTAGGCCAGCAAGGTGGGTATACTAAATATCCCTGTTTCATATGTCTATGGGATAGTCATGCAAAAACAGAACATTGGATTAGAAAGGTCTGGCCTTTGAGGGAAAATATAGAGGTAGGGAGAGCAAACGTGATTCATGAACCACTGATAAGTTGAGAGAATATCCTTCTTCCACCACTTCACATGAAGCTTGGACTAATGAAACAGTTCATCAAAGCTCTTGATAAGACTGGTGACTGTTTTAAATATGTGTGTAAAAAATTTCTAGCCCTGAGTATGGAAAAATTAAAAACAGGCACCTTCAATGGACCACAAATCGGTACTCTTATAAAAAAAAAAAAAACCACTGTATTTGTAAACCATATGACACAAATTGAATCTGAAGCATGGCTATGCTTTGTTTTAGTGGTCAAACATTTTTTGGAGAATCATAAAGCACCAGACTGTGCAGAATTGGTTGCTAAAATGCTTCAAAATTTTCACACATTAGGAGTTACTATGAGCATTAAATTGCATTTTTTGCATAACCATTTGGACAGATTCCCGGATAATCTGGGCAGTTACAGTGAGGAACAAGGAGAATGGTTGCACCAGGACATCAGGATAATGGAAGAAAGATACCAAGGTCGATGGGATCGCCACATGCTGGCAGGCTACTGTTGGACTTTAATAAGGGAGCAAAACCATGACAAAAAAGCTTACAGAAAAAGTTTTTTGTAATTTTTGTTTTAATTTGATGAACAGCATGTATATTTTTTGTTTTTATATTGTTTATAAAGGATATTATAAAATTATTTATCTTTATAATATCGTTTATAAAGGATCTTAATAAAAAAAAAAATTCAATACATATTGGTATTTTTATTTAGGTTTTTTCAGTGAAATAGCTAATAGTCTTTTTTAAAAAACTAGAGCCAGTTTGACAAACCTAATAATTTTTTAGTATTCAGCACACTAGTCTTATACAGAATTGGCTTTAAGCTACCAATCCGTAAAATGACTGTTCCCCAGTGTTATTGATTAATTTATATATTTGAATTTTTTTTTTTTTTTCCAGTTGCACAGTGCAAACTGAGGTGGAAAAATATTCGCAACAGTTATCTGCGCCATCTCCGGAATCAGCCTGCAAGTGATTCTGGAGGCAGTGCAAAAATGTCACCATATTGTTTGCATGAATATTTGCAGTTTTTACGACCTTTCACAAAGCCAAAAAAAAAGGTTTCTCGGTATTCATGTACATCATTCCATACAGTGGATATATTTTGCAGCTCAACGTTTAACCTGCTAACCAATGTTATGTATATACATATATTTATATTTTCCATTTAAACTAGTTTATTTTTGAGATGTCATCAACCAATGTCTAAACTGTGCTAAAAAGGTGATAAAAGAAAAGAAGCCCCCCCCCCCCAAAAAAAAAAAAGAAAATTAAATAAATAAATAACTAAATAAAGCCTTGAAAACATGAAATGTTTCTAATACAAGGGATGTAATTTGCTAAGCAATATAAAACTTATTTTTAATAATTATTTCAAATGGCAGTTAATGTGTATTAGTCTTTATATCATTTCTGCTAAATTATTTAATTTTGTGAAAATCATTTAATCGTTAAAATTATTGCATGAACTCATAATTATTTCACTTTTTCATTTTCTGCAGTTTTTCCAATTTTTAACAGAAATTAGTAATTAGCCTTGTTTAAAAAATATAAGGTAACATTTTAATTCGCTTTATTTATATGCGACCTGGGTTTAATCTTGGCACTTCTCATCTACCAACTTTAAGCATATAACCAATCGGCCACTGTTTGGCTTAGGTGTATTAGAAAAGAAAGATTTCTGTGAAATTATTTTCATGTGCCTCATCCGTTTGGGTTTTATCAGAATTTTCAAGAATATTTTCTTCCTGTAGTTCATTTAAGTTTATCATTCATAATAGGACAATTTAAAAAAATAAATTTTTATTCATTAAAATATAAATATAAATAAACTTCGTATTTTTATGATTAAGTTATAAAGAATTTTTTTTAAATTAAATAATTCTATTTATATGCATTTTACAAAAAGAAAAAAAACTGGATTTTAATAATTATTAAGTATTGCTTCATTAAAATTTTCGTATTGAATAGATTTACATAAAATAGTTTTAATTATCATCCCTCTACATTACTTAACAGTGTTGCACTGTTAGTTTTCAGAAATTTTGAAAAATTTGATTTTTATTCATTTATATTTAGCATTCCTGAAGTCCCCTAATTTTCTTTATATTGACAAACAACTCGTGTTAGTCATGCAGCACCGCCACAGCATAACTAACTTAGTTTTGTATATGAAGTTGCATTAGTTTTTTTCCCTTTGCAAAGCATTTAAATTGATTTTAATTAAATTTAAAATGTAGTCTTCAAATACACAAAAATATATGAATAATAAAAATAATTCTGACAATTTTAAACCAATTCCTTAAAAATAATAAATGATATTATGTCGTTTTTCTCCTAAATAAAATATACTCGTCTTCAAATTTTTGTTTTGCAGGAAAAAAATAAAATAAATACTAGAAAGAAAAAAAAAATGTTTAAGAATTCTTTTTAAAGAAAAAAAAAAAAATTAAGAGGGGACAGATTTCTACTCCGTCTTGATAAATAATATGGTAACACAACAGTAGGGGAAAAGCAGGTTAGATGATACCTACACTTTCCTGGTTAATTAAATCTTTTTACAGGTGAAGTGCTGCCACCTATTGTTTGCTAATGTAACAGGAACTCACTAGTATTAACTTCAAGAGGTAGCAAGCCAAAGTATTTATGATATCAAAGAAAAAGTGATTTGAGTTATCTTAAGGGAAATCTTTGAAACCAGGTAAGTGGTCTTCTGTTTCAATTATCTTTAGAGTATTTTAGTAATTCCCCCCTCCATGTTGGAGTACATATTTATAACTTTCACTTCAGGTTAGTTTTTCTTTTTGGAAATAAGTTGAAATGCCTGAAAAAGAAAAGGAAAAACAAAATGGTGGTAATTGAGTTAGTTGATACAAAACATGTTGGGTATCAACTAACCCTTCTTGTGTATTAACTAACTCAAATTTTTTAAGTCATTAATATTCACCCCTAAGTACCTTACAGATCTGAATTAATTACTAAATTTTATTAAATTTATATATGAAACATACATACTCAAAATTACATCATTATATAGAATAAATTTAAACAACAATTTTTATCAAAACTTTATTTAAGAGGTAAGTACTTTCAATATAAAATATGATAGCAAGCAATAAAAAAAGTTATGTTTACAAAGACAAAAAATTAGAATCCCATTAGCTTTAAAGAAATCTTGAATTTCTTTTCTATTTATTATTTTTATTGTCATTATTATTTTTATTTCATTTAAGCTAATTCCTTTGTTATTGTTTGGTAGTAATCTTACTTCTGTATCGAAACTAATTCACCTGTAAAATGAATAAGGTTTTTCTGAAATCATTTGGATTTATCTAATTTAATTTGGTCACTTAAACTCATTTAAATTTAATTATAAGAATTTTACTTGTGTAATGATAAAGCCTATTTCAATGTTGCAGGAAAATGCCGAATATTTATAAAAGATAAACTACCCGGGCTGTAAGAACACCACCTGATGTAATGGAAAGAGCTGCAGAAAAGGTGAGAGAAGGCAGTTCATTATGTGGTGCAGCAGAGAAGTTTGGTATCTATAAGATGACTCTGTCTCGATATATCAGGAAACGCCAAACTAATCCTAATGCAGTAACTGGGTATGCAGCTGTTGCCCATGCACACTTTATCTTTATTAATGAAATGGAAGAAGATCTGGCAATTCATGTAAAATATCTAGCCAATATGTTTTATGGACTGTCTCTAGACAAACGCTGTAAATTAGCATTCAGTTTTGCATCCCGCAACAACGTAAAGATACCAGAGTCGTGGAAGGAGAATCAGAAAGCTGATAAAATGTGGTGGTTAGGATTTAAAAAACGTCAGAAGCTGTCCATACGATCTCCCGAAGCTACATCACTTGGGAGAGCTACGGCATTTAATCAACATATTGTTGGAGAATTCTATGACAATTTAGCTCATGTTATGGATAAACACAAAATAAGGTCAGAAGATATTTATAATCTGGATGAAACAGGATGCATTACAGTCCAGAACCCACAGAACATTATCGCTGAAAAGGGAAGAAAGCAAGTCGGTTCAGTAACATCAGCTGAAAGAGGAGAATTAGTTACTGTTGTATACACAGTCAGTGCTAAAGGCAATGTGATTCTACCCATGTTTATTTTTCCTCGGGTTCACTATCGTGATCATTTCATTAGAGGAGGACCACCGGGTTGCATTGGTCAGTGTAACCAATCTGGTTAGATAAGTCAAGAACTCTTTCTTGTTTATCTTAAACATCTGATTCATCAAACCCATTGCACCACTGAACGTAAAATTTTGGTGATTCTCGACAACCATGAGTCACACATCTCCCTTGATGCAATTGATGAGGCAAGAAGAAATGGGGTAATTATGTTAACAATACCACCACATACCTCACATTGTCTCCAGCCCCTTGATAAAGCAGTGTTTGGTCCTTTTAAAGCAAATTATAACCGGGCCATGGATGGTTGGCTGAGGAGCAACCCAGGTAAAACAGTCACAATTTATGACATTCCCAGTTTGGTCAATGAAGCCCAGTTTTCAGCAATGTCAGCACAAAATATCATCTCCGGATTTCAATCGACTGGTATTTATCCTTATAATTGCAACATTTACACTGCTGCAGATTTCACTCCCGCTGACTTGACAGATCGTGAAGTTCCTGATATTAATGCATAGGAGACTACTGAAATACCACCACAATCAGAGACCACCAATGCAACCAAAGGCAGTCCACAACCAGGAACATCCCAAGTGAGCAGACTTCAACGAAGAAACACCTCTCAGCTTCTTGATGGGGGTAGTAATGACTCTGTTCTAAAAAAAGCTGAATGAAGTTTGAGATAAGAAATTCCAATCCAGTAACATCTCCAGAAGTGAGTAACTATGTTTCTCCAGGTATGATATATCAAATACCCAAAGCAGACTCAAGAAAGACTAAGCGCTCAAGGAAGAAAGGGAAGACAATGATCATAACATCTACGCCGATACGAAATGAAATTGCTGAACAAAAGGCGTGTAAGAAAAAAAAATCTACTGGAACAGCAAAAATAAATCTTTTTAAGGAAAAGGAAAGTTCGTCACACGGTGATGACTCCAGCAGCTTTTCTGATGAATCGATCATAGAGTATGATGACAGTTCTGATGAAGACATTTTCTGATGAGATAATTGAAGGTGATTTTGTTATCGTTAAAGTCGAAGGGAAAGAAGGAAAGGAAGTGCATTTTATTGCACGAATTGATATTGTTGGAGAGGGAGAATATGAAGGAGTGTTTCTTCAGAAACTTTCTGGGCGAATGAACGCTGAAGAAGACGTTAGATCTACTTTTATACTAAATGATAATGACGTAGTATCATTCCCAGCAACTGACATTCTTTACAAGCTCCCACAACCAAAAGTTGTAGGAGGCTCTTCGAGGCATCCTGCTCAATTGAGATTTAAATACAACCTGAGCAAATGGAACATTAAGTAACCTGAAAATTGCTGCCTTTTTTAAATAACTGAATATCAAACTGCTTTAACTCAAATTTACTATAGAATCTGCTCTTTTCAACTTTTGTAATGGTGGTTGTTTTTTGTTTTATTTCATATTGTATTGCCTTGATTTTAGTGGCTCTCTATCTTATGTTTTTTAATTAATGTGTATCATTATGTTATAATCATTTTGTAACAGTTTTTATTAAGAACATATCGTTAGTTTTTAAAATAAATTACTTTTGTATGACATTCTTATGAAGTGTATCAACTAACCTCACAGGATGTATCAACTAACCTTATACATAAGGTTAGTTGATACATTACACATATTTTTTTCAGGGCAGTAATACCAAGATAAAAAAAAACCTGAATGTTTGGCAGCGGGCACACACATAAACAATATTTTAAAGTTATGCTAGGTCACTTTAAACAATACTTTCTAATAAAAACCCTCCAGTAAATGGGGAAAAACTAAAAAATGTATCAACTAACCTGCCCTTCCCCTACACCATTTTACAAGATACAATGCTTATTTTCACGTTTGTTTACAATTGGAATCGATGGCACAAACTGATTTTCAGGGTCGAAAGAGAGTGCCATCTACGTTATTCTGCGGCATGCATTGATCTTTACAGTTTTGTTACGGCCGCTTACGATATTGGCGCATTGCTGCTCAGGAGTGATCTAGTAGGGCCGTGGATAAAGTATAATTTTAAATAAGAATTTTGAAATCAGAAAAAACCAACCCTGCTGGCCTGGCACGTTGATGCCATAAAAAAAAAAAAAAAAAAAAAGTTGAAGAAATCAGACCTCAAGCACACTAGTTCGCCAAAAAATAAATCTGACAAGGAAATATTCAAAAGGTTTTGTCTTCAAAAAAATATTGAAAAAAGTTATCAGCTGGAATGAATTACAGCAACCACAAAAATTTAAAAACTAAGCATATTTGGCGATTTCACGCTGTTAGACAATTTATTTTGAGTACTTGGCGGAGAAGTAAAACACGGTTCTGTTTGTACATGGCAATCTCGGTGCTAGGTAATTTATCGCGTAACAGAGCTAAATTGCGAAAAATGCTTAACTTTGATAATTTTTTCTGGTCTCTGTAATTTATTTCAGCTGATAATTTTTTCACTTTTTGGTGTTTTATGAAGAGCAGAATCACAAGAACTGTTTTTCTCTAGCTTTCAAGGTTTTGGCATTTCATGTTATGTCATTGGCATAGATTAGATAGGCAAATTAGCATTAAGATTAAAATTATTAAATGAAATCCTTAATCATTTTAGATAAGCTGTTGAATGGTGTTGACTTACATAATGTCCATGAGTTTGCAGCTAAAAAAAAAAAATAAAAAAAATAAAAAAAAAATTGAAAATTTGAATGAAAAAAATAAATAAATAAAAAGGCCAGCCCAGCTATGACATTTTAAAATTTTGTAATTAGCATTTTTCAAACTATTAAGATTTGAAAGACTTAATTACATTTTTTTTTTTTTTTTTAAATAGATGTCAACTTTAAATTTATTATAGTAATTTTAATAATCAGAGGACTTGTTTTAAAAATTAAAAATTTTATTTATAATCTTGGGGCAAAATAAAACTTGATATTTGCAGAGTGAAGAACAATTTTATTTCCTATATTTAAGTGTGTTTTTTTTTCTTCATGAAATTACCATAATTCTACAGATTGATCAAAAAATTTTTTTAAAAGTAGGAGGCTTTCATTATGTTAGTAAAAAAAAAAAAAAAAAAAAAAAAAAAAAAGAATGAACACATATTTTGTATTTTTTATAATATATCTCTTGATATGCAAGTTTTTTGTTTCATATTTTGTCTACATAGTATGTATGTGCAAAAAGTAGCACAAAGATGTTAGTTAATTATATTTTGAAAAACACTACTTTGTTCAAGAAGTAAAGTGTTATTTGCATATTTGTTTAAATAGAAAGTGATGTGTAAAGTTGTAAGAAAGTTTTATCATTTGTTTCAATTTTTTTTTTTTTTTTTCCCCTTATAGACAGTTTATCACAGTTGTGTACTTTGCTGTCACAGTCAGCTATTGATGAGGATAGTGACGGGCTAATGGATATTACTGTGCTCACAGATTTTGAGAATTTGGTTAACTATGATCATCCGGATGAAACTTCAGAAAGTTGCCATGTATTACCTGATGATCCTACACTACATGATATACCAGGAGAACATGATTATGCAGCACATGATATAGCGGTACAGAATGAATTTAATGAAGTTATTAGAATCGATGAAATGATTCAACAAAAAAAGACAGAGAAACAAGAAAAAAAAAACTACAATTGAAGATATTGCTGCTGAGTACTTTACAAAGAAAGCAAATGAATCAGCAGCGGATTCTCAGATGGCTTATTAAGCTATTTTAAAAGTCTGTTGCCAGATATACGACAGCTGGCACCCAGAAAAGCAGAGACTTTTAAAAATAAAAATTTTGCAATTCATTGATGAATTATCAGACGATTAACTTAATAATTTTAAAGCATACGAATGCAATATTGTTTGTATGTTTTTTCTTTCTTTAAACTTTTTCAGCACTGAATAGTTATTGTTATTTGTGTGTTTTATCTGAGATAAGATTTATTCCATTTAATATAAATTTTCCTAAATTTTTTTTAAATCTATAGGTAGAATTTATAGTGTTTAAAGATGAATTGCCTTAAACAGGATTTTCTACATTGTAAAAAAGTTTCGTAAAATATAATTATATAAGAGTGCTGTTAATTTTAAATGAATGCTTCACTTAACAGAGATTATTGTCTAACTCCAGTGTTATTCCATGTAATAGTAATCAAAATTCCTCCTTACCAGATTTAAATTGCTTTTATATTTTGAAAATTCACAACCTTAATTCATTTTGTTTATTACTTAGTTTGAAGCAGTAATGAACATCAAATACTCTTAATTTTTATCACTTTAAAATTAAATAATTATTTATTTATTTATTTATTAATTATTATTATTATTATTATTATTATTTTTTTTTTTAAGCAAAAGACAAAGCTATTGTGAATTTTCTAAATGAGAAAGCAAAATTAAAAAATATAAAATTAATAATAGTAATTTTTATTACAAATTTCCCTGGAAAATTCAGGAAATTGATCATCTTGAAATTTAGTGGAAACCCTGATATAGAAGTAGTACTCATAGCATATTGTAATGTATTTTCACTGTCATATAATTGTCACAGCAATATGGATACATGAGGCAACATATTTTGCAATACTGACCTATAGCATCCGTATATATTTTTAGTTCAATTGAATGGGCTGAAATGTTTTAGACACTATCTCTGTTTAAGAAATTTGGGCCCGTACACCATAAAGGATAAAGAAATTTGCATTTTATATCTGTACTGCTAGACAGGGTTGGTTGGCAAGTTTTTGCCACTGAATCTTTAGATTTTTTTTTTTTTTTTTTTTTAATTACATAAAATTTTCAACATTAAGAGAAATTTGCACATTCTTCTGGGACCAATTTATAAAATAATTTGGTCCAAAACAAATTCATAAAAATCACAAAAACTCAAGAATAATTTTAAAAAGCTTTGGATAAGAAAATTTAATTTTTGACTATCAGCTGCGAAAATATTTCTATATGCAATTGGCTAAGAGATTTCCTCGGACACTTGTTTGTCTGTATGTGGATGCAAGTTGCCACCCAATTTTCATACTTAATTAAAAAAATTAAGTAAGTTAATTTAAAAAATTTAACTGTCCATTCGAAAAGCTGTTTATTCTGATTAAAACAGAAAAATCACCCCTTTTATTTGATAACTTATTTGTAACAAAATTTTGATTAGATTTTTTTTTAAATTAAAATATGAAAATAATAACCTGGTAATAATAGCCTTAAAGTTGCATGTAAATTTTTAATTATTGCATTTTTTTTTTCAGTATAAAATGAAATATGCTTTCATGCAAAAAGTAAAAAATTATAAAATATTGACATGTTGAGTGCCATGTCAGCCATACTAGACATTTTGTCATATATCTCTAAAAATACGTCTTGAAACTTTAGGTGTATGCAGAACATGTTATACTTCAAACATTTCAGTGAAAGTTTTACCCCAAAAGTAAAAGCAATACTAATTAAAAACTAACACGTTGAGCGCCATGGAAGTCGCCGGTGGCTGACAGTTTAAATTTTTCCTGAACTGCCAACTTTAATAATTTACTCAGTAACATTGATAGACCTGCCTGTTTTTTTTTCCTCAAGACTTGCCGAGTCTCTGGATTTTTTCACTTTATTTTGATTTCTGGATTCCTAACGAAAATCTCTGGCTTTTTCCGATTGCGATACATAAGTTTTGTTTCCATTCCGTGCACCAGAAATTCCCCGACAGGGGGGCACTATATAGAGAAAGTTTATTATATGAATATTTATCAAAAACTGCAATCTTGTTAATAATATTACTGTTAATATTTGTATCATTTCATTTGTTAGCACTGCTCGTGGTTTTGGAGATCATGCCATTCGCTGAGTGTACTAGTTTCTTTTCACAGAAAAAAATATGTACAAGGTGCCTGAAGGAATATTTTTAAGAAAAAATTAATCTTCCGTTGGTCATCGGCCTCTAAGGAGAGGGGGCACGATGGGTGCCATAGAAGATTGGCTCTCTAGAAAGGTGGCCTTTCAATAGAATTTGTCTTCCTATTCACGGAGTAAATTACAGAACATCAGTACCACCTATCAGCTCATATGCACCTAAATTGAATCAGTACACTGTTTTAAAATGACCCTCTCATATACCAAGTTTTATGTAATTATATACGATAGAATCTGATATATAGATTTCCCGTTCATGGGAAAAATTGAAGCACAGGAGCATCACGTATCTGGCTTTATACGCTGAAACTGATTCCACATAATTATATTTGCCCTGTCCTATACAAAGTTACATGCAATAATATACAATAGAATCCGTGATATAGCTTCCTCTTTGCGAAAAAAAATAGCAGTAGAACAGCGCAACTTATCGGCCAATATGCTTCTAAATTAAATAAGCCTGATGTTTCACAATGGCTCTCACACATAACAGATTTTCTTTGATTATACAAAATAGAACCTAAGATATAGCCTTCCATTAAATGAAAGAAATTGCAGTTCAGCAGTGCCACCTATAGGGTGATTTAGACAAAAAGTTAACAGACACTATTTTATACCACAGTACAACTACATAAAAATTTATATGTAATTCTGTACAGTAGTTCTTGAGATACGGTTAGAACAAAATTTTTGTCACACATAGAGAGAAAAATATCTAAAAATATCATGGTCAAGATGTGTTCTGGACCTCTCAAAACATGTATATTCATGGAAAACCAGAATCCGAAAACCTTTACGAATTCAATACTTTCTTCTGTTGAATATAGAATGCAAAACTGGAATGCACCAAATTTGTAAAAGGAAAGAAAAATGCTGCTTAAAGGAGAAAAATTGTAATTTTGTCTTTTCCCCCGACAGATTTTAGGAATATGCCCCGATGGAGGGCCTGTGCCCCCACCCCCTAGCTGGCGCCACCCCTGGTTGTGGGCCCCCCCAGGGGGGTACCTTCTTTAGGTATTCAGGGGGAGTCACGCACCCCGGGCCCGAGTGATCTTTCCTTCTCTCTCTCTTTTTTTTTTTTTTTTTTGGTCCTTCTACCTTTCTTTTATTTCTTTTAATTTTGTTTTTATTTATTTTTATTTTATTTTATTTTATTTTATATATATATATTTTTTTTTTTTTCTATTAAGATTTTGGCATTTTTTCGTCCTTGTATTTTTGGTTTTTACTGCCAATAAGCTCTTGGTACTTGTTCTTGTTTTTTGTTGTAAAAAAAAAAAATAATAAATTGAAAAAAAAATAAAAAATTTGAAAAACTTACAAAAAAAATGAAACAACTTACCTTGTTTTACTCACCTTTTTTGTTTCTACTTACCCTGTTTGTTTTTACTCACATTTATTTTCTGGTTTTGTTCTTGTTGGTTATACTAAAAATACTTAATTTCTAATACATTAACCAAGCTGAGATCGGTGTAGATGTGGCGCTGGTTATTGGGTTGGCGATTTGGTGAGGGTCTCACGGTAGTCTAGCCTTGGGAGCACACTGGGAGACTGGTGCCCTTGGTGAAGGTGAGACAACGGTGACTACTCGAACGAGAAACACCGGACTAACACGACTACCACATGTGATTCCAATCTGGGTCGACGGTCTGGTAGCTGGTGAGTGGTTATGGGTGTCCCAGTTAGCGATTCTGAAAACCCTTTGCTTTTCCGTCTGTTCAAGAAACGGGCTGACTTGTGGGACTAAGGAAAGCCTCGACCCTTTTTATTTAATTTAATTATGGTGACAACTAAAGGTAATCCGAATAATGCGTCTGGCTCGGGCCAAGCTATTAAATGCTCAAATGCTAATTCATGGGCGGAAAGAATGGAAGAATTTTCTTCGACTATTAGTGAGAATAATATTTTTGTGGATGGTTCTGATGCACGTTTTTTTGTTATTAAAAGGACTGAGGGACACTTTTCAAAAACTTCCCCATTCTTAATCCAGAAAGCGATACAATCAATTGCAGGTGAACCGAAATCTATCAAGAAACTTCGCACTGGGGAGCTATTAATTGAAGTTTTAAATCATAAGCAAGGGAAAAATTTAAGACTCTGTACGCAATTTTGCAATATTCCAGTTACTACAACCTTACACCGAACACTAAACACTAGCCGTGGAGTAATATCTGAAGCCGATTTGCAATATGTCCCCGATTCTGAAATTCTAGAAAATCTTAAAGAACAGAAAGTAATTGCAGTCCGTCGTATATCTATTTACCGTGACAATAAACAGATACCTACTAAACACTTAATACTGACCTTTGATTCACCTACTCTCCCACGCTCAATTAAAGCAGGTTATCTAGAATGTAAAATCAGACCATACATCCCAAACCCTTTACGTTGTTTCAATTGTCAACGCTTTGGCCACTCCAAAACCGCCTGCCGTGGAAATCTCACATGTGCTCGCTGCAGTGCAGTGGGCCATGATAGTCAAAACTGTGAAGAACCAGTCTGCTGCATAAATTGTAAAAAAGACCATCCAGCATACTCTAAATCCTGTGAGAAGTGGAAAAGTGAAAAAGAGATTCAGACTATAAGAACAAAAGAAAACATTTCATATTATGAAGCTAAAAAAATTGTTGAATCGAGAACACCTATTATTGGAAAATCATATGCTGCTGCTACTTCCACCAAAAAAACTTCTAGAACAATAGCTACACAAACCGCCTCTCTAAACAATACCAGCTCTCCGGTTGAAACTGTTTTAAGTAATTCTCCAAAAATGCAACCTAAGCCTATTCAGGCTTCAAATTCCACACAGTCTTGTAATACTACTCCAATGGAAACAGTTCAAATCAATTCCTCAAATCTACAAACCAAACCAAGTCAGACATCTACCTCCACACAGCCTTCTTTATCTAAACCAACAAATTCTAAAAAATCTCCATCAGTACCAAAAACTGTTCTGTCTGACAGGGGACATTCCTCAGTCTCCCTGAAAAATTCTAATTCACCCTTGCGTCCCCATATCATTAAGAAAAAGAGAATTGCTAAATTGCCCACTCCAATTACAAACAAAACAAAAAAAATAAATCTTACTAAACAACAGGACTTAATAAGCCTTCATCCTTCTGATGGGGAAGGTATGTCTACCGCATCAGAGGATAATGACGTGGATGTTTTAATCTAAAACAAAAAAATCATAATGACTAATTTCATTTCATGGAATTGCCGAGGTTTTACAAATAAACGAGATGAAATCAGAGAGATAATTTCTGATCATCGACCCATTTGCTTTGCCTTTCAAGAGACCTACTTAAGACAAAATGATAATGTAAAAATTCGTGGCTATAATTGTTTTAGAAAAGACTTTATTCATTCTGACAGGGCTACAGGTGGTGTAGCTCTTCTTATTTCTAATAATGTACCTCATAGTAATATTTCTTTAAATACTAATATCCAAGCTGTAGCAGTCCAGGTCCATATTCACATGCTTGTCACTGTTTGCAATATCTATGTACCCTCAAATATGACTCTCAGCCCTCATGATCTCAACAGGGCTGCCAACCTCTGGGAGCGCTAAAGTGTAGTTAACAAACAAGAAAAAGTGTAGTTTTAAGGTACAAAGTGTAGCCGCTAAAAAATAAGAAAATGCTTAAAATAAATAAGCATAAAATCTTTTGTTTACACTAAGACTTACTTTCTGAAATTTATTGATTTTTAACAATCAAACATACAAAATATCACTGCATTCTTTTAAAAATAACATTGCACACAAAATTTTTTCTGGCAATTATCGAAATACCTAACAACAATTAGATACAGTTTAACAGCATTTTGATCAGTGCTTTCATCAGTTGCCATCGAAAACGGCAAATGTTTCAAATCGCCAACGATATCAGAACAGGTTATTTTTGCCATGCATTTCAATAGGGCTGCCATCTTTGTTCTACCGCAAGGACACTGTCTGGCAATTTTTGAATCCGGGAACATAACTCTAAATAAATTTCCAGCATGATTTGCTGTAGAAATTGGAACATTACGTCACTTAGAAATGATGTAAAGAGCATTTCTGTCTTGGTAGTCTTTGATGCTGCATCACTTTTCACATAAAAACTGGATGGCAAAGGCTTTATCGTTGCTTTTATTTTACTTAAACGCTTGTGTCAGCTTGTTGCAATATGACGCGAACAATCATAAAGTCCACGATGGTTTACGCGAAAATTGCTATTACGTATTGCACAATATGCCTCATGGGGTGAATAAGCATGGGATGAATCTACAGATACACGGCCACAGAATCTACAGAATTTGCAATCTACAGATTGTAGCAGAATACTCCAATAGAGATTTTTGATCAGGAACTTTTTCTTCTTCTTTGTATTATCATCATCGCACATTTTAACTTAAAATACTATTAAATAGAAAACTAAATAAATTTGTACACTCTTAAGCAAAAAATAAGAATAAATAAATGCAGAAAAGCAAGTCTAGCCAACAACAAACGCACAACACCGAAAATCGAAAGTAAACAGATTAGACTAGCTCTAGCGATAGAAAAGGAATTCTCCAAACATCCAATCACCATGCGTACACAGTCATGCTATCGTCACAGTTTATGAGGAGGAAATGAAACAACCTATCAACCTCTGGAGTTTTCAAGCTACTTCATTCATAACAGCGATTTGGAAATACGGTGTGAAATCGTAGTTCGCTCGTTGTAAACAAGATGATGGTGGGGAAAGGAAAAGTGTAGCTTTAAGTATACGATGTGTAGAGTGTAGTAGAAGCAGGCTAAAGTGTAGTTACTACACCAAATGTGTAGTTGTTGGCAGCCCTGTCTCAATAACCTTGTTTTGCAGTTGCCAACTCCTCTTGTCTTTCTTGGTGACTTTAATGGGCACAATCCACTTTGGGGTAGTCCCGACACTAATCAGCGTGGTCAGGTTATTGAGGATTTTGTCACAGATAATAATTTATGTATTCTAAATAATGGTGACAACACATACTTTCATGAACCTTCCAGAACATTCCATGCAATAGACCTAGCCATTTGTTCACCCACTCTGTATCCATATTTTAATTTCTTCGTAAGTAACGATCTACATAATAGTGATCATTTTCCTCTATTTTTATCATTTTATAATTTTAATGAACATCCACCTGGAAACCCGCATTATATTTATGACAGGGCGGATTGGGCTGCCTTCACTACTAATGCTGTAATTACGCATGACATGATTGGAGGTGATATTAACAAGGCTGTTACTGATGTGACTAATTGTATCATAAACTCTGCTAACATTTCTATTCCAAAATCTTCTGGCTGCCACAATAAACACTCAAAGCCCTGGTGGAATGAAGAATGTAATGCTGCAAAAAGAAAGCAACAAAAAGCGTGGGGGATTTTTAGGCGGTACCCAACCACTGCCAACTACATTGCATTCAAGAAAGAAAGAGCAAATGCCCGAAGAATCCGCAGAAAATCACAAAAAGAGTCCTGGATTAAATATGTTTCCAGCATTACCTCCAATATAAGTAGAAAACAACTTTGGCATCGTGTCAAGAAAGCAATGGGAATTTATTCTAATCAAAGTATTTCCTTTTTAAATTATAATGGCCAAACTATAACTTCAACTAAAAATATAGCAAACACCATAGGTAGAACATTATCTGACATATCCAGCTCTAATTCCTACTCCGAACCTTTTTTGTCATATAAACATAATTCTGAACATTCAACAATTAATTTTCACTCCCGTTCTTCACCAGAGTACAATAGTCCTTTTACTGAAAATGAGTTAAAGAACAGTTTAAAAAATTGCCGTAACTCTGCTCCTGGACCCGATGGTGTTACTTATATTATGATTAAACATTTATCAAAACTGTCACTTGAAAATCTCCTCCATCTTTACAATAGGATCTGGACTGAAAATATTTTCCCTGTTGCTTGGCACGATGCTATTGTTATTCCTTTTTCTAAACCAGGTAAAGATGCTACTGACCCAAAGAATTACAGGCCCATTGCTCTTACAAGCTGTCTATGTAAACTACTAGAAAAAATGGTAAATACTAGATTGGTTTTTATTCTTGAAAAAAATAATTTGATTTCTCCATGGCAAAGTGGTTTCCGACGAGGCCGTTCTACGGTTGACAATATTTTATTATTAGAGACAAATATCCGCAAAGCTAATGTGAGACGTAACCATTTGGTGTCAATTTTTTTCGATATAGAAAAAGCTTATGACAAGACATGGCGATATGGTATTTTAAAAGATCTTTTTAATTTGGACTTTAGAGGAAATCTCCCCATTTTCATACAAAATTTTTTAAGAGTCAGACGCTTCCAAATTCGTATAGGATCAGTTTATTCAGATTTTTATTTTCAAGAGGAAGGTGTGCCTCAAGGTAGTGTTTTGAGCGTTACGCTTTTTTCTTTAAAAATAAACAATATTCTTAAACAATTGCCTCCAAGTGTCCATGGGAGTTTATATGTTGACGACCTGCAAATTTCTTGTCAGGGAAATGACATGCGTTTCATAGAACGTCAATTACAACTTGCTATAAAAAACATAATTAATTGGACAAATAAAAATGGTTTTAAATTTTCTACTGACAAAACACAATGTGTGCATTTTTGTCGTAAACGAGGTCTTCATCCTGATCCAGAGATTTTAATAAACAACAGGCCAATTTCAGTTGTTGACACTGCTCGATTTCTGGGTGTTATTTTCGACAGAAAACTGAACTTTATGCCACATATTTTGCACTTGAGAACTAAATGTGACAGAGCACTTAATATTTTAAAAGTGCTTGCTAACACTTCTTGGGGAGCAGACCGCCCATCTTTACTCAAAATTTATCGTGCTACTATTCGCTCCAAACTTGATTATGCATGTCAGGTTTATGGTTCAGCCCCTCACTCTTATATTAGAAAACTTGACACAAGACATCATAGTGCACTCAGAATTTGCTCAGGTGCTTTCCGCACGACTCCAGTTCTTAGTTTATATGCTGACTGTGTGGAGCCTTCTCTCACTGATATTAGACAAAGACTTTCACTTGAATTGTACTATCGCATCCTTTCTCACCCTAATCATCCACTTCATTCTCATTTAAATAGTAACGATCATAATCTTTATGTGAATCGCCCATCTTGCATCCCACATTTCACTCTTAGAATTAAGAACTTTCTTGCTGGCACCTCTCATATTCATACCAAAGTCTGTTCTCGATCTCTTATAAGCATGACACCTTGGAACTTCCAGGTTATTTCTTGTCTTAATCCGTTTAGTGGATTTGACAAATCTAATACAGATGCTTCTATTTTTCATGCCCTTTACACCTCTCATCGCTCTCATTATAAGAACTATGTCGAAATATTTACTGACGGCTCCAAGACTAGTAATAAAGTCGGCTGTGGTGTTGTCATTGGTAACACCACTTATAGCTATCAACTCCCTAACTCGTTCTCCATTTTCTCTGCAGAGATTTTTGCCGTTGAGGTTGCTCTTAACATTATTTCATCTCATCAAAGTAGAAATTTCATAATTTACACAGACTCGAAGAGTGTTCTCGACTCACTTTCATCTATTTCTTGCAACCCATCTTTTATCTCGATTCTGAAAACTTATAACGACCTTAAGAAAAAGGGATTTGACATTTTATTCTGTTGGGTACCTGGACATGTGAGCATCAAAGGCAATGAAGCAGCAGACAAAGCCGCAAGGCAGGCATCAATTTTCTTAAACAGCCCTGTTCCTTATGATGACGTTAAGCATACACTTAGAAACTTTCTCAGAAATATATGGCAAAGGGAATGGAACACTCAAAACAATAACAAATTACAAGAAATTAAACCTCAGATTGCCATTTGGCGTACCCTCAGTCCCAGAAAATATGATGTTATCGTAACTCGTCTGAGAATTGGCCATTCCAGACTAACTCATAAATACTTACTACTTGGGCAGCAGCAGCCTACATGTCCCAACTGCCACTATGATATACTTACCATTCGCCATGTACTCACAGATTGCCCTTGCAGACATTTATATAGGAGATATTTTAATTCATCATCACCATGTCTGACAAACCTTTTAGGTATCAATCCACATCATCATTTGACAAATTTTTTAAAAGATGCTGGATTTTATCACTACATATGATTTTATATTTTACACTGTTCATCTTTTTAATATATACACTGTGATTTTATATTTTACACTGTTCATCTTATTATAAACACTGTTCATATAATTTTACTTCTGTTTTTATCATATACACTGTACATAACTTTTTACATCATTTTATTTTATACATTATGTATGTTGTTCTCTTTTACTTTTTTAAATGTCTTTTATATTTTATTATTTTACCTATTGTTTAACTTTTATTGTGTTGTTTACTGACCATCCAGAAGCTAGTCTTTATTTTATACCTTTGTTTGGCGCAGTATGTCCCATTGTGGACCTTGCGCCACTAAACGGCAACCAACCAACCAACCCACCCTGGTTGTGAGTTGTCTGCATGGTACCAATCTTTCAGCGATCTTCTCTCCTACTAGCTAGACATTTGAAACTTTCACAGTAGCGCAGAACCCTGTGACAAAACAATACTTCGAAATCAGATTTTTGAATAGTTTTCTTTTAATTAATTTATTTATGAAAATAATAAGCTCTTAATAGCAAAAAAGATAGTCATTAAAATATTAGCTATAATTTAATTGTTGCCAAAAAAAAAAATAAAATAATACGAGTTTCATTTTCGTTCAACATAAAAATAAATACATTTAATTCAACGTGAACGTTAAAAAATTATAAAAAGTTAAATTATGCATCTTGCAAAAATTGACATCATTATCACTTTAAAAATTTTATACATGTTGATAAGTGTTAATGTAGTTCACGAGGCCAATATACATTGTTCTAAAAAAAGTAATATTTTATTTTAAAAACCAAATTTTTTTTTTCACTAATATTATTATATCACTAAACAGAGTCTGTGTGCTTAAATATCTTTTATCCTCGCGTAAATGATCAGAAAATTTAAAAACATGGTATATAATTTTTTTTTTTTTTTTTCTCATAATTTTATTTAAAATTACCTTTTTGTTTTTACAGAAATTTCTCATTTTGAATGTTTAATTTGCCTTATAAATGTATTAAAACTCTGCAAATATCACTTAATATAGGTAGTCATATGATATATCATCAATAAATATCTCTCTATCTGCATGCAAGAAACAGTTTTCCAGGTATTTGCACACTAGGTAGTTTCACCCCCTGTTGTATGCATGTGTGACAAGTGGGTTGCAAATTGCAGTTTTAAGAAAAGATGTGGTTAAAAGGGATTAAAGGAAACTTTTTTATCTCTGTAAAGGGGGGGATGAAATACACCCCAAATACCCAGACGTACAAACAATATAGTTCTTGCGCAGCAGGGGAAATGAATACAATAAGAATTTGGAGCTTTCAAAGTTAAACAAAAATAAGTCTTAAAAAAGTCTTTTCTCTCAGTCTTTTTTTTTAAGTAATAAAGAAAGAATATAAAAAATAAAATATTACTACAGTATGGAACCGTTTATCTGGAATCCAGTTAGCCGGAATTATATTTTCAAACAACTAACTTCTAATGCATTAAAAAAATACTTTAGCATTGTAATATCAAACAATTAAAAACAAAAGAAATATTTAATAATAATTCCATTTAATTTTGTTATATTTACCTAAAAGCAGTATTTATTTGGTAGGGGGTATAAGTTAAAGGTCATAGTATAATATAAACTTAAACGATAGCTTTTAGTTCTGAAAAATGTCAATATAGTTGAAGATCTTTAATTCGCACACCTTGGTTCTAGAACTTGTGCGGATTATGGATTTTTGCAAATTATAGATCATTGATGCCATTTCCTCACTATATGATGGTTGGTTGATTAACTTTTATCGGCGCAAGGTCCATATTTGGACATGCTTCGCCACACAAAAATGTAAAAAGATAAAAAAAACAGCTTCTGGATGGGTTCACCCATCCAGATTGTCATTAAAAAAACACATTAAAAATAAGAAACAAAAATACATACAAGATAAAATCAAAAATAATAAAAACAGTGTATACAATAACAAACAGATGTAAAATAGGATGAACATTGTAAACAATAAAATCAGATGTCAAAGTAAAAACCAGCCTCCTTCAAAAAATTTGTCAAGTGATAATGAGGATTTGCACCTAAAAGGCTTGTCAGATTGGGTGAAGATGAATTAAAATGATGTCGATATAGATGACGAAGGCAAGGGCAGTCGGTGAGAATATGGCGAATGGTTAGTGCACTATAATGACATTTCGGACAATCAGGTTGTTGTTCCCCAAGCAATAAATATTTATGTGTGAGTCTTGAATGCCCGATTCTTAGTCTAGTAATAATGACATCACATTTTCTGGGGGTGAGTGTAGGCCAGATTAAAATTTCAGGTTTTATTTCTTGCAATTTGTTATTCGTTTGGTTATTCCACTCCCTTTGCCAAATATTTTTAAAATAGGTTTTAAGTGTGTGCTTCATGTCATCGTATGGTACAGGACAGTTTAAAAGAATAGAAGCCTGCCTTGCGGCTTTGTCTGCTGCTTCATTGCCTTTGATGCCAACATGACCAGGAACCCAGCAAAATAGATGTCAAATCCCTTTTTCAGAAGGTCGTTGTAAGTTTTTAAAATTGAAGTGAAGGATGGATTACAAGAGGTAGATGAAAGAGAATCAAGAACACTCTTTGAGTCTGTATATATAATGAATTTACGATTTGGATGAGATGAAATAAAATTAAGGGCAACCTCAATAGCTAAAAACTCTGCAGAGAAAATGGAAAAGGAGTTAGGCAGTTGATAGCTAAAAGTGGTGTTACCAATGACAACACCACAGCCGACTTTATTAGTGGTCTTTGATCCGTCAGTAAAAATATCGACGTAGTCCTTATAATGGGAGCGATAAGATAAGTAAAGGGACTGAAAAATAGAAGCATGTGTGTTAGATTTGTCAAACCCATTGAATGGATGAAGACAAGAAATAACCTGGAAATTCCAAGGTGTCACGTTTAAAAGAGACCAAGGACGAACTTTTGTATGAATATGAGAGGTGCCAGCAAGAAAGTTCTTAATTCTAAGAGTGAAATGTGGGATGCAAGATGGGCGATTCACATAAAGATTATGATCGTTACTATTTAAAAGTGAATGACGTGGATGATTAGGATGTGAAAGGATGCGAAAGTACAATTCACATGAAAGTCTTTGTCTGATGTCAGTGAGAGAAGGTTCCACACATTCAGCATATAAACTAAAGACGGGCGTAGTACGGAAGGCTCCTGAACAAATTCTAAGTGCACTATGATGCGTTGTGTCAAGTCTCTTCAGGTAAGAATCGGGTGCTGATCCATAAACATGGCAGGCATAATCAATTTTAGACCGAATAGCAGCTCTATATATTTTCAGGAGAGATGGACGATCGGCACCCCAAGAAGTATTAGAAAGGACTTTTAGAATATTAAGAGCTTTGTCACATTTAATTCTTAAGTGTAATATATGTGGTTTAAAATTCAATTTATTGTCAAAAATAACACCCAAAAAGCGAGCAGTGTCAACAACTGAAATTGGCCTGTTGTTCATAAAAATTTCTGGGTCAGGATGAAGCTCTCGTTTGCGGCAAAAATGAACACACTGTGTTTTGTCAGTAGAAAATGTAAAACCGTTTTTGTTTGTCCAGTGGATGATATTCTTGATGGCAAGTTGCAATTGGCGTTCAATGAAACGCATGTCATTCCCCTGGCAAGAGATTTGCAGGTCGTCAACATATAAACTTCCATTTACAGATTGTGGTAATTGTTTTAGTATATCATTTATTTTCAAAGAAAAAAGTGTGACGCTCAGAACACTGCCTTGAGGCACACCCTCCTCCTGGAAATAGAAATCTGAATAAACTGATCCTATTCGAACCCTAAAGCGTCTGACTCTTAAGAAGTTTTGAATGAAAATGGGGAGATTTCCTCGAAAGTCCAGATTAAAAAGATCTTTCAAAACACCATAGCGCCATGTTTTGTCGTAAGCTTTTTCTATATCGAAAAAAATTGACACCAAATGGTTACGTCTCACATTAGCTTTGCGAATATTTGTCTCTAATAATAAAATATTGTCAACCGTAGAACGGCCCCGTCGAAAACCACTTTGCCATGGAGAAATCAGATTATTTCTTTCGAGAATAAAAACTAATCTAGTATTTACCATTTTTTCAAGTAGTTTACATAGACAGTTTGTAAGAGCAATGGGCCTGTAATTTTTTGGGTCAGTAGCATCTTTGCCTGGCTTAGGAAAAGGAATAACAATAGCATCGTGCCAAGCAACAGGGAATATATTTTCAGTCCAGATTCTATTGTAAAGATGAAGGAGATTTTTAATAGACTGTTTAGATAAATGTTTAATCATAATGTAGGTAACACCATCGGGTCCGGGAGCAGAGTTATGGCAATGTTTCAAACCATTTTTTAATTCATTTTCTGTAAAAGGTCTATTGTAGTCTGGTGAAGAGCGGGAGTGAAAATTGATTGATGATCGTTCAGAATTACGTTTATGTGACAAAAAAGGTTCGGAATATGAATTAGAGCTGGAGATATGAGATAAAGTTTTACCAATGGTGTTTGCAATATTTTTAGTAGAAGTTATAGTTTGGCCATTATCTTTTAAAAATGAAATACTTTGATTAGAATATATTCCCATTGCTTTCTTGACACGATGCCAAAGCTGTTTACTGCTTACATTGGAGGTAATACTGGACACATATTTTATCCAGGAATTTCTTTGGGAGATTCTGCGGATTCTTCGTGCGGCTGCCCCCAGGGGGGTACCTCCTTCAGGTACTCAAGGGGAGTCACGCACCCCGGGCCCGAGTGATCTTTTTATCTCTTCATTTTTTTTTTTTTTTTTTTTTTTTAACCTTTTACCTTCTTTTCTCTTATTTTTTATTTTATTTTATTTTTTTTCTTGCTTTTTCGCCCTTGTTTGTTTTTTTGTTTTTTAATGCCAATAAGGTTTTGGTACTTGTTCTTGTTCATTGTTCTTGAAAAAAAAAAAAAAATTGAAAAAAAATTAAAAATTTGAAAAACTTACAAAAAAATGAAACTACTTACCTTGTTATACTCACCTTTTTGGTTTCTACTTACCCTGTTTATTTTCACTCACCTTTATTTTTTGGTCTTGTTCTTGTTGTTTATACTAATATTATTTAACTTCTAAAACATTAACCAAGCTGACACCGGTGTAGATGTGGCGCTGGTTATTGGGTTGGCGGTTTGGTGAGGGTCTCACGGTAGTCTAGCCTTGGGAGCACACTGGGAGACTGGTGCCCTTGGTGAAGGTGAGACAACGGTGACTACTCGAACGAGAAACACCGGACTAACACGACTACCACATGTGATTCCCAATCTGGGTCGACGGTCTGGTAGCTGGTGAGTGGTTATGGGTGTCCCAGGGAGCGATTCTGAAAACCCTTTGCTTTCCGTCCGTTCAAGATATGGGCTGACTTGTGGGACTAAGGAAACCCTCGACCCTCTTTATTTAATTTAATTATGGCGACAAACAAAGGAAATACGAATAATGCGTCTGGCTCGGGCCAAGCTATTAAAAATTCAAATGAGAAATCTTGGGCTGAAAGAATGGAAGAGTTTTCTTCCACCCTTAATGAGAGTAATGTTTTCATAAATTGCGAAGCTCGATTTTTTGTAGTGAAGAGAAATGAAGGAGATTTCTTTAAGACTTCTCCTTTTCTAATTCAGAAATCAATTCAATCAATAATGGGTGATCCAAAATCTGTTAAAAAGCTTAGATCAGGTGAATTGCTAATTGAGGTCGAAAATAACAAGCAAGCTAATAACTTAAAAAAATGTACACACTTTGCCAATATACCAGTCACTGTAAGTATGCATAGAACATTAAATGTCTGTCGTGGTGTGATTTCTGAACCAGATCTACAATATATTCCAGAAAGTGAAATACTCGATAATTTGAAAGACCAAAAAGTTATTGCCGTTAAACGAATTTCAATCTTTCGTGATAAGAAGCCTGTTCCCACCAAACACATTATTTTGACAATAGATTCTCCTAAACTTCCCCAGTCAATCAAAGCTGGTTACCTTGAATGCCCTATAAGGCCATACATCCCTAACCCTCTACGATGTTTCAATTGCCAACGTTTTGGCCACTCAAAGACGTCTTGCCGTGGTAAACTAACATGTGCCCGTTGCAGTGCAATTGGCCATGACAGTGAAAATTGTGAAGCCCCAGTCTGTTGTGTTAACTGCAAAAAGGATCACCCATCTTACTCGAAATCATGTGAAAAATGGAAAATTGAAAAGGAGATTCAAACTACTAAAACAAAACATATCATATCCCGAAGCACGGAAAATTGTGGAATCAAGGACACCCATTGTTGGAAAATCATATGCTGCTGCCATTGTTACCAAAAAAACATATCAGTCTATCGCAATCCAAACTGACACTGTTCATAATACTAGCTCTCCAGTTGTAACTGCATTAAAGAATTCCCCAAGCTTACAATCCAATCCAAATCAGGCTTCTAACTCTTCACAGTCATCTTCATCCAAATCAAGAAACTTAAAGAAAATGCCACAAACTCCTAAAACTTTATTGTCTGAAAAAAGTCTTAACTCTATCTCTCTTAAACATTCAAATTCTCCCTCTCGTCTCAATATCAAGAAAAAGAAACTAACAAAATTGCCCACTCCAACAACAAATAAAAATAATAAAGTAAATGTTCCAAAACAAGATGATTTGATCAGCCTCCATCCTTCTGATGGAGAGGACGGAATGTCCACTGCATCAGAGGACAATGACGTGGATGTTATAATCTAAAAAAAAAAAATAATAATAATAATAATGACCAATTTCATTTCATGGAATTGCCGAGGTTTTATTAATAAACGTGATGAAATCAGAGATATCATCTCTGATCATCGGCCTATATGCTTCGCTTTCCAAGAAACATACTTAAGACAACACCATAAAGTGAAAATTCGTGGCTATACCTGTTTCAGGAAAGATTTTACACAGTCTGACCGAGCTACAGGTGGGGTAGCCCTTCTGATTTCTAATAATGTACCACACTCCAATATCCCTTTAAATACAAACATTCAAGCTGTTGCCATTCAGGTACACTCTCATTTATTAATGACCATCTGCACTCTCTATCTTCCACCAAATGCATCCATAAACCAGCATGACCTCAATAGCCTCATTTCTCAACTTCCAACACCCGTCTTAATTTTTGGAGATTTCAATGGACATAATTTGCTGTGGGGAAGCCCTAATAATAACCCCCGTGGTCAAATCATTGAAAATGTTATTTCTGACAACAACTTGTGTATCTTAAATAATGGGGACAATACTTACTTTCACGAACCTTCTAGGACTTTCCATGCAATTGACCTCGCCATCTGTTCTCCCAATCTTTACCCATATTTTAATTTTTTTGTGAGTAACGATCTACATAGTAGTGATCACTTTCCTTTATTTTTATCTTTTTATAATTTCAATGAACATCATCCGGGTAATCCACATTATATATATGACAAGGCCAACTGGACTGCGTTCACTATCAATGCAACTATAACTCATGATATGACTGAAGGTGATATCAACAAAGCAATCACTGATGTCACTAATTGTATAATAAATGCAGCTAATCTTACGATTCCAAAATCATCTGGGCGTCTCCATAAACATTCAAAGCCATGGTGGAATGATGAATGCAGTATTGCAAAAAGACAGCAGCAAAAAGCATGGGGAATTTTTAGGAGGTACCCAACCACTGCTAATTATATCACATTCAAAAAAGCAAGGGCAGCCGCACGCAGAATTCGCAGAAAATCCCAAAAGGATTCCTGGATTAAATATGTGTCCAGCATTACCTCCAATTTAAGCAGCAAACAGCTTTGGCATCGCGTTAAAAAAGCAATGGGAATTTACTCTAATCATAGTATTTCTTTTTTGAAGGATAATGGCCAAACGATTACTTCAATGAAAAATATTGCAGATACCATTGGTAGAACTTTATCTAACGTCTCTAGCTCGAACTCCTACTGTGAACCTTTTCTATCTTATAAATATAATTCTGAACGCTCAACAATAAATTTTAGGTCCTGCTCATCACAAGATTACAATAGCCCATTTACTGAAAATGAATTAAACAATAGTTTGAAACATAGTCATAACTCTGCCCCTGGTCCTGATGGCATTACTTACCTCATGATCAAACACTTATCAATACAGTCTCTTAAAAATCTCCTTCATCTTTATAATAGAATCTGGACCGAAAATACTTTTCCTATTGCTTGGCATGATGCCATTATCATTCCTTTTCCTAAGCCCGGCAAAGATGCAACCGATCCAAAAAACTACAGGCCAATTGCTTTGACTAGCTGCTTATGCAAACTGCTCGAGAAAATGGTTAATACTAGGCTGGTTTATATCCTTGAAAAGAGAAGGTTAATATCCCCATGGCAAAGTGGTTTTAGGCGTGGCCGCTCTACTATTGACAACGTTTTACTTCTAGAGACCAATATTCGGAAAGCTAATGTTAGACGTAACCATTTGGTGTCAATCTTTTTTGATATGGAAAAGGCATATGACAGGACATGGCGCCATGGCATTTTGAAGGATCTATTTAATTTGGACTTTCGTGGTAACCTTCCCATTTTTATTAAAAATTTTTTGAGAGTCAGACGCTTCCAAGTTCGGATTGGTTCTGTTTATTCAGACTTTTACTTTCAGGACGAAGGTGTACCTCAAGGCAGTGTCTTGAGTGTTACACTCTTCTCTTTAAAAATCAATGATATAATAAAACAACTTCCACAAACCGTTCACGGCTGTCTATACGTTGACGACCTGCAGATTTCTTGCCAGGGAAATGATATGCGCTTCATTGAACGACAGTTGCAACTTGCTGTTAAAAACATTCTTAAATGGACTAATGAAAATGGTTTTACTTTTTCCAGTGACAAAACACAGTGTGTGCATTTTTGCCGCAAACGTGGTCTTCATCCTGATCCACAAATTTTTATTAATGACATACCTATTTCGGTAATTGACTCTGCCCGTTTTTTGGGTGTTATTTTTGACAAAAAACTCAATTTTAAAGACCATATTTCTTATTTAGGGACGAAATGTGAAAAAACTTTAAATATTTTAAAAGTACTTGCAAACACATCTTGGGGTGCTGATCGCATTTCTCTACTAAAAATCTATCGCTCCTTAATTCGTTCAAAATTAGACTACGCCTGTGAAATTTATGGGTCTGCTCCTAATTCTTACCTTAAAAAACTTGACACAGTTCATCACAGTGCACTTAGGATCTGCTCAGGGGCCTTTCGGACTTCTCCAGTCATCAGCTTATATGCTGACTGTGTAGAGCCTTCCCTTACTAATATTAGACTGCAGTTATCTGTACAACTGTACCATAGGATACTTTCTCATCCTAATCATCCAATTCATCCTCATATCAATAACAGCAATGACAATCTCTTTTTATACCGTCCATCCTGCATCCCACATTTTGGTCTCAGAATCAAGAATATTCTTGCCGGCAATCCTCATCTTCATACCAAAATTCGTCCTAGGGGTTTTTTAAATATGACTCCGTGGAACTTCCAGGGTATTTCATGTCTTCATCCTTTTAAAGGTTTTGACAAAGGTAACACTGATGCCTCTATCTTTCAGACCCTCTACAAAGCTCATCGAAGCAATTATAAAGAATATAACGAAATTTTTATTGACAGTTCTAAAACAAGCAATAAGGTTGGTTGTGCGATTATCTCTGACAATACTACTTTAAGCTATGAACTTCCTAACGCTTTTTCTATTTTCTCTGCAGAGTTTTTAGCTATTGAAGTTGCCCTTGATTTTATTTCATCTCATCCAAATCGTAAATTCATTATATATACAGACTCAAAGAGTGTTCTTGATTCTCTTTCATCTACCTTTTGTAACCCATCTTTCACCTCTATTTTAAAAACTTACCATGACCTTCTGAAAAAGGGATTTGACATCTTGTTTTGCTGGGTTCCTGGTCATGTTGGCATCAAAGGCAATGAAGCAGCAGACAAAGCCGCAAGGCAGGCTTCTATTATTTTAAACTGTCCTATACCTTATGATGACATTAAGCACACACTAAAAAGCACTTTCAGAAGTAATTGGCAAATGGAGTGGAATAATCAACAAAATAATAAATTACTTGAAATAAAACCTCAAATTGCAGTCTGGCCTACACTGAGTCCTAGAAAACATGATGTCATAATTACTCGTTTAAGAATTGGGCATTCAAGGATCACGCATAAATACTTACTACTTGGACAACAGGAACCTGACTGTCCGAAATGTCATTTCTGTGTGCTTACCATCCGCCATCTGCTCACTGACTGTCCTTGTCTTCGTCATCTGTATAGCCATTATTTTAATTCATCTTCACCCAATCTGACAAGCCTTTTAGGTGCAAATCCTCATCATCAGTTGACAAATTTTTTAAAGGAGGCTGGGTTTTACTTCGACATCTGATTTTATTGTTTACAATGTTCATCCCATTTTACATCTGTTTTTTATTGTATACTGTTTTTATTATTTTTGATTTTATGTTGTATGTAGTTTTACTTCCTTTCCTACTGTGTTTTCTTAATGACTTTCTGGATGGATGGGGCTCCTTTTTTCTTTTACCTTTTTGTTTGGCGCATCATGTCCTACTTTGGACCTTGCGCCAGAAAAAGTCATTCAACCAACCAAATCTTCGTGCGGCTGCCCTTGCTTTTTTGAATGTGATATAATTCGCAGTAGTTGGGTACCTCCTGAAAATTCCCCAAGCTTTTTGTTGCTGTCTTTTTGCATTGTTGCATTCATCATTCCACCATGGCTTTGAATGTTTACTGAGACGTCCAGAGGATTTTGGAATAGCAATATCGGCTGCACTTATAATACAATTTGTGACTTCAGTGATTGCTCTGTTGATATCACCCTCAGTCATTTCATATGTGATAGTTGCATTTATAGTGAAAGTAGCCCAGTTGGCCTTGTCATAAATATAATGTGAATTTGTAGGATGATGATCATTAAAATTATAAAAAGATAAAAATAGAGGAAAATGGTCACTATTATGAAGGTCGTTACTAACAAAGAAATTAAAATATGGATAAAGAATAGGAGAGCAAATGGCCAGGTCTATTGCATGAAAAGTTCTAGAAAGTTCATGAAAATATGTATTTTCACCATTATTTAAAATACATAAATTATGGTCAGTAATTAGGTCTTCAATGATTTGTCCCCGAGGATTAACATCAGGACTACCGCAAAGTAGATTGTGTCCGTTGAAATCACCAAGAATTACAAAAGGTGTTGGAAGTTGCAAAAGAAGCCTATTGAGGTCACATTGTCGAACAGTCATATTTGGCGGCAAATAAACAGTGCAGATGGTGATAAGTATGTGTATATGGATCTGAACAGCAATGGCCTGGATGTCTGTATTTAATATGATATTAGAGTGTGGAACAATATTAGAAATTAAAAGAGCTACACCACCTGTAGCTCTGTCAGAATGTGTAAAATCTTTTCTAAAACACTGATAGCCACGGATTTTAACATTATCCTTTTGTCTTAAGTACGTTTCTTGAAAGGCGAAGCAGATAGGTCAATGATCAGAGATAATATCTCTGATTTCATCTCGTTTATTCATAAAACCTCGGCAATTCCATGAAATGAAATTAGTCATGATTTTTTTTTTTTTTTAGATTATAACATCCACGTCATTGTCCTCTGATGCAGTAGACATACCATCCTCCCCATCAGAAGGATGAAGGCTGATCGTATCATCTTGTTTTTTAGGGTTAACTTTTTTTAGGTTATTATTAGGGCTTCCCCACAGCAAATTATGTCCATTGAAATCTCCAAACATTAGGAAGGGAGTAGGAAGCTGAGAAATAAGGCTATTAAGGTCATGCTGGTCTATGGATGCATTTGGTGGAAGATAGAGAGTGCAAATGGTCATTAATAGATGAGAGTGTACCTGAATGGCAACAGCTTGAATGTTCGTATTTAATGGTATATTGGAGTGTGGTACATTATTAGAAATCAGAAGGGCTACCCCACCTGTAGCTCGGTCAGACTGTGTAAAATCTTTCCTGAAACAGGTATAGCCACGAATTTTGACTTTATTGTGTTGTCTTAAGTATGTTTCTTGGAAAGCGAAGCAGATAGGTCGATGATCAGAGATGATATCTCTGATTTCATCACGTTTATTAATAAAACCTCGGCAATTCCATGAAATGAAATTAGTCATGATTTTTTTTTTTTTTAGATTATAACATCCACGTCATTGTCCTCTGATGCAGTAGACATACCATCCTCCCCATCAGAAGGATGAAGGCTGATCGTATCATCTTGTTTTTTAGGGTTAACTTTTTTTAGGTTATTATTAGGGCTTCCCCACAGCAAATTATGTCCATTGAAATCTCCAAACATTAGGAAGGGAGTAGGAAGCTGAGAAATAAGGCTATTAAGGTCATGCTGGTCTATGGATGCATTTGGTGGAAGATAGAGAGTGCAAATGGTCATTAATAGATGAGAGTGTACCTGAATGGCAACAGCTTGAATGTTCGTATTTAATGGTATATTGGAGTGTGGTACATTATTAGAAATCAGAAGCTCTACCCCACCTGTAGCTCGGTCAGACTGTGTAAAATCTTTCCTGAAACATGTATAGCCACGAATTTTGACTTTATTGTGTTGTCTTAAGTATGTTTCTTGGAAAGCGAAGCAGATAGGTCGATGATCAGAGATGATATCTCTGATTTCATCACGTTTATTAATAAAACCTCGGCAATTCCATGAAATGAAATTGGTCATACTTTTTTTTTTTTTTAGATTATAACATCCACGTCATTGTCCTCTGATGCAGTAGACATTCCGTCCTCCCCATCAGAAGGATAGAGGCTGATAGTATCATCTTGTTTTGGAACGTTTACTTTATTATTTTTATTTGGAGTCGAAGTGGGCAATTTTGTTAGTTTCTTTTTTTTAATGATATTGAGTCGAGAGGGTGAGTTAGAATGTTTAAGAGAGGTAGAATTATGACTTTTGCCAGATAAGACTTTTAGCAATTTGTGGAGTTTTCTTTAAATTACTTGATTTTGATGAAGAGGACTGTGAAGAGTTAGAAGCGTGATTTGTTTTGGATTGTAAGTTTTGAGAATTGTTAAACGTAGTTTCGATTGGAGAGCTAGTATTCAGGAGAGTGTCTGTTTGGATTGCAATAGATTGATAAGTTTTTTTGGTAACTATGGCAGCAGCATATGAATCGTCCTCATATCAGATATTAAGCTGATAAGAACAGATCAGAATAGAGCATGTTTTATATGGTATTTATAGACATACCCAACAATACTCGTACATCACTTCTGTTCAAGAAAAAAGAAAGTTTGACAAAAAACAAAAATTTAAAAATAAAAAAAAAAGAAAAGCATATAAGAGAAAGAGAAAAAAAAATGACAGGAAAGCAAAAATAAAATAAAGTGTTCCAAAAGAAAAAGGGGAACAGTATATAAAAAAAAAATTGTTTTAAAAATTAAAAAATTGGTAGGCGGGATAGACAAGAGGAGAGGCACTCATCACATTCACACACACATTCATTCTCACAGCTGAGTGCACTAGGCACTTTGCAGCCGGGCTGAGTATCCAGGACACTTTGCAGCCGCATTTATGCTAAAAATAAACAAAAATAGCAGCTGAGTGCACTAGGCACTTTGCAGCTGGGCTGAGTGCACTGGGGCACTTTGCAGCCACACTCACGCTGAAAATAAACAAAAATAACGGCTGAGTATCAATGGACACTTTGCAGCCGGGCTGAGTGCACTAGGCACTTTGCAGCCTCATTCATGCCAAAAATAAACAAAAATTGTATCCGCTCCTACGGGACGAATACGGATATGAAGTTAGGTCGCGGTTTGCGACACGTTGGAGATATGTGGTAAGGCCGCATTTTGCGACACACGGGTGTTTTCTGAATTTTTATCACGGATCTGAGTGAATCGTGATCTGTAATCCACCTGAGGGACGCCCGTGACATGTTATATGTATATATCGCGGGACGCACGGATCGTGTCGGACACGATCAATCTCCTCATCAGGGTGGAATACTTTTTCGAACATAAACGGTTGATGATTGAGTCGTTTGCCTTGTCCCAGGAGCCCAGGGACCCAACAACCACCACGCTAAAGGAAACTTTTGGGTGTTTTCCCTTTAGTTCCTCAATTAGGTTTTCGTATTTCTTTGCCTTCTCGGACCGAGCCACTTGGAATGCGTTGTAGGTATTATCAAATGGCACAGTGACGTCGATCACGAGAAGCTCCTGGTCTTTGTGGTTCTGGAGGATGAGATCAGGGCGGAGGTGATCTTTCCCGATGGGCTGGTTTTCTCTAAAAACCGACCAACGACCGGCGGCGGCTTTCTTCAGCCTCTCAACAATTCGGTTGTGGCGTCGGGTTATTGTGTGGGCCAGGGCTCGCTGGCAATGATTTAAGACATGTGGTAGTGTTTCCATCGGAAAGTCGTTGTAGCGACACTTCCTGTCATTGTCTTCGAATGAAGTGGCATTAAGGTTAACTAGACCAAGACGGGCTCGGTGGATAAACCGCCAGTCAGTGAATCGGAGGAAATCACCAGTGCGGTTGAAATGGGAGGAGGCCCTTGATTTTGAGTAACATGTGAAGGTCTTCCCTTGGTGGGGTTTGTTGCTAAGAGCAACACCCCGACACTTCCTTAAGTGACCTCGGATGGTTTTGAATACCTTCCTGCGATTTGTAATGAATAGGTCTCCAACGCAGAGCGTCACTCTCTGGTCCTCCGTAATCTGCCAGGAAACCCCGAGTCTCCCCGAAGCCTCACGGGCACGAGACCAGACCGAAGAGTAACGGTTCGACGTGGAGCCAAACCGGACATTGGATAAATAGTCTCCGAGGTCAGAGGGCGCAGGAGTGTGAGAAAGGCGGTCTTGGGCGCAGGTCCTCAACCCATTCCATGCACGATCCTTGGTGTTTGGGTCGATGGACATAAGAAGTTTGAACGTGGTGTCTATTTTCGCGATATCCGAATCTTCACTGGCAAGCGGGATTCCGATGAGCCCGTCTTGGGAGTCCCCATATAGGTAGTCGTTCGAAGCCTGCGGAGGAAGGCAGAGGGTTTGTTTGATGAGGGGCCTTAAGGATTTGTCTAGGCGGCTCCATTGTTCCTTTGGATGCTGGTCGGTGCGCATCGCGTAATTTAGACTGGGATACGTTTTTATGGCATCAAGACGTTGCCAGGGGGCTAATGATGATTCAAGAATGAGCTTCCCGACCTCAATGTAACCCTCCATTTCGGAATTCTCAGGGAGTATGTTGAAGCCGAAGGGCTTCCCCAAATAGGTGGTCGCATCGAAGTCGAGAAGGGTTGGGACGGGAGCTCCGTTGATTTCAAAAGCGGTCGCCTGGCAGCAGGCCGCAGAACCGTCAATATGTACCGAGGCGCATTTTCTGGGATTAATCTCGAGGCCAAGTTTCTTGGTGAATTCCTCAAGAGCCTGGATTGACTCATTGAGTGCCTCCGGAGTGTCTTCTATCACGACTAAGTCATCGGCATATCCTAGGATGTGTACATTTGTCCGCTCTTTTTGGACTAAGTCGAAAATGGGGTTAATTACCAGGTTGAACAGGGGCCCGCTTAGGGGGCAACCCTGTTTCACGCCAAGGTCGACTGGGATAGGATCGGAGAGGCCGTCAGCAGTAACCAAGTGGGTGGTGCTGTCGGTGTAGCTGTCACTGACAAGGTTGCAAAACGTATCCCCCTGTTAGCTGGTGTGAAGTAGATCCTAGGCTAAGTGAATTAGCAGAGGAGCCTACTCTAGACATAAACACCAGCTTAACAACATTTAAAGTTAATTAAATGAATTTGATAAAATGGAAGCTAGAGTAAGTAAATATGCTGAAAGATAAATATGTAGAAGTTGTTAAATAAATGACCATAACAAATTTTAATTTAATTTGTGTTTTAATTGAAACAATAAATTCAACAAAAAGTTTATATAAATATAACAATAAGTTTATATGAATAACAATAAGATAATTGAAGTAGACAAATATTTTTATGAACAAACATACCAAAGCAGATGCTGGATGACAAACAAGGTGAGTAAGAAGACAATATTTGACATATTTTTATTTCCCAATGTAGGTTGCAGAAAAAGACAATTAAGTTCCTTTTTCAAAGAGCTGGTGAAACTTATGTTGACGGCGTGACGTTCCACTTGTTATTGTCGCGATATTAACACCTATAACTTTCATTTAAATTTCGAACTCACAAAAAGGATTAACGTGAGTTATAACTAACTAAAAATGAAAAGATTTTATTTGAATATAAAAAATAAACGCCACATATTACGGCGATATCTTATGAAGCCGGCATCGGCGAAAAATGAACAGAGGCAAGGGCAAGAGCAACCGCAAAGGCAACCACGAACACCCACTACCATCGGCGTTCGCTATTTATAGCTTCGCGGGAGAAACGAAGTGATCTTCCGGATGTACGTTGGGGCATGTGCCGGCACGGCGCGTGGTTAACTAGAGAATCATTGTGAGCTAGATTCGAGCCAAGTGAATCCTCGTTGTCGGGAACCGGAGAAGTTGTCAAGACACTGTAGTTGGTCGGGAGATTGGCTGCTTCGGTGCATGAAATCGGGCTACGCGATCCGCGGCTGGCAGGAGAGCTGCGCAAGAGAGCGGAAGGAGCCGCTGGGGTGAGGTAGCCGTGACTAGCCGCTTCATTGGCGGAAGACTGGGACATTCCTGTGAATTCAGGATTTGCGTCGCCAGTGTCAGGAACATTGCTATCCTCACTGTCTGTGTTAAATGAAAGATCATTATTTTCTAACTTTGCCTGCCTTTCGGCGATAACGTTAATGTTGACCGGCTTCTTATTGATCAATGCAGAGGGAGGAGTCTCAAACGAACCGGGTTCTTGAGAAGTACTTAGTCCGATGCATTCTATGACCGGCATACTATAGGCGGAATCTCCGGCACTAGCGCATGGAGCCATGGGCTTTGTAGTTTTAGAATGAGCATCGGTCGGTTGCGGGTTTTTCCTATTCATCATACGGTTTTTTCTGCGTTGCCGAGTGTTCTGGGAAATCGGGGAAGGCGAAGTAAACTTATTCACGTCTACTGATTTCACACTAGCGTCTATGTTCAAGTTAGTCACCAAAACCACTGGCTGGGGAGAAGCAGCTTGCGCCGTAAGTGAAAACTGGCTTTGAGCAATTTTACTTGGGGAGGCGGAGCCAAAATCAGATTTCTCAGACTTACAATCCATTGAGGGAGGAGTTTCAGCTAAATCAAGTTCGGAATTGGAATTGTCCATTAGTTTGTTTTGCGATTCGTCTGAGGAGGCCAATGGGATTGATTCACGAGCGTTTGTCGGCTGAGAATAGAACGCTGTAATGTCCGAGGCTATTCGAAGGGCGTTATTCGCAACGGCCCAATTCCTAAGGGAGGCGGGGACATTTTCCGCCGATCTATGATCAGGGAAGCCAGGAGGGCAAGATAAATTACGGGGGTCGCGGTCGGGTGGCTCTTTCCGCCGAACCCGCGCGGAACGGGACGAGTCCATAGCTCGTCCAAAGTAGAATTAAGGGGCGGAGCCTAACAATAAAGCAAAAAGGGACTGGTGTCCAGGCCTACGTACTTCGGGCGGTATGTGTCTGGGATTCCAGCTCACGCCAGTTCCCTAATACGCTGGATACACCTATTGAAGGGGTCATACTCACCATCTGGTGCTCCAATATCCGCCAGTCCTCCAATTTCAGCACCTAAAATAGAAAAAATCTGCGCCCGAAGGCTTGTGGCATTTCTTTGAGCTCTGAAAAGAGCTCTTAGGTGTTGACCGATAAATTTTGAGAAAATATCAAAATAATCAGGTCCCACCTTGCTAAGATTACTACACTTTGATCTTAGCCAAGAGGCCGAGAAGCGATACCCCTCACTATATGAATTAGTATAAGGTACATAAAACTATAAACTTTATTTAATGAAGCTAGAATTAGAATTGTTTGTTTTTATGCAATGTAATGAAGGTAATACTAATAAATATATAAAACAATAAAATTTATTTAATGAAGTAGAAGCAATGTATAATTTAAACCCTTAAGTGAGTGATTCATAAAAAAACTGTACTTCTACTTCTGGACTTTTATTAACAGTATGTAGCCAGATACTTGCAATGTGCAGTTTTTAATAACTACATTGTAGATCTTATCTTCAAAACAAATGCTGGTATAAATTTTTTCTTAAATAGTTTTGTGTATTTTTGAAATACCATCCTAAAAGAACATTTACACTAACAGTCCTTAAACATCTGTGAAAATACACAATCCCACCAACCCATATGATGTCATTTTTTTTTTCAACCAATAAGCAATGTTGTTACTGGTAGGAGTTAGAAAACTGTACTTGCATGTGTTTTGTTTGATCACTAATTGAATATTATTCAGACGACGTTCGGATTCGCTAAAAAAGTATAAAGGCAATAAAAGTATAATTATTTTTTTCCTTTGAAAATTAATTATGTATATCTAAATTAAATTTTACACACTTTTTTTTTTCATTTTAGTATGTGAATTAACATATTTTCGTTACTGCAAAATCTCTTGTTTACATTTGCAAAATGAGTGTAGATTATAGACAATTGCGAATTATGGGTATGCGGATTATAGATCCTCAACTGTAGATGGCGCCACTACACAATATTATAAAGGTGACAATTTTATTTATTTGGAAAGGATTGGGTGAATTGGAGATATTGGTCTTGCCCTGAATTTATTTTATTATTATTTTATTTATTAGGGGAAGAGAGGTAATAATTAAAATCAAATAACCTTTAAAAATTTATGAATATTTTGCACTTCCATGGACAAAAACATGTGAATTTTCATAAGAAATAAAAAGAAAAGCCTGTAAAACCAGCTTTTAATTTTCTAATCTTTAGTAATATTCAATGTTTTAAAATCATTGGTTAATCATGTTTAAAAACACTTGGATTTGGGGATATTGATTTTTATGTAAAGTGAGTTTCAAAGATTTTTTTTTTTTCTTTTACATTTTAAAGTTTGATTAAAAATTATTTTAATACTTTTATTATTATTATTATTCAGGTTAATTAAGGATTTAAATTTGATTAATTGATAAAAGTTTTAATTTTTGATTTAAAATATTTATTTTAAATGAGAACCATATGCATTCTTAAATTCTGATTAATAAGGCTTGCTTTGATAAGCAACCAGTTATCCAGAAAAACCAGTTATCTAGAATAGTCTTGTAAAAAGCATTCCGGATAATTGGTTCCCTACTGTACATGTAAATGGTATTACTGAAAAAAATTAGGTGATTGATACCTAAATATAAGAATAATTCAGCCATCTGAATATTCAGTATTCACCTGAATGATTAGTATTTGGTTGACCGAATATTAGGTATTCAGCCAAAACTGCTATTCGGTGCATCCCTAATTAAAATAATGTATTTACCATGCCATTATGCATTAAAGCAGTAATTCCGTATAAAGGTGGAATTAACCCAATAAAGAATGCTTATTTTTTATTAAGTAATTGTTTACATCCAATAAATTTTGTATATTAAAATGGTATTTATTTCAAATAATAAATCATAGTCAAATACAGAATATGTTTATCGTATTATATGTAAAAAGAGAATTTTCTGTAGATTTTTATAAACTACTTCATAGAGTGTAAAAGAAAACAAATTAATAACCAAAAATGTACAAAGGTATTTTATTGCTTTGGTTATTATGCAAACTTAAAAGTTTTATCTGTTACAATAATTAGTTTTGATGTTATTGCAAATAAAAAAGGTATAACTCAATTTTTCTGCATTCAGCTTCTTTTTTGTCCCTTAGTGTATATACACACATGTACACCATTGTAAAAAAAAAAAAAAAAAAAAAAAAAAAATATATATATATATATATATATGAATTTAGGGGGCCTCATACATGTAGAAACATAAAAATTTAAAACTCAGAATTTTGACATGTTAATACTTTCCTCACTATAGAGTTCAGCTTAACACTGCTGCTTTCACCCTGCACTTGTACCTATTTTGCTAAAAATATATATATAAAAAAAAAAAAAAAAGCACAAATGCTTTTTAAATTTTTATTTTAGAGCTAAAAAATGTAAAACACCAATTCAATTTAACAAGAAAAACACTTAATAATTATTTGAAATAAATATAAAGTAATTATTTAAAATAAATAAATACTTCTTATTCAAAAAGTAAATCTAGGTATTCAATTTCCCCAGAAAATTACATGAGATTTGGTCATCAGAGACTTAAAAATTATAATTGGTTGGTAAACCTAAACTGAATGCGGAAAAATAGTTATTGTATGTGATTCATGAAATTGGAGGTGTCAAAAAATTGAATATTTCCAGGTGGAGAGTAGGAAATATTGTATTGAATTAATCCTTTTCTTGTTTTAATGATCTAAGATGCTTAAACAGCGTTGCTAATTTTTGTGATTTTTATTGAACTATCATCAATAATTTTTAGTAGTGATAGTTGACATACTTAATGGGTGAATAACCTTCATAGTGTTTAGGAAAGCATTATAATTAAAATAATGGTGTATAACTGAATAAAAGCATTTAAATTTGACAGCACTAACCAGAATATGAAATAAAATAGGATGCCAAAGGGTTAAAAAAGCATGGCTGTTAGCATTTCCCGATAAACACCATGTGGAGGTCGCCAAGCGCAGTTTCTCATGGGGAGTTTTAATTAGGCAGCTCCCCTTGCCTACTGCCAGGTAATATACAAAAATTATAACATATATATACAAAAACTATACAATAATACATATATACAAATGAATAATAAATATTTAAATTTTTACACAATTATTTTGCCATGGTAAAGCATTTTCAGGTTTCATGAAAAATTCCGATAATTTGTCTCTATTATTTAGAGCTGCATTGGTCCCTCTTCTGTTCTGCGTACTTACTGAGTGGATTTCCAAATGGGTGAGAGTTTTCCTCATTTGGAAACTTTTTGTGGAATTGTTCGTTCTTATAAATAAAAATTGTAAAGCACACAAGTCGCTTTCACTATACTTTCAACTTTTCAGGGATCACAACCAATGCGTGAATAAAGAACCCTAAATTTTGATGATAATCTGCCAAAGGCACATTCCACAGTCTTTCTTACCCTTGACAATCTGCCGTTGAATATTCTTTTCTGGTGGTTCAGATCTCTAGCAGGATATGGCCGAAGTATGTTTTCAGTGAGTGGAAATGCTTCGTCACCTACAAAATAAAATGGAAAGGGTTTATTTTCATTTGGGAGTGGGGCTGGTGGTGGAATATTCAACTGGTTGTTTGCCAGTAAATTTCCTAATGGAGAATTTCTTAGCACACCACCATCACTATTTCTTCCATAATCCCCAACACACACAGCTGTAAACAAACCATCAGCATCTGCTACAGCTAACAATATGATGGGAAAAAAAGCCCATATAATTATAATAGGCAGACCCACTGTTTGATGGTTGACGGATTCTAATATGTTTTCTGTCAATTGCTCCTATGCAATTAGGCATTTGCCACTTGTCCAGGAACCTCTCCGCAGATTGTTTCCACATCTTTTATGTTGGAAACGGCATGTATTCAGGTGACAGAATATCCCATATGCTTTTGCAGGTTTCTTCCACTATTTTGCCAATTGTGCTTTCACCTCTCAGATAACCGAAACTCAGGTCTCTGAAACTATTACCCATTCCAAGAAATTTGAAAACAGAGAAAATAGAATCTGTAACATAAACAATGTAAAAATTAAAGGTACTTTTATATAAACTGCATGCCACAAGTTTAGTAATTGTATAATTCATTAAATAACATCTTGCTTGTTTAATTCTTATACCATTTAGCATTGGATCACATGATATTTTAAAAATGTCATCTTAAACTTCATAATTACAAGGTTATTTAACTAAACCTAGTATAACCCTTTGCGGCGCAAGACAGTTTGAAACATTTAAATTATACTGCCACCGGAATTCATGAACTAAATTAAACTAAAAGAAATTTTAAATTTTGATGTTTAAAAAACCGGCCTTTTCTGATATGTTATAAACGTAAATTTTTGTTAAAATATTTCCGGGATGAATTTTTGCAGCTGGATCTTAAATTTTGCGTCCTCGTGGCGAGGACACCGCGTGTTAAGGGGTTAAGGTTGCTACCACTGCCTATTTAATGAACTGTACCCACTAAATAAATAAATGTAAAAAAAAAAAAAGTAAAAGAATAAGAGAAAAAATTAAGATGTTTCCGAAAATCTGAATTTTTTTAACGGGTGAAAAAATTTCCTTGTTTCAAATGATATCTGTTAAACACTAAGTTATATATAACGGGTGTACCAGAATAAAATATACTATTACTATTTGTATGTATGCATGGAAATTTTATATTATATATAGACATATATGTATTTTGATTCCCAATTACATTGGTAAAATCTGTACAACAACTCAAAAGCAAAAATTACATTGCAACTATAGGATAGTATGAAGAGCAAAGAAGTACAAAAATTGGTACTTTCCAAGTTCAAAAGTGGAGATTCCAGAAGCAAAATATTTTGTCATTTGAAAGGTGTTTTAAGTTGTGCCACTGTTTTTAAGTGGATTAATATGATTAGAACGAGTGATAATATTAAAACATCTCAACCTCCAGCTGTCCATGCATTGTTCGTATCAAAAATCTGATTCAAAAAGTGAAGAGTTGCTTGACACATAAGAAGAGCATATCCATAAGGAAACTTGCTAGGGAACTGAAAGTATCAATTCCATCTGTACAGCGAATACTTAGAAATGACATTGGATTAAGACCTTACAAAAAAACGAATACAACATAAACTCATAGAAACCCAAAAGCAGAAAAGAATCAAATTCTCTAATTGGGTGCGACACAATTTCAGAAAAGGTTAGACTAAGAGAATCCTTTTTCTGATGAAAAAGGATTTAAATCCACTGGACTACTCGACTTAAGATGAATTTGTACAGCAGATGAACTGGGATAAAATAAAAGTTAAAAAATACTGATTTCAGAACTAAAACGATTTGTAAAGAGAATAAGAAAGGGACTATAGAAAAACTCAGGGCGTCCCTATGGGATCTCCGGTATCGGGGATTTTAGCTGAACTGAAAATGAGAGATTTTGAACATACAGCTTATAATATTATTAATAACTGCAAACTCTGGGTCTGCTATGTGGACGACATCTTTACAGTTATCCCCCAAAATATTAATCCTGAAAATCTTCTCTTTGATCTTAATAATTTCGATCCTCTTATCAATTTTACAAATGAAGCTGAAAATAACAATAGCTTTAATTTTCTTGACGTTTATATTACCAAAAATTAAAACTATACCATTGACACTACTGTTTTCCGTAAAACTACCAATAATAACGAAATTATTAACAACAAATGTAGTATCTCCCTTCCTTATAAATACGGCACTTTACGATCTTATATTAATCGCCCAATTCTCATATGCTCTAGTAAAACCCTTTTAAATGCTGAACTAAAATTCTCCATCAAAATCAAAAATGAAGCTAAAAAATGTAATGTTAACATTCCAATTAAACCAGATAAAAACATTTACCAATGTATATGTAACGAGAAAGACCCTATTTCCTTTAATCAAACTGCTGGTGTTTACAAAATAAATTTTCAAGACCGTGAACAAAATAAAACTAGCTATATCGGCATGATTCAGTGAAAAATCAAAGACAAAATATCCGAACACCTTGCTGACCTAAAATACAACAAACCGTCCACAGCCTTTTCAAGAAATAATAACACTAACCCTATTAATATTGCATCAATTAACTTTCGTAAAATTTCACCTTAAAATTCACACAAATACGCACTTAAAAGAGAAGAACTTGAAATCCTGACCACCCATAATGCAATAAATGACGTAGAACATAGTATAGTCCTACCTGAATGGAAACAGGTTTTGAAAATAAAGAAATGAAGTGAAGAATGGACGGACGAGGAAGAAAAGATAAAGGAGTGAACCACCAGGCTCTTTGATTGTCATCAGGCTCTGATGATGGCTCCAGTAGGAGTTAAAATATATAGGCCTAAATTTTTTTAAAGGATTTTTATAAGGTATTTTTAAATGTTTTTAACAAAAATAATTTTTAGAAGGTTAAATGTAAATACATAAGAATATAAAAATTCTATAATAAATTGTTACGATTTAGAACATTAAATATCTTTAATTTACGTATTCGATTCATAGTTAAAAATTTATTAAAATTTTTGTATGTGCAGTAAATACTGCAGTTAACAGATAGGTTTTTTCTTCAATTTTTTATATTTCACATAGAAACATTATGCAACACCCTGCGAATGGTTCTCCTTGAACAATTCAGTTTCATAGCATTTTTAATGCCTGTAGTGGTCATCTTATTCTGTGTAGCGAGCGAAAGCACATGGCGTCTGTCTTTCGAGGACAAGCAAGGAGTACATCCAGATCTTTTAATCACCAATCCATTAATTCCTCTTTTCAAAACATTTCTAATTGCACATCTAGAGCGTTTAATAACTTTTGAAATATTATTAATTGAAGCACCAGTTCCATTTAATTTCTAAATTTCACGAATTTCACTTTCTTTTAATTCTGTACCTCGTGGCATGTTTGTAAATATGTGAAGTCGGTTATCGTCTGCTTTAGTTAAATGCTGACGTCATAACAGCGTGCAGAAAATTTGCATGTTGCACATTATTTTCGAAAAAAGCAGGTATTTTAATTAAAATGTTAGGGTGTCTTATAATTTTGTCCATGGTATTTTTAATTTTTTTTATTAAACTCTAACCCTCGCGGAGAAAAAAAAAGAATTTTAGGCAAGTCAATTTAAATTCATTGCTACACATCAGTATTTTTAATGACTGTAAAATTTATATATATTTTTTCTTTGGATGATTTTTAGCATGCGAACCCTATAATTTATTATTATATTTATTATCTTTCATTGTAGACGATCAGCTTATATACGATTATTTATGGCAACCTTGATAAGCAAAATTACTATAAGAATTCCAGCTGTGTGATATTAAGGTTCAGGCTGACTGTTTACTTAAAGAAACCTAAGTCTGGCTGAAATCTCAGTGTGGGGGGCCTTTCAAAAGAATGTAATTTTCGAGAAAAAATAAATAAAATGAAAATCCCTAAACTGCTAAGCATAGCTGACATGCACAACCTGGGCGCGAACCTGGCACTTTGTGTCAAACAGCTTTGAGAACAGAAACTCTCAGCCGCTATGGAGTCCAAGGACTGAAGTTTTATTGCATAATGTGAGGTGTATTAAATGAGTCATCAGTGCACAGCATTAGAAATTTATTTTGACTGACCTAAAATATACGATAAAAGTGGTTAAATTTAAAAGAGAGCCATGAAAGATGTGGGTGAAGGGGAGAGTAAATAAATAAATTAAAAAGTTAAACGTAGCTTCCTATCCTAATTTATCCCAGCATACATCCGATTCTCCAAAGAAAAGAAACAACTTTTCTCTTTTTTCCTTCCTTTACATTTATGGTAAAACAGTAGGAGGGAACAGATTGTAATTCACCTCCCCACACACACTCAGCCGAACTGCCGCAGCAGACGAAAGGGCGGTATGGTTCAGTGCTAAATTGGACAGCTGGAATAATAGATACATTTCTCAGTGGTAGATCGAATGTGCGCCATCAATGATAATCAAATAAAGGGGGGGGGGTAAATAGGCTGATCGTCCGTCTCTGTGTCTGTCCATTATCTTATAAAGGGCAACCAAGATTTTTTCGATACTCAAGATTTCCAGTTAGTTAACGTTTTTATCTACAAAGAAGTAAAATTCATTGGATAGTCAGTTCTTAAGGCGATTTATTCTAGGCTTCAAGGCCAGTATGTGGAGTGCCCTCTGTGTTGTCCTAGCTCATATTAACACAAGTTTTGGTGGAAATTACGGAAAACTCAGAGTGACCTGTTAATAGATAAATTAATGAATTTATGTAATTAAAGCAACTGGGTAGCTAGTATTTCATGATGAAGCTTTCTAGAGCAGCCATGTGTTGATCAGATCACAATTATATTTACATGAATTTATAGGCTAGTGAATACCTGCCAACTTTGGAGAAAAAAAATAACAGAGATTTTATTAGCGACATTTTTGGACTACACACAGTTTTGATATATCACATATAACATGGGAAGTCACAAAAAGAAATTCAAAATAGAAACAAATATAAGCACCCATCTGTAACACAGTAAAAAATATGTATATTTAGGCCTAAATTTGAAAAAATAAATTATTAATCACAATCACTTAAACTCTCAGCAATCGGACACTTTCCATAATTATTACTAATTAGTTTTATCTTTATATATATATTTCTTTTGTGCGTGTGTATGTCACTGAACTCCTAAACGGCTGGACCAAGTTTAATGAATTTTTTTGTGTGTCTTCAGGTGGATTCGAGAATGGTTTAGATTTACAATTCAATCCAATTTAAATTGTTTATTTAATTAATTTATCACTTATAAATTGTTGTTGCTTTTGGAATGTTTCACTTTGGATCCGGCAGACTGCGCTACGATCGTAGTATCGAATATTCAATAATACACAAGCGAAGTGATGATGTCACTGGCCGCCCGTGGATGCAAGAAAAATATTTCCTATGTTAATCGCCCATTGGATTTTTTGTAAAAAATTACTAAATATCGAGGAAAATTATTTCCCGATTTTAATCCCCATATTTGGGTATAGATATGTATTAGTTATCATGTGCATGGGATAGATTGAGTTGTTTTGCAGTAAAATTGATAACATTTGAATTTTTAATCTCAAAACTCTGTCATCCTTGGCAGAAAAAAAAAAATATCACCATATTATCTGGCAAACATATTTAATTTCTTTACTTATATTAAGAGAGTAATGAATAATATGAAACAATTTCGTACAATACATATTATGAAAATATACATCTGGCATGTATATTTTCGTATTACGTTTTTGATCGCCAAATACAAAAAACGGCAGGGAGTTTTGAAATTTAAAATTAAAATTTTGCCAATTTCAGAGCAAAATAACTCAATCTAACACATGCATACGATAACTAATACATATCTATACCCAAATACGGGGATTAAAATAGAGAAATAATTTTCCTCGATTTTTAATAATTTTTTATAAAAAATCCAATGGGAGATTAACATAAGAAATTTTTTCTTGCATCCACTGATGGTCAGTGACGTCACACTTCGCTTGCCTTATATTATATTGTAATTCCAGTTTGTCCCGACAGTTGGTGCTGCGATCAAATTCAGGAAAATATTTTGTAACTTCGTGTTATTATTGTTATAAAAAATTGTGTCCTAATTGAAATATTACATCAAGATCTAATTAGAGTTTGAAGAGTTTTGAAGTGTGCATAAAAACTATACATTTTGCAAATTTAGTGCGGAATTGGAGTGAGTATTTTATATAATTTTCTATCAAATTTACACGCGCGTTGATTAACAACCACCCTAACCTACAAATTTATTTGTGTAGCTAATTTATTATATTTTATTTATTTTTTGAATGGAAAACCTTTAGTATCGGATCCCTTTGGCAAAATTTGAAATTTGACACCGAAGTAGCTCGAACGATTCTTGCCAAGATCTTTAGTTCCACAATTGAGATAGCCATTTCAATTCATCGCAAAAATGGCTTAAAATATTTAAAGTCACCAAAGGGGTCCCACACTTTTGTGCGTGTATATGTCACTGAACTCCTCCTAAACAGCTGGACCGATTTTAATGAAATTTTTTGTGTGTCTTCAGGTGGATTCGAGTTGCATGTACACGTGCAAATGAAAATTCAGAGCAACGCAATCAACGTCTTAGTGCTAATACATTAAGACAACGGGAAGCACATTAACGAACGACCAACGCACGCAGAGAATGTAACCAATGGCGAATGCAAGGTAATCGAGCATTGACACGAGCATCACTTAATCGTCTCGCGTTTGAATATGACCCTGAAATAGATAATTTGTCACATGCATTAATCATGATCGGTAGTATGGACAAAGAATGTCAACATTGTCATGCTTTCAAGTACAAAGGTGAATCGGCTGGTTTATGTTGCGCATCTGGAAAAATATCACTGCCACCGTTAAATCCACCACCAGAACCTTTGAAGGCACTATTAACTGGAACCACATCTCAATCGAAATTGTTTTTACGGAAAATTCGTAAATTTAATTCTTGCTTCCAAATGACATCATTTGGAGCAACAAAAATTGTTCATAATGAAGATGGTCGTAATTTTGAATCTACATTCAAGATTCAAGGTCAAGTGTACCACCAAATTGGTTTGTTGCTTCCAATGCCTGAAGCCGATCCAAAATTCTTACAAATTTATTTTATGAGCGATGAGGAGCAACAAACTCATACACGCTGCGTATACAACCATATAGAGCAGATGAAGGAACGAAAAATTGTGGACATTTTGGAAACGCTTTTGAAAGACCATAACCAATTGGTATGATTGTTTAAGACTTTCTAACAGACTGCAAGATGACAATTACGTCATTGTCATTAAAGCAGACAAAGTGCCGTATGGAGAGCACGCAGGCACATATAATGTTCCAACTATTAATGAAGTTGCAGTTGTTATGGCTGGTGATCCATGTGAACGTCGAGATATTCGCATACAACACAGAGATAATGCGATACAAATAATTCAAGACAATCATCGTTCTTACGATGCACTGCAGTATCCGTTGATATTTTGGGAAGGAGAAGATGGATATCATTTAAATATTACACAAAGGAATCCAACTACAGGTACAACTTACAGATAATTTTATAATTCTTTTTTTTTTTCTTTTGAACCAATAATTTCTGTTTATCTTATAAATATTTTTATTTGCAGGTGAAGAACTGATAAGAAAGTTAGTGCAATGAACTTCTATGCATATCGGTTGATGATTCGTGCAAATGAAGATAACATTCTCCGATGCAGACAGCTATTTCATCAGTATATTGTTGATATGTATGTGAAAATTGAAAGTGAGAGATTACGATACATAAAATTTAGTCAATGAAAACTTCGTTCTGAGGAGTATATTCACTTGCGTGACGCCATAATCGGTAACGTAGATGCAACAAATGACATCAACAACATCGGTACCACATATATTCTTCCATCATCATATAATGGTAGTCTGCGTCATATGCAAGATTATATTCAAGATGCCATGATTTATGTACGTGCATATGGCCGACCAGATCTTTTTATCACATTTACGTGTAATCCAAACTGGGATGGAATTAAAAATTTGCTGTTGTCAGGTCAAACATCGGTGCATCGCCATGATATCACTGCACATGCATTCAAACAAAAATTAAAATCTTTGATAAATTTAATTACTCATCACTCGGTATTTGGTGAAACACTATGTTGGCTTTACTCTGTTGAGTGGCAAAAACGAGGTTTACCTCATGCACATATTTTGATTTGGTTAGTGGATAAAGTACGCCCAGAAGAAATTGACAAAATTATTTCAGCAGAAATTCCGGATCCGAATGTTGATCAAGAATTGTTTGACATTATTACTACTATATCCATGGTCCATGTGGTACTCTAAACATGATGTCACCATGTATGGATAATGGAAAATGTACAAAACGTTTTCCAAATTCATGTCAAACTGATACTATCACCAATATCGACAGTTATCCATCTTACCATCGTAGAGACGTAGACAATGGCGGTTAGTCATATGAATTGCGTCTGTCAAACGGTGTAAGAATAGACATTGATAATCGCTGGGTGGTTCCATACTCACCATTGCTGTGCAAAACCTACAAAGAACACATAAACGTTGAGTTATGTAGTTCGGTGAAGTCTACCAAGTGCATTTGTAAGTACGTTCATAAGGGCAGTGATAAAGCTATATTTGCTGTTCAAAATGTAAATGACAGTGACGAAATAACACGTTATCAAATGGGCCGATACATAAGTAGTAACGAAGCTATTTGGCGCATTTTTTCGTTTCCTACACATGAAAGGGATCCTACTGTTATACATCTGGCTGTGCATCTCGAAAATGGACAGCGTGTTTATTTCACAGAACAGACTGCACTACAACAAGCTTTAACAGCTCCAAAAGCAACTCGAACTGAATTTTTCAACCTTTGTAATCGACAAGATGTTGGTCAATTCGCAAAGACATTAATGTATACTGATGTTCTCAAATATTTTACATGGAATAAACAATCAAAAAATTGGGAACCACGTAAACGAGGCATTCCAGTCCCAGGATTCGCCGACATATTTATGACAAATACTTTAGGCCGATTATATACAGTCCATCCTAAGCAACGCGAATGCTTTTTTCTGCGTTTGTTATTAGTTAACGTTCCTGGACCGACATCCTTCCAATATTTGCGAAAAGTCAATGGTACTATATACAACACTTACTTCAATGCGTGTCGTGAGTTACATTTATTGGAGGATGATAACCATTGGGACCTCACACTTGCAGATGCAGCACTGAGCTCATCTCCACAGCAAATTCGTCAATTATTTTCAATAATATTGACAACGTGTTTTCAGTCTGAAGCATCAGCTCTGTGGAACAAATATAAAGACTCAATGAATGAGGATATTTTGCATCGGATTAGAATTACTAATCAAAATCCCAATATTGAATTCTCCGCAGAAATATATAACGATACATTAATAATGAGTGAGGATTCTTATTTCGAACTTGCGGCTCATCCATTTCGGCATGCCAGCGCCGAACCGCCCAGCAGCAATCATCAACAGAGATGTTCAACGTGAACAACAGTTCAATATGACTTCTTTGGCTACTTTTGTTGCTAAAAATGAACAATTGCTTACTGCTGAGCAATAAAATGTATATTATCAAATTAAAGTATCATATGCACCACAACAAGGTGGATTCTTTTTTTTGGATGCATCAGGTGGCACTGGTAAAACATTTCTCATCTCACTGATACTTGCGCGCATTCGATCACAAAATCATATTGCATTGGCAATTGCTTCATCAGGCATTGCAGCAACCTTACTTGATGGTGGTCGGACTGCGCATTCAGCACTTAAATTACCTTTGAACATTCATACAAATCCCGAAGCAATGTGTAACATAAGGAAGCATTCAGGCATGGCTGAAGTTTAGAGAAAATGCAAAATTATTATCTGGGATGAATGTACAATGGCTCACAAGTACTCGCTTGAAGCTCTCAACAGGTCCTTGAAAGATATTAAAGATAATACTAGGCTTTTCGGTGGTGCTTTACTGCTGCTGTCTGGTGATTTTAGACAAACATTACCCTTCATTCCACGTGCGACATATGCGGATGAAATAATTGCATGATTGAAAGAATCTTATCTATGGCGAAGTGTCAGTAAATTATGCTTTACCCTTAATATGCGCGTTCAACTTCAAAATGATCTATCTGTGTCAGGATTCTCTGAACAATTGTTAGACATTGGCAATGGTAAAATTCAATTGTATGAAGATACACAATATATTCGACTCCCAGAGAATTTTTGCAACATGGTGGCTACCAAAGATGAGTTAATAAAAAGTATCTTTCCAGATTTGCATCATAATTATACTAATCATGCATGGCTACGTGAGCGAGCTATTTTAGCTGCAAGAAATTTAGAAGTTGACGCAATCAATTTTAAACTACAACAATCATTGCCTGGTAATGAAATTACATTCAAATAGATTGACACTGTTGTTGATCCTGATGAAGTTGTCAACTATCCTGTAGAATTTTTAAATTCACTGGATTTACCTGGCATGCCACCACACAATTTGCGATTGAAGTGTGGCTCACCTATAATTTTGCTTCAAAATTTGAATGCTCCGAAATTGTGTAATGGAACGCGACTGGTCATAAAAAAAATCATTTGGCAACATTCTTGAAGCCACTATTTTGAGTGGAAAATTTCAAGGTGAAACTGTACTTCTACCACGGATCCCAATGATTCCTTCAGATTCACCTATACCGTTCAAACGTTTACAATTTCCAATTCGCTTGGCTTTTGCTATCACTATTAATAAGTCACAAGGTCAAACAATGACAATTTGTGGCTTAGATTTAGAAAATCCGTGCTTTTCTCACGGCCAATTATATGTTGTGTGTTCCAGGGTTGGAAAACCTTCGAATTTGTTTGTGTATACATTCAATGGCATTACGATAAATTAAGTTTTTGTAGATTAAAAAAATTCACCTGTTATAAAATAAATTGAGTTTCAAGTTTTCATTTAATACGAACTCTACATTTCACTTCGCTCATACTATACACATACTCACATGCATCAATTGATTGAATTGTGATAAATGTACATGTAATGATGTTTAGATATTGTAATAACTTTTTGATAAAAATTTTCATCAAATCGGTCCAGATTGTTACAGCTTATTGAAAAAAGATGGAATTTTCATATGTAATTCATTGCTATCAGAGATTCTCTCATAAATTGAAATATTTGCCGTATGAAATAAAATTTTGTGCTGTTCGACATGAAGGGTTTAAATAACAAGTAGCAAGTAGAAAGTACCCAGAAGCAAGTAGCGAAAATTTCGGTAATTATGTCTTTTACGTTATTAATCGGAATTCGCAGTCACCGTTCACAGCGCTCCATACCTGTTTCACTTACATACCACATCCTTACGCACTTACAATAAGTTAGTTATTTTTTTCTAGCAAAATATTCTCTAGAAATAATTTATATGACAAAACAATGTTTGTCGGGTCAGCTAGTTCTTTTGTATATTCACATATTATGAAGAAGTAGCAGATTTAGCTTTTGATAAGATTTCTTTATCAAAATTCAACTCAAGTTTTATGTGACATGTGATTATATGATACATAAGTTCCCTTTTAAAAATGAGGTTTTAAAACATGCTCAAGTATGCAATTTTAAGAATATTGAAAATTGTTCCTTTTCTTCTGCGAGATACTTTCTTGATAATTTTTCATCCCTGTTTCAAACTCTATTTTTCATCAAGCAAACTTTCAAGCTTAGCATCAGAAAGTGATGAGCAAAATTCAGTGCGAATTTTTTTCACTTTAGAGAATATTCTCTCACATTCTGCATTGCTATGTGGAATGGATAGGATTCACAGCATAACATCTGCAATATTTTTGAACTGTTTTGTATATAATTCATTTTACAGTTGCCCATTTGGCACCCACAAAGTGTCTATTCTCTCTTCCATTCGTATACTTTCTGAAACTTCTGTTACTTGAAATGTTGCAAATTCCGACTGAAGTTTGTCAATTTTTTCATGTACATTTTTACTTTTCAGTAAAACAGGAAATTTATCAAGGAAGTATCTCACAGAAAAAAAGGAACAATTTTCAATATTCTTAAAATTGCATACTTGAGCATGTTTTAAAACCTCATTTTTAAAAGGGAACTTATGTATCATATAATCACATGTCACATAAAACTGTTTCACACACTTGAAAAATTGTATTTTCTCTTGTTCTGTTACTTCATTAATGGTATTCTTTGTTCTTTCTCATATGAGAAGGTCATCATTATCTCGCTGGTTATTGGAGTTATGATAATCTACTATTAAAATGTCACAGCTCTGTTTAATTACACTTGTTTTGATGAATTTGCACAAAATTTCTTTAAAGAAATCTATAAGCGTTGTCCTAAATATGTGGAGCTTGCGACTCAAGACTCATATTCATTTTATCAAATATTGGATTCACATATAATTTGAACAGACAAAAAACTTTGTTGACATATGATGAGAGAATATAAAAAAGTTTTTCTGGTCTTGATAAAGCATATAAGGATTTTTTCTGATCACTAGCAGAAACTTTACTTTTCTTTTTTGCATTATTCACGAAATCATCTGTAGAACTAATCTTACGCTTCTTCTTCTTACACTCCTTATCTTTGTCCGAACCTTATTTTTATCTGTATTTTTTTCTTTGTTTTTCTATTTTGGAATTGTATAGAACTTTAAGCTATTTGACTTTGAATTTTCTTTTTCAATTTCAGATTTAAAAAACTGAACGAAAGGTACTCAGAAAAATATTACATGTTCTAAGCATTTAGTTGTTGAGAGCCGACGAGTCGCAACATGTTTCAAAATTCTTTTTTAATGTCACAGTTGTAATACACTTGAAACATTTCCAATTTTTCTTTTCTTTTAGAGCTTTTGTCTATATAATAATAAATATCCACTAACAATTCATCTATTTTGAGTGGGAGACAAGTAGCACCTTTTTCAACAGCTAAATTCAGAAGATCACATAAACAACCCATTATAATAAGTTGTTCATTTTTTTCCTAAAGCACTGCAGCCACTCCATTGTTTTTTCCAACCATTACTACAGCATTATCTGCTCCAAATACAATATAATTCGTAATAGGTATTAGAGGTGAGTTCAGGCTCTATTTTGGCAATCCGAGCCCGAAAAATTTTGTGTGATCAGAGCCTGAGCCCGATATTGAAAGTGGTACGCTATGCAATGCATACACAGTAGTAAAATTTAATACCGTTTTCATTTTTAAATTAATTTTCTTATTATCAATCCTCAATTTAAATAACTGTAAATGTTATTATAGTAGGGAACCAATTATCCGGAATGAGTTTTTCAAGACTGGTTGCTCATCAAAGCAAGCCTCATTAATCAGAATTATTGCATATGGTTCTCACTTAAATATTTTAAATCAAAAATTAATATTTTTTATCAATTAATCAAATGTAAATAGTTAATTAACCTCTTTTATTTATTTTTTTCAATAAAAGTATTAATCAAAAATGAGAAAAAGGAAAAAAAAATCTTTGAAACTTAATTTTTCATAAAAATTAAAATCTGCACCATGAGAAACTGGAATTCTTACCCGGCTTCAAGATAGGAACGACAATGACTTCCTTCCAGGACTTGGGAAGTAGACCATCCGACCAGAGATTATTAAAACAATCAAGAAGTTTGACCAGAATGTTATTGTCGAGGCACTTGAGAACTCTGAGGGAAATACCGTCGTTTCCAGGAGTGCGATGGGAAGACTTGTGCAAGGCATGTTGAAGATCCGAGAGAGCAAAAGGTTTCCTGATGTTGCGATCCACGTTGGCACTGAAGTCTAGAGGGATGTAACAGTCAATTGGGGGGGCGGACAAACGTGTGAGCAAAAACATTAGCAGTAGCCAACCTACTGTCATTTGAGGTACCGATGTAATTATAGGAATCCTGGGGAGGGTTCTTCCGGTTTTGGAGAGCTTTGAGAAGTTTGAAAATGTCACCAGACTGCCCACTCCTTTTACAGACCTCGGACCAGTACAAACGTTTAGTGTCCTTTATTTCTTTCTTGAGACGAGCAGCAAAATGCTTGTGCTGAATCCAATAGGCCAAGCTCAGGTGCCTTCTTGCCAAGCGGAGGAACTTGCATTTCTGCCCAAGTAGATAACTGCAGCGGCTATCCCACCAGGGAGTGTAAGTTGTATCAAAAGTATCAGAGTGGACCAGGAAACAGGTCAGGTGAAACAAGAGAGAGAGATCAATTAAGGTAGAAGACCCCCCCCCCCCCAGGAGAAACATGGGTGGGAACAGAGGTATTCACAAGACAGATATTGTTATTGATAATCCAGTCGATGACCCTCGAGCCCTGAGGAGAATCCCGACGGCCACCAAAACTCGTATGATAACTGTTGAAGTCACCAACTATTACGAAATAACTGTTGCAAAGGTAAAGAACCTGGTTAAACCAGTCACAGTCAAATCTACCGGGAGGAGAATAAACGTTAAGAATTTGAAGCCTGAAGCTAGATGACCACTTAACTTCAACTCCCAGGACCTCGTTGCCATGGGAAGAGTTAGGGAGTGAAAGATGACTAGAGGAAAATTTGCGATTAACAGCAGTAATGAGACCACCACCGTGTTGAAGGTGCCTATCAGCCCGATAGACAACCTTCCCAGGAAGAGAAAAATCATTTGAAGAGCTCAGGAAAGCTTCCTGGAGGCAAATAAAATCAGAACGAGAAAAGAACGAATGGTGGAGCCAAGCAGAATTTGCTTGAGCTCCTCGAATATTCCAGTGAACTAAGGAGACTCCCATTAGAAAGAAACAAAAATAAGAGAAAAAAAAAGAGGCCTCCGGCCAAAAACTTTTTTTTTTTTTAAATTACCCAGGCCCTGGACCAGACGAAGGTGTCTCGTTGCAAGAAGGAGTTCTTATTCGGCTATTGTCTGTAGGTGGACCCGAAGTATCCATTAGAGTGGCATTTAGGGTAGGTGAATGCAGGGCGAGTTCTAGTTTTTTCTTCTTTAGTAACCGTTTTGCTTGATATTCCACACTGTCTGTTTCTGTAGAGGAGGAAAGAGTGGCACCGTGTGCTGACGGACTGAGTGATAAGGCTAGGGTCTGGGTTAGGGATCCCAGCATTTGTTGAAACGTTTGAGTTTGGGCAGCCATAAGTTGTTGCTCCAGTTCTATCATGGATGATGTCAAAGCTTTTAAGGAAGCTTCTAGATCCGCCTTAGTGACAAGGTCTGGCAATGGTGGACTGCTGGTTGCAACTTTAGCATAAGATTGGGTTTTGACGCCCTCAGTCTCAGAAAACCTTCTGGCCTCAGCTATAGTCTGGTGATTAGCACTGCGGAACTTTTGAATCTTGACTTCACGTAAGTACAACGGGCAAGTTTTGTCAAGAGCCTCGTGACCCCCATTTCAATGACGACGCAGTAGAGACTCCAGTATGACTCTCGCTACATTTTACACAAACCGGCGACTATTTACAAGACTGTGTGCTATGATTAAATTTATAACAATTCCGGCATGGCCGTGGATTGTTCCAAAACAGTATTTCTATGGTTTTGATACCATAATTTGACATGTCTAGGCAGCTGGGTTCCCAGCTTCGTGACTAATACTGTTTTCAAAGGTATTTGACTGTCGTTGCTTTTCTTTATGAATCATCTAATTTCAAGCAAGATTATTCCCTGCAATTCCAATTCCTCAGCGATATCCTGGCATGAGATAGTTATGTCTATATTGTGCAAGAGGCAACCTTGTGGATATTGTTTCTTTTATTACGTATGGCTCCAGAACAATGTCAAAAAGTGTTTTAGTTTGCAAAAGTCTTTGAGCTGCTTCCACTGACTTAGTAATCACAAGAACTTTACCCTGATGGGCCAAAGTTAGCGTTTCTATTACATTTGTTTTTTCCACTATTTTTAAAAATTCATCTTCTTGGGGTTGGATGCAGGCAGCGAACCCTTTTTAGCAGCAATTAAAATGGCAATTTTGTCCGCTCCATCATTGACTGCTGCTTGCAAACAGTCGGGAAGGTGACTATTAACATAGAAATTGAGATTGAAAGCCGTACCTTGCGACGTGTCCATATCCAATCCTTGTGTGCTTACATTTCCATAATTTACAAGATTTGCCGTTGGGTTTACCGCCAGCTTCAGTAGTAGTAAACAAATGACTTTACCGCAAAGGTCAACAAACAAATTCAGTCCTTATTTAACGATAATAGTCCCTCTTGTAGCACCACGTGTAGGGCGGTTCATGCAATTCGTAACACCAAAGTACAAAAACTTCTACCTTTAATTAAACTGTCAAGTAAACAAACTTGTTCACAAAAACAATAACTTCATAATGAAAACTAAAATACTCTACCCGAGTTTTAAACTAAATATAAGAGGGAAACACTTAGCAATAATGTCACAGAGCCGGCACCGCTAGCCACGCGACCACATTGCTTCGTACGAAAATTGGATTCAAACACACAATCATAAACATGGATTGTAAAATGCAAACAATGAAATTGTTACCAAATTCATGTAAGTAAATAATGCATAAGTTATCAGAGAATAAACGATTCACCAATTCAAGGCTAAACTAGATCCGTCGATGGGGGTGATCTGTGTCTTGGGGGGTGGAGCGTTGGATCTAGCTCAGCTTTGACCGATAGCGTTTTCCATCTTTTGGATATCGCTTTCCAGCTAAGGCTGCAGTGCTGCCGCCATCTAGTGAGAAGTAAAAGAAATAATTTTGTCAATCCGGAAATGTATCTGAAGATTGAAGTTTTTAGTTACGAATTATTATTTTAAATGCAGATTTTTAAATTTTTTAAATTTTTGAAAAAAAAAAACGAGAGACTTGGCAGATATGCTAGTGTGTCATGCTCTGAACAAGCTTGTAGATTACATACCACCATGAATAATAATTTGAAATTTACAGTATACATCCTCATCATTTTTGTTAAATAATTAAAATTTCTGTAGTAGTAGCTTTTATTCAATATTGGGTAGATTGGTGAGTATCCTCACCCAATAATGAATCTGAAGCTTTTTGTAATGTTTGTGTTATAGCAAATAGATTTCCAGAATAAAGATTTTCATGCTTTTCTTCAACATGCAGATACTGCCAAACACAAAAATATGGTCACTGGCATTGAAAAACAGATGATTTTAGTTCCTAGTACTGGCTCCTCTCAGTTCCAAAATTCAGATGTATCAGTTTCAAATACAGTGGGTGATGTAATCTATCTGTTGCAACTTCTCAGCAGCATCATGCCATAACATAAAAGACACATTTTGTGCCATGTTCCCTAAAGATGTGCGAGAAGACTTTTCACTTAGTCCCAAACAAATGAGTTACATTATAACAGATGCCCTTCAATCATATTTTAACCAACTATTAACCGAAGATGTAGGTACATCATTTTACTCAGTTTGTTTTGATGAAACCACCAATATTGAAGACAAAAAAGAACTTCAAATTGCAATTCCTCATTGGTCAGAAAAATAAAAAATGAAGTTGCCATGAGGCATTTACAAACATATTTTATTGGTAAAGCAGGTCTGCAAACTATATTTGAAAAAATTAACTGTGCCATAAAAAATGCTAATTTATCATTACAAAAACTACCAATGATTGGCTCAGATGGGCAAAAAAATAATAAAGAGTGCACATGTTCTTCAATGAAAATCTGATTAAACTTAGATCTTTAGGTTTGGTAGACATTGGGACATGTCCCATCCATATTGTGCATAATATGCTGCTGAGAGGCTATTAAACAATGGGAAGGAATAATGTACTATTTTAAAAAGTGAAATGGTGCAATCCAGCTCATTTAAGAGAATTTTTGGTATTATTAATGATCCTACTAGAAAAGCGAAGATATATTTCACTGTTTCTTCAGCTGAACTTTTGATGAGCTTCACTGAAACTTTCCAAAAACATGAACCTTTGGTTCATATCCTCTATTTAAAGCTACAGGAACTTGCAGAAAAATTAGCAAGACGCGTTTGCAAACAATTTACTGAAAGCAAATATCATGTGTTATTTGAAAGCCAAAATATATTGCCTTTAAGAGACATAATAGTTTCACAGCAGTTAATGGAAGAACTTGCTAAAATTTCTGAAAAAGAATCTATAATTTTTATGAAAAATGTAAAACAACATTATGTCTTTGCTTGTAATTATTTGTTAGAGAAAGCTCTTAGCAATGCAAGTTTAATAAAATCAATGAGGTGTTTAAGTCCCACATACATAAAAAAAAGAAAAAGCTGTCATGATATAGTTTCACTAGCCAGGAAACTCCCTATCGATATAAAAGAAGATATATTGCTTCATGAGTTTAAATTATTATAACTGGAGTCTGATTTATTAAATAAAAAAAGAATTTATCATTATTAGCAAAAGATTTTAAACGGAAAATTTTGTTGGTGAAAAAAAGTAGGTGGAATTAAGTAAAGTTGTTAAAGCTTCTTTATCTCTGTCACATGGGAATGGTAACATCGAAAGGAGGTTTTCGGTCTCTAGATTGGCATTAACAGAAGATAAAGAATCTACATCCGAAAGGACATTTAATGCCATTTTGACTGTAAAAGATGCTCTAAAGACATACTCAAATAAGCCAGAACTTGTTCCAATGACTAGCAAGCTGATTTCAATGGCGCAAAATGCACATAAGCATTATATGATGTAAATGGATGAACAAAAAAGATTAAGAGAATTGGAAGCAAAAAAGAAAGAAGAAGAAATTCGTTTAGCTGCTGAAGAAAAAGAAAAGTTGAAGAAAGTAGGAAAAAAATTAATCAGATGGAAGATAAATTATCTAAATCAAAACAAGAACTGAAAACAGCCTCTGAAGCATCCAGTTGCTTGTTTACATAAGCCAATGAGCGATTAAAGAAGGCAAAATCAACTAATGATCACTTCGTTTCAAGTCTTCCACACAGAAGGTTGTTGTTCTGAAGAGGACTGGGTGCCCAGTTGAAAGATTTAAACGACGCACGAAGTAATGTTAGGTTTTTTATTTAATGTGTTTCAGTTACGTGTATACTTCGTTTTATCTATTTATTTTAAGTTTAATGTCGAACCTGGACTTTTTTGTATGCTTTCCTGTGGTTAATGGAGCTTGAAGCTATCTGCGTCTGCAAATGTCATTTGCATATATTAAAATTACTTAATTATTGCATATTTAAAATTAATAATTGCTTCCATTTAATTGAAAATTAGTGTTTTTACGAAATGTTTAGGTGGTTAGCTTTTTTAAAAATGTCTTTTACATATTTTAAACTTAGTGTTTATAGTCTTTCTTTTTATATATTTTAATGTCTTTATGAATTGTGTAAATAGTTAGTGTTTTTGAAAATGATTAGTCGACTTTTTAATGAATGGAAGTGTTAATAAGAAACTTGCTAAATCTGAACAGAAAATTAACTTCTTGAATGATTGTAAATACTTTAAATTTATGCCGACTTTTCTAAGGGTTAGGTAATAAATTTTTAATTGATAATTTCAAGGATGACGTTCGCGAGTTTGAACATAGGATTCTGAATAAACTAATTAGAAAAAGAAAAGCTGAATTTTTTGTAAATAAGAAAATATGGAATAAAACCACTGACGATCTTAATAGACATAACAAAAAACTTAAATTCTGGCTTAAAAAAAGAAACTACAAACCTATTACAAGAAACGAAATCCATTTTATTAACTTGTCTGATGCTGAAATCAATAACCATGAACGTGAATTACTTCAATTGGAGCATAAATATATACTTGACCAACCCGTTAATATTAAACACAGTATAGCTAAAATCGAATCCGCCATAAATAAAATTCCTGAGAATAATAGAATTAACATACATAACATCGCTGTCACAGAAGTTGAAATCCGCTCAAAATAAAAACATTAATAAAGAAGATCTTGTAGAATTGAAAAATCTTAAAATAAATAACGAAATTATGTGCACTTTAACTGATAAAACCCATAAAATTGCTATTCTAAATCACAAAGATTATATTTCAAAAATGGAAGAAACAATTAAAGAAATAGGTGTCAATATTGTAAACAAAGACCCAAATAATAAACTCTTAGATAAAGTACGGAAAATCATTAAGGAAGGTAAATGGCCCAATAACATCCCCCCTAAATTACATAACCATGCAACTAATACCCCCCCCCCCCCCGAATTTTTGGTAGATTTAAAGATCATAAAACTCCCATAAAATTCAGACCCGTTGTCAATAAAAATGAAGCTCCTACGTACTGTTTAGAAAAATACATGGCCAATGTTTATCGTAAAATTACTCCTCCCTCACTACACTCTTTAGAATCTACAGAAGACTTTGTCAAAAAATTAAGAGAAATCGAAAATAAAAGTAACTACCATTTAGTAAGTTTTGATGTCATCAACCTCTACCCATCTATTAACATCAACGAAGCTTGTCAAATTGTGAACGAAACCATCAATAATTACTATCCCGACCCTAAAATAGCCCAAACATTAAATGCAGTCACAAATTTTTTGTTAAGAGAAAACTATTTCACATTTAATGGAAAAATATTATCAACAAATTAAAAGGCGTCTTGATGGGATCACCCATTTCAGGCTTTATTGTGGAATTTAAATTAAGGCTTCTCGAGAATAAAATTATTGAAAGTTTAAAAAACAGTCATTTTTTGGTATCGGTACGTCGATGACGTTTTTGCCGTCATCGATAAGAAGTTTAATGTAAATGAAATCCTTAACGTTATTAATAGCCATGACCCCGACATCCAATTCACATATGAAGAAGAAAATAACCTACAAATTAACTTTCTCGATGTTAAAATTACCCGTACTGACGATAAATTTAAAACCACCGTAAACCAACCAATAGTAACGAAATAATTCACTTTAAGAGCAAAACACCCTTCCGTTATAAAACGAATGTAATCCGTTCATATATTAATCGTGCAGTATTAATTTGTAACGAACCCGACGATCTCAAAAATGAATTTGACCTAATTAAAGACTTTACTAGAAAAGCAGGATACCGAGATAATATAGTTAATAAATTAATAAAAAATAAAGATCACATTCCCAGTTATCAAAAACAACCCCTTAAGTTTACACCTTTTCTATTCCATACGATCGCAGAGCCGCCAACAAAATTAAAAAATATAGCAAATAAGTACGGCGTAAATATCCCCATTAAACCTAACAGAAATATTTTTCAATTAATCAGAAGTGATAAAGACCCCCATCCCCCCCTTTAGAAATTGCAGGGATTTATGAAATCCCATTCACAAATGAAGATAATAAACCCAGATCCTATATAGGTGTTACAAAGAGAATAATCAAAACTAGAATTAATGAACATATAAAAGATATAAAAACCAGAAAATATAATACAGCATTAGCCAAAGCATACAATAAACAAAACATTAAAATCGATTTTGATTAAACCACTAAAATAACCAACTACGACGATTACAATTACGCTATATTCAGTAAATCCATTGAAATTTCCACCAATCAGGATGTATGCAACGACAGCGGCGCAGTAGCCCCAGACAGAGCATGGCACCACCTACTGGCAAAGTCAACTAAAGATTACTCCGTTTGAAGTCTTCCACACAAAAGGTTGTCATTCTGAAGAAGACTGGGTTTCCGGTTGAAAGATTTAAACGACGTACAAAGTAATGTTAGGTTTTTTATTTAATGTCTTTAAGTTATGTGTATACTTCGTTTTATCTATTTATTTTAAGTTTATATTTGAAGTAAATTCAGTTTATTTTATAAATGCCGTGGTTGATTTACAGCTGATATGATCTTTTTCATTGCCGGTATGCTCAAAAATATTTTTAATTGGTTTGATAGGTATATTTTGATGTTTAATTTTTAGGCTTCGTTTTTTGTTTTGATACTGGTGCCGTTACAAAAGGAATAGAGGTTGTGAAAGTGGGTTTATTTTTTTTGCGCTTTATCAATGATATTTAAGGTTTTAATACTTTTTTGTATGGTAGTTTGTTTACAAGATTTTTGCTGTAGTTGGCTTTAGTAGCTATTTCTTTAATATGGTTAAGTTCATCTTTAAGTAATTTTTTATTTGAACAGACAAGGATTGCACGGTTAATATAGGAGCAAAGGGCTACATATTTGTATGGGAGGGGGTCACTGCAGTTTTTATTAACCCGGCATTACACGCGCGAGAAAAACGAACGGGTTTACACGCGCTGGGTATGTCATACCCATGATAGTTTCTTCCTATTTTCTACTATAAAATCTACACAAAACATAAAGCAAAAAAAAGAATAAACGTCAATACAGATTTTAAACATATATTAAAAATATTACTTACAATTATTCTGTACATTTCTTGCAAATACATGCCATATGCTCCATACATACATGTTTTTCACATTTCTCACAAATAAATTTAGTTTTCAGCCTCATTAGTTTCTTTTGCGTCTCTTTCCCGAGAAAAACGCTCTCGAATTGATTCAATAAAAAGGTTAGTCCAATCTACTAACTTCTATATCATATCAGAAGATATAATGAGATTCCAAGCATCCACAGGAGAAGTTTTTTTCAACACATTTTTCAACATTTTTCACATTTTTCAACAGATCTATTTTTAGAATTCTTTCGCCGATTCCCCCCTTCCAAGGTTATGACCTTTGAGGCAGCTACACAAAGACTCATCTATTTTCGAAAAAAAGGTGGGGAGAAAGAAGTGCGAAAAGGAGCCCCTGGGTGTGACACACCCAGTGCGATCAAACCCGGGTTAATGATTTCGGTATTAGCAGTGGCGTAGCGAGCATAACTAGTGCCTGGGGCACAATTCCTTTTCGGTGCCCCTACCCCTCATTTATATATATATTTTTTTTTTTCTTCTGAATTTTGCTTTAAAATTTTTAAGTCAGTATTTGTAGAAGAACGGAATGTTTTTTCTTTTTACTTCCCCTTACCGAAATATGGTAGAGAATTGTATTGTTTTTAAATCAAATTTTAGAAATTGAGTTTTTGTGATATTTGCACAATTTGAGGTCCATCTAAATTCTAAAAACAGGTCTTTAGCTGCTGGTCTGTATTCTGTTACCGTGACTTGAGTCTGAACTCAGGACCTCCCATCTATCACATAGTGTCCAATACCTAATTAATATTCCATAGTACTATTACTATCCGTCGCTTTTTTCACACCGGTTCATTTTTAGAGTAATTTTCTCCAAATGTAATTAAGATTAAATAACAAAATTCATATTCACTCTAATTTCGGAAAAACCCACGAAAAATTCTGAATGGCTAGGTTAGATCGAGAAGTGAGACTTGGGCTGAAGTCGGGACCTCTCGTCTATCACATAGCTGCCAACATCCTAATTAATATTCTGTAGTACTATTAGTGAACCCATCCAAAAGCTTGAATTTATACTTTTTATCTGATTGTTTGGCGCAGTATGTCCTTCTTAGGACCTTGTGCCACAAAAAGTCACCAACCAACCAACCAACTCATCTGCTCAGTTGTGTGGATTTTTAGGATTTACTGGATGATCCGGCCTTGTTCTTCAATTTTCTGAGGGTGAATGGACCTGGTCTAGCTCCGCTAGACTGGTGGGGATGAGAAACAACAACACATTTAATCCATTACTCAAAATTTTACCATACCCAATTTAATTGCACATTTGAGTATCCTCTATCGTTTAATAGATAAGTGTCTTTGACTAAGCAATTTCTTCTTGATCATGCAGTTGATTACATCTGTAATTTAAAGTTTGATTTGATAAATTTATTTTAAAAAATGGCTAGAAATTGAGAGTAAATGAACTTTTAGTTGCTTTTGCACCTGTACATTTTCTAAAAGGAGTTAATTAAGTAAATACTATTATCATAACTGTCAGTTCGATATATTCATGCTAAATTTATTACAGTTACTAGTCGAAGAATTAGTAAGGGAACCATTCCAAAATCTGGAAAATGTCCTGTTAGAATATATGTTTTAGAGAGACAAAGTGTTGTACTTTTACAACTGTAACCATACCCTGAAATTTAAAAATTATAAGAATCAGCCTTTAAATCAAAGTGTAAGAAATATGACTAAAGTTTATTTAAGATTATCTGTACCAATTTCAAAAATTAAAGAAATATTACAAAATGATGCTGATTTGCGAAATAGAGGTTGTTTTACATGTAAAGAAAATTTTATATCAAATAAATCAATTAGTAGTTATAAAAGGTATATGAATAATGTATTTTTATCAAGCTAATGATGCAATCTCATTTTCATGTATTGTTAATAGTTTAAAAAAAAAAAAAAAATATGAAAATTTTGATCCGGTTTTGATTTATAACCCCCTCAAGGTATGATGACATTTTGTGCTCCATCAAATCTGGATAATTTGCTGAACTCTAAGGATTTGTTTGCTTTCACAATTCCAACATTAGAACAAAAAAATATAATGAAACAAGGATGTCAAGAAATTCTTTGTATTGATTCAACCCACAAAACCAATCAATATGATTTTTATTAAATTGATTTAATAGTTCCAGATGAGTTTAAGTGTGGCTATCTTATGGCCCATTTTCATTACGAATGACACTGACGCTGATACCATCACTTGTTTATTTAAAGCTGTAAAAATAAGAATTTGAATGTAAATTGTGTTTTGACTGAGGGTCATAAAGTTTTATTCCCTTCTTTTGGGCCCCCAGGGGGGTACCTTCTTCAGGTATTCAGGGGGAGTCACGCACCCCGGGCACGAGTGATCTTTTTTTCCTCTCCTTTTGTTTTATTCCCCTTCCCTTTTATTTCTTTCACTTTTGTTTTGGTTTATTTTGCTTTTGTTGCCAATAAGTTTTTGGTAATGCCTTGTTCCTGTCGTTTTGTTCTTATAAAAAAAAAAAATTCTTTAAAAAATTATAAAATTTGAAAAAACAAAAAAAATTGAAACTACTCACCTTGTTTATTCACATTTTTTGTTTCTACTCACCTTGTTTTTTACTCACCTTTTGTTGTTCTTGATCTCATTTGTTAAGCTAAAAACCATAAAATTACTAATCTATTAATTAAGCTAAGTCCGGTGTAGATGTGGCGCTGGCTATTGGGTTGGCGATTTGGTGAGAGTCTCACGGTAGTCTAGCCTTGGGAGCACACTGGGAGACTGGTGCCCTTGGTGAAGGTGAGACAACGGTGACTACTCGAACGAAAAACACCGGACTACCACGACTACCACATGTGATTCCTGAGCTGGGTCACTAATCTGGTAGCTGGTGAGTGGTTATGGGTGTCCCAGGGAGCGATTCTGAAAACCCTTTGCTTTTACGTCTGTTCAAGAAACGGGCTGACTTGTGGGACTAAGGAAACCCTCGACCTTTTCTCTTTTGCGACAAATTTAGGAATTACGGATAATGCGACTGGCTCGGGCCAAGCTAATAATACACAAGCGAAATCTTGGGGCGACAGATGTGATGAATTCTCTTCAACGCTGAATGAAAATAATGTTTTTGTAAATTGTGAAGCCAGATTCTTTGTAGTAAAGCGAAATGAAGGAGATTTTTCAAAAACTTCTCCATTTTTAATTCAAAAGGCTGTACAGTCCATCGTAGGCGAACCTAAATCTGTAAAAAAACTTAAAACAGGGGAATTACTGATCGAACTTGAGAACAATAAGCAAGCAAAAAATTTAAAAACATGCACTTTATTCGGAAATATGCCTGTTACTGTTACTGCTCATAGAAGCCTAAACACTAGCCGCGGAGTCATTTCAGAATCAGATCTTCAATATATCCCAGAAAGTGAAATACTAGAAAATTTAAAATCACAAAATGTCATTGCTGTTCGTCGCATTAATATCTATAGAGACAATAAACAAGTACCTACTAAACATATTATTCTTACAATAGACTCACCTAAACTCCCACGTTCAATCAAAGCTGGCTACCTTGACTGCCCTATAAGACCTTACATCCCAAATCCACTGCATTGCTATAACTGTCAACGATTTGGCCATTCAAAACAATCTTGCAGAGGGAACCTTACTTGTGCACGTTGTAGTGCCATGGGCCATGATGATAAAAACTGTGAAGCACCTGTCTCCTGTATAAACTGTAAAAAAGATCACCCTGCCTATTCTAAAGCCTGTGAAAAGTTTAAATATGAAAAAGAAATTCAAACGATCCGTACAAAACAAAATATTCCTTATCCTGAAGCAAAAAAAATTGTCGATTCTAGAACCCCAACTATAGGTAAATCTTATGCAGCTGCCACTGCAAGCAAAACTCAGAAATCTTATCAAACAATAGGCACCCAAACTGAAAATCCTACCTGTTACCTATCTGATAAAACTGTTAAAGATAACTCTCAAAAAGTTCCAGTTCACCCTAATCAGGCTTCTTCCTCTTCACAATCATCTTCCACTAACACTACTATTAAGAACTCTCTTAAAAATGCAACTTCTGTACAACCTGATAAGAAACTACACCCTATCTCAAAAAAGCTTACCACTGCTAATTTAATGAAAAAGAAAAAACTTGTAACAAAGCCTACGCCAAATTTAAAAAAACCAAAGAAATCTGATTCTGCAAAACAAGAGGACACTCTTAAAATCTATCCTTCAGATGAGGATAATATGTCGACCGCTTCTGAAGATAATAACGTAGATACTTTTATCTAAAAAGAATTAAAATGACTAATTTCATTTCTTGGAATTGTAGAGGTTTTAATAACAAACGGGATGAAATAAAAGATATTGTCTTTGATCATCGACCTATCTGCATTGCTTTTCAAGAGACATACTTAAAACAAAGTGATATTGTGAAGATTCGCGGGTACAACTGCTTCAGGAAGGATTTCCACCAGAATAACAGGGCTACTGGTGGTGTTGCTTTACTTATCTCTAATAGTGTTCCACACTCCAATATTCCGTTAAACACTAATATCCAAGCCGTTGCTGTCCAAATTCATATTCACTTCTTAGTAACTTTTTGCACAATCTATTTACCACCAAACATGCCTCTTCGACACCATGAACTCAATAGCCTTATTCTGCAACTGCCAACCCCGTTTATCATTCTTGGAGATTTTAATGGTCATAATCCACTTTGGGGTAGTCCTGACATAAATTCACGTGGCCAAATAATTGAAGACTTTGTTACTGACAATAATTTATGTATTTTAAACAATGGTGACAATACTTATTTCCATGAACCTTCCAGGACGTTCCATGCAATTGACCTTGCCATCTGCTCACCTATTCTTTACCCATATCTTAATTTCTTTATCAGCAATGACTTACACAATAGTGACCACTTCCCATTGTTCTTAACTTTTTATGATTTTAATCACTCTCTTACTCATAATCCTCATTTTATTTATGACAAAGCTGATTGGGCTGCTTTTTCTTTAAATGCAACTATTACAAATGACATGATTCAGGGAGACATAAATAGGGCAGTTACTGAGGTTAACAATACTATAATTAATTCTGCAAATACATCTATTCCTAAGTCTACTGGCCATCTCATTAAGCACTCAAAACCATGGTGGAACGAGGACTGCAAATTAGCTAAAAAACAAACAAAAAGCATGGGGAATTTTTCGCAGATATCCTACCACTTCCAATTACATAGCATATAAGCGTGCAAGGGCAAATGCACGTAAAGTCCAGAGGAAATCCCAAAGAGAGTCTTGGATCAGCTATGTATCCAGTATAACATCAAACATTAGCAGTAAACAACTATGGCAGCGTGTCAGAAAAACAATGGGAATTCAAACTAATCACAGTATTTCATTCCTTAAACTTAATGGTCAGACTATTACCTCTATAAAAAATATTGCAAATACCATTGGCAGTTGTTTCTCTAGTACATCAAACTCAAATTCCTATTCTGAACCATTTCTTTCATATAAAAATAGAACTGAACGCTCTATTATCAACTTTAATTCTAACTCTTTTGAAGATTACAATAAGCCTTTTACTGAAAATGAATTAACCAACAGTCTGAAGAATACTCACTCCTCTGCTCCTGGGCCTGACGGCATAACATACACCATGATTAAACACTTATCCAGATATTCCCTTAAAAATCTGCTTAAACTTTATAATAGAATCTGGTCGGAGCATGTTTTTCCCATTGCCTGGCGCGATGCTATCGTTATACCATTTCCCAAACCTGGTAAAGATGCATCTGATCCAAAGAACTATCGACCAATCGCCTTAACTAGCTGCCTGTGTAAACTTTTAGAGAAAATGATCAACAACCGACTTGTTTTTATGTTAGAGAAGAATAATTTAATTTCACCATGGCAAAGTGGATTTCGTAAAGGTCGTTCGACAATCGACAATGTTCTTTTATTAGAGACGAATATTCGTAATTCTATTGTTAGACGTAGCCATCTGGTGTCAGTTTTCTTTGATATCGAAAAAGCATATGACAAAACCTGGCGTTACGGTATTTTAAGAGATCTTTTTAATTTAGATTTTAGAGGAAACCTTCCTATTTTTATTCAAAACTTTCTAAATGTCAGACGTTTCCGTGTTCACATTGGTTCAACTTACTCAGATTTTTATTTTCAGGAAGAAGGTGTACCTCAAGGCAGTGTCTTGAGTGTCATACTTTTCTCATTAAAAATTAATGATATTCTAAAACAGTTGCCACCTAATGTACAGGGCAGTCTTTATGTTGATGACCTACAAATTTCTTGCAAGGGAAATGACATGCGTTTTATCGAACGTCAATTACAACTTGCTATAAATCGCATTACAAAATGGACAAAAGAAAATGGCTTTACGATTTCTAATGACAAAACACAGTGTGTGCATTTTTGTCGTAAACGTGGTCTTCATCCTGACCCAGAGATTTTTATGAATGGTAACAAAATTTCTGTTGTTGACACAGCTCGTTTTTTGGGTGTTCTTTTTGATAAAAAACTTACTTTTATTCCACATATTTTATATTTACGGACGAAATGTGATAAATCATTAAATATTTTAAAAGTTCTTTCAAACACTTCCTGGGGTGCTGATCGTACTTCTCTCCTGAAAGTTTACCGTGCTCTTATACGCTCCAAGTTAGATTATGCATGCCAAGTTTATGGCTCTACTTGTGTTTCTTATCTGAAAAAACTTGACACGGTGCACCATTCTGCTCTCAGAATTTGTTCCGGTGCTTTCCGTACATCTCCCGTTCAGAGTTTATATGTTGACTGTGTGGAACCTTCCCTCACTAACATCAGACAAAAGCTCTCCTTGGAGTTGTATTATCGCATACTTTCTCATTCTCATCACCCACTTCAACCTCATATTGGCAGCATAGATCATTCTCTTTTTCAAAATCGCCCTTCTTGCATTCCACCATTTGGTCTGAGAATAAAAAACATTCTTTCCGGTACATCACTCAGTGACATTAATGTTCGCCCTCGCTCCTTTTCATATATGACTCCTTGGCATTCCAAGACTGTCACTCTCATTCACCTGTTCAATGGTTTCGACAAATCCAGTACTGATGCAACCGTTTTTCAGACACTTTTCGCATATCATCGCCAGACATACAATGACTACATTGATATTTATACAGATGGGTCAAAAATGAGTGGACTTGTTGGCTGTGGTGTCGTTCTGGATAACACTGTTATTAGCTATCGCCTCCCGAGTACATTTTCCATTTTTTCTGCAGAGTTCATTGCTGTTGATGTTGCTCTCAAACTCATTTCATCCCATAGTCATAGAAAATTCATCATCTATACTGACTCAAAGAGTGTCTTGGATTCCTTGACTTCTAGCTCTTGCTCTTCCTCTTTTACTTCGGTTTTAAAAATTCATAACGAACTTCTTAGAAAGGGATACAAAATTTTATTTTGCTGGGTTCCTTCTCACGTTGGCATTAAAGGTAATGAAGCTGCAGATAGAGCTGCAAAGCAGGGATTGACTCCTCTTGAATGTCCAATTCCATATGAAGATATAAAACTTGCATTAAGAAGTTCTTTAAGAAATATCTGGCAACGAGAGTGGGAATGGGAAATTAATAATAAATTACAGGGGATTAAATCAAACATTGAATTATGGCCTACATTAACTCCACGAAAACATGATGTTATTATTACTAGACTTAGAATTGGGCATTCAAGATTTACACACCGGCATTTACTCCTAGGGGAAAGTGAACCTTCTTGTCCCAAATGTCACTTTAGTCAACTTACCATTCGCCATATCCTGACAGACTGTCCTTGTCTCCGTCATCTTTATCGGCAGTTTTTTAAATCATCCTCACCAAATTTGACAAGCCTTCTGGGTAGCAATCCTCATTCAGAACTGATAAATTTTTTTAAACATTCGGGTATTTATTGTGAAATTTGATTTTACTCTATCTTTTATCTTGTGCTGTTTGGTTTTAATTGTTATGTAACTGCATTAATTTTTTAAAGTATCTTTTTCCTTGACTTTGTGGATGGGGGTAATCCCCCCATCCATGTGCTTATCTTTGGCTATTTTTTTTTAGCATCTCTGTTTGGCGCAGTATGTCCTTCCTGGGACGTTGCGCCATAAAAAGACACCAACCAACCAACCAACCCTTCTTTTGGGAAAGTTTTTGGATATAACACTAAACATATATTATGTTGTTGGCATATTGAACAAAATTGGAAACGACAGTTACATAACCAAATACAAACAAAGGCATTGCAAGAAGAACTTTTTTTAATTAAAGGAAAAGTTAAATTTCATTTTCTTCTTAACAATGTCATTGAGAAATAAATTCCAGTTTACTAAATTTTTATAGAATACTTTCAGAGTTTAGAATTGAACTATGCGCTACATCTTGCTGTAATTTCCCTCGTGCTTCTAATGATACTAATATGTATTGTGAACATTTAATAGTAAATTAAAAACTGTTTATTTTAACGGAAAGTTTAATAGGAGATTAGATAATCTTATAATTACTTTACTAGATATTGAGATTAATACATATTTAACACAATTTCTTTGATCGGTTGCATCTTTGCCGGGCTTAGGAAAAGGAATGATAGTAGTGTCATGTCAAGCAATAGGAAAAATATTTTCAGTCCAGATTCTATTATAAGGATGAAGGAGATTTTTAAGAGACTGTTTGGATAAGTGTTTGATCATCAGGTAAGTAATGCCGCCAGGAGCAGAGTTATGACTATGTTTTAAACTGTTGTTTAATTCATTTTCAGTTTATGAGCTATTGTAATCTTGGGAAAAGCAGGACCTAAAATTTATTGTTGAGCATTCAGAATTGTATTTATGAGACAGAAAAGGGTCACAATAGGAGTTAGATCTAGAGACATTAGATAAAGTTCTACCAATGGTATCTGCAATATTTTTCATTGAAGTGATAGTTTGGCCATTATCATTCAAAAATGAAATACTACTATGATTAGAATACATTCCCATTGCTTTTTTGATGCAATGCTAAAGCTGTTTGCTGCTTATACTGGAGGTAATGCTGGACACATATTTAATCCAGGAATCCTTTTGTAATTTTGAGCAGATTCTTCATGCGGCTGCCCTTGCTTTTTTGAATGCGATATAATTAGCAGTAGTTGAGTGCCTCCTAAAAATTCCGCATGTTTTTTGTTGCTGTCTTTTTGCAATTATTGTACTTGTCATTACACCATGGCTTTGAATGTTTATGGAGATCCCCAAAATTTGGAATAGTAATATTAGCTGCATTTATAATACAATCAGTAACATCAGTGATTGCTTTGTTGATATCATTCTCAATCATTTCATGTGTAACAGTTGTATTTATAGTAAAAATAGTCCAGTTGGCCTTGCCATAAATATAATGTGGATTTACAGAATAATGTTCATTAAAAGTATAAAAAGATAAGGGAAAATGGTCACAAAGAAGTTGGAGAGCAGATGGCCAGGTCTATTGCATGAAAAGTTCTGGTAGGTTCAAGAAAATAAGCATTTTCACCATTATTTAAAATACATAAATTATTGTCAGTGATTAAGTCTTCAATGATTTGTCCACAAGGATTAATATCAAGACTACCCCAAAATAAAAAAAAGGGGGGGTCGGGTGTTGTGAAATAAGCCTATTGAGGTTACATTGGCGAACAGTAATATTTGGCGGTAAATAAACATTGCAGATGGTGATAAGTATGTGTATATGGATCTGAACTGCAATAGCCTGGATATCAGTATTTAAAGTGATATTAGAATGTGAAATATTATTAGAAATTAAAAGACCAACACCACCTGTAGGAGAGTTTTGTAGGTTTTTTTGCAGTGGAAAACCAAGATGCTGAAGATTACGAATATCTTATTCAAAGCGTTCAGTCAGTGATGACATTGATATTCAGCGATATAGAGGATAAGGATATGATGATGGTATGATGTAAAGAGTGGCATGTGTACAGGTCTTCAAAAATGAATAAATGATATGGTCTCAAAATGTTCTCTGCTGCTCATATAATTTAAATCTTGTAGTGTCTGATGAAGTTAAAAGTTTAACAATCATTTCTGTCTTTTTGACACTATTCAAGAAGTGTACTCATTTTTTCGCAGTAGCTCTCCTAGACTGTCAATTCTAGTAATATGCAGTGAAATGAATTCCAGAGTTCAGAAGAAAACACTGAAGAAACAATGTACTACAAGATTGGAATCAAAGCATGTAGCTGTTCCATGTATGAAAGAACATTACATAGATGTGTTGAAATCTGTAACAGCTGTCATCTTAATTAGTATAAAACAAGAACAGCATGAAGCTGAAACATTAATGAAGAAACTTCAATCATATGAATTTGTTCTAATTTTGATAATTGGAGAGAGCATTCTAAAAGCTATATACACTACATCAAAATCTCTCTAAGTTTCAAACATGGATCTTCAACAGGCAGTAAAAAAACTGAAGACTTCCTTTCCTTTGTTGGAAGGAGTAAGAGAGAAATGATGATGAAATCGTAGCACATGCTAAGACATTATTGCACAAAGTGGGATATTCCAGAAACATTTCCAGATAAAAACGTATAATTTGATGAATTCGCATCTGATAACAGACTAGATGTTATACACTAAGTTCTCATATTGTGATTTGTTTGCTAGCATACGATAGTTAGACTCGCCTTCAGCAAACTAAAATAGTTGTAGTAAAGGCGTATAGAGGGCAGTGTAATTACGTAGTGTACATACTCCTGACATTTTCAAAGTAACTCTATGGCATTAACTATAGGATGAATTTTAAGAACCACTAGTGGATATATAAAAATGCCGTATTGGGGGCAAGTGTCTTTTGTTGACGTTGTTCGTCAAGCATAATGTGCTGTATTCTATTCGTAACTCTTAAAAGGCACTTCATGGATTTGTATAAATAGTTTTATGATGTTTTAAAATATATTTCTAGTGAACGTCGTGACTTAATGGAGGTTTTGTTATTTAGTGTTAATATGTCAGAATCTACAACTTTAGAGAATTTAGTTTTTGTTCATTAAGTTTGGAACTTTGATACTGTATAGGATAACAAGGACTGTTAACTTCGATAGAGATGAATTTGCTGTATACAAATTTAATTTTTGTTAGGTAAGTTTATAACTGTTAAGTTTTGATCTTTAAGATTGAATGGAATCAATATTGTCTTTCATCAACGATGCATCGTCTCCGTGCAGTGTTTTCCTTGCAGTTTAAATGGTAGATATATTTTGTTTGTTTTTTTCTTCTTTAGTGACTGTTGATCAAGTTGTTTGTTGGTGAACTATGTCCGCTAACCTTGGGTTAGCGTCATATTTACTTAAATGCTAATTGAGTTGGAGTTTAATAAATAATTTAAGTTTAGATTAAAACGTTTGTCTGGTATTCAAGTTGTGTATAAAAGTTTGTTATTGAAGTTTTTTTTTAACTAATTATACTAATTTTGTTAAGTTTAAACTATTTGTTGCTGTTTGAATATTTTAAAATAAACTTTGCAAATATTTTAGAGTATTTTTGCTATCAATGTTGCTAAAGATAGATTGTGGTAGCGTGTGTTAACAGCATTGTAAACCTCCCTGATTTTGCAGCTAAATTCACGTTTCCTAAGAATTACTAAAAATAGTTGAAAATTTCTCAATATTTCTGAAGAACTTAAAAAAAGTGCTGGTAAGTTTGCAGAGAAATATGCAAATGACATGAGTTATGACACTGTATGCCAGATAAACATTCAGACACCAAGCAAAAGACGGCGTATGCAAACTGGAAAATATTCGTCAAGTTGCATGCGTTATTCTGGAAAATGATTATTTCTCCTCTTTTCTAGATTTATCTACAGCATGTTTAATATTGCCTGTGACAGCAGCTTCAGTTGAATGGTCATTTTCTAAATTGAAACTGATAAAAAATCATTTGAGGACTTGTATCTCCCAACAAAGATTATCAAACATTTCTATTCTGAACATTAAGAGCAAACAATTAGACCGATAGAATATTGAGCTTATAGTAGAACAATTTGCTGATGCCAAATCTCGTAAATGGATATTTTAGACTTTCTGCATAAATAATGTATGAAATTCCGCGATCATATATGATTGCGGAGTTTCACAGAAAATTAAAAATGCCGCCAATAAAAACAATATTAAAATCCCCATAAAACCTAATAAAAATATTTATCAAACTATACGAAATGAAAAAGATAGGCTTTCCCCTTGACAGCGTTGTTAAGCCTGGAGAAATTGTACATCCAAGAAAAGAAACAGTTCCTTTATGAATTTGAGTAGGGGAGAGGAGGGAGGAATGGGCCAGTGGGAGGTGTGGGACAGCTAAAATGGACTTTATGCATCAGACGTCACTGCGGGTATATAAAAGTCTTTACGCCAATCGCTGAGCTTAAAATTTTTGTTTACTGCTGTATTAGCCAATACCAGTCGCTCAGATAGGTAAATACCCGCAGCTGTTGACACTCGTGCATAAGGTCCATTGTAGCAAAATAAATCACTATTTTATTTCTAGCTTCACCAGCAGATGGCGTTAGTATAGCCTCTTGTTTGCTGTTTGTAGTTTATCCAGCTTCAGCCTTCAGTTTATAATTGGAACAAGTTTTATTTTCTACCTTCAGAATAAGTTTTTAATATATTTTTAGTTTTATTTCTCTACTCATGTAATTCATAAAACAATCATAGCATATTATCATAGTAATCTTAAAGATATAATGTATGCTTATCTGCAGTTTAGTTAAGCCTAAAACCATCATGGTTTATGTGACAAGTTATTTTTTAGAAGCAATATGTAGAGGGAGGAATGGGGCATGTCCATTCCTCCCTTCTATTACTAAAAATATGAAACATTTAAAATTGAAAACATTTAATTAGATTTTGTTGTAATAATCAATTTTTAAAGGATTAAAAAAAATTTGATTTTAATTAAAAAAAATCATTTTTATGTATTGTTTTGAACATTTTTTTCTAAGATTATTAAATTTAAATAAACAAGAAAGCAAGGAGACTGTTTCATGTACCTAAATTCACTAGTTTATTTGAAACATGATATAAAATCTCCCCATTAAATATTCTGCTAAAATTTATAGTGATCTCTCCCTTGTGTAATGGAAAACTTAGTTTGATAAAAATTCTCTAGTATTAAATAGTTTGGTACTATAGATTAAAATTATCTTTTTTTTTTTTTTTTAATAATTTTGTTATTGGTTGTTTACCTTTTATTTCTTTTTTGTTTGTTTGTTTCATTTTTTTATTGCTTTTAAATTAAGAACTATTTTACTGATAATGATTACCACAATAGTCATTTTTGAGAATATTTATTACCAATGTATGCCATTAGTAACAATAAGTTTTATAATACAAGTTTAAGGCATGCATTGTTATTTATATCGCACACACACACACACACACACAAAAAAAAAAAAAAAAAAAAGAAGCATGATTAAAAATAGAAAAAAATGTTTGATATTTTTACATCCTGTAATTTATTTTATGTGACTTTCAATTTTATACTAAATATTTTTTTTTATTATTTTAGAAAATGCCACGAAAGTGGAAAAAGAAACACCAAGACACAGAAGAGATGTCAAATAATGAAATACTGCAGTGTGTTGAGATGGTTACCAAAGAAAAAAAGAGCATTCGAGAGGTTGCAATGGCCATGAAGATTTCAAAGTCAGCTCTTGCCCATCATGTGAAAAAATATAAGAATTCAGTTGATACAGATAACATAGTTTTTAAAAGAAATTTAGTAAATGGTATGGTTTTCACAACTGACCAAGAACTGATGTTAAACGATTATCTGCTCACATCCAGTTATATGAACTATGGACTTAGTAGGCAACAAGTTCGAAAATTGGCATACCAATATGGAAGTGCACTAACTATGCTAACATCCCAGATTCATGGAAATCCAATGAAATGGCTGGAAAGGATTGGTTCGGTGGATTTATGGATAGACATCCAAATCTTTCACTTAGATCCCCCGAAGCTACCAGTTTTGGAAGAGGTACAAGCTTCAATAAAGCTAATATGGCAGCCTTCCATAAAATCTAAAAGGTTTATATGAACAATATAAATTTACACCAGACTGGATTTATAACTGTGATGAGACAGGAGTCACTACAGTGCATAAACCCCCAAAAGTTGTTGCTGCAAAAAGTAATAAACAAGTGGGACAAGCAACTTCAGCAGAGCGTGGAGAGCTTGTGACTGTATTATGCATCATTAACAAAATTGGAAATGCAGTATCACCTGTATTTGTTTTTCCGCGAGTTAATTTTAAAGATATTTTTATGGAAAAAGCACATATCAGCAGCATTGGATTTGCCAATACCAGTGGTTGGATGAATGCAGATATATTTTTGAAGGCACTGGATCATATAATTTGTCAAACAAACAGTTCGAAAGAAAATCCTATTTTACTGACACTTGACAACCATGTTTCAGTTAAATTAATCGACAAGGCAAGAGACAATGATGTTATGTTAACTTTTCCACCTCATTGCAGCCATAGGCTTCAACCACTAGATATATCGGTGTACTCCTCATTTAAAAGCCTGTGGCGGTAACTGTAACCGCCAACTGGTGATTGACTGATAAACTCATATTCTGACATTTTAACTGTAACAACATTGCTAATCATTAACTGTAACAGCAATGGTGGATAATGTTTACAACATGAGCTAGCGTGCGTTATCGGCATGTTGCACGCATGATGTACAATAAGTTTAATTCTGATCCTTTTTCTTAATATAGTATTATTTTTAGATGCCTTGAGTATTTATTACTGATCCAATACTTTGAGATGCTTGATCTGTTTATTCGAAATCATACGACTACAATGGTTTTACAATGATACCATAATGGTGACTTGTGAGTGAAAAGATCGCGCATCAACTTCCTTCTCAGCAACACACGATATCTTTATGCATCCAAGGGATGTGTCATCATTCACCTAATGCGATATTTAAAATCTCAAGATATCTGATTTGAGAAAGATGTCGTGCATTTATTTTCGACTATTTTTATGACACGCAGTGTTTATGACTGTGTGCGAAGCCTCGTGCGTGATACATCTTCGAATTTTTATTACCAGGGATACTCACTTATGGTAAGTAAGCACATTTTACTCCATTATTTTATGCACAAATGTTGTATTTTCCCCTAAAGTATCTATTTTGCAACAGTGTTTTTCAATTCTCTGTGATGGGTGCTTTATTTTTGCTCATATGAAACCTTTACTGGATACATTTTGTACATAACTTTCTTAGTAGTAATTTTGTATTCTGCATTTCATATTTTATATCGTTTTACTTAAAAGCTTTTATATATTTTTTTCATTATGCCCGAGAATGATGAAAACAGTAGCCATCAGGTGGCATATGTTGGGGGTAAAACCACCCCTGTTTTGGAAGACAAATCCATCACAATGGTTTCTCAGATTTCTTTACACACAATTTTCTTTAGCTAAAATAACACGTGAAAGTACAAAATTTAATCATGTTGTTGCACCAGTCAATGCAGACATTCTTACGTCTGTTAGCGACCTTATTATGACCCCTCCATCTGAGAACCCATATGAAACATTAAAAAAACGTCTCATTGAATCGCATTCAGAGAGTGAGGAATCCCGGATACGTACCTTCAGGGTGTTGAACTTAGCGATTCTCGCCCATCCCATTTGCTGACACGTATGTGTACCTCAGCTGGGGATGCTGTTGGGGAACCTTTCCTTAAATCCTTATGGCTCGCACGTCTTCCTGAAACTACGTGTAGCATTGTAGGTGCATTAAGTGATGACTTGTCCGTAGGTCCATAGTTGAGAAAGTCCTCTTAGTTAAACTGTATTACAAGAATTCGGAAAGTGCCACTGCAGCATTGCGAGCATATCGCTACATGAAGGGTATGCGAGATAGCAAAGGACCAGTAACGTCTTCTGCATTGAACAAAATGATAAAGAAATTTGAAGCTACAGGTTCTTTGTCATCATGTCCAAGAAGTGGACGTCCCTCAACAACCACTGCTGTTGCTACGACAGTGGAGCAGACGGTTCAATCCATGTCAGCTGTTTCTGCACAAGTGCAGTGCTCAAGAAGTTTCGAGGCAGACAGTAGTGCCATACGGAACTGTCTGGACAGCACTGTGAATAACTCTGAAATGGTACCCCTACAAGTTGCAACATAACCAAGAACTGAAACCTCCTGACTTTGACTATCGCCAAGATTTTGTGAATTTGATATTCAATAAGATGGAAGAGCAGCACGACTGGCTTCACAGACTGTCTAAAACACGACTGTGCTTTAGACAGATGAAGCGCATTTCACACTCTCTGGTGCTGTTAACACCAAAAATTGTCGAGTGTGGGCCACAGAAAATCCACATGCATTTGTTGAGGTACCCTTGCAACAGCCTAAAGTGACAGTCTGGTGTAGCTTCACTGCTGATTTCATAATTGGCCCATTTTTTTTTTTTTCGAGGAAGTCACACAGACAGGTTACAAAACAGTTTCTGTCACTGGTTAGCGATATGCAGCACTGTTACAGAACAACATTATTCCTGTACTGCAAGCGCGACAGGCACTCCAAACAGCCACCTTTATGCAAGATGGAGCACCACCTCATATTGCTCTGCCTGTACAACGCCTGCTAAGCTCAACATTCGGGGAGGATCGCATTCTCAGTCGCAACTTTAATCACGCATATAGAAAAGGAATCGCTTGCCAAATCAAAAGGAGATCATCACACCAGTGATAAAGGCTCTCGGCTGAAAGGCTATGCATACTACATCATGTTTTTTTTTTTTTTTTTAATATTAGTTAATACTCATCAAAACTTGATGAATGATACATAATGCAACTTAAATCTTTTCATGGTGTAATGTAACAACCCTGCTTTAATCAATAATCTTTTGATTGGAGGGGCAGGGGCAGGGTTGGAAAAAACTCGGGATTTTTCAGGTTTAATCACAGTTTTTTTTAAGAGTATTTTTCTGTTTTAATCAGAGAATTCAGGAATAATTTATTCCTTCCATTTTTTAAATAATTAGTGTATCACGCATAAGTCAATTAAAAAAATTAAAGTTTAAAAGTGTTTTAAGATTAAGTTATAAAGAAATTTATAAAAACTAAATAATTGTACTTTAAATATTCGAAAATTCTATTTACCTGCTCTGTACAAAAGAAAAATGGATTTAAATAATAATTTAGGGGATGTTTCATTAATTATTTTCTCACTTAAGGATTTTTATAAAATATTTTTAAATATCATCCTTCTACATTACTGAACAATTATTGCATTGTTACAGATTTCAGAAATTATTTATATTTTATATTCCTCGAGTCACAAAGTTTTTTTTTACACAGACAAACAACTCTGTTTTTCCTTGTATATATATGTGTGTGTGTGTGTGTGTGTGTGTGTATTTTAATTATTTTTTTTTTTTTTTCAGTAGGGAACCAATTATCCGGAATGGTTTTTACAAGACTATTCTGGATAACTGGTTTTTCTGGATAACTGGTTGCTCATCAAAGCAAGCCTTATTAATCAGAATTTAAGAATGCATATGGTTCTCATTTAAAATAAATATTTTTTTATCAATTAATCAAACTTAAATACTCAATTAACCTGAATTAAAAAATAAATAAATTATTAATATCATTTTTCATCAAAATTTAAAATGTAAAAAAAAAAAAAAAAAATCTTTGAAACTTAACTTTACATAAAAATCAATCTGCCCAAATCCAAGTGTTTTTAAAACATGATTAACCAATGATTAGAAAACAATGAATATTACTAAAGATTAGAAAATTAAGACCTGGGTTTACAGGTTTTTTTTTTTTTTTTTTTTTTTTCTTATGAAAATTTGTGTTTTTTGTCCATGAAAGTGCAAAATACTCATAAATTTTTAACGGTTTTTTTTATTTTAATTATTACCTCTCTTCCCCTAATAAATAAATAAATTCAGTGCAAGACCAATTATCTCCTTTCTAAATAAATGAAATTGTCACCTTTTATAATATTATGTAGTGGTGCTATCTATTGACATTTTTCAGAATTAAAAGTTATTGTTTCAATTTATATTATACTATGACCTTTAACTTATACCCCCTACCAAATAAATACTGCTTTTAAATAAATATAACAAAATTAAATGGAATTATTAAATATTTCCATTATTTTTAATTGTTTGAGATTATAATGCTAAAGCATTATTAAAAAAAAAAAAAGTTTCTGTAATTTTTTTTTTTAATGCATTAGAAGTTGGTTGTTTGAAAATATAATTCCAGATAAACGATTCATACTGTACTATAGAACAATTTGAGCATCTCAAATATTTCTGAAGATTCATTGTTTATGTTGTAATAATGTATATAACATTTATTTATTTTATATACTTATTGTAAGTTAAATGAAAGTGCAATTTTAAATAGGTATTTTTTCGGATTGGGCAAAATCAAGCCAACCCTGGTTAGGGGTAAGTTTCATGAAGTTTCAATATATAAAATTTAAGTGTACTCAACAGAAAAAAAAAGAAATCCCATGCTTTTCCTAATTTTAATCTAAATTACTACCATAAAAATTGACAGAAAGACCACAACATCATAAAGACCCGCATGTGTGAAAATGTAAAAAAAAAAAAAAAAAACAGAAGAGCAGCACTGGCCTGTAAAGCCGCTCCAGCATAAATTAAGGAAAACAGGAGTAACAATATCTATAATAATAAAAAGAAAGGTTTGTCTGTCTGTTCTATACGTTCAGCCTTTATTGAACACAGAAGTACAAAAATTGACATATGGATGCCAAGGAGCTTTTCCAAAGGGCTCCTGAAAACAGACTTTAAAAATTTTAATTACTTGCAGAGATATCAATTAAAGCGTCGACCTAAGTCAATTAATAAACCAGTCGATTTTTAGCTTAAGATGCATTTAAAGCATATGTGAAAAATGGCTAAATAAATTAGAAATATAGATCCAATCATTACAGATATAATACCAAATGAAAGGGGCAATTTTTCTGAATACAGGAGTGTAAACAGAATTTCAACATGACAATTAGATTTTTTTAAATTAACTAAAGCATGAAATCTAGGTGGCATCGCTTTATTAATTCTTCAGTACCAATTCTTTTGCAACTCCAACTTGATGGTAAGACAGACAATATGGTTAACTTTTCACTCTGTTTTGAAGTAAGAGAAAATTTATGCATTAACTGCTCCAACATTTCTGATTCAATTTTATTTTCATCTTTTATTACTTCTGATTCTGTTTCTGTAGATGGGATTAGTTGTTTTTCTAGACTTGTTTTTATTTTCTCCAATTTTCTTTTGGTGTAAGTTTCTACTTTACCTTTTTTTCTTTAAAGTGACTCACCAATAAGTTCCAGGGATTTGTTTAGAAAATCTATTGATGTTTATTTATCAATAAACATATCATCTTTACTGGTGCTTGGAAAAGCCTCATCTCTCTGGCCAAGTTTGTTCTTATATTTACTAGAAAGTTTTTTCCTACATCTATCACATACTTTCATGCCCATTTCTATGCCTAAATTTAAAAAGCCCATCCAATCTGTTACATTTCTAGTATTTTTGCATGATTTAGGATATTTTTCTTCATTAAAAGGGTTACAACATTTGACAGAAAACACAGTCCAATTTTTCTTGCTTTCATTATCTGCCATTTTTTTCTTCAAAATATAGCTTGTGTTTACTTAAAATCTTTAAAACATTGAATACACTCTCTATAGTGCAAAAGCAGATAAAATTCACAAAAGTTTCAAATAAAAAAGCCTTGATATTGTAATATAAACTATATCAACTACACATTAGTTTTATAATAATAATAATAAAAACACAAAAGAATTTAGAACACAGAACTGAGCAACTCTACTAAGCACTGCATAAAAGAAGACTAACTAAAGATTACAGTAAACAATGAGGTGGTTACAAGAAAGAATCATGTTGAAGTCTGTTTTTGTTTCTGTTCAGATAGAAAATTGATTGGAACATTTTACATGCCTGACAATACCAAAGAATTTAATTTCATAGGAACCCATTGGCATCCATCCCATCATGAAATTTGGTATATAAAAAGAAAATTGATGTCATTAACACACATTTTTTTTTTTTTTTTTTTTTTTACAAAAAATAAAAAGGGTGTTTTTGAGATTTTTATATTTAAATTTGGGAGAAATCAAAGTAACAGATGTATCTTTTGCAGGAATAGTAACTGTTTCAGATGTTTTACTGGTCATTTATTTAATTGTACATAAAAATTTTTGTACGATTAAAAAGAGCATCAAAGTGCCTTTCACAAGGTGGGAAATTCCATTCTCATGGAAAAACTAACTTGTAAAAATATGTATTTTTGAATATGGTAACGGACGTACTATTCTTGGACATTAATTAGCATGCTTGGGTAACTCAAGCTTAAATTCTCTGGTTGGTTGGTTGGTTGAATAGCTTTTTTTGGCCCAAGGTCCAAAGTAGGACATGCTGCGCCAAGCAAATGGGTAAAAGAGAAAGTAGTTTCTGGATGGGTAACCCCATCCAGAAAGTCATTAAAAAATCACAGTGAAAAAACGAAGCAAAACATACCAGATAAAATCAAAAATAATAAAAACAGTGTATATAATAAAACAGGATGAACAATGTAAAGAATAAAATCAGATGTCGAATTAAAAACCAGCCTCCTTCAAGAAGTTTGTCAGATGATAATGAGGATTTACACCTAAAATGCTCGTCAGAGTGGGTGAAGATGAATTAAAATCTTGTCGATAAAGATGACGAAGGCAAGGGCAGTCGGTGAGGACATGACGAATGGTTAAAGCACTATTATGACATTTTGGACACTCAGGTTCCCGTTGTTCAAGCAGTAAGTATTTATGGGTAAATCTTGAATGCCCGTTTCGTAGTCGTGTAATAATATCATATTTTCTAGGGGTAAGTGTAGGCCAGACTGAAATTTGAGGTTTTATTTCATGCAATTTATTATTATATTGGTTATTCCACTCCCTTTGCCACATATTTTTAAGATAGCTTTTAAATGTGTGCTTAATGTCCTCATAAGGAACGGGACAGTTTAAAAGTATGGAAGCCTGCCTTGCGGATTTGTCTGCTGCTTCATTGCCTTTAATGCCTACTTGGCCAGGAACCCAACTAAACAAAATGTCAAATCCCTTTTTCAAAAGGTCGTTGTAAGTTTTTAAAATAGAAATGAAAGTCAGGTTGCAAGAGCTAGAAGAGAGAGAATCAAGAACACTCTTTGAGTCTGTATATATAATGAATTTTCTACTGTGCTGAGATGAAATAAGGTTAAGGGCAACCTCAACAGCAAAAAACTCTGCAGAGAAGATGGAAAATGAACTAGGCAGTTGATAGCTAAAACTGGTGTTACCAATGACACCACCACAACCATGGGTGAAAGTAAAAAATTTTCGCTGGACTGAAGTATATATATTTTTTTCGTAATATTGGGTAAAATAAAATAAACTCATACATAATGTATGTAGATATTCAAAACATACATTTCCAAAGGTTATATTAATAAGTATGAAAACTTAGCAAAATTATTTATTAATATAATTGAATTAACATTAATAGGGGCTGATTCAGAAAAAAAAAAATTGGGACCTTTATTTGCTCCTAACAAAGATTAATTCCATAAAATTGGCCTATCTGTATTATGGCATATAAAAAAAGACTGAATTCAGTCAATAGACTGAAAACTTTCACCCATGACCACAACAGACTTTATTGCTTGTCTTAGAGCTGTCTGTAAAAATCTTGACGCAGTCCTTGTAATGAGAGCGATGAGATGAGTAAAAGGCCTGAAAAATAAAAGCATCTGTGTTAGGTTTGTTAAATCCTTTAAACGGATGAAGACAAGAAATAACCTGGAAGTTCCAAGGTGTCATGTTTAAGAGAGAACGAGAATGGACTTTGGTATGAATATGAGAGGTGCCAGCAAGAAAGTTCTTAATTCTAAGAGCGAAATGTGGGATGCAAGATGGGCGATTCACATAAAGATTATGATCGTTACTGTTTAAATGAGAATGAAGTGGATGATTAGGGTGTGAAAGGATGCGATAGTACAATTCAAGTGAAAGTCTTTGTCTAATATCAGTGAGAGAAGGCTCCACACAGTCAGCATATAAACTAAAGACTAGAGTCGTGCGGAAAGCACCTGAGCAAATTCTGAGCGCACTATGTGTGTGTTGTGTCAAGTTTTTTTAATATAAGAGTGAGGGGCTGAACCATAAACCTGACAAGCATAATCAAGTTTGGAGCGAATAGTAGCCTTAAATTCTCTGAATTGCTAAATCCTATTGATATACATATTTTTTTTTCAATGATTTAAATGCACTAAGTTTGTAAATTAATCATAATATTTTAAGAGAAAACATTTTATTATGATAAAAAAAAAATTACTTTGTTTCGTACTAGCAATGGGAACGGATGTACTTTTTCCTTTTATTTTTTATTTTTTTCAAAGAAAACCAATTCAGAGTTTTGATTGCAAAAACATATTTCTGTAAAATTAGAAGTACAGTCAAACCCCGATTTAGTGCCATCATCGGTACGCATAATAATATGGTGTTATAACGGATTTGGCGCTATATCGAATTATAATCCTAACTGTGTAAATGAAATAAAATTAAATATTCTCACCTCATTATATTACAGGCATTAGAAAATTTGAGGATCATAGCACTGAATATGTTATAACTAGTATTTTATTTCGATCTGCGTAGTTAATATATTTACGCAGAGAAAAATGTTTTAAAATACTTGCTTGAGTATTTTTTTATTTATTTTTTGGTACGGAAATGTGCTCAATGTGTTTTTCTAAAATTAAAAGATTATCAAACATCTTTTTATCCGTTGAATTTTTTTTTTTTCTAAATATATCCTTTGTTTGTTAATGCAGTCTTTTGCTTCGTCAGATTTAATTTTTTTTTCTTCTTCTTCAGTCTGAATTTCCTCTTCAGATGAATCCAAATCTGGGTCGTTATTTGTTATTAACCCAACAATTTCCTCTTGTCATTTCTTCAAATTCTGGAACATTTTTGTCTACATTAATATATTCAGCTGCAATGAGAGGATGTTGCATGCAAGTTAAATTGTTTATATCCTCTTGTCAATCTTCAACATCTGCAGTGTTTAGTCCATCACTAGATTTTTCACTGTTTTTTAAGCCTGCATGGCTCCAGTAGTTAACTATAGTTTCCGTAGAAACTTTCTCCCACGCTTTTTTCATCAACAGAATAGAATCTTTTAGGGAAAGAGCAGAAAAATTTTTACTGATACGGTCAACAATATGTCTGATACGATATTTCCAATAATATGCTTTGAAAAAATTATGATTCCAGAGAATCTAAAGGTTGTAAAACACCAGTGCAATCAGGAGGTAAAAATTGAAATCGGATATTGCTGACTGGAGTTACTTTATGACAGAATGCATTATCTAATATCAATAATACCTGGCGGCGCTTTTTCTTCCTCATTTCAGTATTAAAATTCACTAGCTAGTTTTGAAATAAAATTGCAGTCATCTATGCTTTATAGGCGAGACCACCGCACTTTAGAATGTAGAAAAAGAGGGGGGAGGGAGCTAAAAACCCATAGAAATAACATGGGAAGAAAACCAAAAAAAACTCACAATGTCAAGTGTGTTAAAAAGAAAAAAAAAAAAAAAAAAGGCTCACACTGGAAGTAATAAAATGACAAAATTGACTGGAAAAAGACATCAAAGAGCGGGAACGTGCGGGCTGGGGCATTGGTCCTATCGTCAAGGATTAATACGTCTCGCCTATAATTCACATTATCCATATAAAGCAGGATTGAAATTGTTAAAGCATCTTGGTCAGCAGATTTACCAATAAAAGTTTATGGTCGTTTGTCAGATCTATCAACATTCGTGTAAAACACAAGCGAGACACAATCTTTAATTTTCTTACATCCTTTAACAGATCTAATTGATATTGTTTTATCGGGTTGCAAACGATACAATATGCCGCTTTCATCCATATTATAGACATGAACAGGTTCATACTCTGAAATAATAGCATTTAATTTTTCCTGACCTCTATCACAAAATACACCTCTTACCGCAGAAAGATTTCTTCTCTGTTTTATCTGCCCATGATACCATGAGTTGGAATGCGTCAAAAGAGCGGCAATAAGCATAGCGCTTGACTTAAAAAAAAAAAAAGCTAATTTTAACAAAAAATTATAATTTTTTGGAAAATGTTGATTGGCGCTACATCGAGTTGGCGTTATAACGGATACTTTACATTATAGTCCCTATTTAGTAGATTTGTTCACCCATACATGTGGCGGTTAAACGGGTTTGGCGGTATTTCGGGGGGCGTTATATCGGAGTTTGACTGTCTCAATGAAAAAATTGAAACTGAAATTATTAATAAAAATATAAACATTTAAGTGAATTATTATAGTAGAATGGGATTTTTAAAATAGTATGGACCGCAATTGTCAATTGTCGGAACTTCAAGAAGTTTAATGATATCACTGTAGTCAATGCAATATCGTTCAGTTCCATCATCTATGAAAACTTTATTATTTTCAGTTTTCTTTAAATATCTAATCTCATATCCAACATCACCATATTTTTAGATTTGTTATTTGAGCAATGAAAAATAGTTCTCGACGTTTTGACGAAATTTTAACTTTGACAAATGATCCCAATCTTATTTGATTATCAGGATCATTTCCTCCCTTATCAGGATGTTCTTGCTTTATTATATTGGGGTCACTTTCTTTCTCATCAGGATGTTCTGTTAAATTTACTATTCGTTCATTTTTGTGTAACCCTGTAGATTCATCTGATACCAGGATTTTATTTTCATTTATGGGTTTGACAAAATGTATGCGGTGGGTCTTGGGTACACCTTTTATATTATCCCACCTCTCTTCTAGCATTTCTAAACTTTTGTTTATCTCTGCCATCAATACAAATTGGATATTTATTTTTTTATTGCACTGCTTTGCAATAGAAACAAATTCCTTGGCGGTGCTAACAAGTGTATCTCTTGCAATGACACCTCCAAACTGACCTCTTGACTGCACCACCTATATCATCAACTGTTCCTTTGCCATGACTTGTGGCAAAATAATTCCAGGTGAGTTTTATATTAATATTTTTTTTCAAAGAGTATAAGATTTGAAAATAAAAATATTTGCTTGAACTGTGAAGAAACTCCATCAGAAAAGACGTACTTCTTCAATGTCTGGGTGGGAAATCTTCAAATCTTTTAAAATAATATTCATGTAGGCAAATACACTGATTTTACCATGATCTAAACAGTCAGAAACTAAAACATAACTTTTACCTCCCTTGTTGCTGATCCATGCATACCCAAGTAAATAAAGTACATTGGAAATTAGCCCAGTGTACACTTTGAATCTCGTTTTGATATTTAGAAGTAAAATTTTCAGAAAAATCAACTTGCAGAACAATTTTCTTTAACTTCGGCTTTTAAATTTTCAAAAAGCTTTGACAGAGGTCGTTTAATATATGTGTGGATTAAGCTTAGTCAGATTCATTCCAAGAATTTCTGTGCCTTCAAAAGTTGACATTCTGAAAATGTATGGTTTCAGTAACGAATGTACCAGCACGTCTGTTACCAATGATTTTTACAATTATCTTTTTTATATACAATTTCTTTTTAAATACTACTTAAGTCAAACGAAAAGTAAACCAAAAGTATGAAGTTTTTCTGTTCAAAAAAAGAGTTGCAGTATTAATATAAGCCAAATATAGTAACAGACGTATCAAGAAAGCCAGCAAAAATTTCACAATAGCATTTTTAAGTATACCAAACATATTAATGAAAATCTGAATATCAAAATTAGAACCCCTAACTATTATGCATAAAAAACATGTTAAAAAAAAAAAAAAAAGTTTGATATTATTCTTTTCAATTATATAGTAATTCTATCACTCGCACTGCTCTATTCTAACTGCCTGACACATGTCTAAACATGAACCTGCAAATTAAAAAATACTTAAAATATAAGCATTTTACACAAATATTTAAAATCTGCAAGCTGTTACCTTTAAAAAGAGGTAACATTATATCTACTGTAATTTTGACTTTTTGAGAAAAAGTTTACTTTGATAAGATTTTGTTCATTTTTAAATTTTACATACTATAGTCATGGTGCATATCAATTTAAAGAGCATAAAATGCTGAAGAGAATGATACCAGTTTGAGCTCTGTATGTTAAATAGTGTTTGATGTAGAGTAGTTTGAAATGTCAAATTATTGTCAAATTTCTTAAATTTTTGATTTTTTGAAGGTCATTAGCTCTTAAACTAATAGTCCAAAAAATTTGAAATTTTACAGTTTTTGCCCTATTGATAGGTAGAATAAGTAAACAAAAAATCTTAAAAATCTGAATCCTAAAGCTTCAAAAAAAATTTTTTTTGGTTGATTTGATATGGCATGACCCATATACAAATAAATTCAAAAATAAATTATATATAAATTCTGAGCTCAAAAAAAGAAAATAACTATACGAGGTGTGACTATTAAATAACGAGACTATTGCTGTAAAACATTTTATTTTAAATTTATAAGCATTTAGTTATTATCACCTTCTATATACATCCCTTCTCTATCCCTACAACGCTCCATGCGAATTTTCCATTGTTCAAAACAGTGCTGGAAATCTTGTTCTGTAAGCTCCAGCATAAGACGTGCCACTTTTCCTTTCACAGATTAAACTGACTCAAATCATGTTCCTTTTAATGCAAATTTGACTTTGAGGAACATATAAAAGTCACATGGGGCCAGGTCAGGCGAATGAGGCGGATGGTTTAAAATTGGGATGTTCTACTTGGCTAGAAACTTCTTGATAGGCAATGCAGTGTGAGCCGGCGCGTTGTCTTGATGAAGAACTCATGACTCGTTCATCCACAATTCGGGTCGTTTTCTCCTTACTCTCTCACGGAGTTGAGCAAGCACCTCAAGATAGATAACCGACGGTCAGATCTAACCAGATTAGCGACTTTTTCGATATTTTCATCCGTTTTGGACATGGAAGGGCGACCGGGCGGTCATCATCTCCAACGTCTTCTCGGCCATCATGGAAACGCTTGAACCACTCAAAACCTCGCGCACATGATACACATTTATCACCATAAACTTGTTTTAATAAAAGATAAGTTTCTGTAGCGGTTTTACCAAGTTTCACGTGAAATTTCACGACAATTCGTTGCTCTATTTTTACACTTATCATGTTTTCGGCAAAACAAAACGTACACCTCCCTCAAAAATGAAGGTTACGGCCAGACTGATTTCTCTACAAGCTCGGGAGTCTCAGCAATCGAAAGCGAAGGCTTTACGCTGCACAGCTGTCGGTCGTTCGGATTTGGCGCACATGTAGTTCATCTGTAGCAGCAATAGTCTCGTTATTTAATAGTCACACCTCGTATATATAAAAATTAAATATAGTAGCGATTGTAAAATATATTGCTGTATCGCATTTTGCGATTGGTCTGACCGGCCTTTTTGCACCTTTCTAGGCATGCATGCAGGTTCGACTCTAATAAAATAAAATTTGTTGCACTTTAAATTCTCATTTTAAAGTCTGATTTACCTTATAGATAAACTATTTAAACAATTAATTGTAAATAAAAAATCTTCTCTAGAATTAGGGTAATTGCAGGTAATAAGCTTCAAATGAAGACAAAGCAAAGAATATTCCTACATGCAAACAGCTTCGGCGTTAAATGATTTGAAGAAATTTAGAGAATGTTATAAAAGATATAAATATCCTTGGTATTTTCATTCTTCAACTCGCATAATATTCATTCAGCACTTTTGAACTTATTTTCAAACACCGCTATTTCAAAATATTGTTTAAGTACAATCCAGTTCTCTAGAATATGAACTACACATTGGGGGAGGGATAGCCACCTAGTATTAGCTGATTTCAGTATTTTTTTTTTTTTTTTTTTTTTTTTTTCAGGATTTAGGTATTCCTGAATGTCAGATAATTGAATGCTCAGCTTAGCACTTCTAGATACATAGTTCACAAACTATGTATAAGTTCTTTAGGCGTTCTGGGTAATTCTTTGCATGCTTTGCTGGCTACTAATGCAGCAGAATGACATATGTATTTGATGAGTTTACAGGAAGGAGAATCGGCCTTTAAGTCATGTAAAAAAAAAGAATCTCTTGCTCCAACCATAACACTCGACCCATCACAACTTACTCTAATTATGTTAGTTAATGGGAGTTTTTTATTTCATACCCATCTTAAATTGTGAACGCATATTTGATGCTGAGCAATAGTTTGCATCAAGGAGCATAAGTTTCAATAATTATGTCTTCACACATTTCAATTCTGGGCACAAAAATCAAGCAAGAATGCTTGCACATAAATTTTTTTGTGCTGATATCAGTACTTTCATCTATTGAAATAGAAAAGAAAATAAGAATATCTATTTGTTTATCTGTTTCTGCAATAATATTTTGAATGATTTTTGAGCATTTTGTTTAACCTAAATGTTGTTTAACCTTTTAGTATTTTTGAATCATCTATAATATCATTAGAAATTTCATTCATCAACCTTGAAAACTCACTTCGATAGGTTGGATAGATTATGTGAGAAATGCCGAACTGGTTATCAGCCAGGGTAGCTCAGTGGTTTAGAGTATCAGCACATTACATGGAAGGTCTTGGTTTGATTCCCGGCTCTGGTATTTTTCACATAGTTGGTAAATAACCACCCTTCCACTCAAATCTATCGAAGCATCTATAATATCTTTTAGTAATGGAATAAGTTCACCTACAGCTTGTATGCTATATTTTGTGATGCAAAGTAACAAGATAATTTCATGTCTGCAATCTGAACTTACTTTTTATATTAGGTTTAATGCTTTGCAATTTAAAAGAACTTTCAACTGATTGATTATAATAAGTAATTTCAATTTATTTGTGCTTTTCTATCTGAATGTTTTATTGACAATCTGGATGGAACCCATCTAGAAGCTATATCTTATTCTTTTTTATTCAATTGTTGGTACAGCATATCCCATTGTGGATTTTGCACCATTAAAAAACAACCAACCATTCAAGTTCAGACTAGCTGATGTAACAAATGCACATTAAAATCACAAAAAAGTTGAGAAAACTAAAAAAAAGCTGAAAAACAAAATTTACAAAAAAGCTAAAAAATTTAATCCCTGGCTTTCTTCATCAGATTTTTTGCATTTGGCTTCAGTTTGCTTCCGAGCCAATCATATCAGATGTGTCACAATGTACTTCAGCCATTAACCCTGCGCACCCGTAGGACAAACAAAATCGGGTGCACCCTGCCTGAGAGGCCAGGTAGAATACTTTATTGTTTAAATACTTGTACTACAATCAATAAATTCATACTTATGCATCAAATTTTTGTTTATTACTTTCTATTCACTCCTAATAAGGTCACCATATGGGTGTTTTTGAATTAAAAATCATGTGTAGGATATTAAGAGAATAAAAACCAGAACGTGCCTCTCAGGTAGGGTGTGCCCGACGGAGGGTTAAATATATCAGAATATTACAATAATACTAAATCGTAGTGAAATTATATAAAATATAAACTTACATTTCAAGCTGTACTGTATCTCATCGCAGCGAGTTAAGACAAGATAAGTGAAATCACTGAGTAAAATATACATCTATGATAGTAGGTAGATAGGTAAGGTTGATGGCTACTGAGCTTTTTGCTATGCCACAAAGGGCAGGATTAGCTCAAAAGATATGTTTAGGATCTATGATAGTACTGGTACTCAGGACTATACATAAGATAAGGGCTAGTTCATTCCTTTGAGGTAAAATATGCCAATGGGTACCCACTTCCTGTTGACCAGTGACATCACAGGGCATCGACAGTTGGAGTAAAATATTATATAAGCATAGAAAAGCCTTTAGAACTGTGTAAAAATTTCATGTATTTTCGCTGATATAAGTTAATCTTTTTGCAGTTATTATTAATATTTAATGTTAGTGATTTTAAGATATCTTATGCTGTTGCAAATTGCTGCAATACGCATAAAAACAGCAAAGGAAAAAAAAAAATTATTATTTCATCAATTTCCCGGAGAGAATCTGGATTTATCAAAGGCAGGGATGCGTAAATGTCGCTGAAAAGATGAAGTTAACATTGAGAAAGCTACAGTATGCAGTGAACATTTTACAGAAAGTGATTACATTGATGATACACAAAATAGATTGTTAGGATTGCCTCAAAAAAGAAAGCTGAAAGAGCATGCTGATCCAAATATGTATTTATTGACTGTCAACGTAGATGAACAATTCAGTGCTAGATTGAAAAGACATAAAAAAAGAAAAATTTTACAAAATGCTCAAAATAGGTTGAAGATTCTAAGCTCAATAAAAGCGAATAATAATTCATTACTACTTATTGACAGCATTCCAGATGAAATTGAAAAAGGAAATTGTTACGCCTTTCAGATGGAAATTGAAAATTTGAAACAGCAAATAATGTGATACAAAATTTAAAAAAACATCATGGAAATTGAAGAGAAGAGTATCAGATAGATAATACAAGGAAAGCTGAAATTTTTAAGTTGGAAACAAAACTACATTCTTTGAACAAAGAAAATATAAGAATGAAGAATTTTAAAAACTGCATGAGAAGTATTTTTATTGAAACTCTAATAAAAGATATTACAAAAAAGAAAAATATTAATTGGAATTTTGAGGATGTATATAGAGCTATAGTTTCAAGAGCAATTTCAACATACCTGCCAACATTGAAGGATCAAAATAACAGAGATTTGTATAAGCGGCATTTTCAGGCTCAAGCAACATTGATGGTGTTTAGATATGACAATATTTAATAGTTTTATCCATGGCTCAAATTGTCAAAAATCTATATGTGTAAGTTAAACTTAATTATTAAACAAAAATCTATTAATTAAAAATAGTGCTTTTTATTCAGATGCACGAGAATTTTTTTCAGCAAAAGCAAAAATCTTGCTTAAAAAATGAAGTTTTCAATAAATTATACATATAACTTTAAAATGTTCAGAATAAGGGAGAAATGTGTGATAATAACGAAGAGTAGAAGACAGTCCAAAAATAAGGGAGTCTCCGTTGAAATAACGGAAAGTTGGCAAGTATGCTAAAAGCTTATGATTTTTGGAGAGAAAAAATGAGCATGACTCTCCCTAATGCTAGCACAAGTGTGCAAAATTTACTTGCTGTATTACTTTTAATGAAAACCAATAGCAAAAATTTGAATAAAGAGAAAAAATGGTTGTCTAAGTTTTGAAGAAATACACATAGATTTCAAGATATTTATGATTCGAAACTAGATGAGATACTGGGTCTATTAAAAAAAAAAGGTGCAGTTTGTACTGTTGCAAGGATTATTTTATCTGTGGAAACAGCCAGTATATTTTTATTTCGAAAAACCAATGAACTTAAATCTGTTATTTTCCATTATAAAGAATGTTCTATGAATTGGATTGGAAGTTAAAGTAATCGTTTTTTATCTAGGTGGTAGTCAAAATTTATGGAAAGATTTAAAAATATTTGAAACAAATTCTTATTTTTTGAGCCAGACAGATATGTCTTCAAAAATATGGGTTTTTGCAGACATGCCACATTATATAAAATTACCACGCAACCACTTCTTAGACAAAGACATTACATTAAATGACGGTACAATAATTGATTCTAGCATTATAAAAGAAGTTGTGGAAGAAGTAAAAATTTGCCACAAATTAACCTTTTACAGGCCGAATTTAGATCCAGGTACATTTTTCATTATTTTTTTTTGCATATTTTACCTTATAATGCTTTAGTTAAGGGGTATTAAACATTTAAATGAAAAAATATATATACATAAATATTATAGATTATTAATATCATCTGATTAATATTATCAAGTTTGATGTCCTTTTTGATAATAAGAGCTGTTTAAAATAAATCAAATGATTTTCAGAGGCATTGGATACTTTCAAATTTTTTTGCATTTTTTAGTTGTGATGATCTTTTAAAGATTTTTTGTACAGTTACCAACTAATGGTAGGAATGTTGCTTCTGTTTTAAAAAATTAAAAAAATTAAGGCATATTTAAAAGATGGCTTAGGTCAATATTGGTGCAATGTAACTTAATGTTCCCAATTGCAAATATTGGCCTGTAAAAGGTTAAAATCACAGTTCCTAACTGTGAAAGGAAATGAAAGGCAAAAAGTTTTTCCTGCAAAAATTATATTTTCTGCAACTGCTGCAAAAGCGATTGCATATTTAACTAGAAATATAAGAGCATCCAATTTTTTCTTATTAACACTTTGAGTACTGAATTATTTGAAGATTTTTATGCCAATGGGGGCGGATTTAATTTGTCGCTATATGAATTAATATGTAAAAGTAATACTTTTTATTTGGAATATACTTATATTGGTGATATAAATGTATTTTTGAAACAGTATTTTAGTTACAAAAGATAAGTAAATATATAAATGAAACAAAATAGAAATATTTATGTAGAACAAGAACCAACTTAAAGTCTAATAATTATGTACCGTGTGTTATTTTTCAAAATATGTCGGTAAATGCAAAGGTACCTGGCATTGCCAAGTAGTTTCTTTTCTTATTTTATGTTTATAACATACATGACACCCTTTTGTAGGGTGTTTCTTTAATTCTGGTGCCGGAATATTCTCTGGAAAATGCACCCAATTTTTCACTTGCAAACGATGTGGCACATCGCTACTTGTATGACGCCCACGGATATTATAATTTGGCAAGACCACTTGAGCCAATAATTCTTCAGCGATTTCTAAATGAAATTGGACAATGCTTGTTTTGGTTTCACAATTGACTTTACTATGTACAACTTAAAAATTGAGAATAGCCATGTCTATTAGGCTTCATGCATTTTCTCATAACAGGAAAGCACGCTAGCAATTGGTCCTGTTTATCAATGCCTCCCATACCTGTATTATATTCGATTGCACATGATGGTTTTATAATTTTCTCAAAATTGTCATCATTCTTTTTTCGCTTCCCTGTATCAACTAAATCCATATTTGAATGTTTTGTGCTAAGCATGTATACATGGGAGGATAACATTTTGGCCTCTCCTTTTTTCAGTTTGAAGGAAGCAAGCTCTTTTGGCATGTGTTTTCTGTTCTTTTGCACAGTTCCAATTACATTTGCATGTTGTTCTAGTAATTTTAAATATAATTGTGGAGACGAATACCAATTGTCCATGTATATAATGTGTAGCCATTTTCAAAATTGGTTGCGCTACTTCTAGAACAACTATCTCGGACGCCGGTATATCAGTCCCCGCCCACTGACGGGGGTGCCGCAAACATCAACACCAGCTTCTTAAATTCAGATGAGGAGACAGACTCATCCACGGTAACTTTGTCCAAGTAAGCAGATGATGAGTCTCACTCGTCTAATGTACCCAAAGGGTTAAGAGCGGGCAATTTTTATTTTTTAAGAAGCAGGCAGACTTGTACTGATAGTTATTTTGTATTCTCCTGTTTCCAGACTAACTATTGTAATATAAATACTAGTATAATAAGATAGTGCAATTCAAGTGAAAGTCTTTGTCTAATATCAGTGAGAGAAGGCTCCACACAGTCAGCATATAAACTAAGGACTGGAGTCGTGCGGAAAGCACCTGAGCAAATTCTACTTTTAGGAAGAAGGTGTACCTCAAGGCAGTGTCTTGAGTGTTACACTCTTCTCTCCTAAAATCAATAGCATTTTGAAGCAATTACCACCAAGTGTTAATAAGAGTTTATATGTAGACAACCTGCAGATATCTTGCCAGGGTAATGACACGGGCTTTACTGAACGTCAATTACAACTAGTTATCAAAAATATTATTAAATGGACAAATGAAAAACGGTTTTAACTTTTCCACTGACAAAACACAATGTGTGCATTTTTGCTGCATACGTGATCTTCATCCTGATCCAGAACTTTTTATTCATAAGAGGCCAATCTCAGTTGTAGACTCTGCTCGCTTCTTGGGTGTAATCTTTGATAGGAAACTTACTTTCATTCCACATATTTTAAACCTTAGGACGAATTGTTAGAAAGCACTTTCAGAATATTTAATTTTTTATAACACTTCCTTGGGTGCTGTTTGTACTTCCTTACTTAATATCTATGGGGCAATTATTCGTTCGAGGCTGGACTATGCTTGTCAGGTTTATGGCTCTGCTCATATTTCCTACCTTAAGAAACATGACACAGTGCGCCAATCTGCACTCAGAATGGGTACTGGGGGTTTTCGCACGTCTCCTATCCTTAGTTTATATACTGACTATGTAGAACCATCTCTCACTGTTACCAGACAAATACTTTCATATCATGTCACATCCTCATCATGACAGCAGTGATCATCTTTTATTTCAGAATCGCCCATCTTTCATTCCTCATTTCAGCCTAAGAATGAGTAGCCTTGTTAGCATGTTTCATCTAGAAAACAATATTATCTCTAGACTACAGAATTATCTCCTGCATTTACTCCTTTAAGAATTTTGACTAATCAAATACAAATGCTTCTATTTTCCAGACTGTATGCCTCTCATTGCTGCAGTTATAAAGACTACAAATAAATTTTTACAGATGGCTCTAAGGCAGGAGAGCAAGTTGGCTGCGGAGTTGTTTCTGATAATAATGTTTTTAGCTATCATCTCCCAAGTTCCTTTTCAGTTTTCTCTGCAAAATTTTTTGCCATTGAAGTTGCACTTGATTTCATTTCTTCTCATAACTATAGGAAATTTATTATTTATACTGACTCAAAGAGTGTTCTCGATTCTCTGTCTTTCATTTCATGTATATCTTCATTTATTTCAGTTTTAAAAACATATAATGACCTGTTAAAAAAGGGATATGTTATTTTATTTTGTTGGGTTCCAGGACATGCTGGTATCAAAGGCAATGAGGCTGCTGATGAAGCTGCAAAACAGACTTTAGCAACTCTTAACTGCCCAGTTACCTATGAAGATTTAAAGCATGCTCTCAGTCTCTTAAAACATTTGGCAAAGAGAGTGGGAATATCAAGATAATAAACCATATATTACAGTCTGGTCAACACTTGCACCAAGGAAGTACGATGTAGTTATCACTCGTCTCAGAATAGGGTATTCTAGACTGACTCACAAGAACTTATTACTAAGACAAGAAGGACCTACTTGTTCCAAATGTCATACTGATTCACTTACCATTCGCCATATACTCACTGATTGCCCATGCCTTCGTCATTTATATAGATATTTTTTTAATTCATCATCAACACATTTGACAAACCTTTTAGGTATTTATCCTCATAACCAAATAACCAACTTTCTAAAAATGGCATGTTTTTATTTCGATATCTGATTTTACTTTATACACTGTTTATAACATTTTACTTTTGATTTTATTATATATACTGTTAAGGGGAGAGTGTTTCTCCAACACAAATGTAAAGGGTTTTTAAGAATCCTCTTTGGGACACCCATGACCACTCACCAGCTATGAGGCCGCCAACCCAGTTCAGGCACCAAATGTGGCAGTCGTGTTAGTCCGGTGTTTCTCGTTCGAGTAGTCACCGTTGTCTCACCTTCACCAAGGGCACCAGTCTCCCAGTGTGATCCCAAGGCTAGACTGCCGTGGCACCATCGCCAAAATCTTTGCCCCAATAGCCAACGCCAACCTACACCAGACTTTACTTACTTAGTAGATTAACAGTGAACACAGGAAAAACAGGGTGAGTCAGAATGTAACAAAAAAAAAAAGGTTAATACAATGAGGGGAGTGGTATATATATATATTTTGTGCTTTCAAATAAATTTTATACTTTTTTGGAGTTTTTTTTTTTTTTACAACACAGCAAAACAGGCATAGACTAAGAGCTGATTGGATCCAAAAAAATATAAGACAAAATACAAAAGTAAAAGACCAAGAGCTTATTGGCACCAAAAAAAGTAATACAAAAACCATAAGGAAAGACCAACAACTTAGTGGCAGCAAAAAAATAAAAGAAAGAAAGGAAAAGATCACTCAGGCCCGGGGTTCATGACACCCCCTGAATACCTAAAGGAGGTATTCCCCTTGGGGAAAGGTTTCTTCCATGGATATATATACTTTCTTTTGTGATAAAAGGGGTCAGATAACGTGTTTGAACATCTGTGGACCTCAGATGCAGTTTGCAGTTTTCCAAAAAGATTGCTGATATAGAGTTAATATGTCAAATGAGAGAATATCTGCTTAAAAGAGGGAAGTACATGTCTGGAAGTGAGGCTGAAAAAAAAAAAAAAAAAATTGCAATCGATATGTTCCTGATAAAATTCAAGATAGATGTAATTTGCTTAAAGTGTTTTGAGTTTTCCTTAATAAATAGAAAAAAAAACCCACAGTCTTCTTTACCTAAACCAACAACTTCTAGAAATCCTCCATCAATACCAAAAAATGTTTTGTCTGACAGGGGACATTTCTCAGTCTCCCTAAAGAATTCTAATTCGCCCTTGCGTCCCAATATCATTAAGAAAAAGATAATTGCAAAATTGACCACTCCAAATTCAAACAAAACAAAAAACATAAATCTTACTAAACAACAGGACTTAATAAGCCTTCATCCTTCTGATGGGGAAGGTATGTCTACCGCATCAGAGGATAATGACGTGGATGTGTTAATCTAAAAAAAAAAAAAAAAGACTTTCATTTCATGGAATTGCTGAAGTTTTACAAATAAACGAGATGAAATCAGAGAGATCATTTCTGATCATCGACTGATTTTCTTTGCCTTCCAAGAGACCTACTTAAAACAAAATGATAATGCAAAAATTGGTGGCTATAACTGTTTTAGAAAAGATTTTATCCATTCTGACAGGGCTACAGGTGGTGTAGCTCTTCCTATTTCTAATAATGTACCTCACATTAATATTTCTTTAAATACTAATATCCAAGCTGTAGCAGTCCAGGTCCATATTCACATGCGTCTTACTGTTTCCAATATCTATGTACCCCCAAATATGACTCTCAGCCCTCATGATCTCAATAATCTTGTTTTGCAGTCACCAACTCCTTTTGTCTTTCTTGGAGATTTTAATGGGCACAACCCACTTTAGGGTAGTCCCGACTCTAATCAGCATGGTTAAGTTATTGAGGCTTGTGTCACAGATAATAACCTATGTATTTTAAATAATGGGGACAATACATATTTTCATGAACCTTCCAGAACATTCCATGCAATAGACCTAGCCATTTGCTCACCCACTCTGTATCCATATTTTAATTTCTTCGTAAGTAACAATCTACATAATAGTAATCATTTTCCTTTATTTTTATCATTTATAATTTTAATGGACATCAACCTGGAAACCCTCATTTTATTTATGACAAGGCCGATTGGGCTGCCTTCACCATTAATGCTGTAATTACACATGACATGATTGGAGGTTATATTGACAGGGCTGTTACCGATGTGACTAATTGCATCATGAACTCTGCTGATATTTCTATTCCAAAATCTTCTGGCTGCCACAATAAACACTCAAAGCCCTGGTGGAATGAAGAATGTAACGCTGCGAAACGAAAGCAACAAAAAGCGTGGGGGATTTATTTAAAACGAAGTATACTTATAATTAAAGACATTTAAATAAAAACCTAACATTACTTCATGCGTCGTTTTAGATCTTTTAAACCGGGTACCCGGTCCTCTTCAGAAACAGCAAACTTCTGTGTTGAAAACTTCAGAATGAGTGATCCTCTGTTGACTCTGTCAGCAGGTGGCTCCATGCTCTGTCTGGAACTACTGTGCCGCTGTCGTTTCATACGTCATTATTAGTCGAAATTACAATGGATTCTCTGTACATCGCGTAATTGTAATCTTCGTAATTGGCTATTTTAGTGGTTTTATTGAAGGGTTTTGAAGTGGTTTTGTTTATTGTACGTTTTGGCTAGGGCTGTATTATACTTTCCGGTTTTTATATCATTTTTATATTCATTAATCCTAGTTCTGATTTTTCTCTTAGTAACACCTATATAGGACCCGGGTTTATTATCTTCATTTGGGAAAGGGATTTTATAAATACCTGCAGTTTCTAAAGGGGGGATGGGGTCTGTATCACTCCTGATTAATTGAAAAATATTTCTGGGGTTTAATGGGGATATTTATGCCGTACTTATTAGCTTTTTTTTAAATTTTGTTGGCGGCTCCGCGATCGTATGGAATAGAAGAGGTAAAATTAAGGGATGGTTTTTGGTAACTGGGAATGTGATCTAGATTTTTTATTTTATTTTTAATTAATTTATTGACTATTTTATCCGGGTATCCTGCTTTTCTGGTAAAGTTTTTAATTAGGTTCAGTTCATTTTTCAGATGTTACCTCAACTTTTGGTGTTTTTATAATAGATACAGTTTTTTCACCATTTTCTTTTTCTTTTCGTTTTCTCAGTGGGGTTGTAAATTCTATGTCCTTTACTTCACAGAATTTTATACACTTTGAACTTGGTGCAGTCCATGCTGCTGGCAGATCGGTTACAGCATGTTAAATTTTTTTTGCATGTTATGAACAGCATCTTGAATAAAAAAAAGGATAGCAGTAACATGAGTGCATGTTTCCCCTAATCCAGCAATACACGTGCAGTGGGCACATTTCACATCTCCTTCAGGAGTTGATATTACCCAAGGGAGCAAGCAACAGGTTTTGGGATAATCTTTGTGAATGTAACACCTAAAATAGAAATTGCACATTATATAATTTTTTATAACCCAAATTTGAATGCAGAATATTTGACATGAGCAATTCAGCACATTTACAGTAGTTCTTCAGTTGAATATCGCTTATTATTATTATTAGAAAAACAGCATAATTTTCCAGTGAATTTCTTTGACAATCATTGAAAATCACTATAAATGATTATAGAATTTTTCTATTTAAAAAAGTAATCCCACCCTCTAATATGAGGCTTGTTTAATAAATTAAAAAGTTACATTGTAACGTATGATCCAGGAAAAAAAGAAAAAGAATAACGGTAAAGTAAACAAATATTTTTTTTTAATTTTAATAGAAATGTTAGCATTTTTAACTATTGTGTTAATAAATTAGAAAATTACTTCATAATGTACAGCCCAAGGGAATGAAAAGATAAAATTGAAAATTCGATTAAATAAAAAAATTAATAATAAAGACTACTTTCTATTATGGAAATTAGAGAGATGTCACATAAACATAATCAATACCATTTATTTATATCATCTAAATTTGTACACTTCAATTAAATTATTGTACAGTAGAGAGTCAAAAATCCGCACAGCTCGGGACCAGAGGTTGTGCAGATTTTAGGATTTTGTGGATTTCGGGGCCCATAAAAAATGATTTTCACTTTGAATAATAAAAACAGAATATTATTCAAACTAAACACATACTAGTGAATAATAACACTGAATATTAAATTACTAGGTACATAAGAATAATAATGAACATTAACAAAAATATATAATGAAAACAATAAATAAAAATGAAAAAAAAAAATTGTCAAACTTAGATAAAATCTGTTCACACGTAGCTAATTTTAAACTGAACTTGAACCTGCACGATTTATTTATTTGTTTATTTACTGTAAATAGTAGTAACACAAATTTATTTTTCTACGAATTTTATTGAGTTCTTCCTTACAAATTATGCCTTCATCAAAAAGCATTTTAAAAAATTAGTTTGTTATTATTTACCTGATTGATATCATCATATCACAATAATCATTATTTTCTTTTGATGAATTTAATATACTGTCAATAATTTCATTAGCAGCAACTTGGATCTTGCAGTCCTTCATATTATTATTTTCTTTTTCTTTTTTGTAATCATAAAATGCAAACATAAAATTATTATTTAAAATCTTTTTCAAAAATTCTGATTTGCAGTTTTGTAATTTATTAATAGTGAATTTCATTGTTTGTATCTGACAAGTTGTGCGGATTTCGGACTTCAGCGGATTTTAGGTCGGCGGATTTCTGGCTCTCTACTGTATAAATTATAGATTTCTGGCAGTTTTAACAGGAATTTCCCAACTTACACAAAACTGCAAAAAATTTCGCGCATCAAAAACCTACAAACCCTGTATATGAAAACTATATTTGAACAGTGTAAAATTTACATATTTTTAAATTTCAGAGGGGAAAAGGAGTTCCTGAAAGAAAAATCTACCCCAGGGCTCCCTCCATATGAAGTTAATCAGGCTCTGGCCAGAACATATAATAATTATCAACAGCATAACGTTAATAATGTTTTTAAATTATCTAATTAATTGTAAAGTTATAATCTTTTATTTATGTTAAAATTCAATCTATACTTTAACATAAAAGTAAATTATGAAATGACTACATTAAAAAAATCAAAATAGGCATGTTTTCCATGTTGTTTACAGTACACATTAAATAAAAAATGCAATTCTTGGCACACTATTTCGCAAATTTCAGTATCAAAATAAGAATTTTTTTTAATATGATAAGCCTATTGGTAATTTTTTATGATCGTCAGGTAGAAAATCGAGGTCATCAGTGACAAAATCAGTGATTACATCTGTTAAATTTAATTACTAATCATACTTGCACATTATCAAAAGAAAGATTGCTATTGAAAAGAATGCTTTTGAAAATTGATTCACACATATCAATCTACTAATAGATTTAATTTTTAAGTAAACTGTAAGTTTTCTAAAATTTTCTTTTAGACGAATAAAAAAAAAAAAAAAAAAGCATAGTTTATGGAAGCCTGTGCTTATATGTATACAGGGATAAGATTGACAAGTAGACAAAAAGGATAAAACTATATCCAAAACAAAGACAAATGTTAATTGAAAACTTTGATGACAAAATCATTAAATTAGAAAATATTTAGAATAACAAATATATTTTCTATATCTTCAATCTCTCTCTCTATATATATAGTATATAAAATAAAATAAAATATATAAATTATTATAACGAAAAAAAAAAATCTAAATTTAGAAAAAAATCATTTTAGCTGAACAGCACAAAAATGTCACCCTTGTACATATATATAGCAATAAAATAATCATAAAATATAAACTTACCTTACCAACTATAACACACATTCCTGCTATATTTGTTACTACTACGGATTTTACAAAATTATTCGTTGTAAGCTTCTAATCCTTTAAAAGCTTCTAAAGTGTATGCACTTTTTCCGAATACTAAATAATTGATGATATCACCCCATTCAATATTTGGGAAATTTGCTGGGTCAGACAAAAATATATTTTTATCCATTGTATAAGGGTCTGCATTGTTTATCAGTTTGATTTTATCTTTATAGTGATGAATATGATTACTGTCCAAAGACTGAAAATCATCTGCCATTGCCATTAAAAACAAAGATTAATATATATATATATATATATATATATATGACGTATTACACGGATGAGTTAACATTGCATTACAAAGGTTAAAACAAATCAAAGTAAATATCTTAAATATGAAATACCGAATGAAGATAAAATAGAAATAATAATTAACGTATATTAAACTTGCGATTACATGAATAGATATGTGAAAATTGTTCTTATAAATGTATTTTTAAAAGTATAAAAACATTCAACTACTACACTTCCAAAGGCATGGAAAAATTAGCGTTGTCCTGCAGCAGCATTGCCAACTGTGGTTGCTAAGAAGAAAATCACGTGGTTGTTAGAACTCTATAGTTTTTTTTTGTTTTTTTTTTTATTGCTATGGTTTTTTTTTTTTCAAGATAATCATTCTTTCGAAAAATGAAATTTTATTTTCTTTCAATGGAGATCAACTTCGTACTTCTCACAACAGCAATCGAACCTCGGTTCATATATATCTCCACGGCCAATTATTTCTTTGATCATCATCCAGTTTCCCAACTATAAACTATGTTATAATACCAATTTCAATTGAATTTAACTTTTTCTAGTTTTTGCTGTCATCAATTTCTACATTCCTTAATTCTGTGCCTTCTTTAGCAGCAACAATATCATCCTGAATAAACTACATCATAACTTGTGTAATTAATTTATTCATTTCGGTGAATAAGAGATGAACTTTAGGTGCTTTACTCTGAAACATAGCGAAAAAGATACAAAATATTTATGTGTATATGCAATTACAGCCAAAATTCATTGTGTAGATGGCTTCTGCAATCTTTTACAAATATGCTTGTATCTACTTGAACCATTTAACTGTTTTTCCCAACATCTTTTTGTTTTGGCAGAAAGTTAAAAAAAATATTCAGACAAATTAGCCCATTGCTCAGTTAGCCTCTGAGCAACAGGTCCAGCTGAAAGCCATCAAATATTTACATGTTTTAATGAAAACTGTGCAGCTTCCTGTGTCACCTCTTCCATGCACTTGAAATCCTCTCTACAGACAGCACTGTTCTTTAGAAAAAAAATAAATAAATATTAGAAAATTCAATGAAATTTTGTTCTAATGCATCAAGGAAAGCATTAAACTCATTATTCGCCACATGCAAATTACATGTACCTGCACCAGTTGGGAGTAAGGAATTTTCTCCAAGTGCTTCTGAAAACTTTTTAAAAACACTCTTGTTTACATCCGGATTATCCATGGATAAACATAGTACGTTTTCTAGTGGGATGTTGAAAGCAGATAAAGTATCTAAAAGTTCTTTTACAATAATGTCTGCTGTGGCAGGACCTGTAATGGACCTGTGGCAGGATGTGTAAACACATCCAGAAGCTACACTTTAATTTTACACATTTGTTTGGCGCAGTATGTCCCATTGTGGACCTTGCTCCATTAAAAGGCAACCAACCAACCATCTACCATTTTGGAAAGCTGACGTTCGCTAGTGGATTGCACAGTGTGAAAACGCTTTTACGTACAGCGAAATAACCAGTGACAAAACAAAATTTTCTACTCTAATCACCAACATTGATGCTGAAACTTTGTCACACGTGCCCCATATTGTGCTAAATCCTCCAGACACTGAAACATATAAAAAACTATCTGAAAGGCTTATATCTGAATTTGAGGACTCTGAGCATCAGAAAATAAAAGAGGCTTCTCATTGAACTTTAACAGGGTGATGAATGTCCAAGTCATCTCCTTTGAAAAATGAAAGAATTTTCCATGAACCTGCTGAAAGATGTCTTTTTGCAAAATTTATGGATGCAAAGAGTGCCAGCTCACATTCAAACAGTTTTACCAGCTTCGTTCGAGAAAATTGATCAGCTTGCAGTTATAGCTGACAAAGTTGCTGAAATTGTACAACCCAGTGCCATTTGTGCTACTTTTGGAATGTCTCTTGATATCACCAGAGTTACAATGAACACCCCTGCCTGTTAGATTAAAGAGCACATACCAAGTTTCTAAACTTTCCCGTGATCGTTCCAGGACAAAAAAAATTTCAAATCCATACTCAAAAAAAAAAAAAAAATTATTAATGCATTATATAATTTTTCCAAGACCACTATAAAGTCATATTAACCCACCAGTACACAGGTAGGGTCGGTGAGACCCATTTTGTTTACTAGAATGCTAGAGAAACATTTTATATATTATATTTCCACGCATTTGAAACCCAATTGGCGACTTCTGTATAAGATGCTCTATGCAATTTCCTGTTTTTGTGTAGGTGTGAAGTCCTTCACTCATCCATTTTTCCCACTGTTTTAGAACTTCAGCTTTGAACGAATTATTCACAGCTAAATCTAATGACTGCAAAACTTTGGTGAGACCACCAGGAATAATTCCTAAGTCCGTTGAGAGTTTTTTGCAATTTGACTTTACAGATAGGAGCAAATGGGAGCGCATCGAATCCATGATCAGTAATCCTTTCGGTAGAAAGAAAGATTCGAGCCGGCATCGTTAAACTTTCTGTAACGACTCAAACATGATGGACTCACACATCCACTCTTTTTCATTTGCGCAAATCACTACACCTCTAGGAAAGTTGCCTTTAGGAAGAGTTTTTCTTTTGAAAATAAACAAAAGCTGTAGTTTAGCGCCATTCACGGCACAAGCACACGTAAATAATGCTCTTTCATGTCCAGTTGTAACTATAGACACAGTTTTTATTCCAATTTGATCAACAGTTCTGTTTGGAGGACAATCAAAACACAAAGGAACCTCATCCATGTTTATTATCCGAGATGGGAGATACTTCTTTTCTTCCATAATGTTCCTCACATATTTCAAAGAGGTTGATTTCTTCTCTTGCCAATTATCTGAAAGTTGTTGCCCAACTATTGTTTTCATTTGGACAGAAATTTTATTTCGTTTCATGAAGCGATGAGACCAACATGGCCCTCCTTTGAAGTCATCTAAATTAATTTCGCAAGCCATCAATTTTGCTCGAAAGCGAACTTTAGAAGTCGATACTGCAGATCCTTGTTTCCTTTGATCCACAATCCACTCAACAAGATTTTTTTCCAAGTTGGGCCATCTTAGAGTACCACTTCTGATTGCGTTTTTTAGCTGCGGCATATTTTTCAACTCTTTTTTCATTTCATCAACACTGAATACAACGCTCATCTACTTCAAATGCATAAGATGCAAATCTATTACTAGTTTCTTCAGCTCTTTTAACGACAGAAAGTTTAAAATTTGCTGTGTAACTCTTTTGATGTTTAGATGCCATTCTAAATAATTACGTGATTCTTAATTTTTTTCCATGAAATACAAAAGCTAACGAACAAATAACTTCACAAACATTCAGTGTAAAAATAAAATCACTTGCTAAAAACACATGCTCACGTAACTACGTAATGCTAATAATAGTAACATGTGAAAAATAAGAAAAAAAAGTATGCGTTGCCAACGGTAAAAAAAAAAATTCTCCCTCAATTAAGTCAAAGCTAAACTAGATCCAACAAATGCACTGATTGGATGTAGTTCAGCCCTAACTAAATAAATATTTTTTAAGTACTAAATTATATTTTATGATATTTCTGTGTTGTTGAAATTTCAATCTTCAATATTGATAATATGGTTTTTTTGTTTAAAATTCAAAACTCACCCATAGTTAACAATAATTAGAAGAGTTGTGATTGCAAAAATAGAGATGAATGAGAAAGATTGCAAAATCAACAGTTACTTCCACTTGCCAATAGCAGTTAACGTTCTGGAGTTAGAAGAATGTAAATAAAACAGCATTTTTGGATTTTGAGATTTTTTGATTTAAAAAGCTGAGTACAATTAACACTTTTACATGCAAATTAATGTTTTTAAATACATATATAAGACCTCCGGAGGCTTTTAAAAAAGCATTTGTAATGCTGATGATGGAAAACTTAGCCAACAAAACTGATTGTTCAGGTGGATGGGGGGGGGGGATGTTGTAAATAGAATTTTTTTATATATTAGCTGACCCGACAAACGTTGTTTTGTCATATAAATTATTTCTAGAGAATATTTTGCTAGAAAAAAATAACTAACTTATTGTCAGTGTGTAAGGATGTGGTATATAAGTGGAAGATATATGGAGCACTGTGAACGGTGAAGGAATATAAAAATAACAAAACACCAAACATTTATTTTTTGCTACTTATAACAATATTACTAAAAAACAATATCAATCCCTTAATGCAACAGAGTGTACAATATTTTTTGTTATCCCATCTTTCGCCAATACAAACAAACTGGATGGTTTGCCCGTTCGAGAGCACGCCACATATAATTGTCCGTGAGAAAAACCATGATGTGCTCAAATCTAAGCCACAGACAGACATCGTTTGGCTCTGAGACTTATTGATAGTCATTGCAAATGCCAATCTAATTGGAAATTGAGGGCGTTTAAATTGAATTGGCACATCTGTGGGTATAATAGGAATTCACGGTAGTAATATATTTTCACCTCAGAATTTGCCATTTAAAATGATGGCTTCGATAACATTTTTCATTAATTTTTTTATGACTAATCGCGTGCCGTTGCACAACCATGGTGGGTTCAAATTACGAAGCAAAATAACCGGAGATCCAACCTTCAGTTGTAAATTATACGGTGGCATGCCTGGTAAATCCAATGAGTTAAAAAACTCTGTTGGATAATTTACAGCTTCGTTGGCATCGCAAACTGTATCATTAGATTTGTATGACACCAAGTCTCCTGGTAACAAGTGTTGTATCTTGAGATTCAATAAGTTGACGTCCTCATTTTTTGCTGCTAAAATTGCTCTTTCTGCCAGCCACTCATGATTTGTGTATCGTCTGTGTACATCGGGAAATATCTGGTCAATAATGTTAGATACAAGTGCTATTTATAGAATATCATGGCATTTTTTAGCCAAGTCAATATTTTAATATTTTTCCCAACTTAAATTAAATTTAACTTTCTAAATATAATATAAAAATTAGTTAAACTTTATATAATGTTAGCTTTATCTACTATAATTGAAAGTATAAAAGTAATTAAATACCTCTACTCACTTAAATTAATGTAAAACGATCTTTTGTTTATTTAGTTTTTGTTCATCCTTTATTTTTGCAACCTTCTCATAGGACAGCTAAGTCTGCAACTGACCTAACTTCGTTTTTCACCATCATTCGGCGCATCGTACTTCCGGTGACGTCATACATGGGTAGTAGTGGCTTCAAAAAAATTTCAGGACACAATTTTTATAAAATTTCAGGACACACGCACTAAAAGTTACCCATTTTCAGAAGATTTCCAGCTATCATTTTACAGAAATTTAACTATATAAATTACATAATGTGGTAAAAATACTTACTTAATAAGTTAAAAATATAATTTATTAAGGTCATAAAATACAATTGCACTAAATACAACTTGTTTTCAAAGATATATATAAAAGAATGAATGAATTTACAAATAGCTATAATGTGTATTACAGCAGTTTTAATTTCTAATTGCTTTTGTGATATTAAAATTTTATAAAAAACTTAGTACTTTTTATAGTAACACTTTATATTTCTCTATATTAAGTCTATAAACAAAGTTACGTAGTTAAAACGGATCTTATAAACTAATGTGATAACTAAGAAAAATTATATATATGTAACAGAAGTTTTCACAAAAATGCTTAAACTATGTACAAAAAACTTTAGTACTACACAGTCTTCTAAAAATATTATTTTTTTAAAAGTAATTTTTTTTTAACATCAGACTTATTTTGTTTAACCATAGATAATTTTTTTTCAACAGTCTTAAGTGTTGCATTAGCAGTTTCTAACATCATCTGTCCAATTTTAATGGTTTGCATATCATTATTTTTTATCCCACATTGCAATTTTTCGGAAGCTTCGTTGCACAAAACATGAGCAGCTTTTTCTTCATCCCTCAAATCATTTTCTTCCAAGCTTAATTGCTTAAATTTATGTTGCAGATCTTCTTTTTCTTTTTTTTGAGCTTTGGCAGTTGCATGATCTTCCTCAAGCTTTCGTTTTTGAGCTGCTGCTGTCTTTATTTGATCCAAATAAGCATTATATTGAGCATATGACTGTTCTATATATCTAATCATCTCTTTTGTTATCAAAGAAGGAATTGAGGGATGTTTCTTCAAATGATCCCTGCAAAAGCGTAAAGAACGAATTCCCATTTCTGATATGCTGCTCCTATTTTTTGTAACAATGTTATTATTTATGGAAATTCCTCTCTCGGGCACTGCATTGCTATGAGATAAAGTCAAACAAATTTTAACAAATCTAACTAAGTGGCAAAATTTGAAATTACCGAAATTGTCTTTAATTTTAGATATGTGGGCCCAATACTTGCATATATCATTGCTGGTGGTAAATTCAGATTTGGCTTTAGCAAGATCTTCATTGTTGTCACACATATACATCTGAAATTCTGATTTAATTGTATCGCACATTTGATCACTCTTTCAAACTTTACTAAACTGCAACAGAAGTCGGCTGATACCTTCCTTAGATATGTTGTTTTCCTTCTGGTTGGGATGAATATATTTTAAATCTTGTAATATGGTGTTAGTTAAGGGTAGTGTTTTCTGTAAATAACCACACATTGTTATGTAAACATTTCTCATGTTATGGAGGATTATCCTGAAACTATCAGGATTTTTCAGAAATAAGCAGATCTTTACGTATTTATCAGAAGTATTAACATTATTCTTCGGCAGGACTGATAAAAAATATTCTTTAAGAACAGAATATTGTTCGATCAATCGTTCACACACCGGGTCTAATGTCAGCCATCTACTTTCCACATGGTGCTGAAAAAAATGGCTTGCAGTTTCCTCGTCTAATAATTCAATCTGAATGTTGTAGTAGTCTTCATGTCTTGCAGCAGATAGTTTAAACCAGCTGAAAACATTGAGAGCAAAATCGTCAATTTCAGAATTTAAAATATCTATGCCTTTTTTCAGTGACGTATGAATTTGGTGTAGAACACACGTTCCTATATCAATTAACTCTTCTAAGCCTTTGGAATGGAGATATGAATTTAATTTCTTTTTAAAAGCCAAATTGACCTTAGGACCATCAGATGAACACTAAATGAGTTTTTCAAGGGGCAAATCATTATCGCTTAGAAACTTTAGAAAACATTCCAAAATTTTGTCAGCTTCAGCATGACCTAAAAGATGGCAGCATAAAAGATATTAATTTTATCCAATTTATCTGACCAATAAGAAATATAAATGTCTAACTGTTTTTTCACTTGTTTGTTAGTGGTCTCGTCGAAATAAACAGTAAAATATGTATTCACAAAATCTAAAATTTTGTTTTCGAAAATAAGGAGCCAAACCAAATTTTGTAACATACCTGGCCTTAGTTTCCGATAGTTTTATTCCTTTTGCAATAGTAGAATCTTCAAAGGCAGAAGAACACATGACGTCTAATTCTCCAATAGACATAAAGGATAAATTACATTTTATGCCAGTCATCAAAGTAATCGCTTCAACTACTTTAAATTAGAAAAACCTTTTTAACTTGCCTCATTGTTGGCCGTAAGCTTTTCACCTGGACGTCCAGGCCTCCTCAGCGGCTTCATCTGTTGTGAAATTCGGACGGTGTTGTTGTCTGTGGGCGGTTCTCTTTATGAGATGTCACCACGCTTCATTTGGGGCCATTGCGTCGATGTCATTGCACACATTATAGTTGGTTGTAATTTCTAAAGATTCTCGGAACATCACGTAATAGTAATTGTTATAATCGGCTAATTTTTTAGTTTCATTAAATTTAATCTCTATATTTTCGCTGTTATATGTTTTAGCTAGTGCGGTATTTGTCATTTTTAATATAATTTTTGTGTTCGTTAATGCGGGTTTTAATTTTCCTTTTTGTAACTCCGATATATGAACCTGCGCTTTTATTTTGATTAATATAAGGCAATTTGTATATTCCGGCTGTTTCTAGTGGTGAAATTGGATCTTTATTGTTGCGTATTAATTGATATATATTTCTATTTGGTTTAATCGGGATATTGATACCATGCTTATTAGCGGCTCCTGGAGCCGCTAATAAAATTAAAACATGATATTAAAACTGCCAAAATAAATACCGCACTAGCTAAAACATATAACAGCGAAAATATAGAGATTAAATTTAACGAAACTAAAAAATTAGCCGATTATAACAATTACTATTACGCGATGTTCCGAGAATCTTTAGAAATTACAACCAACCATAATGTGTGCAATGACAGCGACGCAATGGCCCCAAATGAAGCGTGGAGACATCTCATAAAGAGAACCACCCACAGACAACAACACCGTCCGAATTTCACGACAGATGAAGCCGCTGAGGAGGCCTGGACGTCCAGGTGAAAAGCTTACGGCCAACAACAAGGCAAGTTAAAAAGGTTTTTCTAATTTAAAGTAGTTATAGTGATGTCTCGTTTTCAGTTTTATAATTTCTAGTAATCGCTTCAGCTCGCAAATTTTTTTCTTTTTCCGAAGTTGGAATCCATGGCATTGGTTTTCCTGCTCCAGACAATACTAGAACAGTTTCTGATTTTTCACCACTTTTCGATTTTGATGACGTTTTTTGTTCGCTAAAGACAAAAGTGCTTTGACATTTAAGCCCTTTCATTTTCGAAACATGTTTCGCACTGTCACTATGAGAAAATCCCATGTTAGCAACACTAAATTTCTTTTCACATACTCTGCAGAATGCCGAACTGCCATCAGAATCAGGGCATTGTGTGCACAACTTTAGACAGCCAGTCAGAGGAAAATTTAGTGATTCTGGGCATATTAATGCTAAATTAATTAAGCTCCATTAAACAAGCAAACAGAAGTGAAATACATTTGAACCCGCTATAAACATTATGCGAAACGCGCTTTCATTTTAAACTGCCGAACTCTATATCGCATTGTAGCGGACAGCGGTGCGGTAGCTTCTAAAAAACCCCGGCCAAAGAAGTTCTTCGTCCCAGCGCTTAGCGTTCCTGTATGTATGAATGCACCACGCCATCCAAGTTCTTCCCCCCTCTAAAATACAGCACGGCAAATTTTCCTCCCTCCCTTCCTCTTCGGGAGTTCGGAACGGAGTCTTGCATCATCCTCCAGCACACGCTTTCCCCTTGCGAGCGCGTATAATGATACGTTCGTTCCGTCGCCGCTCGCTGTGACCTTGATGAGATGTTTCCGCACTGTCAGTCCGGCAGCCAGCCTTCTGCGCTGAATATCAGTTGAACTGAAATTTCAGGAAATTCAGGACAATAAGTGAAAATTCAGGACATTTCAGGACAATTTTTTTTTCTTCAGGAATTTCAGGACAACTACGACCCCTGCGTCATATGACGCTTTTTCCATCAACGTTGTGCAATTGCAACATGTGCCGTTCTCTGATTGGTTGTGCTAGTGGGCGTTAGCTAGTCGTTCGTTTTGCGAGTAATATAAAAATAGTTTCTTAGCTGGAGAGGTTGCTCTTTTTGCTTCTCCTATCTGCCTGTTGTTATTTTTGTCAGCCAGGCCGGCTGGCTGTTACATCGCGGACGATGTTTTTTTTTTTTTTTTTTGATAGTGTTATCAATAATTAAATTATACTACAGCTATGTATTTTTCGGAAATAAGTTTTGACTTCATGTTTGCTGGTCTACCAGTGTTTTTCAATGGCCAATGTGATATATTTAAGAGTTAATTTTTTTGACGACTTGATAATGGTTTTTAAAACGTGAGTTGATATTGCTATGTAATTAACTTAATTAATATTTAAATCCAGATATATATATATTAAATTTATATTTATTTTGTTAAGTTTTTGTTTATGTTTGTTGTTATATATACAGTTAATAAATGTTAAGTTTAAAACGTAAAATCTTAGTCATTCTTATTTCTTACACATGCGCATATTAGTTTTCTCTTCTCCATAGACAAGTTTTAATACAGCTTTCTCTAGTTCAGCACTCTGCTAGTTTAGAATATCGTAAGGCCTATAATTGACACAACAAATAAGAGCATCTTGCAAATTAATGATTGTGCAGAAATCGGTCGGTAATTTTATGCATCCAGTTTCATCTGTAGTAACTTTTCCATCGCCGATATCTAACAGTTGTTTTGAGAATGTTTCAGCGGATGGATCTTAAAGCATTTGAACGCGCATATTTACTTTCAGTTGTACTTTTTCAACATTACGCCACGATGGCAATGATTTTAAGAATGCGTTGAACGCGGAATAACAGGAAGTGTTTGAAATCACCTGAAAGGAGTAACAGAGTGCCGCCAAATAGTTTGTTGTTGTTTTTTATATCTTTCAATGTCCTGTTCGACGCCTCAATCGAATGTTTGTGTGCCATAGTGCTTTCATCCCAGATAAGAATTTTACACTGTTTCAGCACTGTGGCCATGGACGATTGTTTTTTTATGTTGCACACTGCGTCTGGGTTATTTTGAATATTTAGTGGCAGTTTAAATAATGAATGAGCTGTTCTGCCTCCATCCAATAAAGTTGCCGTAATGCCAGATGATGCAACAGCCAATGCGATGCCATTATTTGATCGTATTTCGGCGAGAATTAGCGAAATAAGGAATGTTTTGCCAGTTCCACCTGGTGCATCCAAAAAAAAAAAAGAATCCACCTTGTCCTGCCGAAACTGCGAGCATGATGCGGGTGTAAATGGTTCTTTGTTCTTCATTCATTAGTGGGACATTGCGAGCAGCAATCGCTGCCATTTCTACAGTATTATATTGTAGTTCACGATTCAATTCAGCGTTTATTAAATCAGATGCATTTCGATTTATTGAATGCATACCGAAATGACTGAGTGGTAAGTTGGCAATGATAATGCAAAGATCTTCAATAGCAATCAATGCTTCATTGTACATAGCGTCACTGAATACTATCGTTAGATCGTTGCACCGTGAACGATGTTGATGCAATATATCATCAGTCATTGAATCTTTGTGATTATCCCATAATGTATCTGCTCGGGCCGGGAAACATGTAGTCAACACTATAGCGAATAGTAGACGAATTTGTTTTGCTGTACAGTTCAGCCCTACTTCAGCAAGCATACACTCCCACTGGTTGTCGTCTTCCAGCAAGCCGAGTGCAAGGCATGCATCTTTATACGTTGGATACTGTTGTCCATTCACTTTACGTAAATCTTGAAATGACAAAGGGCCGGTGACAATAACCAATAACAGTCGAAGATAAAAAGCACTCAGTCTTCCTTGGATTGACTGTAAATACTCGCCCCAAGGTGTTTGATTTGAATAAACCGGGACATGCATCAATCGGCATGCCTTGCTTGCGGGGCATCCATTTTTTTTGTTGGAGCCCATGTGAAATAGCATGGTACGTCTGAATAGAGTAATGTCCGACCAAAAGCATTCGCACGATTACACAATTCAAAAAATTCGGTGAGTGTAGTTTTTGGTGGATTTATAGCACGATCAATCGCTGTCTCGCTTGTGAAATATACGCGCTGGCCATTTTCAAGATGGACGGCTAAATGAAGAACTGCTGGATCCCGTTCATGAATTGGGAAACCAAAGATACGCCAAACAGCTTCATTGGAGCTGACATACCGGCCAATTTGGTAAAGTGTTATTTCATCGTTGTTATTCACCGGAGGAGCATTCACATTGGTATTTTCAACTCTAAATACAGCCATATCACTGCCTTTATTCACATACTTGCAAATGTATTTGATGCTCTTCACTGAACTGCAGAACTCAACATTAATATGAGCATTGAATGTTTTGCTCAGCAGAGGTGAATATGGGACCACCCAACGGTTATCAATGTCAATGTTGTTGATATTTTTAACAAATGATTGTCCGCCATTATCGGGATTTCTTCGACGATATATTGGATATCCGTCAACATTTGTGATTGTATCGTTAGTGAAATTTTTCGGAAAACTTTTAGTACATTTTCCATCTGCCATGCAAGGCGATGAACGATTCAGACATTGTAACAATATCAAACAACATTTGATCAGTAGACTGATCTGGAATTTCCGCAGAAATTATTCTGTCGATTTCTTCAGGACGTATTTTATCGATTAACCAAACCAAAATGTGGGCATGAGGTAATCCCCGCTTTTGCCATTCAACGGCATACATCCAGCAACGTGTGGGACCGAATACATGTAAATTTGTTATGAAATTTATCAAAGACTTCAATTTTTGTCCGAACACACGTGCTATAATGTCATGATGATGTATTGCAGTTTGGCCAGGCAATAGTAAAGATGTAATCTCCGGCCATTTCGGATTACAGGTGAATGCGATAAATAAACATGGCCGTCCATATTCGCGCACATAAGTCAGCGCATCCTGTATGTATTCCTGCAAATGACGTGGACTGCCTATGTATGATGATGGTAGAATGACAGAGTTACCGATTTCAGTGGCGTCGGCGTTGTTGACAATAGCGTCTCGCAGGTGAATGTATTCTTCCGCATGCAGCTTTTGTTGATTAAATCGCAAGTATCGTAATCATTCGCTCTCTATCTTTACATACATGTCGACCATGAATTGTTGACAGAGCTCACGACATCGTAGAATAACATTGTCCTGATCGCGTCTAATCATCAACCGATACGCATAATAATCCTTCGAACTAACATTCTTGTTTGCTTCGGCACCTGTTGCGGGATCTCGTTGCTTAATATTTATGCAATAACCGTCTTGTCCCTTCCAAAACATTAGCGGATATTGGAGAGCGTCATATGAACGGTGTGTATCAGCAATGAACTGTAGATTATTATTTCTTCTACGAATCACGATTTCTCGTGTAGCAGTACGATCGCCAACCATGATTCCAGCAACATTGTCAAGAACAGGTGCATTGAATCTACGAATATGCTCTCCAGCAGGTGTTTTATCAGGATTGATGACAATAGCGTGATTATCACTTTGTAATTTGTGCATGTGTGATTTGAATATTTTGAACAATTCATTGTGCTCATTCAACAGACCGTTCAGGTTGCTGACGATGCGTCTGGCAAAAAGTGAATCGAGGTTATTATAGCCACAACGTGCATCCTCACCGCCCATAAAGTAAATTTGTAAAAATTTAGGTGATTCGTTTGGCATTGGCAACAATGAGCCCACTTTGTGATGAATTTGGCTTTTGATTTTGAATGTTGAATTGAATTGTTGACCATTGGTAGCATTGTTCTTAACTATTTCTGTTGCTCCGAACGATGTCATCTGGAAACATGAATTTAAATGTTCGAATGGACTTTAGGAACATATTAGAATCTGGATCCATGCCGATAAGTAAATTGTTCAATGGTTCAGGAGGTGTCTTAATTGCAGGTAATTGCACCTTTCCTGATGAACAACACATCCCGGCTGGCTCATTTTTAAACTTAAGAGCATTACAATGCGGACATTCCTTGTCCATAGCACCAATTACCACTTTTGAATGAGCATAATATTGAATACCAGGCTCATACTCAAATGCTAGGCGCAGGCTACATGTAAATGATCGATGCACCTGTTGGCGCTGTTGGTCATTTGCTCTGCGTCTGCTAACTGAATAACGGCGCGCTTGCCTTTGTTCTAATCTTTGTTCATTTTGTTCAGCTCGTGCATCTACTGATTCAGCTCGACACAATCGTGCCATATTCACACGCACATTAGTATTATCTTGCTGGATTTGGTCTTCTGTTCTTTGGGCTCTTGTATTTCGCATTCTTGCAGATCTACGTGTTTGACACCCTAATGAAGCTCGTCTGGGTCTTGCTGGCATTGTACAAAACACACAAATAGAAGATTACAACCCCTGCAAATTAATAATGAATTCACTTGAGAATCACACTGAAATGGTAAAATTACACTGATAATTGTACACACGTCACTACTACGATCGATGCACAAATAATAATGGCCTAAAAATTCATTTTTCATTTTAACATAAAATAACTCAGTCGGATATTGATGAATTTTTTAAAAGAATATACCATTTTAATCCTCAGGCTAAAAATATTAACTTTCAAAAAATATAATTAAATACTTAGTTTCAGGACGATAATTACATTTTCAAAAACAAATTTACCTTATACATTGTCCTTTCATTCTCACTATGCATTTTGGGTGCTCCCGCACCCTTCCTCAGGTGATTTGTGACTCTCATCAGTTGTCTTGTTGTCATCTGGGAAACTCCGGTCCCTTCCCTTCACTTCGCTTCGTTTGTCTTTGATTCTATTGATCAATCGGTTCCAGATCTTGGGGATGTTGGTGTCTTCGATGATATTTTCCTTACATAGTTTTAAAAATAACAGTACAGGAATATTTAGCAACATGCTATCCTTATAGTGATCTTTTGCTCTATGCTCCATGGTTTGCTACCGATACAATGTTTTCCTTGTGCCTCATTCTCTTGTTTATATTTATATTTGATCGTCACAGTCGGCAGTTCGTATTCGCTTGTTTAATTCTGATTTTGAGGATTTGAACTGTGAATAACTAGCAGATAATCCGCACCACTGTATAGTCCGCATATGAAAAAAATTGGTTTTTTCACACAGATAGTCTGTGGACTATACGAGTGAAATTACGGTACTTCTAAATCATTTGTAGTAGTATTTACTAACCCACAGTGTTCGAATTGTTCTCAGTTATTATGCTTCCTGACACTGTGAACCCAAATACAGAATTTTGTAAAATTAGACCTGAATTTTCAATTGTTCTGGTCTTAATAACTCATAAGAAAAACTTCTGCAGAGAGAAGCATTTGCAATCATTGTGGGTAGTTAAAATTTACATCAGCTAACTTTAAATTGGAAATTTTATTCACATTCGATTTTTGTGCAGGGACTAAGTCTTGTGTTATTTTTGGCACAATAAAAAAGTCTTAAGTTTTTTATATAGGTTTTATCTTCATTGGAAATGCATGCAAATACTATTCATCAGGTTGTAAATAATGCATGATTTAATCCTGAAAATATGATATTCACTTTTTCTTTTTTTAATTTTAACATTTCTGGGCACTCTTTTTTAAAAAACATGAAGTGTTTCCAACATTTAATAATGTTTTAATCGGGTGTGATATTCCAAAAAAATCATTAATATAACAAACAGCTGTGCTCAATACAACTGTTTTTGTTTTATTTATGCTCGATGCTACTAATAAATAACTTTCTGTCGGGGGAAAGAATTCTTGCGTCGTTGGAGACAGTTGGTGGGATTTGGCATCAATAAGAGATTGATTCACATTTGTTTCACGGTTTGCCTTTTTTGTTTGATAATGAATAGACAGATAATGTATTGTTACACATTGAGCAAGATAGTTTAGAAGTGTAGTTTTTAACTACATTGCTTAGACAACAGACAATTAACGCAATAGTTATTCTTCGTAATTATTTCTATTCTGTCAGCTACAGATAAATTCTTATATACAGCACATAAGTGCAAAGGATGACTTTGATTACATAGGACACATTTTAATCGTTTAACATCTGTTAAGAATACGTTTGACACATGATGTTTTTGTTTAAAACTGTAGTTATTCTTAAGAGTTTCTCCTTATGATATGTTATATAGATCAATTTGTTTTGCTAATTCAGAGGGACCAAACCAATTTTCAGCATGCCGAACTCAAATATGAGCAGCTACTTCTTTATCAAGGGTACTAATTATTTTATCGGATATAATTAAATCATTTAATGATTTAAAATCTGATAATTTTCTCAAATTCAAGTAATATTCCTAATTTGTGATTAAATGAGAAGCAAATTGAGTCAGTGGCGTAGCAACGATGGGTGACACCCATGTGTCACCCCTTACATTGATATATATATATGTGTGTGTATTACTTTCCGAACATACATGTGCAAGGAAAGTATTGTAATCATGACTAAAATTCGACCTTGAGATTTTGGTGTTTCTGTAAGTTTTGAGATGCCCTTTGTTCATTTTTGCTATTTTTACGGTGATGTATGTGTGTGAGTGAACATGATAGCGCCTAAACGATTTGTTCGAATGAGCTGAAAGCTGGTACGTATGTTATAGGTCACCATTCCAGGAACCCTATTGATTTGGGTAAATCTAGAACTTATAGTTTTTTTTTTTTTTTTTTTTTTTTTTTTAAAGTGTAATAGTGTCTACTAAATGCCTTATTGGACTGAATTTTAAACTTGTGTTGATTTTGGAGAATCTAGCACTTATAGATTTTTACGGGAACATAGCAAAAAATTCTTTATAATTTATAGGATCAAATTATATGAAGTGCAATAGCATTAAATTAAAGAACATAACTATATGGAGAAAAATACTTAATCACCCTTTTATAATTTTCTCTTTTGTTTATTTAATGATTTCTCTTACTTTAATTTATTTATACAACAGTCCCTGGTGCCAAAATGTGTTTAAAAGGGTCAACTGATGAAGCATCCTGCCAAATTAGCCTAGAGTTAGCACTAATGCATTTACATTATTATATTGTATTTTTATTCATTACTTTTTTTTTCTATTACAGAAAATATCAAAAGGTGCCATTAAAAAAAAAAGTAACAAATAGCACATTTTTTAATGATGTGAGGAAAAAAATGTGAGAAAATAAAGAGGAATCGTGCAACAACTGTGTGATGTTAAATAAAAAGCTAAAATAAAGGTGTGCAGAAGTTAAAGAACTAAAAGAAAATAATTGAAGAAGATTCTAAAGCGTATGAGAATTTGGAAAGCAAATATGCTTCAATGAAGATGAAATACAAGACCAAAAAAAAAAAAAAAAAATTGAAAAAGAAAGAGAATAAGAAATGCCACAAGGATTCTTTGCATTTGGAATATTTATTCCAATAGAAAAGCTAGCTTTGTGCCGAACGAAAGATTGTTCAAAATATGTGCGTGATCTGCTAGAGGTGTGTTTCGGAAGAGACACTCTAGCAGATAGTCTACTTAAAGTGCCAACAACAAGATCAAGGAAGAGTAACATTTTAGACAAGGATATTGTTGAGGATATTATATCTTATGTTGCTCAAAAATTTGACATAAATGTCAAAATTGTGAAAGCTGCTATCAGGCAGAAATTAAACACTTGTCACCAGGCAAAATTAAAAATTCAGAAAGAAAATAAATAATACCTTATTTTGTGTTTGTGCATTTCTTTCATTCTTGATCAGTAAGTTTATTGCAGTAAAATTTTGTTGGTCTATTTTTAATTAAGATTTGGCACTATCTCTCTTTCTTGATTGATTAAAAAGAAATTATTCAAAAAGTCAAGTAAAGTCACTTCAGATTATTTTTTTTTTTTTCAAATGTCTCTGCCAAATTGAAAAAGGCGACATTAAATGTATTATTCATACAAGGTAAATATACTTTAAAAAACTATAATAATAAAGCCACAATTACAATTACGATAAAAACTAAACCTTACTTTAGCTTTATAGATGTAACTTTAGATGGTGGAGTACTTTCCTTCGCCCCCCCCCCCTCATATTCAGCACCAGTTACTCTGTGCTGTGTTGATTTCGTGAAAATTTCTTATGGACTACTTGATCGTCTTCTCTCCTGCAGGAGGTGGCGCCAGGTTGAATCAATAGCTCCCATCGATTGGTCCAGGTTGCATGCACTAGGATGGTCAATAATTTCGATGGTTTCGCAGAAAAGAGCATAGTTAAGGTTATTAATTAGCAATTTTTTCTATGTTTTTAAAATCTATTTTAATATTTTCGTTTCTATGGGTTTGCGCTAAAGCTGTATTGTATCTTCCAAATTTAATGTCGTTAATATGTTCTTTAATACATGTGTTAATTTTCCTTTTCGTCATTCCTATGTAACATCCATCCCTATTGTTTTGGTATTTGGAGGGAATTTTGTGTATTCCAGCGGATTCGAGAGGGGGATTTTGGTCTTTATCATGTCTAATAATTTGATAAATGTTTGGATTAGGTTTGATTGGAATGTTTAATATCAAGTTTGTCAACAAGATTTTTAGGATAATTGGCTTGTATGGCTAAATTTCTAATATATTTGATTTCGGTTTTAAGATCTTCCGGTTCAGTACATATGAGGAATGCGCGATTAATGTAAGATTGAATTGCATTTATTTTGTATCTATAAGGTGTTTTGCTATTATAATTAATAATTTCTTGGCTGGAAGTAGGTTCTCTATAAAAAGTGGTATTTATTGTAACGTCTAGAAAGTTAATTTCATTGTTTGTTTCAGCTTCACTGGTGGATTGTATATTTCTATCAAGGTGGTTTAAATCATTTAAAAGTTCTATTATATCTTGTTTTTCGTGGATTATTGAGAAAATGTCGTCAACGTATCTATTCCAATATATTATTTTCTGCTTTAATTTTTTCAAAATTATGGTTTTTAGTTTTCTCAATTTAATTTCAGCAACTATCCCTGATATGGGAGATCCCATTGGGACCCCTTTGACTAGTTGGTAAGTTTTTTGGTCAAATTTAAAATAACTCTCTTTCAAAATTAAATTGGTGGTAGATTTTAAAGTTTGGGCTATTAAAGGGCTATAATTTTGGTTATTTATGATTTCAATTACCTCATCGGTATCATGGAGGGATAAAGGTTTATGTCAAAACTAACGAATTTGTAATTTTCTTGAATTTCTACATTTTTTATTCTTTTGATAAAATCTTCCGTGGAATTTAAACTGTACTGCGATGGGGGTAGAGTTTCTTTATAAATGTTAGTCATATTTTTCAAGGCTGTAAGTAGGACCTTCGTGTTTATTGACCCCAACAAGTATTAGAAAGGACTTAAAGAATATTAAGTGCTTTGTCACATTTAGTTCTTATGTTTGAAATATGTGGTTTAAAAGTCATTTTTCTATTAAAAATAACACCCATAGAGCGAGCAGTGTCAACAACTGAAATTGGCCTGTTGTTCATTAAAATCTCTGGATCAGGATGAAGACCTCGTTTGAGGCAAAAATGCACACACTGTTTTGACAGTAGAAAGTGTAAAACCATTTTCACAGGGGTTACTCTGAAATTTTTGAGATACGTGCAGACGATAAGCAGTAGAAAAAAGTTATTGATTAGATTTGAAAATATGAATTATTTTAGCATGGCAGACAATTTTGTACTGGCTATTTGCAAGTAGTTTAGTGTAGAATAAATTTTAGACAGAAAAGAAAATGAAGTTGATGCGAGAACATTATCGTACTATGATTTTAAAGTGGAATTAAATCGAGACGAATGCGTTCAACACCTAAAATTAGCTTTTGGAAATGAAAGTCTATCTCGTGCAACTGTATTCAGATGATTTACAGAATTTCAGAGGTCGTCATTCTCTCCAGGATGAAAAACACACAGGAAGATCTTTGTCACCAGTAATCCTGGATAATTGCCTGTATTTTTGTCAAACGCCACAAACTAGCGAGAGATCACCCTTGCGAGCGCTACAACTCGTGGGGGATAACAATAGTCAGGGGGAGAGCACTCCCAGAGCGATTCTTTTCAAATGCTTTCCAGCTCCGCTATTGATGACGTCATAAAGCGGTCGTAAACATATAATCGAAAAAGAATAACTAAAAGATTCAATTTCTATTCGAAATGTACCAGCATCAGCCAATCAAATCCTTGAATAACTGCAGATTTATTTACCTTTTGTATATTCGAGATCATTCGAAAATTATTTTTGTTTACATACAAAGCGATTTTAGATCGAAGAGCACGTTTATTGACTGGAATATTATGGCTTCGCAGGAATCGCATAAAAGTTCAAGATCCTCAAAATTTACTCCCGAGGAAATTAACATAATAATTAATGAGATTGAAACATTCCCTGAACTTAATTCAGGGGTGTTTAATAACAGATTCTCAACGAAAAACGTGCATAATGAAAAGTAGAGAAACCTAGCATTAAAGTTAACCCTTTCAGACCCGGTGTCCATTACAATGGACACTCATTTTAAATCCTTATTTTCTTCAACTCGTTCACTCCAGAGTCTTCAGATTTGCTCCATGGTTAGATGAAAGCTTATGGTTTTTGACATCTTTGCATTTCTTGGTTTGGCAACATTTAACATATGTTTACAGTTTGCTTTCTTTGAAAATGGCGTCATGTTCTGGTTTACAAAGAGGTGAGTAAGATTTTTGTGTTTATTTATGTAGATAATGCCTTCTAATTGTGTCAGTGATTTTTTTATATAATTATTGTAAGTTAGTGTTAGCATGGGGAATAGTTTTATTTTGTTATTGATTTTAGTTTAGCCAAATTGCAAAGACGATCACATGTCCATTACAATGGACATGTGGTACTGGTGGTTGTGATTTTTTAAATAGTTACATTATTATTATATTTTTTATCGAATTCATTTTAGGTATTTATACTACTTTTAAAACAAAAAGAAGTTATAAGTATGATAAAGTGATTATTTTTCATTTTAGGAAAATATAATCTCAAAAATTCTAAAGATTTGAAAGAAGTTTTAGATTACATTACAAGTGCTGACTTATCAGATATTGATGAATTGGATTCTGATGATGATAGCTTTATTGAAAGTGATAATCAATCTCCTCCAAAAGGTAAATTTTAATGGGATTTTCCCCAGTAATTAATTTAATTGGTAATTAGTATAATTAATTCAGTAAATAGCTCATATACATTTACGATTTTTTCAAATATTACCTAACTTTTATTATTTTATTTTCCTATTACATTTTTTTACTCTCCTTTTTATTTTTGAAATAAACACAAAATAATTAAAATTGCTGAAAAATAATTAGAATTAATTTAATTTAAATTATCAAAATTATTGAAAATTGACTTATTTCCATTTAGGTACTGATGTTTCTTCTGAAAGTTCCGATAGTGAAGCTTCTGATAGCGATTATGATACATCATTTCACCTTACATCAAAAAAAGATATTAGTTGGAGAAGGCCATTTGAAACAAAAGCCATTTCCATACAAAATAGTGTTTTAGTTATATATATAGGAATGTAGAAACATTAATATCTTGTGTGAAATTAAGTTTTATTTCTCATGTATCTTCTATTGTGTAATAATGTGTTTGAACTCATTTAGGGATATAGTGTCATTATTTAACTTTTTTACATAAATAAATGGGTATTTAAAACAAAAATCCCAATAAAAATTCCAACACTGAATATTTCACTTTTGCAACCTCATTGACCGTTTGTCCATTACAATGGACAATTTCCTATTTTTTTACAAAAGTACTTTTTTAATTCTTTTTTTACTTTAATATGTTTTTATAGCATCGTATAAAGATATTTTAACATGGATATTTTTTTTTTTTTTACTCATAATATTAAAGTCGGGTCTGAAAGGGTTAAGTGCTTGTAATTTGGGGGTTATTAGAACAGAAACCCAAGTCAGACACAAATGGTTCGATTTGAAATATAGAGTGAAACAGAAAAATCATCTAAAAGGAACATGTGGAGGGAAAGGGGAAAAAGTACCATACACTCCACTCGAGGATAGAATAATTGGTATTATTGGAATAAGATGTCAGGAGGGAATCACAGATTCTTGTGATTAAAATGCACTGGTAAGTAACTTTAATTTTATAATAAATAATAAAAATTCTAATTCGAATATTAGCACTGTGTCTTATTATAATCTTATATTTTTTTTTTTTCAGACTTTAGAAAATCTGAAGCAAAACAATAGTAAGTACATTTTGATTTATTATTTTTTTTTCTTCAAATAAGTTCCTTAAAACAAGCTTTTTAAATGCAATTATTTATTTTTCATGATTATGGTCTTTAATGGAAAATGAAAAATATTTTTTGGTACAAAAAAGTTTTTAAACATATGTTGAAGCACAATAAACAATAAAACTTATTAATGTATCAGAAACTATTTCTCAATTCTTCTGTAAGTTCCCCTAAAATATAAGAGAACCTCTTTTTGATTAAATAAAAAAAAAAAAAATCATATGTATATGTACATTTTTCTGCTTATTTGAAATGCATAATTTCCAAAAATACATTTATGGGAAAATATGAGAAGAAAGTATTAAAAAAAAAGCAGAATTTTGTAGTAATAGATGTATTTAAGTAATTGAGTTTCAGTTTTCCTTTAAAAAAGGAAAAATAAAATAAAAAGTTATTATACCTGAATTACCTTTATTCATAATTATTGAAGAAAAATGATTTTATAAAATATATTTAAATTTTACTATTTCAAACTTTCTTCATTTCTTTTTTTTATCAAGTAAAATAATAATAAATTTTCTTATTATTATTAGATATATGCAGGTAATTCTTCTTACGGTACAATTCTATTTATTAAAATTAATAATGTTATATGCATTATATTCATTAATTTTCTTTTTATTAGTATTGCAAAGATTTTTTCTTTTTTTCTAGTTTTAACTTTATAATTCTTGGTTTATTAAAATTGTCAAAGTAAGTAACACTTATCATTTATACTTTATTTATTTATTTACTGAAATTTGCAAGTAGGCTATGAATGAAGTTTTATTTTTTATTTTTATTGTTCTAATTACAAGAGAAAGGAACAGAAATATAGCTGATTCAGTAAATATCACATATGTATGTAAACTATCATCTATTTACATTTAATAGCCAAATGAGAATATATAAATGTTAAATCATTGTTATTTTCAAATTATTACTATTGACAAATGCACAGCTCAGAATTTAATTGATCACTCAAGATCAGATGACATCTTTTAATATGAATATCTATTGAAATAACTATAATGGTGGATCATTTAATGACCACATCTGTATAAAGAAGATTTGAAATTTTGTATTTAGTATTTAAAGTGTAATTATTTTCCACCTTTTCCTCTGAAACCATGTTTTTCCTTGAGTGTCTTAAGTTCTCCCACGAAAAAATTTGTTTTGATTAATGTTGTTAATTGTGAGCTGTGACAACCAGAATTAAATATTTTTGTCGGATTATTTCTTTTAATTATGTAATTTTTTTTTTTTTTTTTTTTTTTTTTTTTACAGTGGCAGTTGAGGATGATAATTCTTTCTCTGCTGCAAATGAAGGTATATATATATGTCGTGGTGTTCGTTTGTTTTTGCGCTTTTGTCACTTGAGACTCTGCCGAGTCTCTTGATATATTAGTGGCAGATCCAGAACTTACCTTTTAGAGGGGGGGGGGGGGCTAAGATTTTTCAAAGTGTTATTCCAGATCAAAGAGAAGTTTACAATTGTAATAGTCAATTGTGAATGTCAGTACTTTCCGGGGGGGGGGACTTCAGCCCCCTAGCCCCACCCCCCTTAAATCCACCACCGTATACCAAGTTTCATGCAAAAAGGTTCATAAATACATATTAGGTTTTTTTTTTTTTTTTTTTTTTTTTTAATCCTAATTAGAAATTTTTAAAAGTGTTGTTATTTTGAAACAAGAGGCTGTATCATGTTGTACGAATTCATTCAGTATGTCCATTCCCAAAGTAATCAATCTAAAAGTTAAATTATTTTTATAAGCAGAATTTAAATATACATACAAGCAAAACGTCGGCTTCTTTTTTTATATAATTAATAAATATGCAATTGAATCCATTTATTAATAATAATAAAACATTAAAAATATTAAATATGATATTTTGATAGCTTTATTCTCATATCTTATCTTGAATTCGTTCAATAACAGACAGGTGCAGAGTAACAAAGAATCATCCAGTAACAGACCATTCATTATCCGGAAAAATGACCGTAGAAGACTTATCGACGACTATCTTCCCAAGCTCAACCCTTTTGAAGAAGATGAAGTCTACCCAAGTTTATTAAACCCCTTTGAAGACAATGAAGATTACCCGAGAAAATTAAATACTTTTGATGAAAATGAAGACTACACAAGCGTGATAAATCTGTTTGAAGATAATGATTATCCTAAATACCTGAATCCTTTCGAATGTGGAAATATAGATCTCACGGAAGATGTAGATGAAAATCAAGAAACAGAAATCACTGAAGTCAAGGAAGATTCAAAATATACTCTCAGCTATGACGAAAATATGAATCCCTTTTTTGAAGCCTCAAGACATGAAATTCAAGAAACAGAAGACAATGAAAGACAGATTGTCACAGAGTCCTACAGCATTAAAGGCTGCTTAAACACAGATCCAATAAATAAGAAATCGCGAAAGAAATACAGAGCCCCAGCTCCTCCAAGCTGCGAAATTAAGGAAAGAAATGTAATCGAAAAGTTTCCGCCTACAATGCCTGTTAATAATGACCAACCATTAAAGATAAATAAACGTCGTAAAAAGCATCCAGACCCGCCATTTCCATATCAGCAGTAGTCAACAGTAGAAAACAGAAATTTCGAAAATATCATCAGGGATGAAATTAGAACAAGATACAAACAAGATTAGAAATGTGAGTGATGTTTCGAATTTCATTTTATATTTTAAACTTTTTAATAATATTACTTTTTAATTTTTTAATAATGTGTATTTTTAAGTTTTTAATAATGTGTAATCCTTAGTTCAAACCTTTGTTTTCTATGGATCTATAAATCTTTGAGAATCCAACAAATAAAGCATCCAAAATTATTGTTCGATTAAGAGATAAATATTTTTTTAAAGTGCAAATGTCAAGGTTAATGGCTTTGTATTTATTATCATCATTATTCAATAAACTGTCTAAAAGTATCTTTAACTAACTTTAAAACTAAACAAAAAAAAAAAGTCCTTCCGGCACAGTCGGAAAAAATGATTAATTTTTAATTCTTTTATTACTTTCAAGCGGCTGCCATTTTGAATATTTGTTTCAAATCATGATATGGGTTATGTGATGTATACCAAGTTTCATGCAAAACGGTTCATAAATACATATTATTAGTTTTTTTTTTTTTTTTTTTATCCTAATTAGAAATTTTTGTAAGTGCCATTATTTTGAAACAAGAGGCTGTATCATGTTGTACTTGTCATGCCGTTGATCACTCCTACAAAATATTTCTAAGTCCAGTTTAGGTCTGAATTCATTCAGCAGTGCCCGAAATTTCAGCTCAGATTACACTCACAGAAAAAAAATGTTTACTCGCCACAAAATAGGGTTGTCATTTTTTTTTTTTTATGCATTTTGGGTTTTTTATTTTTCCTATCTATTTCCAATGCTTTTACAAATATGCCTAAAATTATATATATTAAAAGTGTGTCATATATCATCATGTCTCAAAATCATCGATAATCAAAAATCATTATAATGTATTGTATATGAGATTTCAAAAAGATTAAAATATCTATAAAAGCAAAAAGTTGTTAAAGAAAAATAGGAAAAAAAAAAAAAACTTTGCCAAACAATATCCTGTAAAAATCTTTTTATTATTAAAGATTAAGCTTCCTTATTTACCTATTTATTTATTTAACATTTTACATCAGAAATGACTTTCTCGTCCATTTTATTTTTATAATCAGATGGAATGTCGATGTGTATAACTTGTTCATTGTTGTCATTTTAAATAGCTATTTCAGAATTACTTTTTCGATAAAATTGTTGCTTACAAATCATAACAAGCGCAAATTCTTAGCGTTTCAGCAAAAACTGGAAAATGTGAACAGTTTTTTATCATTATGCTACAAAATAAACATAGGCAGTCTCTTTAAAAGGGCTTGGGCTCATGTTCATGCGCCAATATTGCATAGGCAAACTTTCGCATTTTTCTTCTCACGAATAGTGGGCGACGGGCAAAGAAGCTCTCTGCTCCTGTATTCTCACTCTGCTAGAAGAAATCACAGTAGGAAAAACGAAACTGCGAAGCGATAAACTTTTATGCATGTACTGTACTAAGCATTTTCTCTTTCTCAGGCTGGGGCGATCGGTGGGCAGCACACAGACTCGGCACTCGGAGAAGAGAAAAAGGAGAGGTGAAATATGAGGTTATAGGATGGCAAGATTTTGCCATATTTAAATCTATATAAAAAAAATGTTTTCTGTCACCATATCATGTAAGAATTCTATCTATAACTAGACCAAATTTTTACTTGCCACAGTAAAAATTCCACTCGCCAATGGCGAGCTGGCGAGCGGAAATTTCGCACCTTGCATTCAGTATGTCCATTCCGAAAGTAATCAATCTAAAAGTTAAATTATTTTTATAAGCAGAATTTAAATATACATACAAGCAAAACGTCGGCTTCTTTTTTGATGTAATAAATATACAATTGAATCCGTTTATTATTATTATTAATAATAATAAAAACATTAAATTTTAAATATGATATTTTGATAGCTTTATTCTCATATCTTGTATCTTGAATTCGTTCAATAACAGACAGGTGCAAAGTAACAATGAATCATCCAGTAACAGACCATTCACTATCCAGAAAAATGACTGTAGAAGACTTATCGACGACTATTCTCCCAAGCTCAACCCTTTTGAAGAAGATGAAGTCTACCCAAGTTTATTAAACCCCTTTGAAGACAATGAAGATTATCTGAGGAAATTAAATCCTTTTGATGAAAAGGAAGACTACTCAAGCGTGATAAATCTGTTTGAAGACAATGATTATCCTAATTACCTGAATCCTTTCGAATGTGGAAATATAGATCTCACAGAAGATGTAGACTAAAATCAAGAAACAAAAATCACTGAAGTCAAGGAAGATTCAAAAGATACTCTCAGCTATGACGAAAATATGATTCCATTTTTTGAAGCCTCAAGACATGCAATTGAAGAAACAGAAGACAATGAAAGACATATTGTCACCGAGTCCTACAGCATTAAAGGCTGCTTAAACACAGATCCAGTAAAGAAGAAATCGCGAAAGAAATACAGAGCCCCAGCTCCTCCAAGCTGTGAAATTAAGGAAAGAAATGTAATCTAAAAGTTTCCGCCTACAATGCCTGTTAATAATGACCTACCATTAAAGATAAATAAACATCGTAAAAAGCATCCAGCCCCGCCACCTTCATATCAGCAGTAGTCAACAGTAGAAAATGGAAATTTCGAAAATAGAGAAAATATCATCAGAGATGAAATTAGAAGAAGATACAACGTTCACAAAGCTGCCCCTATTCCTCCTGTGCCAACTACAACGAAAAATGTGAGTGATGTTTCGAATTTCATTTTATATTTTAAATTTTTTAATAATATTACTTTTTAATTTGCTAATAATGTGTATTTTTAAGTTTTTAATAATGTGTAATTAATAATGTGTAATTGCACACATTTCATAAATTTTTATAAATTCAGTTTTAATAGAGTATTTTTTATATATTATTTCATAAAAAGAGCAGATAGTAGTGCTGCTAAATGCTAACAGAAATATAACTATGTCTGTCAACAGATAGTTGACTGATACATATTTCTTTTACTGTATGAAATAAATTATATTGAAAAGTACGTTTAAAAAATTTACATATGTTTACAGATAATGGTCAATCAAGCTCTTCATCAACATTTACAGAAAATGTAACTCCAAGAACACCATGGCCTATACAAAAATCAAATAGTATGTATTTTTTCTTGTTATTTACAATTTATTTTACTTTTTTCCATTTCCTTATTGTTTTATTATACAGGAAAAAATGCAGGTGCATACTTATTAACTGTCACATTTATTACAACGTTTTGCGCAGCAACTAAATTTATTTAACTGGAAGACTACTATTTTTATCTCAGTACAATCAATCTAGAAGCTATGATTTTTTATTTGTGTTTTGACTTCATTATTATATGCCACCAGAGATAACCAGTTGTAATATGTGACAAAATATACATCACAAACAAAATTTAATTTTCACAGTGCAAATACTAGAAAAAATAAATACAGCTGCTAAAAGTTTCATGTACTTCTTTTTCAAATAAGTTACTGTAATATTATTTGTACTCCTATTAGACCAATGTTGATGGTTAATAGCCAGATTTAAAGAAGAATAATTATAAGATTTAAAAAAAAACATTTTAAATACCATGTTTTTAAATTTTCTGATGAATCATTAATAAAATACGCGATTATAAAAAATAATATATAAGCAATATTTACACACGCGGACTCAGTTCAGTTAACTAATAATAATAATGAAAAAATTGTTGTTTTTTAAAATAAAATACAGTAGAGAGCCAGAAATCCACCGACCTAAAATCCGCCGAGCTTGTCAGATACAAACGATGAAATTCACTATTAATAAGTTACAAAACTTTTGAAAAAGATTTTGAATACAGATTTTTATGTTTGCATTTTATGATTACAAAAAAAGAAATACAAAATAATATGAAAGTTTGCAAGAACCAAGTTGCTGCTAATAAAATTACTGACAGCATATTAAATTCATAAAAAAAAAAAATAATGATTATTGTGATATGATAATATCAATCAGGTAAAAAAAAAAAAAAAAACTAATTTTTTAAAATGCTTTCTGATGAAGGCATAATTATAAGGGAGAACTCAATAAAATTCTTTAAAAAAAAAAAGTGTTACTACTATTTACAATAAATAAATAAATAAATCATGCAGGTTCAAGTGTAGTTTAACTACATGTGAACAGATTTTATCTAAATTTGACATATATTTTTTTCATTATATATTTTTGTTAATGTTCATTATTATTCTTATCTACCTAGTAATTTAATATTCAGTGTTATTATTCACTAGTATGTGATGAGTTTAGTTTGAATAATATTCTGTTTTTATTATTCAAAATGAAAATCATTTTTTATGGGCCCTGAAATCCACAAAATCCTAAAATCCGCACAACCTCTGGTCCCGAGCTGTGCGGATTTTTGACTCTCTACTGTATTACTCTTTTTTAGATCAACATATATTATTGGCATCATGAACTACATTAGCACTTATCAATGTGTATAATTTTTTTTAAATGATAATGACGTCAACTTTTGTGAGATGCATCATTTAACTTTTTATAATTTTTTATCGTTCATGTTTAATTAAATGTATTTATTTTTATGTCGAAAGAAAATGAACTCATAATTTTTTTTGGCAACAATTAAATTTTAGCTAATATTTTAATGTCTATTAGGAGCTTATTATTTACATATTTTAATTAAATGAAAGAAAACTATTCGAAAATCTGACTTCGAAGTATTGTGTTGTCACAGAGTTCTGAGATACTGTAAAAGTTTAAAATGTCTAGCTAGTAGGAAAGTTAATTAAAAATAGATTGCAAAATTTGTACCGGACCAACAAACAAGAATAGAAGTTGTAAAATAACATTGTAAAATAAATAAATCTTCTAAGAATTTTCTTAAACTTCTCTAAAGTATTCAACAAAATTACATTCTTTGTAACTTGGATTAGAAACATCATCCCTTTACAATATTGCTGACTCGAAAGGCCTATATTGAAACGTCTGACAATCTTTCTGACTGTTTTTAGCACTTGATTGCTTCTTCTATCAGTATTAAAAGCCATTGTCTGTTTTTAATGACCCCTGACAAGTATTTCTAAATTTTTCAAAGACCTATGAAATTCTCATTTTATTTTCTTAGTAACTTCCAGCAAACTAATACAGTTTCATAGAGGCAGATAACTGGATTTAATTTATACACAGTATTTCGTTGCTCCTTATAATCATTTTAACACACACAACTGTAATTTTAAAAAATCTAATAAATCTTTTTAAAACAAGGTAGTATTTGGTAAAACAAAAGAGTTTTCTTTCTTTTTTTTTTTTTTTTTTTTTTTAATTACAGTCAGCTGTATATATAAATTGCTTAACTAAACTAATTTTGTTTATAACATACTGCTTTTTATATAAAATGTAAGTCATTATTCATAATTATTGTTGTATCTTGATTTTCTGAAGATTTTTTTTTTCCTTCTTACAGACAGTTCCACAGAGAGAGGTAGGACTCATCATGCTCTAAAGCGGAAGAGATTGGAAAATGAATTGGAAGAATTCGAAATTGATGCACTAGAAATGCAGAGAACTATGTGTAATCATGTTGCAACTTTAGCAAGCAGTATGGTACAGGTTGTCCCAGCAGTACAAGCCACTCAAACTAACACTTCATCCATTAAGGACATTTTATCAGAAATGAACAATAATAAAAAAGATTTAGTCTCAAAAATTGACAGAAATAACACACTGTTAGAAGTGGCATTAAATTTAAAAATATTTGAGAAACATAAGTTTTCAATTATTATCTTCTGTAAATTTAATTTCTAGGCAGTAGGCAAGGGGATCTGCCATTATAATAAAAACTCTCCAAGGGAAACAGTGTTTACCTTTTTGTTTGTGCAGCACTTTATCAGAGGGAGCTCAAGTTTATTCATTCATTCATTCCAAAAAAAAAAAAAAAAAAACCTCTGGAGAAACTCTAATACTATGTTAGTAGGATCCACTATTTTATTTATATACTATACTAGCTGTGAATACCCGCTTCGCTGGGTCATTTTTAATAGCACACTTATTTGTTATTAATAATCCATCAATACTTACTTGACAATTTGTTATATAAAAGACACATTTTTTTTTTAATTGATTAATTTATTGATTTTTTTTTATTATACATAAATATCTTATGACTAAGTATACATTAATATCTTAAATTATCTTAAATCAATTTATATACTAAACATTTCTACTGAAATACATTCTTATACACTATGTTTACTGTTTTGTGTTCTGGTGCATAAACAAATAAATTATCTTTCTGTCCCACGCGTGAAAAAGCTACATAGAGTTGGCCATGTGAAAAACAGGATTCTTTTAAATTAACCCCACAAAATCGGAACGTCTGACCTTGGGCCTTATTGATAGTTATACTATAAGCTAATCTTAGTGGAAATTGTAATCTTTTAAAACAAAATGGTAAGTCATTCGCAATTAATGGAATTCTTGGTATAAAAACCAAGTTTCCTTTTTCTTTGCCAGTTAGAATTTCTGCCTCAATGATGTTGTTCAAAATTTGTTTTACACATAATCTTGTACCATTGCATAATTTTGGCGCATTAAGATTTCGCATTAATATGACTGGTGATCCAACTTTTAGCTTCAATTCATGAGAAGGCATACCAGGTGGCTCTAATAAATTTAAGAACTCTATCGGAAAGTTCAAATTTTCATCTTGATTCATCATTGAATCTATTGATTTATAGATTTTTTCCTCTCCCGGTATCATATCCTGTACTCTTTCATTTATTTGTTTTACTACACTATTTTTTGTAGCCAAAATTGCTCGTTCATACAACCATGTTTTATTCAAGTAATTTTGTTCTATTGATGGATAAATTTTTTCTATAAGTTGTTCTTCGGTATCTACTACATGACACAACTCTTCTGATAAAATTATTTTACCAGACTGTAGATCTAGTGGGTAGGTGCCATTTCCAATTTTCAGAAGATTGTCGGCAAACTCTTGTGCTTTTGGATCTCCAGTTATTAGTACTCGCATATTTTCGGTTAGTGATAACTTTTCAACATTATTCCAAAAAATTGATCGTTTTAAACACTCATTTATTTCGTCAGCTGGTGTTGATTTTGGTATAACTGGTAATGTTTGTCGGAAATCTCCAGATAGTAGCAATAAAACTCCGCCCATTAGTTTTGTATTCTTCCGAAGATCTTGTAGTGTTCTATCCAGTGCTTCAAGTGATTTTCGATGAGCCATTGTGCACTCATCCCATATTATAATTTTGCACCGTATTAAAATTTGGCCACGTACAGAAGATTTTGTGACATTACAGACTGGGAATTCTTGATCAGCTACATTTAATGGCAAATTAAATGCAGAATGGGCTGTTTTTCCACCTTCCATTGATGTCGCGGCGATTCCAGAAGATGCCAATGCTAATGCGATTTCATTTTTTACTCGGATTGTAGCTAGGATTAAATTGATAAGGAAAGTTTTGCCTGTACCTGCTGGTGCATCTAAAAAGATAATCCCTCCTGTACTTGTGTCAATACGACTTATTATTGTGTTGTATAGTATTCGTTGAGTTTGTGTTAATTTTGGTTTATTTTCATTGATATAACGTTGCAATTCTTCTACATTATAATTAAGTTCTTTTGTTAATTCTGAATTAAACACGCTTGATCCGCCTCTTTCAGGAGATTGCACCCCAAGAGCAACTAAATTTTGATTGCACATTGCGAAACATCGATCTTCTAAAATTATTAAAGCTTCATTATAAATATTATCGTTGAAACCAATATTCATATCTTGATTGTCTCTACGCACTCTTGCTAGAATATCATCACTCATACTATCACGATATTTCATCCATAGTCTATTCGGATTTGAAGGATTACATGTTGTTATAATTATAGCAAAGAGTTCACGTAATTGATTTGCTGTTGCTGTTTCTGCAGCCTCTTTCATTGCCTGTTCCCATTGATTGTCATTTTCTAATAAGCCACGACGCTGACAGGCTTCACGATATGTCTCGCAAATGTAACCATCTACCGTTCGAAGATCTTCAAAGGAAGTTGGTCCACGTACTTCATGGAGTAGTAAACGTAAATAAAAGCACTCAGCATTTTTTGGGTGTACCGTATATACTCGACCGATAGCATTATCTTTAAATACACCCTCAAATCCTTCAACCGGAACTCCTCTCTTTCGTCGATTAAATACTCTTCGTGATGAGTCCCACGTGTAATAACTGGGAATATCTCCATAAAAAAGAGTCTTAGCAAAGGGATCATTGAGACACAATTCGAAAAATGCCGTCAAGGTTGTATTAACAGGTTGGTTTGCAACTTTTTGTGCTGTTTGATTAGTAAAATATACTCGTTGTCCATTTTCAAGGTGAACTGCTAAGTGAAAAACAGCTGGATCTCTGTCATGAATCGAAAACCCTAATATACGTCAAACTGCTTCGTTACTATTTATATACCGTCCCATTTGATATCTTAAAATTTCATCGTTTCGATTTTCATCAGTAATTCCAAAAACAGCCATATCGCTTCCTTTGTTAATATATTTACACACATACTTAATTGACTTGACAGAACTGCAATATTCTACATTAATATGAGCATCAAACATTTTTGATAATAAAGGATTATAAGGGACAACCCATCGATTATCTATTTCAATTTCTTCGCCTCGTACCCTGATTTTTGCTGTAAATCCTCCTTCACTCGGTGGTCGACGTCGATATTTCGGGTATGCATCATCTCCTGTTTGCGTCTCACTCAAAAATGATCTTGGATATCGTTTTGAACATTTATTATCTTTCATACAGGGTGATTGCACATTAAGCGCTCCGCAAGGCCCATGTATCATGTCTTTCACGATTATTCTATACAGAACAGGATCTTCATCCGGATTTGGAAATTCTGCTTTGATAACGTCATTGATCTCATTTGAGTGAATTTTTTCTTTCAGCCAAATTAAATTGTGTGAGTGTGGCAATCCTCTTTTTTGCCACTCAATGGAGAACATCCAACTGATAACATTTCCAAAAATAGAACTCTTCACAATAGTATTAATAAATTTTACTTGTTTCTGTTTAAACACGCGTGCAATTATATCATGTCTGTCATGTAGCTTTTGTCCATACTGTAATTCATCTTGAATTTCTTTCCATGAAGAATTACACGTAAACGTTATAAATAAATCAGGACGACCATATTTCCTTACATACGTCATTGCGTCTTGTGCATATTCAAGCATATGCCTAGGGCTACCAGTGAACGTAGAGGGCAAAATTACTAATCGTCCCAAATTTTCTATATCTCCATCATTGGCTACTGCATCCCGTAAATGAATATATTCATCCGATCGTAATTTATTTTGATTTTGGCGGATAAATAACAGTCTCTCTGCTTCAATTTTTGCTTGCATATCAACAATAAACTGTAAAAACAACTGCCGACAGTTGAGTATATGATTGTATTTATTTTCTCTCTCCATTATCCGATATGCATAAAATTACTTAGAAGAAACTTTTTTGTTTGTTGGTCTATTTGTTTCTGGATTAATATGATAAATATTAAAATGGTAACCATCTTCACCGTGACAAAATATTAATGGATACTGCAAGGCGTCATACATGTGATGAGTTTCAGCGATACGTTCCAACTTATTACTTCTTCGTTGTACCACAATGTCTCTATAGCTACTTTCACTGTCCACCATGACTACAGCTATTTCATTTACTTGAGGTGCATTAAATAGTCTTTCGTGCTCACCAATTGGCCTTTTATCTGCTCGAATGATTATTTTATAACTATCTGAAACCATTTTTTCCATTGCTGTTTTAAATATCTTTATTAATTCATTATTTTTATGAAGAAAGCGCTGTAAATAAAGAATTATATCTCGATGTAATCCTGTAAAAGTTGAAAGCCTTTGGTCCAGTTCGTGTTCTTCATTTCCTACAAAATAAACTTGTAAAAATTTCGGAGTATCATTTGGGAAAGACAATAATGATCCAATTTTATGATATACTTGTCCCTGTATTTTAAACACTGGATTGAATCCTGGTTCTTCGATTACTGCAGTTGCTCCAAATGAAGTCATTTGAAAGCATGCATTGTAACGCCTAATATTTTTTAAAAATTCTTTAGAATTATGTGTTTCTCCTTTCATAAATTCTAGGAATTCCGGTGGCAGAGATTTCAAGTCTGGTAATTTAATTTTACCATTCGAACAGCATGTACTCGGTGTTTCTCCTTTGAATTTTTTAGCCTTACAAAATTTACAAACTACATTCATTTTACCGATTACTACACTTGGATGTTGATTATAATTTCTAGTGGGATTATAATAAAACGCTTCATATTCAAGACTATATCCTCCCCGACGTTTTTCACGAATAGCATTTACGGTTGTTCCTGACGCTTGAGCTTCCATTTGATCATTTAGTCGAAGGTTACGCATTTTTATTGTATTTTGTATTCTTCTAGCATCTGTCTGTTCATTTGTTTCTCTTTTTCTTTGTAATCTTTTTCTGATTTTATCTGTCTCTCTAGAATCATTAAACTGCTCTTCAGTCTGGTTATTTCGCCTGAGATAATAATTTTCCCGAAGTAATGATAGACGCTGTTCTCTTTCTTCCGTGGTTTCATTTCTTCGCGACATCTTTTGCCTCTTCGATACAATTCGAGAACGCGAGAATACGCTCTTACGTTTTGGCATCGTTAGTGATATTTTTCACACTGCACTAAAAAAGAACACTAAACTTAATAAGATTTAATTCTTCACTGTAAAAATTATTACTCACTGTTATTTACAATCACACTACTTATAAGTTTTCTTTTGTTACGCAATTCTTGTAAAAAATCGACTAAAGCACGGGCTTGACTTTTCGTCTTATATAGTCGCGAAAATTATCCCCACTAATTACTAAATTTTCTGGATTGTTCTACAAATTTCAACTTTTGAATTTTTTAGAAAATTTGAAAAGTATCGAGAATGATCCAGAATAATTTCGACCAATTAAAATATTGACATACATTTTAGAGATTTCCAGAAATTTCTAAAATATTTTTGATCGTCTAAAACATTAGTATATACTTTGGAGCTTTTTCGATCATTTTAGAATATTCTAGATCATTCCAGAGCTTTCTTAATCATTCTAGAATGTTCTAGATCAATTTAGAATTTTCTAGAACATTCTTGGTTGGCTCAAATTTTAAGACTTTCTAGATCATTCCAGAAATTTCTAGAACGATCCAGATCATTTCCGATCAATAAAAATATTTTTGATCGTCTACAACATTTGTATATACTTTAGAGCTTTTTTGATCATTTTAGAATGTTCTAGATCATTCTAGAACTTTCTTGATCATTCTAGAATGTTCTAGATCAATTTAGAATTTTCTAGAACATTCTTAGTTGGCTCAAATTTTAAGACTTTCTAGATCATCCCAGAAATTTCTAGAACGATCCAGATCATTTCCGACCAATGATAATCACACATTTTTAGAGTTCACATCTTTCAACCCCTGTATCTGCAACACCCTTAGAGGTATCGACTTGCAACCACCATAGTGCACGATGGGAGCCTTGTACCTATTGCTACATACAAACACTATTCGTCTATGATATGTAGTTTTAGCTGCAAAGTGAAATATAGGGACACACACCTCAATTTTTATATATATACAGATATAATTCTTAAACTATTTTTAAGTGCAACTTTTCTTCATGTGATAAAAGGTCGGCACGTGTGCAGCATGAAAGCTGCAATGCACTAATGCTTACCATAGTATTTTGAATATTCAGATTTTAAGTAAGGCTACAAAATCATTTTTTAATAACAGTTATTCAAGCACAGCTGCTTAACATTATGATTTTTGAATAGATGTATTTTTTATAGAACTTTTTGTAAGCTTCTGTAGCAGTTTTCTATGATTAATCATTTCTATTAAAAAACGTCAGCAGCCAAAACTCATAACATGTGGCAGCTATGCTTATGCTGGGCATGAAAAAAAATTAAAAAGATAATTCTATTAAGGTTTTCAACAAAAGATTTATTTTGATATATCTATCCGTTCAATCTTCTTTATTTATTTTTTATAACAATATCATGAAGATTCGAACATACACTAAGCGACAAAAAAAAAAAAAAAAAAATGCCGCACTGCAGAAAAAATGACTTACTTTTTTTATTTGTAATAACTTTAAAATTAATGGTTGAAAGAAATAAAACTCTCATGTTTGCATAATACCAAAGGGATGAAATGATACCTATGTACATTGTCGATATAACAACTTGCTTTATTACACTCTATGAAGTACATTATAAGAATCTGCATAAAACTTTCGTTATTAAACATAATGCAATAACCATGCACTTCTATTATGATTTATTATATGAAATAAACAAGTTATATTTTAATATATGAAATAAGACTGTTTATTTGTTAGATCTAAGCAATTTTTTATTAGAAATATATATTCTGTATTGGGTTGATTCCACCTTTATATGGAATTAATGCTTTAATGCACAATGGCATAGTATTATACAGTGTTTTAATATAAATCTCGGAAATTTCAATGTGCCAAATATCACAAATATTTTTTTCTAGTTCTGGCAGAGTTGTTGGTTCCAAATTTCGAATCCTCTCCGCCGCCTTTTTATAGACGAAACATTTTCGAGCAGATCGCGATTAGAACTATTTCCATATCTGGTAAAGAAGAAATTCTACTATATTTTTTGTGGGATTTAACTTAAAGTGAAAAAAGTTATGATTGCTTACAGAATTATGGTTTTCATGGGAATGGATAGGAAATTTTGACAATTTGAAGTGAATAAACTTACCACAAACACCGCTTAGTAAGGTACATTAACATCTTGAAATGCTGTTTGCAGAAATGTCCAAGATACCTCCAAAATAGTCAGTCAGGCACCACTTTTATAAAGACTGTGTTTTATTTCGAGTTAATTGATCCCTTGAGCATAAAAATTTGCCCGACTGTTTGAAAAGTTATGCACCTCCGTACCATAATGTATGGAGAATGTGTCACTGCTTAAAAGTGCGATTTTCATTAAGTCGGTCATATTTTCATTGTCAGATCTGCTTATTTTCTTTAGCTCGAAATAACTTAAACTTGACTCATCAAAGAGAACCAGTTCAACCCAATAATTAACTAATCATTTTTTCTAGCCATCTGAGGTCTTCCTTTCCTAATTCTCCTCATTAAGAATGGAATTTTTTCAAATTTTCTGTCATTTAAACTTGCTTTGTTTAATAGTTGCTGCACTGTAGTTAAAGAAATTATGCTGCTAAACACTTTTTCTGAATCTCTTTTATGTTCTAAATGTAATACAAACTGATTTTATAAGCAATAGCTTTTTAACTTACGGTCATCTCGCTTGGATGAGCAACATGGACTCCTAAAGCCAAATTTCCAGTTTCATTGCCCAAAAATTTTATATCTTGCTAAAAACCATTTTACCAATATTTCGTTAACATTTAATTATTTTATCATCTCGCGTATTAAAATATTTTTCAATTTTCATTCAAAAATTAATACTTTTTGTGGCATCGTTAACTGCCTTATTCTTACCATTTTTGAAATAATTTCGAAAATTACAATTTTTCGGACAATTGCAATTTATTTTTAACACTGGACTCAATGCTGAAATGTATGTGGAGGACAGCATAATAAAATCTATTTGAAAATTTGCTTTTTGAACAATAAAATTGGCGGTTGTAGAAGGTGAAAAGGAAGATATCCAAGTGCAGCTTTTTTTTTTTTTTTTTTTTGTGGCTTAGTGTACTTAGAATCACTGATGCCCATAGTTTTTTTTACCACTATTTATATGTGTCGATCTTTTATAATGGGTGTACGCGATTGAAAAAAGCATAGATTTTTATGCAAAAATAGTGGTAGTTTTCTACCACTATCATTTTTGCATAAAAATCTGATACAATGCATATTCAGGGTTGGACCCGGTGAATTATTTATTTATTTTTTTAGAAAAATTGCCCGCTTTTGAGTTTTTTTAATTTCATAAGACTTTTTTCGATAAAAAAAGCAAAATACTAAACAACTGAAACTCAATTTTTTCATATATTTTTTTACAAAACAATTTACAAGAAAAATGAGGTTTTTTGAGGTATAATTTTTACAAACAAAAGATTTAGCATTATATTTTAGATGCTTAATAAAATAGTGCAACAACTTGAAAATATCTGGAGTAAGTAATATCTGCTAAATTCTTCATCATATATTAGCGCTCATAAATATTTACTACTGAACAAGTTATAAATATTTACTATTGTATTCAACATTAGAGCCAAGACTCCCTAAATACAATTAGACTTCCCATTCGCTGAATTTTCCTTGTCCACATCCCAGGGTCATAGGTGGCACTGCAAGCCAGGTCTCTGGTTATTTTTTTCAGTTCCAGCCTAGACCCACGTGGGTCTAGTTTCAGTGTTCATTTTTGACAAGACTCCGTTTTTGACAGATTGTAATATTTTGAGCTAGCTGTCATTAGCGTACTTATTTACATTTAAGTGCTGATTCTTGTTTAAAAGAATCAAAATGGTTTATTGCTGTGTGCCTATGTACACATCTTATAGTAAAAAACAGCCTTTGGATTCTCATAAGCGAAAAATTACGTTTCACGAATTTCCCTCCAATGTGTTATTGAGAGATAAATGGATATCTGCGGTTTCTCGAAAAGGTAATTATTTCAATATATATTCAACCATTTATGCCTTCATTTAATGTAATATAAATATCAAGTTGTAACATATGAAATGTCCGATTCTCACCAGTAAAAGTTTTGAGATTTGGTTCCTTATAAACTTTTTTGATACAGTCGTTAATTATGTATCATTTTAAAGCTAAAACCTTGTCTTTTTCATCTGATGTGTTTCAAATAAAAATATTGTGATTTGATGGTAAGTTTATAGCTTTAATCGTAGGATGAATTCTAGAGTGCTATTTTTGTATGAGTGGAAAAGTAAGCATAATGCTGCAGCAGCTGCCCGAAACAATGCTGCATTTGGAAACGATTCTGTAAATGAACGTACCATTCGACGTTGGTATGCAAAGTTCGAGACTGTTGTGGAAAATGAAGTTTTACGAGCAATAGTTGAAAAAAATCTAGGCAATACTGTTAGAGTTTATGCAAAAGAACTAGGTGTATCTCCTACAACCATTTCACGTCATTTAAAATTGATTGGCAAAGTTTAAAAATTGAATAAATGGGTACTGTATGAATTGAACGAGAATCAGAAGCGCAAATGTTTTGAAATCTCGTCTGCCCTTCTTCTTTGCAACCAAAATTATCCTTTTCTCAATCAAATTGTAACTTGTGACAAAAAGTGGATTCTGCACGACAATCGTAAATGTTCAGCGCAGTGGCTGGATGCTAACAAAGCTCCATAACACTTCCCAAAGCCAAAACTCCATAAAAGAAGGTTATGGTGACTGTTTGGTGGTCCTCAGCTGGTTTAATTCACCATAGCTTTCTAAAACCAGGCGAAACCATCACAGCGGAGAAATATTGTAGAGAAATCGATGAAATGCATCAGAAACTTACACGTAAACAGCCGGCATTGGTCAATAGGAAGGGCCCTATTCTTCTCCATGATAACGCTAGACCGCATGTTTCAATGGTCACTCGTCAGAAGCTGCACATGTTAAACTATGAAGTTTTAGACCATCCACCATATTCACCTGACCTTTAACCTACAGATTTTCACTTTTTCAAACATCTCGATAACTTCTTGCAGGAGAAATGCTTCAGAAATACAAAGGATGCTGAAGCGGCATTCAATGAATTTGTTGCCTCCAGGACAACTACATTTTATGATACCGGCATTAAAAAAACTTGTTTCTCGTTGGAAAAAGTGTATTGAAGCTAATGGTTCCTATTTTGATTAATAAAGTTTGTTCTGTAAAAATATATTCTTTAAGTAGACCATGAAAATCGGACATTTCATATGTTACAACCTAATAAATTCTTATTCGTTTTATTATTGCCGTTTAAATTTTTGCATGTTCTTAGTTCTTTAGGTTGTGTTTATACAACTGATTTTTTTTTTTTTTTTAAATGGGGGAGGTTGCTATTTCCCCATCATGCTGAAAACAGTATATAATTTAGCTCTTAAATAATATTTTTAAAAAAAGTATGCATAATGTCCAATCTGCCTTTTCTTTGAAAAAATACTACATTTGTATAATATAAAAAGAAATTCATTAATTTTAATTAAAAATGACCCATTTTCATTCAAGAATGCTCAGACCTGAAAATGTTTCCTATCTAAACATCTGCAAATTAAACAGTGCAACCTCTATAGAGAATGTGTCTTCATCAGTGGGTATTTGGGGCAGAAAACATCAAACTACAGTCGAAGTTCGATAATCCGGAATGCTCGGGACTTCGGCAATTCCGGATCATGGAAAATTCCGGACCACAGAACTTTTTTTTGAAATTTTACTCAAAGTTATTTCTGTTTTACCAAAAACTTTTTTTTATCTTATAAAACACACAAGCATTCATTTAAATATAGCATCTATATAGCATCTATATAAATTATAAATAATATAACGTTAATTTCTTTAAAAGATTTACATTAAATAAACTGCATAAGAAATGAACATCAAAATATTGGTTTACATATTTATTGACACACATTATAAATATACATGAAAATATAAAACATTTCGATTGTTTCCACATTAAAATATTTTTTATATATACTGATACAGCTTGTATATAACTCTGGTTGGTTGGTTGGTTGGTTGGCTTTTAGTGGCGCAAGGTCCACTATGGGACATACTGCGCCAAACAGTTATATTGAAAATAAAGCAGAAACTATAGTTTCTGGATGGGTTTACCCATCCAGACTGTCATTTAAAAGGAACTACATTAAAAATACAAAATAAGAAAAGATAAAAAGTCTGAATAATTTAAAAAGTAAAAGCAACATAAAACCAGATGTAAAATGTGATAAAATGTGTAAATAATAAAATCAAATATCAAAGTAAAAGCCTATCTCTTTTAAAAAGTTGGTCAGATTAATGTGTGGATTAATACCCAAAAGGTTTGTCATATTTGGTGATGATGAATTAAAATAATACCGATACAAGTGACGAAGGCAGGGGCAGTTGGTGAGTAAATGACGAACAGTAAGCAAATCGAAATGACAATTTGGGCAAGAAGGCTCCTGTTCCCCAAGAAGTAAATGCTTATGTGTGAGCCTAGTGTGTCCAATCCTAAGACGAGTAATAATTACTTCATATTTTCTAGGTGTAAGCGTGGGCCAGGCTGCAATGTTTGGTTTGATCAGATGTAGTTTATTATTAGTTTGATAACCCCACTCTCTTTGCCATATATCTTTCAAAAATTTCTTAATTGAGTGCTTAATATCCTCATAAGGAATTGGACAATTTATAGTCACTAAAGCCTGCCTAGCTGCTTTATCTGCTAATTCGTTGCCTTTTATACCAACATGACCAGGAACCCAACAGAATAAAATGTTAAATCCCTTTCTCAGAAGGTCGTTATAGGCTTTTAGAACAGAGATAAAAGAAGAGTTGCAAGAAGTGGATGAAAGTGAATCGATGACACTCTTTGAATCTGTATAAATTATGAATTTTTTGTAAGGATGAGATGAGATAAAATTAAGTGCAACTTCAACTGCAAAAAACTCTGCAGAGTAAATGGACAATGAATTCGGGAGTCTATAGCTAAAAACTGTATTACCACATATGACACCACAACCAACCTGGTCACTTGTCTTTGAACCATCTGTAAAGACCTCCACATATTCCTTATAATCACTGCGATGAGCAGCATAAAGCGTTTTAAAAATTGAGGCATCCGTGTTAGATTTGTCAAAGTTTTTAAATGGATAAAGGCAAGAAACAACTTGGAAGTTCCAAGGAGTCATATTCAAAACAGACCGAGGACGAACTTTGGTATGAGCATGAGAAGTGCCTGCAAGAAGGCTTTTAATCCGAAGACCAAAATGTGGAATGCAAGATGGACGAATCAGAAAAAGATTTTCATTGTTGTTATTTAAATGAGGATGAAGTGGATGATGAGGATGTGAACGAATGCGATAGTAGAGATCCAACGATAGTTGTTGTCTAATATTGGCAAGAGAAGGCTCCACACAGTCAGCATAAAGACTAAGGATTGGAGAAGTGCGGAAAGCCCCTGAACAAATTCTAAGCGCACTGTGATGTACGGTGTCCAGTTTCTTAAGATAGGAAACAGGAGCTGAACCATAAACCTGACAGGCATAATCTAGTCTAGAACGGATAAGAGCTCGGTAAATTTTCAGTAAGGAAGTACGATCTGCTCCCCAATAGGTATTTGAAAGTACCTTTAAAAGATTTAAAGTCTTGTCACATTTTGTCCTTAAATATTCAATATGAGGCTTAAAATTGAGTTTCTTGTCAAAAACAACACCTAAAAAACGGGCTGAGTCAACAACGGAAATAGCTCTATTGTCAATAAAAATCGCTGGATCGGGATGGAGTCCTCGTTTGCGGCAAAAATGCACACAATGTGTCTTGTCAGCAGAGAAAGTAAAACCATTTCCATTTGTCCATTTAATAATGTTATTGACAGCTATTTGTAGCTGGCGTTCAATAAAACGTATATCATTTCCCTGGCAAGAAATTTGCAGGTCGTCAACATACAGGCTTCCATGAACATTTTGAGGTAGTTGTTTTAGTATATTGTTAATTTTTATAGAGAACAGTGTTACACTTAAGACACTACCTTGAGGAACACCCTCTTCCTGGAAGTAAAAGTCTGAGTATACTGATCTAATTCGAACTTGAAAGCGTCTCACCTTTAAAAAATTCTCAATGAATATAGGAAGATTGCCCCTTAAACCCAAATTAAAAAGGTCCCTTAAAATGCCATAACGCCAGGTTTTGTCATATGCTTTTTCAATGTCGAAGAAAATTGACACCAAATGGTTACGTCTAACAATAGCATTCCGTATATTAGTCTCAAGCAAGAGGATATTGTCAATAGTAGAACGGCCTTGTCTAAAACCACTTTGCCATGGAGAAATTAGATTATTTTTTTCAAGAGTGAAAACAAGTCTAGTATTTATCATTTTCTCAAGCAATTTACAAAGGCAGCTAGTGAGGGCAATAGGTCTATAATTTTTTGGGTCTGTAGTATCTTTACCAGGTTTTGGAAAGGGTATAACAATAGCATCGTGCCAAGCAATGGGGAAGATAGATTTTCAGTCCAGATTCTATTGAAGAGATTAAGTAGATTTTTGAGGGATGCTTTGGATAGATGTTTGATCATAAGGTAACTGATACCATCGGGACCAGGAGCGGAGTTATGAGTGAGTTTAAGACTATTGTTGAGTTCATTTTCTGTAAATGGGCTATTGTATTCATATGATGAGCGAGATCTGAAGTTAATATCAGAGCATTCAGAACGTAGTTTGTATGATAGAAAGGGCTCCGAGTATGAGTTTGAGCTAGAAATGTGGGATAAAGTTTTACCAATAGTGTTAGCAATGTTTTGGGTGGAAGTGATTGTCTGACCATTATCTTTAAGAAAAGAAATACTGTCATTAGAATAAATGCCCATGGCTTTCTTGACACGATGCCACAATTGTTTGCTACTAGTATTTGATGTAATGCTGGATACATAATCAATCCACGATTCCTTTTGGGATTTTCTACGAATCCTTCGTGCACTTGCTCTAGCTTGTTTATATGCAATATAATTTGCTGTAGTGGGATATCTCCGAAAAATCCCCCACGCTTTTTGTTGGCGCCTTTTTGCAATTTTACAGTCTTCATTCCACCAAGGTCGAGAGTGTTTAAAAGGATATCCAGATGATTTTGGAATCGAAATGTTAGCTGCATTAATGATACAATGGCTGACATGTGAAACTGCACTGTTAATATCGCCCTCAATCATGGCAGAAGTAATGGAGGCATTATAAGAGAAAGTAGTCCAATTGGCCTTGTCATAAATGTAATGAGGATTACTATGGTTAACTTGATTGAAATTATAGAGCGATAAAAATAAAGGAAAATGATCACTGTTATGCAGATCGTCAGAAACGAAAAAATTAAAATATGGGTAAAGAATTGGAGAACAGATTGCGAGGTCTATTGCGTGAAAAGTCCTAGATGGTTCGTGGAAATAAGTATTGTCTCCATTGTTTAAAAGACATAAGGAATTATCATTGATGAAATCTTCAATGACTTGTCCACGGGAATTAACACTGGGGCTCCCCCAAAGCGGGTTATGTCCATTGAAGTCACCGAAAATTAAGAATGGGGTAGGGAGTTGCAAAATTAAATTATTCAGATCTTGTTTTTGTACAGACATATTAGGTGTTAAATAAACAGTGCAGACGGTTATTAGCATATTGATGCGGATTTGGGCAGCTATGGCTTGAATATTTGTGTTTAAAGGTATATTTGTGTGAGGAACATTATTGGAGATTAATAGAGCCACACCACCTCTAGCTCTGTCAGATTGAATGTAATCTTTCCTTAGACAGTTGTAGCCACGAATTTTAGTCTTATTATTTTGCTTTAGATACGTTTCTTGAAAAGCAAAGCAAATTGGTCGATGATCAAAGACAATGTCTTTTATTTCATCCCGTTTATTGTTAAAACCTCTGCAATTCCAGGAAATGAAATTAGTCATTATAATTTGGTTTTTAGATTAACACATCTACGTCATCATCTTCTGATGCAGTAGACATACCTTCTCCATCAGAAGGATGAAGGCAAATTAAATCTGCTTGTTTAGCTATATTATTTTCTTTTGATTTTATAGACTCTGTTAGCTTAGGTATTTTTTTTCTTTTAACCAAGTTGTTTTGAGAATTTCCATGCTTTAGAGGTTCAGAGCTGCGATTTTTATGAGACATGGGTTTTTTCAAAATTTGTGAGCTTTTTTTAGGATATGTTGGCTTTGAAGAATTAGATGTTTGGTGTGATATATTAGGTGTTTGAGTAGGCTTTTCTTGATCTTTGTGCAAATTATTTTTGGCTTCTTCTGGAGGGATGCTCTTAGTAATACTATCTGTTTGTGTGGAGATTGTTTTGTAATTTTTGGGTATTTTAATAGAAGCAACAGCAGCAGCAAAGGATTTTCCAATTGTGGGTGTTCTGGTTTCAACAATTTTTCTGGCTTCAAAATATGATATATTTTCTTTGGTACGCACAGTTTGAATCTCTTTTTCGAATTTCCATTTTTCACATATTTTAGCATAAGATGGGTGGTCTTTTTTGCAGTTTACACAACATATGGGAGCTTCACAGTTTTCATTATCATGGCCTACACCACCACAGCGGGCACATGTGAGATTACCACGGCAAGAAATTTTTGAGTGACCAAAACGTTGGCATTTGAAGCAGCGCAGAGGATTTGGGATGTAAGGTCTTAAAGGGCATTCCAGGTATCCAGCTTTTATAGAGCGTGGGAGTTTCGGAGAATCAAAAGTGAGTATTATGTGCTTAGTTGGGATTTGTTTATTTTCACGGGAAATTGAAATGCGCCTAACTGCTATAACTTTCTGATCTTTTAAATTCTCAAGTATTTCCTGTTCTGGTATGTATTGAAGGTCAGGCTCTGAAATAACTCCACGACTGGTATTTAATGTTCGGTGAGTAGTAACAGTAACGGGAATATTAGCGAAAAGTGTACATTTTTTGAGGTTACTTGCTTGCTTGATGTTTTCTACTTCGATTAAAAGCTCTCCTGATTTGATTTTCTTAATTGACTTTGGTTCACCCACAACTGATTGAATAGCTTTATGAATTAGAAATGGTGACGTTTTAAAAAAGTCACCTTCATTACGCTTGATTACAAAAAATCTTGCCTCGTCGTATGTGGAAATTACTTTTTCAGGTAAGGTGGAAGAGAATTCTTCCATTCTATCTGCCCATGCAGTATTATTAGAGTTAGCATTGAGGGATAGGCCCGAGCCAAGCGCATTATTCGTATTTCCTTTGTTTGTCGCCATATTGAGATAAGAAAAAAGGGTCGAGGGTTTCCTTAGTCCCACAAGTCAGCCCGTTTCTTGAACAGACGGAAAAGCAAAGGGTTTTCAGAATCGCTCCCTGGGACACCCATAACCACTCACCAGCTACCAGACCGTCGACCCAGATCGGGAATCACATGTGGTAGTCGTGTTAGTCCGGTGTTTCTCGTTCGAGTAGTCACCGTTGTCTCACCTTCACCAAGGGCACCAGTCTCCCAGTGTGATCCCAAGGCTAGACTACCGTGAGACCCTCACCAAATCGCCAACCCAATAACCAGCGCCACATCTACACCGTTTTCAGCTTGGTTAATGTTTTAGAAGTTAAGTAATTTTAGTATAATCAACAAGAACAAGACCAAAAAATAAAGGTGAGTGAAAACAAATAAGTTAAGTAGAAAACAAAAAGGTGAGTAAAACAAGGTAAGTAATTTCATTTTTTTTTTTTTTTAAGTTTTTCAAATTTTTATTTTTACTTTTTTTTTTTCAAGAACAATGAACAAGAACAAGTACCAAAACCTTATTGGCAGCAAAAACCAAAATACAAACAAGGACGAAAAAGCAAGAAAAAAGCCAAAAACTTAGAAGAAAAAAAAAAAACTAAACCAAAAGTGAAATAAATAAAAGAAAAGAAGGTAGACAAATATAAAAAAAAAAAAAAAAAAAAAAGGAAGAAGAGAAAAAAAAAAAAAGATCACTCGGGCCCGGGGGGCGTGACTCCCCCTGAATACCTGAAGAAGGTACCCCCCTGGGGGATATAACTCTGGATTAACGTAATAATAAAAAATTTATGGAGACCTCTGTGTACTTGCCGATTACCATGTTAGGCCTAGCGCACTCAATAACAAACTTTAAAACTAGATTTAAAAAAGTTGCTTACATTAAAAAAAAAAAAAAAAAGAAAGAATAAGAAATTAGAAGGCAAGGAAAATACATAAAAATATTTACTGTTTATGATTAAAAATAATTTTAAAAGAGTAAAAACATCAAAGTTTGATAAGAAACGGGGGAAAATGTCATCTTATCACGAAGCCGAAAGATCGTTGGTTGGATTGTTGGTTGGTCCGAGACTTTTGCTGCACCCCAGGGCGTTAAACACGTAGCGACCGGAGTGATGCTCAAGCACAAGCTGTACCAAATGAAAATAAAAATATTATTTCTTGAACATATCAGTAATGGTTAATTGTCTCATAGATTTTTCCCTGTGGGAAATTAATTGATCTTTAGCATGATATAAAGACATAATGGTATGTCCTGGAATAAAAGATCGCTGCTCCAGGCCCTTAATCACTTTCTCAATATTAATTAAGAGGTCTTCTGTGGGAATTTTTTTTTCTTTTATTTCATCAATCTCATCCGAGCTGCTAGTTTTTTCTTCGGATCGTCCGAGAGCCATATTGGCGATTTCCACACCGCTAAGCACATTGACTACGGGAGAATCATCATCACAATGAAGGACCTCGTCAACATCAGATTCATTAATTGGCAAAGTGATATTTTCTTTTTCGCCTGCACCTTTGCAAAAATTTAACAGGTCAATAACCATTGCTTTCTCTTTTGAAGGTCGGAAACCCTCAAAATCGTGTGTGGTGTCCTCATCGTCGAAAAATATGGTGCCAGGGATCAAATTATGCCACGCATTGCGCAGCGTTTTAGCATTAATTTGATCCCAGGACTTTGCTATTTCCCATAAGGCGTCTCTTATTGAAAATACCTTCAGAAATTCTCTTATGTTCTTTTCATTGTTCACATAGTGAAGCATTCTCTTCAAAAAATTACTTTTATAAGAGCATTTTAAGGCTCTTAACACACCCATGTCCATTGGTTGAACGAGCGACGTACAATTTGGTGGTAAAAAAACTACTTTCACATTATCAGTATTCAAAACTTCAGCACTGGGATGTGCAGAGCAATTGTCCAAGATTAATATGGTTTTTGAATTCACATCCATTCCGATGGTGCGGTAATGCTGTTTAACCTCGGGCAAAAAATGATGACGAAACCAGTCTGTTAAGATATCTTTGGTAATCCAGGCCCGCTTATTCGCCTTATAAATAACGGGCCTTACTCCTTTCAGTGCGCGGGGTTTCGCACTCTTGCCAATCACCAAAAGCTTGTTTTTGAACGATCCCGCAGCATTACCACATGCTAAAATTGTTAATCTTTCCTTATTATCCTTGACACCTGATGGGTTTTTTTCATCTGCAGTTGCAAGGGTGATTCTAGGAACATAACGCCAGAATAACGACGTTTCGTCGGCGTTAAAAATTTGTTCTAGCGTTATTTTTTCTTCAGATATCATTTCGTTAAATTCGTCAACAAAATTCTCTATTGCATCTACATCTGCAGACGCCTTCTCACCACTGATGCGTAATTGTCTTATTCCGTGGCGTCTTTTAAATTTTCCGAGCCAACCTTCTGAATACACACACGGGGAATCTATTTTCAATTGTTCATGGAACAGTTTTGCTTGGGCGATGATTAACGGTCCCGTTAATGGAACATTTTCGCTTCTCCTTTGGCGAACCCACTCAATCATCACTTTGTCGATGTCTGCATTTTGCGCACCTTTCAGAGTTCTCCTCTCACTCATTGCTAATGGCGTTTCGCTGTCAGCATAAAAACTCAAAATTTTATCCTTCTGTTTCTGAATATCGTAAACCGTCGATTTTCCAATGTTATATTCTTCACACATCTGCGTAACTGATGAACCTCTTTGCAGTTTGCGTAATAATTCAACTTTTTGTAGAATCGTTAATGTATTATGCTTTCTTTTCTTCTCTTTAGAAGAAGAGCTCGATGAAGCATCAGAAGTTCGCTTTGAATTCATATTTTTAAATCGACAAATTATACAACAATATATAAATTAATGAATATCAGAATAAAAACACGTGCTATCACAATCACTGACAGTATGATAATGCAAAAAAAGACTAAAGTTTTGATAGATGTTGCCAAAAAGATTCTTCGTAATACTAACTTGAAATCTTTTTTTCCTCCACAATCTTATCTCGTTTTTACTGCGATGTGCATTCAGGAACTACAGAGCACATGCGTACGTCACATTAAGATGAAACGTGATTGGCTGAAATGTGATAGGGCCTAGCGGTTCCACAAGTGCTTCTGCTCATCCCGGCAAGTAACAGAGAAACATGGTGAGATTAGAGTTAAGAATTAAAAAAAATAAAAAGACTTTCAGAGAGTGATAAATACTTACGTCGGCAAAATATATGTGATAGGAACACAATGTAAACGATGTACTTCGAAGTAAATGGCTAAGTTAAACTGTAAGCTTCTTAAATATCAATCTTGGGGGTTTGTTTATATCCGTGGATTTTGAGATCGCCATTGTTTACGTTGAAACTAAATAACATTTTTGAATAGCGATGTATGTAATATTGTATGAGCTTCGATTTTTAAATTTTTAGTAAAAACACGAACTTTATAATATAAATTAGATCAAAATGGACAATTTTATTCAAAAATACTTTGTAAATAAAAGTTAGCATTATTTTTGAATTATTTTTCAAAAACGAAACTAAAAATCCGAAAATGTCCGAACCATGGAGCTTTCCGGACAATGGAAGTCCGGACTATCGAACTTCGACTGTATTTATAAATTCTTGCATTTTTACTTAAATATTTTATATATATATATATACAGTGTCTCACAAAAGGGATGGGACACTTGTGCTTTACAAAAGGAAACTGTAATAAAATAAATAAATAAACATGTACAAAAAATTTTGGGGTGTGTTTTATATTTAAAGTTAGTAACGATTATTACATTATATACATTTTGTCAAAATATTAAAATATTAATTTAATAAATATACAGTTGTTTAGAAAGGAGCAAAAAATGGCTCACATAAGTCATGGGACACTTACTTTTCCATCAAATATTTATCCAAAAATTTTACTTTTTAAAAGGTTTTAATATTTTGTTGGATTTCCTTTTACTTTTAAAACATGATTTAATCTTCTTGGGATGGATTTGACTAATTTTTCTGTAATTTCTGGAGTGATTTTACCCCATTCTTCTTGAAGCACCGATTTTAATTGATGTTTTGAAGAAATGGTGTGTTCGTGAATTCTTGATTCCAATTCTTGCCAAATATTCTCTATGGGATTTAAGTCTGGAGATTGTGGTGGTGTTTTTATTATTTCAGGACAGTTATACAGCAGCCAGAGTCTAACGTTCAAAGCAGTGTGCTTGGGGTCATTATCCTGGTAGAATTTTAAATCGTTATGAAGGTTCAATTTTCGTGCTGAAGATTTCAAATTTTGCTTTAAAATGTCAATATACTTGTACTGATCCATATACTGTCAATAAAAACAAGATTACCGACTCCAGCGGACGACATACACCCCCCATACCATAACTCCTCCTCCACCATGTTTTATTGTTTTGCACCAAGTTCTCTTTACGAAATTCTTCCCTAGGTTTTCTCCACACCAAGATTCTACCGTCAGAACCAAATATATTAAATTTACTCTCATCAGCAAATATAACTTTATTCCAGAAATCAGAATTCTTATTTTTGTTGGATTTTGCGAATGCCAGTCTGAGTTTTCTATTCTTTTCACTTACGAAGAATTTTTTCCTGGCTACTCTACCGTGATATCCAGCAGATCGAATTACTCTTCTAATAGTCTCAGGATTAACAATTACTCCATATAATGCTTGTAAATCAGCAGCAACTTTAGGAGCATTCATTCTTGGATTTTTTTTTAATAATTCGAACGATAATTCGCTTTATTCCATTAGATAGCTTTGAGGTCTTCTTTTATCCTGAATCATATGATTCTTTTTATATCATTGAATGACTCAAGTTAACTGTTTCAGCAGTTTCTCTAATAGATTTTCCGCGTTCAATATGCAAATTAATAATTAATTTTCGAATTTCAGGCGAAGTTTCTTTTCGTTTCGCATTCATGGCTGCACAGAGCTAAAAAACACAAAAATTCCAAAGCAATCTGGAGAGAAATACTGCAGACGATTTTATAAATTATTGCCAATTGCTTTTGAGTAAAAATGAAAACCCCAAAAAATATTTTTATTGCTTATTTCAGACGATTTTTGTTGCATATCTAATGGTGTCCCATCACTTATGTGAGCTAATTTTTGCTCCGTTCTAAACAATTATATTTTTATGAAATTAATATTTTAATATTTTGACAAAATGTATGTTATGTAATAATTGTTACGAAATTTAAGTATGAAATACACCCACAAAAAATTTGTACATGTTTTTTTAATTTATTTTATTACAGTTTCCTTTTGTAAACACAGGTGTTCCATCACTTTTGTGAGACACTGTATATATAAATCTGTATTTTATTATGGAAAGACATAAATCTCCTAATCATATCAGGATTTTCTGTTAACAGAGTTGCTTAATTATTTTTATAATTGTATTTTCCTAAATGAATAATTATAATGTCAGAAATAATTTGAAACTGAAATATTGGTATTAGTTATAAAGATGTAGTTCATAAAAAAATGTTACAGGATGTACAGTGATTTCTGTAGTAAATAGTTTATCAGCAATCTTAATTTTATTACATTCTGAATAAAAATATTTAACAACTGTAATATAATAGCTTTTTTAGTAATCACATTTCATCCTATTGATCAAAATATAATATATGTAGAATCTTGGCTGGGCGGCTATGGGTGGGGCAATGATGAGATGCAACTTAGATAACTAAACATTTATTGAAGACACGTACAACACAAAATACACAAAGAGAATATGATAATATCCATTATTGACCAACTGCTGGTTTGAGGCTTAACACATAGAACTAAGAAGTTCACTTCATCAGAATAACTATCACAAAGTAACATATGAGCACTTACTCGCTCTTATAATTCACAATAGTACCTACACGCACTATTTTAAATATGTGAGATTGTGTTGGAAATATTTTAATAGCTTCTTTTGTACCATGCAGTTTCAATTTGTGTGTTTGGGAAATTAATAAGTTTTATTATATTTATGAAGGCTACCCACATATGGGGAAAGTGTTAGATAAGTTCATTTCTAAAATATAGTAAAAAAAAAAACATTTTTTTAAACTTTAACTCTTTATAGATAATGTTTACTTACATTACTTCTTAGGATACTTGGCCTTTCATCTGTCATTAAAGAACTTTTATTTTATTATTAAAGAACTTTTATTTTATTTATCTTTAATTGGGGAAATTTCTACTGTTTAATATTTATTTGCCGTGATGATGCTTTGTTTACATTTGAGTACGATGTTTTCCAGTCAACCGGAAGTGGGTCAATAGGCCAGGTGGAAACTGTATCAGCTGTCTGCATAATGACGTCATTTATTTATCGATTATTCCTTTATGATGTCTGGTGACTGATTTGACAGGTGTGCATCAGTCATTGGCTGTAATTTGATCCACTGAGTGATTATAAATAGAAAGAAGAAACACCCATCTCTCTCTTCCCTTATATGTTTTTAGCATGATTGTATAATCTGTTGCTTAGCCTTTTGGGCTACTTATGTTTTTATCTTTAGTTATTTTTAAGTTATTTATGAATTGGTTTATTGTTTATGAAGCTGTGAAAGGAAGGAGTTTTAAAGAGATGGATTAATTTATTGCAGGCCTGGATGTCACAGAGGTTTTTTTGATAACTTATTTTTTTATCAGTGATTGCTGTTTAAAATACAGCTGTTAAAGTTTTTCTTAATGTTTGTTTATCTTTCTCCGGGTAGTACTCCAAGTTTAAACACATTAGTTAGATTGCCTTGCTTTAATCAATTAAAAGTATAAGATAGTTGCCTTTCAATATAGATATTAGTTATGTTTATATTATAATGTTTAATACTTTTTTTACAAATATTGTTAAGTTTTTGTTGAATAAATTCATTGTTATTGTTTTTAAAAACGTTGTCAGTCTTTAATTATACAGTTTTCTTAACACATATTTAAGTTTTAAAACTGAATTAAAATGGACTTTCATTGTGTTTTATAAATCTCTGCTAAAATAAATCAAATTAAATTAAAATAAAATTAAGTTTTTGCTAATAAGGGTTATGGGCTTTGTGTTTTAATTTTGGATAGTTATGTAATTAATACACTTAAATCGAAAATTACGATCGTGGTTTTTGGAAATTCTACTCGTTTTTGGGTTTTATGAAATTTACTTGTTTTTGTTATAAACAAGTTTTAGTGAATCTTTTGCATGAAATATGCCTGATAATAGGGATTTTTTAGATTCAGATGCCCAATTTATGAATTTTTTAATTATTATCCACAGTAAATAGCTATCAGTATATAATCAGTTTATTTAAGTGTTTAAGAGCTGTATTAACCCTTTGCCCGGAACATGTTTTCATCATGCTTACCGGGAACACCGGTCTCACAGACCGCTATTTTTAGAAAAAGGTACTGAATGTATTTAGCGAAATTTCGTGGCAATAAATTATGAATTCTTGCAGCCATAACTTTACTTTCTCAATCATGACGTATTATAGGGACGATAGGATATCATATGGTTGATTGGATTTAATGCCGCATTAGTACTGCGCAACGGGTAATTGGCGACGGTCGGGGACGCACCCCTAAGGATGGTCCGGAGACGTGCCATCATAATTTTGATCCTGCCCAATTAGGTGACCCCCAGAGCTATAATTTGGTATATTATATGATTGAACCATCTGGTTTCTGAAATTATTCTTTTTTAATATGTTTATAGTGACCAGTTTAGAGTACTTTTATAAATACGAAGCATTAAAATTATTAAAAGAATGTAATTACGGCGTTGATTTTTTAATTCTAAATAACCACACTAATAAAAAGTTATAAATAAACAATTTCTTATTATTTTTCGAACTACAGGAAATGAGTCTGCGGTCGGATTGGAAGAAATTTTGTCACCCTGTTTCGACTATTGAGTTACCGAATTTCGTGCACTTAGAGATGCATTCACAAGCGGTACCATCGACAAGATATTAGAGTACACCCTGGATTAGTAACCTTTTTGCTATCCAACATCAGATCTCCACCATTTAGTCAAATCATCCACCAAACCGACATGAAAATTCCACCAAGGCAAGTTTCCTCCACCTTTGTTATCGCTGTTTTATATTTCGATTGGGTGTAAATTAAACGTATACTAAAACCTACACTAGCTGAAATGGAAAGCAAGTAACCTAATCCTTGTTATTGTTTAAAAGCTGTTCCGTTTGAATTTTGTTTGGATGAATGAATGGTTGGGTTTTACGTCGCGCTAGTGCTGCTCAGATGGGCAATTGGCGACGGTCTGGGACACACCTCTAGAGGTGGTCCGGAGACATGCCATCACAATTTTGATCCTCCACGGAAGCGATCCTCTCCCGTTTAGGTGACCCCCAGAGGTACTTTTGTTTAGAGTTTTGGTGGTAAGAGGAGCAAACCATTTAAAACATGAAAATCCCAAGAACCAGTTGCCGACACAGAGATTATTACCAAAAGAAGGCGCAATAACCGTAGTGATGTTCCGGGAATTTTTCTCCATAGACAATATAGGGAATCCGTACTCTACTAGTATATCTGCTCAATGTGGGTTACACAGTCATTTTTTTTTTTTCATGTGTGCAAAGAGTACATTCGTGTGTCTAAGTGATTGCTGAGCTTTCTTGTACAACCGGCAGCAAAAGTATCCGAGCACTAGAAAATAATTCTGATGCCAAACAATTACACTTAACACTGTTTTGTTAAATAAATCCTTGTTGAATCATGTTGTTAGACTAAGACCATGACTCGACAGGGTTTATTTAACAAAGCAGTATTAAGTGTACTTTTTCTTAGAGGGATTATTGCTAGTGCTCGGGTACTTTTGCTGGTACACACAATGGTAATGACATGCCTCGTCCTGGACCACTTGTTGGGGTGGACTCTAGACTTCCACAAATTGCTCATTACGTAGCTATCATGTGATATTTAAACTAGGGTGACCAAATGTCCTGAAATTAGGGGGTTAACTAAAGTGACTGTATGTCTCAATTTATTGGGGACAGTCACCACTTTTCGCAGTTTGTCACTATGAACAGGATTCGACAAGAATTTATTTAACAAAACTGTATTAAGCGTACTTTTTTTACATAGGAACTTTTGCTACTGCTCGAATACTTTTGCTGCCGAATGTACAGTCGGTAACAAAAGTATCCGAACATTAGCAAAAATTCCTATATAAAAAAAGTCCTTTTAATACAGTTTTATTAAATAAATCCTTGTCGAATCCTGTTCTTAGACTGGCTAAGAACATGATTCGACAATGATTTATTTAGCAAAACTGTATTAAGTGTACTTTTTTTTATATAGGAATTTTTGCTAGTGTTCGGACACTTTTGTTACCGACAGTACTCTTGCCAGTAGTCAAAAGCAATGTTATTCTGTGAAGATATCTGATTCCACAATACCCATTACCTAATATTCTTTTTCCGAAAATTGGTTTTTTGCATTTTGTTTTCTAGCCCCCTTCCCCCCCCCCCCCCCAAAAAAAAAAAATGCAGTTTATTTTTTATTTGTACAGTCGGTAACAAAAGTGTCCGAACACTAGCAAACATTACGATGTAAAAAATGTACACTTCGTACGGTTTTGTTATATAAATCCTTGTCGAATCCTGTTCTCAGTCAGTGTAAGAACATGGTTCGATAAGGATATATTTAAAAAAACCGTATGAAGTGTACTTTTTTAACATAGGAATTGTTGCTAGTGTTCGGACACTTCTGTTACCGACTGTATTATTATTTTTTATTCAAAAATAAAACGTAAAAAATAAAAATAATTAAACTTTTTTAGAAAATGAGTGCAAATTTAACGGTTGTGAAATTTTCTAAATGTGAAAATGGAATTTAAATAATCATCAATTGTGGAAGCATATTTCCCCACTGAATAACATCACCTGTCGGTGAAGTTTGGTATTATACAGTGGGCAACAAAAGTCTCCGAACACTAGCAAAAATTTCTATATAAAAAAAAGTACATTTAAAACAGTTTTGTTAAATGTTTTTAGACTGACTAAGAACTGGATTCGACAACGATTTATTTAACAAAACTGTATTAAGTGTACATTTTTTACATAGGAATAGTTGCTAGTGTTCGGAGACTTTTGTTACCGACTGTACTAAGAAAAGCAATCAAACTTAAAAAACAAAACTTTTAGAAAGAAGTTGCAATTATTGGCATATCTATATAATGTGCTGTTAGCGCTCAAAAATTGAGATTCCTAATATCTTCATAACATTTTACATGTTTTTTTTTTTTTCAACATTAAGGGGATTGCCCATGGCGCAGCACTAGTGCGACGTAAAACTCATCCAAACAACCGTCAACACTAAGCGGCTCCGGGCCCTGCTCACTCTTCCAATCCCAAAGGGTAGTTTCCTTGTTTGAACAGATTTTACGTTGTACTAGTGCAACGCTGTGGACAATTGGCAACGGTCCGGGACTCATTATAGGGTTGTTCTGAGATATGCCATCCTCTACAAATTAAGTGTATTTTACGTCGCACTAGTGCTGCAGTTAAATAGACTTGGCGTCTTCGACGTTTATCGCCAAACGTGCGGGTACCCTATTCTAGGAATCTGCATCCGCAATTCCCTGCACTAAGCCTAACCTTTAGCGGTCTCAGAGACCGATGTTCCGGTATAAGGGTTAAGTATAGTTTTTAAAATGGCTGTTAGTTTAAGCCCTGCTATAGAAAAGCTTAATTCAAATAACTATCCTGTTTGGTGCAAAGATGTGAAATTTATTCTAATTGAAAAGAATTGTTGGGATATTGTTAATAAAACGGAGAAACTACCGGAGATGGATGAAAAACTTGGTATTACTATTAAAAATGTTGAGGATTTTAAATCCAGAAGTAGAACGGCTTTGGCAACATTGTATTTAAATGTGGCACCAGAGTTTAGAAATATTATTGATAATTGTACATGTCCTGTTGAGGCATGGGAAAAGCTAAAAAAGAATTTTATCTCTGACTCCAGGGCCAGGCACATGCAGCTTTTTTCTGGCTTTTTTCAGTGTGTAATTAATTCCAATGAAACAATAAACTCGTATGTTAATAGACTTTGTAGAATTACAGATCAACTAAGAGACATCGGAAAGGAAATACCAGAAGAATATATCTGCTTCCAGTTGCTGAGACACCTCCCCAAGAAGTTTGAATCAACTATACAGTACATCTTGAGGTGGAAGGATGCCGACTTCAAGTTCAACTCCATTGTGGCAGAATTAACTGCTGAAGAGACAAGGTTACAAGTGCGAGAGGAAGATACTCAGTATAGAGGTAAAAACTTTCCTACTAAAACTTCATTGTCTTGCTACCGATGTGGAAAAGTTGGTCATATGAAAAAGGACTGTAGAGTTAATCTAACTAAATCTAAAAATAGTAAAATTGTTAAATCTGATAAAAATGTTAATGGCTCAGTCGGCCGCGGTAAAAATAAAGTAACCCCTCCTCCATTTCACTATTTGGCTCAATTAAATTACAGTAATTGTAACGACGGTGACGACTGTTGGCTATTCGACACAGCAGCGTCACATCATTTCAGTAAAGATTTAAATTGCTTTGAAAATTATTGTCCTATTGAGGGGGAAGACTTAATTGTCGCGGTAGATGGAGTCAGTGTTCCTATAGATGAGAAAGGTTCTGTTAGATTAAGTTTTAATAATACTGAATATGTTTTTGATGAAGTTTTGTATTCATCTAAATTAAGGAAAAATCTTATATCTGGTTCTAAATTGGATATAAATGGTGCTAATTTTTCTGGTGGTAGGGGCAAGGTGACGGTGTTCAGTAGAACTGGAAAATTTATGTTCACAGCTAAACTTAAAAATGGTATTTATTATGTTTACCCAAAAGTTTTCAAAGGAAATGGGGGGCAGTCTTTGAAGCCAACTATTTCAATGACTAAGGCTAAAGATATTGAATATTGGCATACTTGTTTTGATCATATAAGTCCTGATATCATTGTAAATACTAAATGGACCCTTAAAAGTTGAGGGTAAAAATGGTGAAAGATTTTTTTTGTCTATTATTGATGGGTATTCAAAACGAACTGCTGTATACCCCATTAAAGAAAAGTCACAGGTGTATGAAGTCTTTGAAAAGCATATTACTAGGGCTGAGCATTTCTTAGGTAAAAAACTAAAGTTTATTAGAACTGATAATGGTTCAGAATTCAATAATGAACTTTTTAAAACATATTGTGATAAAAATGGTGTTACCCACGAATTCACAAATACTTTCACACCCGAACAGAATGGTATTTGTGAAAGATTAAATCAAACCATTTTAAATTATGTTCGTGCCATGTTGAAAGATAGTAATTTACCTTTTCGTTTTTGGCCCGAGGCATGTCTCCATTTTTGTTATACATGGAATAGGGTTATACATCGTGGACAACAAAAAACACCTTTTGAACTTTATACGGGGCACAAACCTTCTATAAGGCACCTTAAACCTTTTAGTTTAATCTGTTATGTTGGTGTACCCAAACAAAAGAGATTACATAAACTTGAGTCTAAAGCTAAAAAAGGGATCATTATTGGATATGCTTTAAAAACCAAAGGGTATCGTATCTGGATTGCGGAAGAAGATAAAGTTATTGAGTCATTAAATGTGACTTTTTCAGATCAAATGTATAGTCGCAGTGGAGCTGTGATGGGCACTCCATTAGAAAGCCTGGATTTGTTGTCCGATGAAACGGTTGATTGTAAAGCTTCCGATCCTGTGGAAATTGTGATGCATAATCCCAGTGTTTCTGATGATGATGAGCCATTAGTCCCTGCAGATCCTCCTCAATCTGATATAGTTTGGAATAGGAAAGCTGTACCGAGGAAAATAGGGGATAGAGTGGATATATACTATTACCCTGAAGGTAAAAATACCCGTTTAAGATCCCTTAATGATGTTGAAAAATATTGTGATAGCAATAACATTAAGTTTGATTCTTGTTTGATTTTTCAGGGAAAAAATTGTCTCAAGGTGTAATTAATCAGAAGGTCGATTCCCCAGTCTCCAGTTTTGTGAATAAAGATAAGGAAGTTCATGCATGACTAGATATAGTTGACAATAAATTAAATTAAAGTAAAATTAAGTTTTTGTTAATAGATTGAGGTATTGAGCCCTCCATGGCTCTACCCAACTATTAAGAGCACTTCAAGCTCTAATTGGAAGAAAATGACCATATCAGCCTTCACGCTGACGGTCTCAACAGCTTTCCATGGCAGACAGATCTCAACTGACTTCCGTTCGTCCTCTAGTCGAAAGATGAGCATCAGAGGCAGCGCCATCTGTTGACTGTACAAGGAATGTGTCCCACAAAGCTTTCCACAGAGCTCTGTCATCCTGATGTAAGGTGTCCTCACCATCGAATCAGCCTAGGATACTAAAGGATATCTGCAAAATACAATTAAAAGAAAAAAAACAAAAAAGAGAAACATACATTACAGTAATTATGTACATTAAAAGCATCAAGATCAGTCTTTTTTTTTTTTTCAAAGTTTTGGGATTTTTGACTAGTTAGTAACCCACAATTTCATGTTGTCTGCAGAAGTACTAGTGTGAATAGGACCTTCGTGATCACCTATCTTCTCGACTTCATATCTGTCTTTGGTCTTCACACGTACAACTTTATAGGGACCTAAGAATTTTGGTCTAAGTTTCATGCCAGTTCCAAACTGAGTTCGCTGGATGGCAACTAGATCATTAATTTTATACATAAGGGCTTTCTTTCTCTTCTTGTTGTAACATCTGCGATTTTCTTCTTGAATCTTAAGGATGTTTTTTCTTGCTTCTTCATGAATGGTGGTAAAGTTATCGAGCATGGAATTTATCCTTTCCTCTTCGAGGAGTTCCAGTACTCTCTTATTTTCCTTCCTTCTCATTGCTACACCAGTGAGTAATTCAAAAGGAGTTCTTTTGGAACTTCTTGATATGGTGGAATTAATTGTTCTCTGGACAGCCTCAAAAAACTTGTACCACTTGTTCGGGTCATCTATAGATAATTTGGATAATAGAGGTATGATTGTTCGGTGGAGTCTCTCTATTTGACCGTTTCCTCTTGGGATTCCCGTTGTGATGGTGCCATGTTCGATTCCCTCTGATTCACAGTAATCTGTAAAGTCCTTCGATGTGAACGCAGGTCCACGATCAGATATTATTCTTGCGGGGTTACCAAAAATAGCAGCTTGTTGTTTTAATTTTTGCAAAGTGTCTGGTGAAGAAGTTGATTTCACGGGATATAGCAACGAAAATTTACTAAATCCGTCTATAATGGTAAAAATGTGATTATAATTTTTATTAGTGGTAGACAATGGTATATCTTCTTTCGGAATAGGGTTCAAAAAAACCTTCTTTTTCCTGTTTCTTGTTTATGAGTGTACATTCTACACAACTTTTTACAACATTATCTATACATTTCTTCATATTAGAAAAATAATAGTATCTTTTTACTAACTCTTCAGTTTTATTAACCGAAAAATGTCCTAGGGCATGACATTTCTTTACGACCTCAATTTGCATGGTCTCTGGGACAATTAGTACATCCCTATCTTTCAACACTTTATATAAAATATTATTTTTTAACACATATTCGTCATTTTGGTTCTGTTGTAAAAGAGATTTCATGGTTTTGATAAACTCGTCATTTTCTTGAGCAATAGCAATACGATGAGTGAGAGTGTCAGTAGTTACAGTCATTGCAGGGTGTCGGCTAAGTGCATCTACATGCTGCATCCGTTTACCAGGGCGATGTTCTACTTCATAATTGAATTCCTGTAGCAGGAAAGACCACCTGGCTACCTTAGATGTCAATTCACGTTTATCTAAAGTTTTAGTGAATGCTTGACAGTCAGTATAAATTTTTTAATTTACTGCCTAATAAATAGTTCCTAAATTTTTTAAAGGCCTCGACTATCGCTAACACTTCTAACTCATAACTACAGTATTTTTCTTCTTGTACCGAGGTCTTTTTACTCATATAATGAATAGGATAGTATTGTCCATCGTCATCTTGTTGTAATAAGATAGCACCGAATACTAATTTAGATGCAACACAGGTGTATTAGATAAAAAGTCTTTCAGCTTTTGAAAAGCCAATTTCTGCTCTTTCTCGAATTTAAATGGAGTGGAAGCACGTAATAAGTCATTGAGTGGTCTTGCTATGTTGACATATGAACGAATAAATTTTCTAAAGTAACCCATTAAACCTAAGAAACTCTGCACTTCCCTAGCATTACGGGGTTCTGGGAAATTTTGGACTGCAAGAGTTTTTTCTACTAAGGGTTTAATCGTGCAATTCTCAATTATGTGACCTAAGAAATCGATCTTTCGTTTCAAAAACTGACATTTCTTTAAATTTAACTCTAGACCAAATTTTGATGCCGTTTCTAACATACGTTTTAATTTATCTAACCCTTCATTCTCATCTTTAGATGGAATAATTATATCATCTAAATAAATAATTACAGTACCATCTTTTAATAGGTCTTTAAACACATAATTTACATATCTCTGAAATACTAAGGGACTATTACATAACCAATAGGTTGGTTGGTTGATTAACTTTTATTGGCGCAAGGTCCATATTTGGACATGCTGCGCCACACAAAAATGTAAAAAGATAAAAAGCAGCTTCTGGATGGGTTCACCCATCCAGATTGTCAGTAAAAAAACATATTAAAAATAAGAAACAAAAATACATACAAGATAAAATCAAAAATAATAAAAACAGTGTATACGATAACAAACAGATGTAAAATAGGATGAACATTGTAAACAATAAAATCAGATGTCAAAGTAAAAACCAGCCTCCTTCAAAAAATTTGTCAAGTGATAATGAGGATTTGCACCTAAAAGGCTTGTCAGATTGGGTGAAGATGAATTAAAATGATGTCGATATAGATGACGAAGGCAAGGGCAGTCGGTGAGAATATGGCGAATGGTTAGTGCACTATAATGACATTTCGGACAATCAGGTTGTTGTTCCCCAAGCAATAAATATTTATGTGTGAGTCTTGAATGCCCGATTCTTAGTCTAGTAATAATGACATCACATTTTCTGGGGGTGAGTGTAGGCCAGATTAAAATTTCAGGTTTTATTTCTTGCAATTTGTTATTCGATGGTTATTCCACTCCCTTTGCCAAATATTTTTAAAATAGGTTTTAAGTGTGTGCTTCATGTCATCGTATGGAACAGGACAGTTTAAAAGAATAGAAGCCTGCCTTGTGGCTTTGTCTGCTGCTTCATTGCCTTTGATGCCAACATGACCAGGAACCCAGCAAAACAAGATGTTAAATCCCTTTTTCAGAAGGTCGTTGTAAGTTTTTAAAATTGAAGTGAAGGATGGATTACAAGAGGTAGATGAAAGAGAATCAAGAACACTCTTTGAGTCTGTATATATAATGAATTTGCGATTTGGATGAGATGAAATAAAATTAAGGGCAACCTCAATAGCTAAAAACTCTGCAGAGAAAATGGAAAAGGAGTTAGGCAGTTGATAGCTAAAAGTGGTGTTACCAATGACAACACCACAGCCGACTTTACTAGTGGTCTTTGATCCGTCAGTAAAAATATCGACGTAGTCCTTATAATGGGAGCGATGAGATAAGTAAAGGGACTGAAAAATAGAAGCATCTGTGTTAGATTTGTCAAACCCATTGAATGGATGAAGACAAGAAATAACCTGGAAATTCCAAGGTGTCATGTTTAAAAGAGACCGAGGACGAACTTTTGTATGAATATGAGAGGTACCAGCAAGAAAGTTCTTAATTCTAAGAGTGAAATGTGGGATGCAAGATGGGCGATTCACATAAAGATTATGATCGTTACTATTTAAAAGTGAATGAAGTGGATGATTAGGATGTGAGAGGATGCGAAAGTACAATTCACATGAAAGTCTTTGTCTGATGTCAGTGAGAGAAGGCTCCACACAGTCAGCATATAAACTAAAGACGGGAGTAGTACGGAAGGCTCCTGAACAAATTCTTAGTGCACTATGATGCGTTGTGTCAAGTCTCTTCAGGTAAGAGTCGGGTGCTGATCCATAAACATGGCAGGCATAATCAATTTCAGACCGAATAGCAGCTCTATATATTTTCAGGAGAGATGGACGATCGGCACCCCAAGAAGTATTAGAAAGGACTTTTAGAATATTAAGAGCTTTGTCACATTTAATTCTTAAGTGCAAAATATGTGGTTTAAAATTCAATTTACTGTCAAAAATAACACCCAAAAAGCGAGCAGTGTCAACAACTGAAATTGGCCTGTTGTTCATAAAAATTTCTGGGTCAGGATGAAGCCCTCGTTTGCGGCAAAAATGCACACACTGTGTTTTGTCAGTAGAAAATGTAAAACCGTTTTTGTTTGTCCAGTTGATGATATTCTTGATGGCAAGTTGCAATTGGCGTTCAATGAAACGCATGTCATTCCCCTGGCAAGAAATTTGCAGGTCGTCAACATATAAACTTCCATTTACAGATTGTGGTAATTGTTTTAGTATATCATTTATTTTCAAAGAAAAAAGTGTGACGCTCAGAACACTGCCTTGAGGCACACCCTCCTCCTGCAAATAGAAATCTGAATAAACTGATCCTATTCGAACCCTGAAGCGTCTGACTCTTAAGAAGTTTTGAATGAAAATGGGGAGATTTCCTCGAAAGTCCAGATTAAAAAGATCTTTTAAAACACCAAAGCGCCATGTTTTGTCGTAAGCTTTTTCTATATCGAAAAAAATTGACACCAAATGGTTACGTCTCACATTAGCTTTGCGGATATTTGTCTCTAATAATAAAATATTGTCAATTGTAGAACGGCCCTGTCGAAAACCACTTTGCCATGGAGAAATCAAATTATTTCTTTCGAGAATAAAAACTAATCTAGTATTTACCATTTTTTCAAGTAGTTTACATAGACAGCTTGTAAGAGCAATGGGCCTGTAATTTTTTGGGTCAGTAGCATCTTTGCCTGGCTTAGGAAAAGGAATAACAATAGCATCGTGCCAAGCAACAGGGAATATATTTTCAGTCCAGATTCTATTGTAAAGGTGAAGGAGATTTTTAAGAGACTGTTTAGATAAATGTTTAATCATAATGTAGGTAACACCATCGGGTCCGGGAGCAGAGTTATGGCAATGTTTCAAACTATTTTTTAATTCATTTTCTGTAAAAGGTCTATTGTAGTCTGGTGAAGAGCGGGAGTGAAAATTGATTGATGATCGTTCAGAATTACGTTTATGAGACAAAAAAGGTTCGGAATATGAATTAGAGCTGGAGATATGAGATAAAGTTTTACCAATGGTGTTTGCAATATTTTTAGTAGAAGTTATAGTTTGGCCATTATCTTTTAAAAATGAAATACTTTGATTAGAATATATTCCCATTGCTTTCTTGACACGATGCCAAAGCTGTTTACTGCTTACATTGGAGGTAATGCTGGACACATATTTAATCCAGGAATTTTTTTGGGAAATTCTGCGGATTCTTCGTGCGGCTGCCCTTGCTTTTTTGAATGCGATATAGTTAGCAGTAGTCGGGTACCTCCTAAAAATTCCCCAAGCTTTTTGTTGCTGTCTTTTTGCATTATTGCATTCATCATTCCACCATGGCTTTGAATGTTTACTGAGACGTCCAGAGGATTTTGGAATAGTAATATCAGCTGCATTCATAATACTGTTTGTGACATCAGTGATTGCTCTGTTGATATCACCCTCAGTCATTTCGTATGTGATAGTTGCATTTATAGTGAAAATAGCCCAGTTGGCCTTGTCATAAATATAATGTGGATTTGTAGGATGATGATCATTAAAATTATAAAAAGATAAAAATAGAGGAAAATGGTCACTATTATGAAGGTCGTTACTAACAAAGAAATTAAAATATGGATAAAGAATAGGAGAGCAAATGGCCAGGTCTATTGCATGAAAAGTTCTAGAAGGTTCATGAAAATATGTATTTTCACCATTATTTAAAATACATAAATTATGGTCAGTAATTAGGTCTTCAATGATTTGTCCCCGAGGATTAACATCAGGACTACCCCAAAGTAGATTGTGTCCGTTGAAATCACCAAGAATTACAAAAGGTGTTGGAAGTTGCAAAAGAAGCCTATTGAGGTCACATTGTCGAACAGTCATATTTGGCGGCAAATAAACAGTGCAGATGGTGATAAGGATGTGTATATGGATCTGAACAGCAATGGCCTGGATGTCTGTATTTAATATATTAGAGTGTGGAACATTATTAGAAATTAAAAGAGCAACACCACCTGTAGCTCTGTCAGAATGTGTAAAATCTTTTCTAAAACACTGATAGCCACGGATTTTAACATTATCCTTTTGTCTTAAGTACGTTTCTTGAGAGGCGAAGCAGATAGGTTGATGATCAGAGATAATATCTCTGATTTCATCTCGTTTATTCATAAAACCTCGGCAATTCCATGAAATGAAATTAGTCATGATTTTTTTTTTTTTTTAGATTATAACATCCACGTCATTGTCCTCTGATGCAGTAGACATACCATCCTCCCCATCAGAAGGATGAAGGCTGATCGTATCATCTTGTTTTTTAGGGTTAACATTATTATTTTTATTTGGAGTCGAAGTGGGCAATTTTGTTAGTTTCTTTTTTTTTAATGATATTGAGTCGAGAGGGTGAGTTAGAATGTCTAAGAGAGGTAGAATTATGACTTTTGCCAGACAAGAAGCTTTTAGCAGTTTGTGGAATTTTCTTTAAATTTCTTGATTTTGATGAAGAGGACTGTGAAGAGTTAGAAGCGTGATTTGGTTTGGATTGTAAGTTTTGAGAATTGTTTAACGTAGTTTCGATTGGAGAGCTAGTATTCAGGAGAGTGTCTGTTTGGATTGCAATAGATTGATAAGTTTTTTTGGTTACTATGGCAGCAGCATATGATTTTCCTATGGTAGGGGTTCGTGATTCTACAATTTTCCTCGCTTCGGGATATGATATATTTTGTTTTGTTTTTACAGTTTGAATTTCCTTTTCAGTTCTCCATTTTTCACAGGACTTTGAGTAAGATGGGTGATCTTTTTTACAATTAACACAACAGGTTGGGGCTTCGCAATTTTCACTGTCATGGCCAATGGCACTACAACGAGCACATGTTTGTTTTCCACGGCATGAAGTCTTAGAATGGCCAAACCGTTGGCAATTGAAGCAGCGTAGCGGATTTGGAATGTATTGTCTGATTGGGCATTCAAGGTAACCAGCCTTTATCGAGCGTGGTAGATTAGGAGAGTCTATTGTTAGAATAATGTGTTTTGTTGGGATGGGCTTGTTGTCACGAAAAATGGAAATACGTTTCACTGCAATTACTTTTTGGTCTTTAAGGTTGTCTAGAATTTCAGCCTCTGGGATAAATTGAAGATCTGATTCTGATATGACACCACGGCAAATATTCAATGTTCTATGTGGACTAACAGTAACAGGTATGTCTGCGAATCGGGTACATTTCTTGAGATTATTAGCTTGTTTCTGACTTTCTACCTCAACCAATAACTCACCTGATTTTAATTTCTTTACGGATTTTGGATCACCCATGATAGATTGTAGCGCCTTTTGGATCAAAAATGGAGATGTTCGCAAGAAATCTCCTTCATTCCTCTTTAGCACAAAAAATCTTGCCTCGGAATTGAGGAATACATTATTTTCATTAAGGGTGGAAGAAAACTCTTCCATTCTTTCCGCCCAAGATTTCACATTTGAATTTCCAATAGCTTGGCCCGAGCCAGACGCATTTTTCGAAATACCAATATTTGTCGCCATAATAAGAGAAAAAAGGAAAAAGGGGTGAGTGTTTCTTCCAACACACAAACGCAAAGGGTTTTTAAGAATCCTCTCTGGGACACCCATAACCACTCACCAGCTACCAGGTCGCCGACCCAGTTCAGGCATCACATGTGGTAGTCGTGTTAGTCCGGTGTTTCTCGTTCGAGTAGTCACCGTTGTCTCACCTTCACCAAGGGCACCAGTCTCCCAGTGTGATCCCAAGGCTAGACTACCGTGGCACCTTCACCAAAATCATTGCCCCAATAGCCAGCGCCACATCAACACCTGACTTAACTTGGTTAATGGATTATTAGTTAGTATATTTATTTTTTGTTGCCTTTTATTTAATTTTATTTTTTTTTTTACAGTTTTTCTATTTTTTTAATAACAACCAACACAGAAAAAGAAGGGGTGAGTCAGAACACAACAAAAGTATATTAGTATAACAAGGTGAGTGGTAGAATTTTTTTTTTTTCTTTTCAAAAATTTTTTAATTTTTTTGGTTTTTTTTTTTTTTTTTTTAACAACAAAACAATGGACCAAGGACTTATTGGAAATGAAAAATAAAAGACAATCCAAAAGAAACAAACAAACAAACAAAGCAAAAAAAAAAAAAAAAAAAAAAAAAAAAAACATACCAAGAACTTATTGGCAGTGGAAAAAAAGGTAAACAACCCAAAAGTGGAAAAAATAAAGGAAAAAAACAAGAAGAAAAAAAAACAAGAAGAAGAAAGATCACTCGGGCCCGGGGTGCGTGACTCCCCCTGAATACCTGATGAAGGTACCCCCCTGGGGACATAACCAATAGGAAACTTTTAGAAACTTTTACTGGGCATTATCGGTCACAAAAGCTGTATATTTCCTGCTTTTTTTCCTCTACATCAACTTGTAAAAACGCATTCTTTAAATCTAGTGTCGAAAAGACTTTACCCTCCCCTAATCTATCAAATAAATCCTCAATATTTGGCAACGGGTATTTATCTTTAATGATTTTCTTATTTAAAACACGATAATCACAGCATAACCTTATTCCTCCATCTTTTTTCCTACACACCACTATTGGCGAAGCGCAATTTGACGTACTTTCTCTAATTATACCATGTTTTAACCACTGGTCAATTTGTTTATCGACTTCTGATTTCTCTACAAATGACAATCTGTGAGAACGTAAACATACTGGTGTATCATTAGATAAAATAATGGACATTTTTAAATCAGTACATTTTGTTTTAACTGGCTTATAATTTTTTACTAACTTGCTTAATCTCTCTTTTAACGACTTATCTAAAATGTGACTGACATCGAATTTTGTTTCTTCTGAATAGTAGCACACATTTGAAAAAATAGAATCTATCTCATTTTCCCTTCGATTGAATAAAGAAAAAGAACACTCACTTGCTTCATCGAGATCGTTTTCCCCCAAACTTAGAAAACAATTTTCTCCCCTTTCGTCGGTGGAACTCGAAACATCTGTCTCCTCTTTATTTTGTTATTTCAGAATATGAAAGATATTACCGGGCAGAATTACGTCACATGACAAATTGTTGCATAAAGCACCGATTACATTTACTGAATCATGATTAGGTAAAGATATTTTAAATTCAGTTAGATTTGCATCTTTCTTTTCATTAAGACAGCTAACTAGTGTGGTTGAAGAAATAACATTTTTAGTCTGTGGAATGCTGTTTTTATTTACAACTAAAATTGAAGAACCTGAATCTCTTAACCCTTTAAGTGGAATATCATCCACTAAAATATCAACATATTCAAGCTCATTAACAATTAGGTTAATTGGACTTGTTTCGGATTGAACTACTGAATTCGTTGGCAAATTTTCACGGAATTCTTTTCTTTCTGCAACACGTTTAGGACAGACTCTAGCGAAATGAAATGTTTTACCTTTTGCACCACAAATGTAACACATTCTTTTCGTGACTTTGATTAGGCATCGAATTTCTTATTATGGGATCTTTATTATTATACTGTGCCTTTCAAAAAGGACTTTCGTTTCACGTATGATTAGTTTCAATTAACGATTTCCCTCTAGAAGAGTAGAATAAATCACACTCTCAACCTAATTTGTTCGGTTTAAACCAATTTTGACCTTCTCGAACACTGATATGTTCCTTAGTTCTAGAATCCAATGTTTCATATAACTTATCAGAAACTATAAGATCACACAATTGCTTAACATCGTTAACTCCTCTCAATCTACAATAGTAATCAAAAGAAGCGCTTAGACGAGAAGCAAACTGGACATGGGATTCTGACGGATTCCGCAGCGCATTTTAAAAATTACTCAAACATTCACGCAGCGTTGGTCGAAATTGTCTTAAAATTAATTCCTTAACTTTTTCATAATCGTTAATTTCTTCGGTGGTTACGTACGCAAGAACCTGATTGCATTTATCTCCTAATAAATTAATCAATATTTCCGATTTAAATTTAGACTGTACATTTTTAGAAATGAATGCTTTTCCAAGGGATTGAAAAAATAAGTGCAAAGCTTCCGGTTTCTCAGGTACTGAAATGGTTCATGTTCTTATGCTTCTAATTAAATTCTCTAAGCATTGTGAAGTAGTTTCCGAATTTGGTTGCTCTGCATTATTACTAGAATTATTTGCTGCATCCTGTAACTTTAAATTTTGAAGCTCAATTTCTTTTTCTAACTGGGATAATTTAATTCTTTCTATCTCAATTTTGGTTTGTTCTTCTAAAGATTTCAACTTTTGCTCTTCTACTAACATTTTAATAACGCCTCTAACAAATTCTAAATCATTTTTATAAGTGTCAGAACTCTCAATTATAGTTTTGATTTCAAATACCTTAGCTTCTGCCAGAACAGTTAGGCCTAATTCTTCAGCAATTGTTTTTAAATCGGCCTTTCTAATACCTTGTAACACGTTTTGGACCATTATAACTCCAAATAACTACTTATACCAAAACATATTTCTACCAAATTAATATCATACTTAAATAGAAACAAAACAATATGAGAACATTTTTCTTAAAAGTGATTCTATGTTTTTTGTTCTCAAATCAAAATGATCATGATTTTTAAATAAGAACATTCAGAACAATTTATTTTACTCAACAGAATATTTAGAACAACTTATATATTTCTCAGTTATTATTATACACACATAATGTCACCATTATTGTTATCTATTTAATAACTGTTATCACTTTCGTTTTAAAATAATATTGTTATAATATTGTTAAAATAATATTGCAAACAATAATAAGCAAAATTATTATTATACACACATAATGTCACCATTATTGTTATCTATTTAATAACTGTTATCACTTTCGTTTTAAAATAATATTGTTATAATATTGTTAAAATAATATTGCAAACAATAATAAGCAAAATTATAAAAGATTATTCAGAATCATATTTTTTAATCATAACTATTACTTCTATTCATTCTTCTCAAGTGATATTTTTATTTCATCTTAAACATACAAAATGAAAACAGAACTGTTGTTCTTAAAACATTTTTCATCAATTTCTAATTCAAAGTTGTACTGCTAAATTCTTCATGCTTCATTTTATGCATTACTCATTATCATCTAACAGAATGATAAATATATAAAAGTTACCTTTTATAACTTGTTGGTGTTAATAACATCGCAGAAGAGTCCCCACTTGTAGAATCTTGGCTGGGCGGCTAGGGGTGGGGCAATGATGAGATGCAACTTAGATAACTAAACATTTATTGAAGACACGTACAACACAAAATACACAAAGAGAATATGATAATATCCATTATTGACCAACTGCTGGTTTGAGGCTTAACACATAGAACTAAGAAGTTCACTTCATCAGAATAACTATCACAAAGTAACATATGAGCACTTACTCGCTCTTATAATTCACAATAGTACCTATGCGCACTATTTTAAATATGTGAGATTGAGGTATTGAGCCCTCCATGGCTCTACCCAACTATTAAGAGCACTTCAAGCTCTAATTGGAAGAAAATGACTATATCAGCCTTCGTGCTGACTGTCTCAACAGCTTTCCATGGCAGACAGATCTCAACTGACTTCCGTTCGTCCTCTCGTCGAAAGATGAGCATCAGATGCAGCGCCATCTGTTGACTGTACAAGGAATGCATCCCACAAAGCTTTCCACATAACTTCCCACACATATATTTTGAAGGCACTAAATATTGTATAGTAACAATCACTTTGTGACAAGAGAAAATCCCAAAATATTTATACTGACCTATATTTCAAAAAATTAAGTGTTTCTGGTCAGATATTTCAAAAATTTTAAGGCTGTCTCTTCTAGAGGGAAAAAGAAAAAAAAAAAAAAATGTATTATTGAAAACAGCTTGTTTTTGTAGTGAAGGGGATGTACAAGTACCAAACAATGACTAAAATTTTTTTGTAAAATATTTAATATTCACAGAAGTAACATTTGTCCCGAATACTTAGAAAAATATCCTGAAATGTCTGTAAATATGTGTCCTAATATTCCTGAATTTTTACAAATTATTTTCAGGCAGAATTGCTCGGGAAAGAAATTTAATTTAGAAATTCCTTAATTCATTTTAGTTAATTTGGAGTGGAAGGCTGATTTTTATACGAATTATGTGAAAAATACCAGAGCCGGGAATCGAACCCGGGCCTTCCGTTTAAGAGGACTCTCTACCTATCGTCTTCGAAAGACGAAGCCTGTGTTATTCTATGGGAAATTTTGCCCCATTATAATTCATTAACTAATACATATTTTTAAATTTCGTTTTCACTTTCCAAAAATTCACAACTATTAAACAATTTATCGCTTTCTAAAAATAGATTTTTTTTTTATTTTCAAGATTTCATTTTTAAGCTCAAAAATGAAAAATTTCACATTGTGAAAATTTGCATTTTACAACCTCAAAATAAAATATTAAAAACTTTTAAAAATAATTTAAAAAAGCGATAAGTTTCTTAATGTGAAAATAGAATTTAAAAATATATATTAGTTAACAGGTTATAATGGGGCGAAACTCTCTGTAGAATAACATTGGCTCTGGCTTCTGGGGACAATAAGTGGAGAGGCCTCTTAACGCGTGGATGCTCTACCACTGAGCTACCCTGGGTGATAACAAGCTAGACATTTCTCACATAATATTCATTGGCAAAACCACCGAGTCTGCAAACACAGCTGTATCAAGTGACAATATTAATCGTGGCACAACTCCAATAGACCACGAAAGTCTAATTTAGAAATTCTAAATTAGAATATTGCAAATAAAAACACGGTGAACAAAGACACATTTTTTAACTGTTACAAATAAATTTTAATTCAAACAAATACATACTAGTTAATAAATAACACAATTTCACTTTAATATCAAATTATTATATATACATAAGAAAATCACTGAATATTAAAATAATATGTATGCATAAAACAATGAATATAAAAAATTATTTGTTAAATTTCGATAGCATCATTTCATATGTAGTTTGCTGCAAAAACATTCCTTCCTACATATGCAAAAATATATACATATAATCAGCTTGTATATATTTGCAATACATTAATTTTTCAACAATATGAAAGAAAGGATAAAAAAAGGTTATAATTTTTATTCACATTAAAATAAATAAAATGTAATTTACCTTTAAGTAATTTTTATTCTCAATTAAGTGCCTTTAGTCATTAATTTGTTAATAATATAAAATGTCAATCAAAAATTAAATTACACAATCTATAATAATAAAATATCTGCCTTATTTCTGACAAAACTTTAAACTCGCAACAATTGTTTCGGGTTGAAACAGCACGTGACCCTTCATTAGGCGAACAAGTAGGCACAAGTACAGCAGTAAAATCGGTAACTGCTGTACTCATGCCTACTTTGTTCACCTGACGAAGGGTTGTGTGCTCTTTCGACCCAAAACAATTGTTGTGAAGTTTATTGCATTTTATGGAGTTTTTCCAAAATTTTGTAAGTAATAATTTAAAATGACAGCTCTGTGGTGCTTCCTTATTAAGATATCTGTCTGTCTTAGCATCTATACGTTCAGCCCCACAAGCGTCTTCCACATCAAGACTCCGAAAACGGATTCGCGCAACTTCTCGCGCATGTACATCTGCCCATCCCTTTTGCACACTAAGTCATGGATTTTCTGTTTACCATCGAAACACCAGAACGGGGCGATCGGGGAAGTTCATTTCGCCCTTTGCTTTTGCTCTGGTTACGTCGAATTTTATACATTAAATTTATATCTATTTGCATCGTAGAATCATGTTTTCGAAAATGCAAAAACAAAGGCCCTTTTCAGGGCCAAGTACTTCTGCTCAATCAGAAACATTTCAGTCTATGTATTTCAATCAAAATCTGAATAAAAATTCAGAGGTTTTGGTTTCTGCACAAGGAGATGCAGGACCAAGTACTTCTGATCAATCAGAAGTCTTTCAAATTGATAATTTAAATAAAAATTTGGAAATTGCCGAAAGTCCCATGATTTTGGTACCGACTTCTGTTTATCAGAAGTTTTTGATATTGGTATTAATCCAAATTTAAATGAAAAATCTGAAAGTCCAGCAATTTCAGTTGCTAGACTATGTTCAAGGCCAAGTACTTCTACGTACTTTGAAGGCCAAGTAAATTTGAACAGTCAGATTATAAATGATAATGTCAATAATCAATAAATGCCAGATAAATTCTGATGATGTGTGTATGACCAATGTGAGTGATTGTGATTTTGAGTTGTCTTGTGGTGAATGCAAGTTAAATTTCACTACTAAATTTAATTTAAAACAGCATACACAAAAATATCATCCTTATAATGCTTCCTTAATAAAATCATTATATAAAAAAAGCCATACTGCAACTAATACTTATGTTTGTCCCTTATGCAAAAAGAATATAAAAAAACAAGACATGCCATTGCATTATAAAAATGTCCATGATATTGAGATGGATTATGATGAATTGAATTTTGATTCATAGAATGATTTTTTACTTTGGTAGGATGATATTGAGCATAAAACTAAATCCAAATATGTTACATATGGAGCTAAGCATACTAATTTTAATGAAGTGTTTACTAGTCAGTATTTTAGATGCCACAGGTCAGGGAATTATGTTTCTAAAGGTAAAGGACATCATTACTTAAAATTAACTGGCAGTAATAAAATTAATGCATATTGTCCTGCCTTTTTAAAAGTATCTGAATTTACAAATGACAAATGCTCAGTACTGTATCAAAAAATTCATATTCTCCACCATAATGATATAGCTCATATATTTTTAACTGATAATGAAAGAAAACATATTGCTTCCAAAATTCCTCTTGATGATATTTTAGATAACATCAGAAATTCAATATCGCATGATGGCTTGAACGAATACATTTAGTAACAAAAAAGGATCTGCATAACATAGAAAAGAGTTTTAAACTTTCTTCTCATTCCGTAAAACACAGTAATGATGCAGTCAATGTAGGTATGTGGGTACATGAAATGCGAATTCAGATAATTCATGCATTTTATTTTATAAGTCTCAGGGGGTAAAAGACACCACTTATTTATGCCTTAATGAAAATGATTTTGCTTTAATAATTATGACTGAAGTTCAAGGGGAGATGTTAAAAAATTTGGTTCAGATTGTATATGCATTGACGGTACACACGGTATGAATGGTTATGGATTTGAGCTTATTACAATATTAGTTATAAATGAATTGCGCCAAGGATTTCTTCGTGCATTTTTAATATCAAATCGCAGTGATCAGTCAGTGTTGTCCATATTTTTTTCATGTATAAAATCAAAAATTGGGAACATTAAACCTAAAGTATTCATGTCTGATATGGCTGAATCATTTTTCAATGCTTGGTGTTTAGTGATGGGTATGCCAGAAATGAGACTTTTTTGTGCATGGCATGTCGATTGAGCTTGGCAGAATTTTTTTTTTTTTAATTAAAGGGGCAGAAAAACAAACAAATGGATATAAAATCTTGCGAGCACTTTTAGAAGAAAGAGATAGAGAAACATTTAATAATTTGCTTGGGGCAGCAATACAGATTTTTAAGGATGATCCTGATACAATTAATTTCGGAAATTATTTTGAGACATATTATTCACAAAATGTATCCACTTGGGCTTATTGTTTCAGGCTTCATGGTGGTATTAATACCAACATGCACTTGGAACGAATGCATAGAGCCTTAAAATATATCTATCTTCATGGGGAAAATGTTAAACGGTTAGATAAGGCCATAAATAGTATTATGAGATTTGTAAGAGATAAAATAGTGGAGCGATTAATTACTGCTAATAAAGGGAAAATTACTAGTAAAATTAGAGATATCAGAAACAGACATAAAACAAGTGAAACATTATCCTCTGAAATTATTACTAATGAAAATGGATGGTCAATTTTATCATCAAACAAAACAGAAATATATGAAATTCAGGAAAATATCAAAGATTGTTCATGCCAATTAAAATGCACGGACTGTAACATATGTATACACAAATATATATGCAGTTGTATGGATTCATCAATCAAATATAATTTATGCAAATACATTCATTATTTGCAAAATTACATTAGAAATTCCTCTTCCCATACAACTGCTTCTACTACCAATGAGTCTGCCCTTGTAATTGATGAAAATGAATTGATTCTACACGAAATAGCACAGACAGCCCCCAATAAATCTCAGCCCATCACACTTGAAAACAAAATATCAGAGTTAGAACAAAAATGGCAAAAGATACGGCTATCATTAACTTCTTTGGAAAAATGCAAAATACTTGATAAAATTTTAACATCCATACCACTACAATTAGAAGCTGTTGAGACATTACAAAATTCCCAAGTATTTCAAACTTTAAATGACAACATACTCCCAAATAAAAATATTGTGCCACAAAGAATTTTAAATATAAAAAAAAGAGAAAAGTAATGAAAAGTACTTATGAATCTTCTGATGGGAATGCAGAAAAAACTATCTTAAATATAATTATTGATAATAAAAACATTCCTAAAATCCTCCCGAATAAAACTTAAATGAATTTTCTTTTCTTTATAGAGTCCAATTTTTGAAAGAAAGTATATTTCACGATGTGGTATTGAGTGCTTCCTTACCAATAACTATGTTAATCTTACAGGTTGGCTGATCAGAAATATATAAAATACAATCACTAAAATAACCTTATTGACATTTAAAATCATATATATTTAAGAAAAACATAAGCCCTAATTACTTCAAAGAATCATGTTTGTTGATGATATATACAGATATTTGTAAGTTTTATAGATCTATCGATGGAATTTTTTTTTTTTGCTAAATTAGTGAGCACATTGTCTGCTTTCCTCACAGAAATCTAGACAATACATTAATATCTCAATTTTGCTATACATTTATTCTAAAATACACCAAATTCGATAACACAGCAATTATTATCTATATTTTGTGAGCTTTGTGCACATAATCTTCCTCTTCTGCCTCCCCTTTAAAAAAGCTATACATTAACTATGTGTATGTAAATCGACATTTATAATTAGAATCTCTATCTAGACATTTTTTTACGAACAAGTTTCAATTCTTAAAGCACATTTTAAATTCTTTCTAAAAAATCACTGGGTGCACCAATTTTGATGTACATGAATGTACAATAACAATGTTGTGACCAATATATTTTTTTTTTAATTTTTAATATTTTGGTGAAAAAATTGAGAACAGAATCCAATCCCGAAACCTATACTGCAGAGATTATCCGAACTAGGGTCTGTCCTGACGTGTTCGGATAATCAACGCTCTACTGTATTAGAAAAATTATTTAAACATTTTGGAAAGAGAAAACAAAAGTAATAAATAAACAATAGCGTTTCACATACCTGCATTTCAATAGAAAATCCACATGTCACATTCATATGAGGCCTAATTTCATTACATAAATCCCAAACAGCACACTTGCTGAGACGAAAATTTTTCATAAAATCTGTATCACAGAACTGAAATGGATCATTTCGATCCACCAGTGTCCATTGAATTCTATTAATTAACGCTAATCTCTGTCTTAAAATTCTTTGCACAGCAATAAAATCTGCCATGTTGTCGTTTATGACAGCTCTTTAGCTGCCGCAAAAATCGGTCACGTGACATACACATTTTTCGGGAGACATGCGAGTGCCAAGTCTGTGTGTGTTTGAAAAGAATCGCTTTCTCTCGCCTCCCACAAATTAACGGGAGAAGGGGATTTGCGGGAGCTGCGTGTTTGACAAGAATACAGCCAAATGTGTCTACCATTCAGAAAATGTTAATCGACGACAATCGCTGTTCTTACCATATGATACAGAAGAAACTTAACATTGGATCCGCTGCAATACATAAAATTATTCATGAAGAATTGCATATGAAAAAATTAGTTTGTTGTTGGGTTCCCATAATTTAACTGAGTATCAAAAACAACAGCATGTCAGAATCAGCAAAGAAACCCTTAAATTACTTAATGATGGTGGCCACCGCATTATTTCTAAAATAATAACTGGTGATGAAACTTACATACCATTTTTTGATGTTCCAACATACCAAGAAAGCAAAGTGTGGGTGATTGAAGATGATCCCAAACCCACAATGGGGAAAAGACAACGTGCCATGAAAAAAGTAATGTGTGCCGTTTTCTTTAGAAGTACAGGATTGGTCAAAGCTATCAAGCTGCAAGGACAGAAGACAGTCACAGCTAACTGGTACACTACTGAATGTCTTCCAGAAATTCTTAAAGAAGTGAATGTTAAAGGACTCATTCTCCACCATGATAATGCATCTTCTCATTCATCAGGATTAACAGTCATGCATCAAGGTACTGGAAAATCCACCCTATACACTTGATCTAGGTATGTGTGACTTTTGGTTATTTTTTATTCTGAAAAAGAACTTGCGTGGGCATCGTTTTAATTCTGAAGATGAGATTGATGAGGCTATGAATGCATTTTTTTTATCGATTCCAAGAAATGAGTGGTTAGAGGCATTTAATCTTTGGAAAATTCGCCTACAGATGTGTATTCATGCTGGAGGAGACTACTTTGAACACACCTAAATTTTAGTAAGTTTAACATTAATTACCTAGGTGTATCTCAAAAATTTCAGAGTGACCCTCGTATTTGTACAATTGATGATATTGTTGATGTGGCAAGTTGTAATTGGCATTCAATGAAATGAATGCCATTTCCCTGGCAAGATGACTAGTTGGTTGGTTGGTTTTTTTGGTTGTGCAAGAATCAAAATTTGATATACTGCGCTAAACTTTACTAGAGTCTAAATAAAAAATAAGAACAGTAAAAGATGTATATATAAATAAAGATATATATGATAAAAAATAGGGTATACAGTGTATAAAAATAAAACAGGATGGAAAAAGCTATAAACAGTGTATATAATTGAAACGAGATGTAGAAAATGACAGTGTAAATAACAAAATCAGATATGACAAATGATAAAGAAACAAATAACAAAATCATATACCATAGTAAAAACCTGCCTCTTTTAAAAAGTGTGTTAATTGATGATGAGGATTAGTACCCACAAGGAATGGTAAGTACACTAAAATGACATCTGGGTCATGTAGGCTTCTGTTGTCCTAATCCGTGAGATAAACTTATTTTTCTTTTCTTGTTAAAAATTTTTTGAACAACGTTGCAGGATTTCATAATGTATGGAAAAGATTTATTAAAGTTATGTTTTAATGGAAGTTAAACTAAAAATTAAGCATCTTGTAAACTACTTTGAAGCCATGATGGAAATTAAGTATTATGTGGATTAAAGTTGTTGTGAAAGTACACAATTTTTATGTTTTCTTTAATAAACTAAAAGTTTTATTTTAAAGACAGCTCTGTTTTTATTGAGTTTTAATATTACCACTCTGTGAAACCTCATATTTTGAAATTCAGTTTGAAGATAAAATTTGAGTAACTATGACAATGGCTTCACAAGATACCATAATTTTGAATAGAGATAATTATAGAAGTTGGGTACTTTTTATTACCCGAATTTTGGAAACTGAGGGTCTTTTTGCATGGGTAAATGAAGGTGAATGGCCTGATATAGAAAAAGCTACACCTATTGATAAATTTAAAATTAATCAATCTAAGCAGAGAGCTGCTTGGTATTCTAAAAACTCATGTTTCACCAGATGTAGAGTTAATTATTGGTCACCTAAATAATCCAGCCGAAATCTGGAAAGTTCTTAAAAGTAATTTAGAGGTGTCAGGTAGAGCATATAAACAAACATGTTTTAATGAGTATAGGAATGTAAAATTGCAACCTGAAGAAAATATACCAACATTTTTGGCTCAATTTGAGGAGTTGTATAAAAGGTTGCAAGATTCGGGTGAAGAACTAATTGAAAATCTTACATGTTATCAGCTCTTTGTCAGCTTACCTGAAGATTATGACTATTTGGCAAAAGAATTTAATAACCTTCCAGATGATAAATTTAAATTTGAGTATATAAAAGGTGAAATTTTAAGTGAAGTATGGAGAAATGTGATCGACAAAAAGATGAAAGTTTTTCAGTTATTAAAATTACTGATAATTCTAGTTCATTTAATACTCCTATAGTTTACTGTAAATCTTGTGGTAAGAAGGGACGCAATTAAGCAAGGGACGCATTTAAGCAAGTTTTGTAAGGATAGAGTTAATGCTGAAACAAAAATAAATACAGAAACTAGCAGCATTTATGTTACAGAATTTGATAATGATTGTTATGCTAGTGAAACAGTTTCCCCAAGTTGGGAATGGGTATTTAGACTCTGCTTCGACTTCTCATGTTTGTCAAAACAAAAACTTTTTCACATCACTGAAAAATGCTCCACCGGGATCTATAATATGAATGGGGACAACCCCTCATCTGGTAAAAGGAATAGGTAACTTGTCTTTCAAGATTAGAGAAGAGAGTAAAATTACCACTTACTTTTTCTCTGCATAGTGAAGGAGAAATCCCAGAATCAGAAAGTGGAGAACCATTGTCCTCCAAAATGTTGACCCCAGCAGAATTAGAAGATAAAGTTTCCCATGAAGTGAAAATTCAAACAGTAGATGAGTTTCAATATTGCCACTATTGAGTTTATTGAGTTTCAATATTGCCACTCTGCTAATTGAGATGATTTACATCCACACCTCCACACTAATAGTAAGTCTTGAATGCCCAATTCTCAGACGAATAATAATAACGTTATATTTTTGAAGGAGAGAGCGTAGGCCACATTGTAATTTGAGCTTTAATTTCAAGTAATTTTTTATTATTATGGTTATTCCGCTCCCTTTGTCAAATATCTCTGAAAAAGTTTTTAGGTGTATGCTTAATGTCATTGTAAGGAATAGCACAGTTTAAAATAACAGAAGCCTGCCTTGTGGGGTCAGTAGAATCTTTGCCAGGTTTACGAAAAAGAATGACAATAGCATTGTGCCAAGTAACAGAGAAAGTATTTTCAGTACAGATCTTATAGTAAAGATAGAGATTTTTAAGAGATTGTTTTGATAAATATTTAACCCTCGCTTTCCTAAGATGGGGTCATGTTGACCCCATTTTGAAGTTTAAATTTAGTTAAGCCCGCCTCATTTAAAAAGTGCACTAATTCACCAGAGATAGCAAACCTAATCAGTGGAATGTTGCACAACGATTTGTTCTAAACGATACAAAAAGACATGGTGCTGGTGATTTTCGCCTAATGTGCCACGCGGCACCTCAAAGCAATTTTTCTGCAGATCTTGGGAAAGCTATGGTTAATCATAATGTAAGTAACACCATCCGGTCCAAGAGCGGAGTTACGACAATTTTTGAAATTATTTTTTAATTCATTTTCAGTAAAAGGACTATTGTAATCTGGTGAAGAGCGGAAGAGAAAATTGATTGATGAGCGTTCAGAATTACGTTTATAAGAAAAGAAAGTCCAGAATAAGAATTAGAGCTGGAGATATCAGATAAAGCTCTACCAATGGTATTTGCAATTTTTTTAGTTGAAGTTATGGTTTGGCCATTATCTTTTAAAAAGGAAATACTTTGATTAGAATAAATTCCCATTGCTTTCTTGACACAATGCCAAAGTTGTTTGCTGCTTACATTGGAGGTAATGCTGGAAACATATTTAACCCAGGAATCCTTTTGTGATTTTCTGCTGATTCTTTGAGCATTTGCTCTTGCTTGTTTGAATGCAATGTAGTTGGCAGTAGTTGGGTACTGCCTAAAAATCCCCGCTTTTTGTTTTCCTTTTGCAATGTTACATTCTTTATTCCACCAGGGCTCTGAATGTTTATAGACACACCCAGAAGAATTTGGAATATTAGCTGCATTTATAATACAATTAGTGAGAGCCGTGATTGCTTTGTTAATATCACCCTAAATCGTTTCATGTGTGATAATTGCATTTATCGTAAAAGTAGTCCAGTTGACCTTGTCATATATGTAATGTGGATTTCCAGGATGATGATCATTAAAATTATAAAAAAATAAAGGAAAATGATCACTATTATGTAGATTGTTACTTATGAAGAAATTAAAATATGGGTACAGAGTTGGAGAGCAAATGGCTAGGTCTATTGCATGGAATGTTCATGGAAATATGTATTGTCACCATTATTTAGAATACATAGGTTATTATCTGTCACAAAGTCCTCAATAACTTGACCACACTGATTAATGTCAGGAATACCCCAAAGCAGATTTTGTCTGTTAAAATCACTAAGACGAAAGGAGTTGGCAACTGCAAAACAAAGTTATTGAGATCATGAGGGCTGAGAGTTATATTTGGTGGTACACAGATATTGCACACAGTGACATGCATGTGAATATGGACCAGCGGGTCTAGCACCAACACATCTGAATAAATTCCACGTGGAAACTTTCCGACATCAGTACTGACAGATTCCTCTAAAAAAATTCTGATATGCAATTTAGACACTAGCACCATGCTATCGGAAAAGCCTATCAGTTTTCTATCCGAACGATTGACCTGACTTCGAAATGGAATTGAAATGACCAATCACAGACATGCAAATTCTTCCCCTATTACGATTCGCCATTTTTTTTTTTTTTTTTTTTTTTAATTCTTGTTTCTTAGTTTCTTGAACGTGTGTGATTTTTTTTTTACTTTGGTTTAGTTTATTATTACTAAAAAATAATGCCGCAATCGCAGAATAGTACTGCAAACAAGAAAAACAAAAGGATAAAATATTCGATAAGCCAAATGGAAATGATAGTCAAAGAAATGGAAAGAAATTCCAATTTGTTTAAATCATTGTTGACGCCAAATTATACTGCACATCAAAGACAGTCTAACTGGGTGCAATTAACGGTATGTATAAATGCTGAAGGTGCAGCAGTTAAGACTGTGGAAAAATGGAGCAAATTAAGTATTTATGCATTTTTTATATTTTCTTCATTGTTATTGTAAATCTTGAGATTTTACTTTCTATATTTTATTTTGTACCAATTGGTAATAGATTTACAGGCAACTCCCCTTAATCCACAACGCACATTTGGATATAAAATGAAATTTGTTATGTGAAAATCTGTATCTCAAGCTTTTTTTTTTTTTTTTTCATTTTAATAAGACTCTTAATTTGTATCTACAAAATGTTTGGTCCCAAACTTTGTAGATTAAGAGGAATTTAACTGCATTCTATTTTGGTATTTAAAATGTCATTGAAGAACAAAATAATCAACTGTGTATTCTCCACATGAAATTTGTGTTTATTCTTTGATAAAATTTGTATTCATTAAAATTGTTTGCTGTACTAATTGTAACAAAATAAGTTAAAACGATAATCATGTTAATAAATTAATTTGAATGCAGTCTTTATTTTCATTGATATTAAACTTAGCATATCTGCGTGTTTTGTTACAGAATTAATAAAATACTTATATTTAAAGTAATTCTGGGTGTGTATATTATTAAACATATTTTAAAATATCATTTAGTCTAATTCAAATTATGATGTGTGGCAAATTAGGTTTAAAACTCCCTAAAGGTCTTTACAACTATAAAAAGTAATGTATTTACAACTTTGTTTTAAGTACTGCATTTTAATATTAACATTGTTGCAGTATCAATCTAGTAAGTGTAATTTAGAATATTTCTCCTATTTTAATGTTTACAAAATTTCACCTAAAATTTTTTTTAAGTTTTTAATAGGTAGTTTTTATAGGTATTTTTATTCTTAGGTCACCTCTTTTTAACTAAATGATGTAAATGATAAATTTTGCCATGCTCTAACAATTACAATAAGATATCTATAATATAAAGCATAATATGAAAAAATATAGTAGAGATGCATAACATATACAAAGGCATTAGAGGGCAAAGTAGTTTTAGCTCATTTTCAAAAAATGTACATGAGTACTTTTGTAAAACTTGATAAAAAATATTCTTACACTGTGCATTTCTGCATACATGCTAATATCCAAAGAAAATTTTAATAAGTTTATTTTCCATACATAATATAAGAGTAATTTAACGTAAAATGTTGAAGAACAGAAATTAATCTTTATTAGTCTACCTTTTTGTATTAATTAGTATGTATATAAGAGTCATACTATTTTACATTTTCGATCAGAGTTGGCAAAAAATTTCTTTGAAATACATTAAAATGGCCTATTTACACATTAAGTTTTAAATGTCTTCATTTCTTTACACCGAAGCTACATTCACATTTTTTGATTGTGCATGGATTGATAGCAACTCTACATGCAGCATCCAACAATATTCATTAATATTTTAACATTCCATCAGCCCTTATATCTCCTTTTTATTTTGTAGATGTCTTGATAAAGATGACATTCTTATTCTTTACTCACATTGCCTAGATTTTATAGAATTTATTCAGAGGAGAATTGAGAGCTGAATATTTAAGATTTTATCTGACAAAAAATCTCATTTTTTGTGAAGTCTGAATGCAGTGGAAATTTTTGAATATTTTTTATTCAGCATCCGAAAATGCAGAAGATAAAGACATCTCTTCAAGGACGCACACTTGTTATCTTTAAAATAAGAAGGTTGATACATTTAAGTAAGAGTAATCAGTTTGCTTTTTCTGTATTCAGCTGAATAGTTACTATTTTGCATGAAGCATAATTATACCAAAATTTCTGTTTCGTACATCTCCACTGAATATTTTTTTTTGTTTAGGTCTTATTTTATAGTAAATATGGAAATAAAAATACATATTTCTACTTCAGAGGCCACCGCAACTTCCAGCCAGGAGGAAATACAAAGTGAATATATTATGGTAAATATGTGTTATACATTTTCAGTATTTAAAAACTGTTTTTAGTCCTATATAAGATTCTTATTTTATATATCTGATATTAGTTATAAAGTAGCATTGTTACATAGCTTTCGATTCTTTAAGAGCAACTTAGTGGTCTTTAATTATTCATAAGTAGCATTTAAAAACTAGATACTCATTTAAAGATTCAATTTATAAATATACATATAATTACTTTTTTTTTGGTACTACCTTTCTTTATTTTGCATGCTATGTTGTATAAATAAGTGTCATGTATTGAAAATGCATATTTTTTTTTTCTTAAATACTTAAGTTGAGATCTGGACATAGTATCGTGGGACAAAACTCTCGTGCACGGCCCTACTAGATCACTCTGCGCCAATGTTAAAGTGGCCATAACAAAACTGCAAATATCAAAGCATGCCATGGAATAAGTTACATGGCACTCGCTGCCAACCCTGAAAATCAGTTTGTATCATCAATTCCAATTGTAAACAAACATGAAAATAAGCATTGTATCTTATAAAATGGTGTATATTGTGTACCTTACTATTCATCAAGAAAGGGTAGGGATCTGTCTCCTTAATTTTTTTTTTTTCTTTAAAAGAATTCTTGATTGTTTTCTTTATTTTTTTTCTAGTCCTTAAGAGTATATTTTATTTAGGAGAAAACGACTAATATCTTTTATTGTCTCTCAATGAATTGCTTTAAAACTGTCACTGACCATTGAAGACATAAAAAAAGAACTTCTTGAACATGCAGAAAAAGTCTTTGGAAAAAAACCGCCAGAAAATGCTTTTGAAGCAACTCCCATGCCACCCTCCTTCAAAAAACACATCTGTATCGGAATCGATTACACCTCACAAACTGCTAGATCGACATTCAAAAAATTTTTCAGCCGTACTGTCACGAAAAGTAAGGATGGCAATTCTCGCGTGACATTTAATGCACCATACAGAAAAAAAAGACAGTACAAGAAAGTCTATATATTTAAAATCCGAAAAAAGTGCAAAAAAAAATCTGCAAAATTTAGGACTTTTAAGGGAAGACAAACATCTGTGGAATTTTAACCCTAATAAATGTGTTTGTTTTAAAAAGTTCAAATATATATTCTAGGCTTGTATTTAAAGTTACAATTAAAAGTATACAGTGCTGGAAAAAATTATAAAGCCGATAGAAAAATTTACAAAAGTCAAAAAGTAATGAAATTTTTGATAACGCAAATTCTATTTTCATTTGCATGATCAACATCGAAGTAATGCGCATAAACTTTGTTTAGAAAAACGGAATAGGGAACATAAATTATGCTAATTTCTTACAACCAATGAAAAACAACTTGGAAAAAATTATAAAGCCGATGGTTCTAGCCTCCTTTGGCATAATGCCAGACATGAGAAAGCAGGTTCCTAGGAAAGTTTAGGTAAATATAAACGTGTTAAATGCATTCATTTTGTATTTGATGTGTTTAATACAATGCCAAGATGAAAAAAGTTATCCGATGGTGAACAAATTAAAATATTAACTTTAAATGAAGTTGGAATGTCTGGTTCTAATATTGCAAGAAAAATAGGAAGGTCCAAGGCTGCAGTAAACAGTTTTCTCAGAAATCCCGAAGATTACGGCAGTAAGAAGCATACAGGAAGACCGAAATCCTTAACTGTAAGGCAATCAAGACAAATCCGGAAGCTAGCTTGCGGACAAAAAAAATGTCGTCTGCCCAAATTCAAGAACATTTACAATTACCATGTACAAGCCGAACGGTAAATTGTTTTAAGTAGCAATCCCATTGTTCAGTTAAAAAAAATTAAAGGAAACCCCCCCCTCTTTCGAAGCACCACAAATATGCTCGCTTAGACTTTGCCTGAAAACATTTAACCGAAGGCACAAATTGGAGAGATATTGTATTTTCCAATGAAAATAAATTTAATTTCAATGGACCCGATGGCTATAAATATTTTTGGCATGATTTACGACAGGAACCTCATATTTTTTCTAAGCGTCAATTTGGAGGTAGCTCGGTAATGGTTTGGGCTGCATGTGCTGCCGGTGGAACCACTCCAATTGTTTTCATCCATAACAAAATGAATTCAATTATGTATCAAGATATGTTAGGAGATAATTTATTACCTGTTGCGGCTCTTATAACTTCAGGAGACTGGACATTTGAGTAGGACAACGCTTCTGTTCATGTTTCAAAGTCAACTAAATCTCTGCTGGAAGCTAACCAGGTGAAATGCCTTCAATGGCCAGCTGTTAGCCCCGATCTGAATGTAATAGAAAATCTTTGGGGAATTTTACCCCGAAATGTTTACAAAATAGACAACAATTCAATTCAAAATTAGATTTGATGAATGCTATTAAAAACTGCTGGAATAATATTGATGCAAGTACTTTGTGTGGTCTGATAGATTCAATGAACAAGAGACTAGTCACAGTTATTGAAAAAAAAGGGTCTCAAATCGATTATTGATGAAATACATGTATCGACTTTATAATTTTTTCCAGCTTTCTTTGTACATAAATTTTTCTTACGTCTACTAACCTTTTGTTATTGTAGTTATTAATAAATATATTTTTTCCTTTTGTTCCTTGTAGCATATAATATATATGTATGATATTTTGTAAATGTTTGATCTTTTGTTTTTTAATTATATCATATTTTCAAGTGGCTATATAATTTTTTCTACCACTGTATTTTATCACAGTTTAATTTAAAAATTTGTGTGACATAAACTCTAAATTTTTATTCTGTAATTGGTATTAAACTATTTACTTTTAATAAAAACAAATAGTGTAATATGTTAGTGTGTGAATTAAATTTTCTACCAAAATTATCTATATATTTAGCTTTACAAAAAATCAAAAAATTTTCAGAGGGGGCTTCAAATTCTAGTACATAATACTGTTATTACCCTCATTTATTTACGAATGTGTGATCTTTTGTTATATCATTTCTTTTAGGTTTAAATCTTTTTTTATTTTATGTCAAAATACCAACTGTGTTCATTTTGTGCTGTTATACTGTTATGTATGAAAATGTTATGTATAAATACACTGTTATGTATGAAAAGTCAATTGTTTGAATTGAAAAAAAAAAAAAAAGAAATCTATTCATTTGAAGGTTTTTTTTTTTTTTTTCTTATAGCAGCGTTTGACCATTGAAGACATAAAATAAGAACTTCTTGTCTTCAGAAAAAAAAACGCCAGAAAATGCTTTTGAAGCAACTCCCATGCCACCCTCCTTCAAAAAACACATCTGTATCGGAATCGATTACACCTCACAAACTGCTAGATCGACATTCAAAAAATTTTTCAGGCGTACTGTCACGAAAAGTAAGGATGGCAATTTTCGCGTGACATGTAATGCACCATACAGAAAAAAAGACAGTACAAGAAAGTCTATATATTTAAAATCCGAAAAAAAATCTGTAAAATTTAGGACTTCCCAGGGAAGACAATAAACATTTGTGGAATTTTAACCCTAATAATTGTGTTTGTTTTAAAAAGTTCAAATATATATTCTAGGCTTGTATTTAAAGTTACAATTAAAAGTATACTTTATCACAGTTTTGTGTGGCATAAACTCTAAATTTTTATACTGTAATTGGTATTAAACTATTTACTTTTAATAAAAACAAATAGTGTAATATGTTAGTGTGTGAGATAAATTTTCTACCAAAATTATCTATATGTTTAATTTTACAAAAACTCAAAATATTTTCAGAGAGGGTTCAAATTCTAGTACATAATACCGTTATTAGCCTCATTTATTTACGAATGTGTGATCTTTTGTTATATCATGTCTTTTAGGTTTAAATCTTTTTTTTATTTTATGTCAAAATACCAACTGTGTTCATTTTGTGTTTACACTGTTATGTATGAAAAGACATGTGACCATTGCATGTGACCATTGAAGACATAAAAAAAGAACTTCTTGAACACGCATAAAAAGTCTTCGGAAAAAAAACGCCAGAAAATGTTTTTCAAGCAACTCCCATGCCACCCTTCAAAAACCACATTTGTATCGGAATCACTTACACCTTGACAAACTGCTAGATCGACATCCAAAAAATTTTTCAGGCGTACTGTCACGAAAAGTAAGGATGGCAATTTTCGCGTGACATATAATGCACCATACAGAAAAAAAGACAGTACAAGAAAGTCTATATATTTAAAATCCGAAAAAAGTGCAAAAAAAAAATCTGCAAAATTTAGGACTTTTAAGGGAAGACAATAAACATTTGTGGAATTTTAACCCTAATAATTGTGTTTGTTTTAAAAAAAGTTCAAATATATATTCTAGGCTTGTATTTAAAGTTACAATTAAAAGTATATTTAATCACAGTTTAATTTAAAAATTTGTGTGGCATAAACTCTAAATTTTTATTCTGTAATTGGTATTAAACTATTTACTTTTAATAAAAACAAATAGTGTAATATGTTAGTGTGTGAGATAAATTTTCTACCAAAATTAATTATATATTTAGTTTTACAAAAACTCATACCTATAACTAGAAAAATTTTTCAGATGGGGTTCAAATTCTAGTACATAATACTGTTATTAGCCTCATTTAATAACGAATATGTGATCTTTTGTTATATCATTTCTTTTAGGTTTAAATCTTTTTTTATTTCATGTCAAAATACCAACTGTGTTCATTTTGTGCTGTTTTGAAAAAAAAAAAAAAAAAAAAATCTATTCATTTGAAGATTTTTTTTTTTTTTTTTTTCTTATAGCATCGTGTGACCATTGAAGACGTAAAAATAGAACTTCTTGAACACGCAGAAAAAGTCTTCGGAAAAAACTCGCCAAAAATTTTTTTTGAAGCAACTCCCATGCCACCCTTCAAAAAACACATCTGTATCGGAATCACTTACACCTTCACAAACTGCTAGATCGACATCCAAAAAAATTTTCAGGCATACTGTCACGAAAAGTAAGGATGGCAATTTTCACGTGACATATAATGCACCATACAGAAAAAAAGACAGTACAAGAAAGTCTATATATTTAAAATCCAAAAAAAGTGCAAAAAAAAATCTGCAAAATTTAGGACTTTTAAGGGAAGACAATAAACATTTGTGGAATTTTAACCCTAGTAATTGTGTTTGTTCTAAAAAGTTCAAATATATATTCTAGACTTGTATTTAAAGTTACAATTAAAAGTATATTTTATCACAGTTTTGTGTGGCATAAACTCTAAATTTTTATTATGTAATTGGTATTAAACTATTTACTTTTAATAAGGATGGATGGCTTTTTGTGGCACAAAGTCCACAATGGGACATGCTGCGCCAAACAAAAAAGGGATAAAGGATAAAATTCAGCCTCTGGATGGGTTTACCCATCCAGTTTGTCATTAACTCAAATTGAAAACGAGTAGGTAAAAGGTAACATCAAAGTCTTTGTAGATACATTGTAGATAATAAAAACAGATGTAAAAATGTAATGAACAGTATAGCTAATAAAAACTGATGTAAAATGTAATGAACAGTGTAGATAATAAAAACTGATGTAGAATGAGATGAAGAGTGTAAATAATAAAATCAAATGTCATAGTAAAAAATAGCGTCTTTTAAAAATTTTGTCAAATGATAATGAGCTGTTCCACCTAAAAGGCTCGTCAGGTTTGGTGAGGATGAATTAAAATATTGCCGATACATATGACGAAGGCATGGACAGTCAGTGAGAATATGGCAAATGGTAAGTGTATGGTAGTGACATTTGGGACAGGTCGGCTCCGACTGTCGAAGTAATAAGTATTTATGAGTAAACCTAGAGTGCCCAATTCGTAGACGGGTAATAAGTACATCATATTTCTCAGGAGTAAACGTTGGCCAGATTGCAATTTGAGGTTTAATATCATGTAATTTGTTATTACTTTGACTATTCCAATCCCTTTGCCAAATATCTCTGAAATAGCTCCTGAGGCTATGCTTAACATCGTCATAAGGAATAGGACAGTTTAAAAAAATGGTAGCTTGCTTTGCGGCCTTGTCTGCTATTTCATTGCCTTTAATACCAACATGTCCAGGAACCCAACAAAATAAAATACTATCCCCTTTTTACAAGGTCGTTATATGTTTTTAAAACAGAGATAAAAGAAAGAGTGCAAGAGATAGAAGAAAGAGAGTCAAGAACACTCTTTGAGTCCGTATAGATAATGAATTTTTTGCTGCAGTGAGACGAAATAATGTTTAAAGCTACCTCAACTGCAAAAAACTCTGCAGAAAAGATGAAAAAAGAGCTTGGGAGTTGATAGCTATATGTGGTGTTGCCAGTGACGACACCACAGCCAACTTTATTACTTGTCTTGGAGCCGTCAGTAAAAATCTCGACATAGTTCTTATATTCAGAGCGATGAAATGAGAAAAGTGCTTGAAACATGGAAGCATCTGTGTTAGATTTGTCAAACCCCTTAAATGGATGAAGACAGGAAATTGCCTTGAAATTCCAAGGTGCCATGTTTAAAAGAGACCGAGGACGAACTTTGGTATGAATGTGAGAGGTGCCAGCAAGAAAGTTCTTAATTCTAGGAGCGAAATGTGGGATGCAAGATGGGCGATTCACATAAAGATTATGATTGTTGGTATTTAAAAGTGAATGAAGTGGATGATTAGGATGTGAGAGGATGCGAAAGTACAATTCACATGAAAGTCTTTGTCTGATGTCAGTGAGAGAAGGCTCCACACAGTCAGCGTATAAACTAATCACAGGAGAGGTGCGAAAAGCCCCTGAGCATATCCTAAGTGCACTGTGATGGGTTGTGTCTAGTTTTTTAAGATAAGAAATAGGAGCAGACCCATATACTTCACAGGCATAGTCTAATTTTGAATGGATAACTGAATGGTAGATTCTCAATAAAGAAATGCAATCTGCACCTCAAGAAGTGTTTGATAGTACTTTTAAAAGATTTAATGTTTTGTCGCATTTTGTCCTTAAATATGATACATGAGATTTAAAATTGAGTTTTCTGTCAAAAATTGCACCCAAAAAACGAGCAGAGTCAACAACAGAAATAGGATTGTCATTCATAAAAATCTCTGGATCAGGATGTAGACCTCGTTTACGACAAAAATGCACACATTGTGTTTTGTCAGTAGAAAAAGTAAAACCATTTTTGTTTGTCCATTTAATGATATTCTTGATGGCAAGTTGTAATTGGCGTTCAATGAAGCACATGTCATTTCCCTGGCAAGATATCTGCAGGTCGTCAACATATAGACTGCCGTGGACACTTTGTGGAATATCTTTGAGGATGTCATTAATTTTTAAAGAGAAGAGAAATAAAAATTTTTTTTTCTAAAGTGTAAACAAGCCTAGTATTTACCATCTTTTCTAGCAGCTTACATAGACAGCTTGTGAGGGCAATGGGTCTATAATTCTTGGGGTCAGTAGCATCTTTCCCTGGCTTAGGAAAAGGAATAACAATAGCATCGTGCCATGCAACAGGGAATATATTTTCAGTCCAAATCCTGTTGTAAAGATGAAGGAGATTATTAAGAGAGAGTTTTGATAAGTGTTTAATCATAATGTAGGTAACACCATCGGGTCCAGCAGCAGAGTTACGACAATTTTTTAACTCATTTTCAGTAAAAGGACTATTGTACTCTGGTGAAGAACGGGAGTGAAAATTAATTGATGAACGTTCAGAATTATGTTTATATGACAAAAAAGGTTCAGAGTAGGAATTAGAGCTGGATATGTCAGATAAAGATCTACCAATGGTGTCTGCTATACTTTTAGTTGAAGTTATAGTTTGGCCATTATAATTTAAAAAAGAAATACTTTGATTAGAATAAATTCCCATTGCTTTCTTGACACGATGTCAAATTTGTTTGCTGCTTATATTGGAGGTAATGCTGGAAACATATTTAACCCAGGACTCCGTTTGTGATTTTCTGTGGATTCTTTGAGCATTTACTCTTGCTTTCTTGAATGCTATGTAGTTGGCAGTCGTTGGGTACCGCCTAAAAATCCCCCATGCTTCTTGTTGCTTTCTTTTTGCAGCATTACATTCTTCATTCCACCAGGGCTTGAGTGTTTATTGTGGCTGCCAGAAGATTTTGGAATTGAAATGTTAGCAGAGTTTGATGCAATTAGTCCCATCGGTAACAGCCTTGTTAATATCACCTCCAATCATGTCATGCGTAATTATAGCATTAATAGTGAAGGCAGCCCAATCGGCCTTGTCATAAATATAATGCGGGTTTCCCGGTTGATGTTCATTAAAATTATAAAATGATAAAAACAAAGGAAAATGATCACTATTATGTAGATTGTTACTTATGAAGAAATTAAAATATGGATACAGAGTGGGTGAGCAAATGGCTAGGTCTATTGCATGGAATGTTCTGGAAGGTTCATGAAAATATGTATAGTCACCATTATTTAGAATACATAGATTATTATCTGTGACAAAATCCTCAATAACTTGACCTCGCTGATTAATGTTGGGACTATCCCAAAGTGGATTGTGCACGTTAAAATCTCCAAGAAAGACAAAAAGAGTTGGCAACTGCAACACAAGATTATTGAGATCATGAGGGCTGAGAGTCATATTTGGGGGTACATAGATATTGCAAACAGTGACAAGCATGTGAATATGGACCTGGACTGCTACAGCTTGGATACTAGTATTTAAAGAAATATTACTGTGAGGTACATTATCTATAATAATAAAAGAAAATGTCTGTCTCTCTGTCTGCGCATCTATACGTTCAGCCACTACTGACCGCAGAAGTACAAAATTTGACATACGGGTGCTCAGAAGCCTTCCCGAGTTGATAGTGTAAACAGAATTTAAAAATTTTAATTAGTTCCCGTGATATTAATTAAAATGTTGACCCATGTTGATCAAAAAATGATGGAAAAAGCAACATTCTATCAGCAGACTATTTCTAAGGTGTTTCAATCAGAAACACAACACATGCGAGACAAGTGTCTGCGATAAAAAAGGAAATGATTGTAACCAATTAAGATATCACGTGTTTCATAGAGTGGGGATAAAAATAGCAATTTTCAAACTTTTTCAAATTTTCATTCACGTTACATTTAAATTAATATTTGGCCTAGACAGCATATTATAAAGCTACTATTCAATTTTCATGAAAATATATGAATAAATAAAAAAATTACGTATTTATTGGAAAAAGATTAAGTTTTCTTTCATACTTTGCAGTATTTTAAATTGACATATGCCGTTGAAATTTCGTAGTATTTGGTTTTAATGCCCGATAATTCGATTGTGAATACTTTTGAAAGAGTACAATTATTAGGGAGGGCTTGAGGGAGGGGGAAAAGGGGCAAAAATTAAAAAAAAAAAAAGAGTTACTGCGTTTGAAATTGGTTGGTATATCGAATGCGAATATTTTCGAGTGTAAAATTATTATTATCGGCGGAAAGGGGGGGGGGGGGAGAGCGAAAGGGCAAAGATGTAGAAAAGGAACAGGAGTTTCGGAGAAAACAACAGAATACCCAGAACACCTTTATTCTTTAATATTTTGCAGAGTTTTGAATTCGAATTTCTGCTCACATATCGTACTAAGGATTTTTAAAGTTATATAGCCCGGAATTATGCAAGTTTTGGAGAAAACCAGGGATAAGTTGGATTACTGAGAGAAATTTCGGAGAATAAAAAAAAAAAATACATTTTAATTTACATTTAATTGCAAATAAAATTTTATTCTAATATTCTAATATGTGTATTTCAAATTCTAAATATGATTACATTTTTTTTTAATACGTCATTGGATACACATTTTAAAGTACTTTTACAGTATCGAAAATGGAATTCGAGATTTTACCCGATTTACAAGTTTTGAGGTGTCTTGAATCGTTTTTCTTTTGCATCTCAGCTACTAATTAAAATAATTTCATAAGTAATACATCATTTCAAAGCTTTGTTGATTTGGAATTGAACAGTAGATTACAAAAATTTCTACCGCCAGATAGCACTGTAATATTTTAAAATTTCAATATTTCAAATTCTAATTATGATTAAATTATTTTTAATACATCATTCGAAAGCTATTTTAAAGTTCTTTTATATTATCGAAAGTGGAATTCAAGATTTTGCCTGATTTACACGTTTTAAGGTTGGTTGGTTGGTTGAATGCCTTTTTCTGGCGCAAGGTCCAAATTAGGACATGCTGCGCCAAACAAACAGGTAAAAGAAAAAATAGCCTCTGGATGGGTAAAACCCATCCAGAAAGTTATTAAAAAAAAACACAGGAGAAAAAAGAAAACCTATATACAAGATAAAATAAAAAAAATAATAAAAACAGTGTATACAATAAAAAACAGATGTAAAATAGGATGAATTTGTAAATAATAAAATCAAATGTCGAAGTAAAAACTAGCCTCTTTCAAAAAATTTGTCAAGTGATGATGAGGACTTGCACCTAAAAGGCTTGTCAGATTGGGTGAAGATGTATTAAAATAATGTCGATAAAGATGACGAAGGCAAGGGCAGTCGGTGAGAATATGGCGAATGGTTAGTGCACTAAAATGGCATTTTGGACAATCAGGTTGTTGTTCTCCAAGCAATAAGTATTTATGTGTGAGTCTTGAATGCCCGATTCTTAGTCTGGTAATAATGACATCACATTTTCTAGGGGAGAGTGTAGGCCAGATTGAAATTTGAAATTTATTACTTGCAATTTGTTATTGGTTTGGTTATTCCACTCCCTTTGCCAAATATTTTTAAAATAGCTTTTAAGTGTGTGCTTCATGTCATCATATGGTACAGGACAGTTTAAAAGAATAGAAGCCTGCCTTGCGGCTTTGTCTGCTGCTTCATTGCCTTTTATGCCAACATGACCAGGAACCCAGCAAAACAAGATGTCAAATCCCTTTTTCAATAGGTCGTAAGTTTTTAAAATTGAAGTGAAAGATGGATTACAAAAGGTAGATGAAAGAGAATCAAGAACACTCTTTGAGTCTGTATATATAATGAATTTACGATTTGGATGAGATGAAATAAAATTAAGGGCAACCTCAATAGCTAAAAACTCTGCAGAGAAAATGGAAAATGAATTAGGGAGTTGATAGCTAAAAGTGGTGTTACCTATGACAACACCACAGCCGACTTTATTAGTGGTCTTGGATCCGTCGGTAAAAATCTCGACGTAGTCCTTATAATGGGAGCGATGAGATAAGTAAAGGGACTGAAAAATAGAAGCATCAGTGTTAGACTTGTCAAACCCATTGAACGGATGAAGATAAGAAATAACCTGCAAATTCCAAGGTGTCATGTTTAAAAGAGGCCGAGGACGAACTTTGGTATTAATGTGAGGTGCCAGCAAGAAAGTTCTTAATTCTAAGAGCAAAATGTGGGATGCAAGATGTGCGATTCACATAAAGATTATGAACGTTACTATTTAAAAGTGAATGAAGAGGATGATTAGGATGTGAGAGGATGCGAAAGTACAATTCACATGAAAGTCTTTGTCTGATGTCAGTGAGAGAAGGCTCCACACAGTCAGCATATAAACTAAAGACAGGAGAAGTACGGAAGGCTCCTGAACAAATTCTTAGTGCACTATGATGTGTTGTGTCAAGTCTCTTCAGGTAAGAATCGGGTGCTGATCCATAAACATGGCAGGCATAATCAATTTTAGAGCGAATAGCAGCTCTATATATTTTTAGGAGAGATGGACGATCGGCACCCTAAGAAGTATTACAGAGGACTTTTAGAATATCAAGAGCTCTGTCACATTTAATTCTTAAATGTAAAATATGTGGTTTAAAATTCAATTTTCTGTCAAAAATAACACCCAAGAAGCGGGCAGTGTCAACAACTAAAATTGGCCTGTTATTTATTAAAATTTCTGGGTCAGGATGAAGCCCTCGTTTGCAGCAAAAATGCGCACACTGTGTTTTGTCAGTAGAAAATTTAAAACCATTTTTATTTGTCCAATTAATTATGTTTTTTATAGCAAGTTGTAATTGACGTTCTATGAAACGCATGTCATTTCCCTGGCAAGAAATCTGCAGGTCGTCAACATATAGACAGCCATGAACAGACATACCTGGTAGACATACCTTCCCCATCAGAAGGATGAAGGCTTATTAAGTCCTGTTGTTTAGTAAGATTTATCTTTTTTGTTTTGTTAGAATTTGGAGTAGGCAATTTTGCAATTCTCTTTTTCTTAATGATATGGGGACGCAAGGGTGAATTAGAATTTTTTAGGGAGACTGAGGAATGTCCCCTGTCAGACAGAACAGTTTTTGGTACTGATGGAGATTTTTTAGAATTTGTTGGTTTAGATAAAGAAGACTGTGTGGAGGTAGATGTCTGACTTGGTTTGGTTTGTAGAATTGAAGAATTGATTTGAACTGTTTCCATTGGCGTAGTGTTAGAAGACTGTGTGGAATTTGAAGCCTGATTAGGCTTAGGTTGCATTTTTTGAGAGTTATTTAAAACAGTTTCAACTGGAGAGCTGGTATTGTTTAGAGAGCCGGATTGTGTAGCTATTGCTCTAGAAGTTTTTTTGTTGGAAGTAGCAGCAGCATATGATTTTAAATTAATGGGTGTTCTAGATTCTACAATTTTTTTAGCTTCATAATACGAAATGTTTTGCTTTGTTCTTATAGTCTGTATCTTTTTTTTCAGTTTTCCACTTCTCACAGGATTTAGAGTATGCTGGATGGTCTTTTTTACAATTTATGCAGCAGACTGGATCTTCACATCTTTGACTATCATGGCCACTATCACTGACTGTCACTGCACTGCAGCGAGCACATGTGAGATTTCCACAGCATGCAGTTTTGGAATGGCCAAACCGTTGACAATTAAAACAATGTAAAGGATTTGGGATGTATGGCCTGATTGGACATTCTAGGTAACCTGCTTTAATAGAGCGTGGGAGAGTAGGTGAATCAAATGTTAGTATTAAGTGTTTAGTAGGTATCTGTCTATTGTCACGATAAATAGATATGAGACGGACTGCAATTACATTCTGTTCTTTAAGATTTTCTAGAATTTCAGAATCGGAGACATATTGCAAATCGGCTTCAGATATTACTCCACGGCTAGTATTTAGTGTTCTGTGTAAGGTTGTAGTAACTGGAATATTGGCAAGTGTTGTACAGTTTCTTAAATTTTTCCCTTGCTTATGGTTTTGAACTTCAATCAAAAGCTCACCAGTGCGAAGTTTCTTAATAGATTTAGGTTCACCTACAATTGATTGTATAGCTTTCTGAATCAGAAACGGGGATGTCTTTGAGAAGTCTTCGTCAGTCCTTTTAATCACAAAAAAAACGTGCATCAGAATCGTGCACAAAAACATTGTTCTCACTAATAGTCAAGGAAAACTCTTCCACTCTTTCCGCGCATGAATTAGCATTTGAGCATTTATTAGCTTGGCCCGAGCCAGACGCATTAATCATATTACCTTTACTTGTAGCCATACTCTAGAGAAAAAATAAAAAGGGTGAGTGTTTCTTCCAACACACAAATGCAAAGGGTTTTTAAGAATCCTCTCTGGGACACCCATAACCACTCACCAGCTACCAGGTCGCCAACCCAGTTCAGGCACCACATGTGGCAGTCGTGTTAGTCTGGTGTTTCTCATTCAAGTAATCACCGTTGTCTCACCTTCACCAAGGGCACCAGTCTCCCAGTGTGATCCCAAGGCTAGACTGCCGTGGCACCATCACCAAAATCTTTGTCCCAATAGCCAGCGCCACACGAACACCAGACTTTACTTGGTTATTGTATTAGAAGTTTTTTTTTTTGTTCAATTTTACAGTTTTATATATATATATATATATATTTTTTTTTTTAAATAACAGCCAACACGGAAAAAACGAGATGAGTGAGAACATAACAAAACAAGTTAGTATAACGAGGTGAGTGGTACATTTTTTTGTGCTTTTCAAAAAAAAATTTATTTTTTGTTTTTTACTTATTTTTTAGAACAGAAAAAACAAGGAAGAACCAAGAGCTTATTGGCAACATAAAAAAAGTGAACACCCCAAAAGTAAAAGAAAATACAAAGCACCAAAAAATTGACTGGCACAAAAAAAGAGTGAGAACCTAAAAGTAAAGAATCAAGCAAAGCAATACGAACAGAAAATACCAAAAAACTTATTTGGGAAAAAAAAAAAGAAGGAGGAGGGAAAAAAGATCACTCGGGCCTGGGATGCGTGACTTCCTCTGAATACCTGAAGAAGGTACCCCTCTGGGGAGCCAATAATCGGGACTGAGGCCGATTCGGTTAACAAAAAAATTCGGATAATTGGACAACTTATAAGACGGCCACGTCAGTGTTTTTTGGTAACTTCCCTTTACACTTTTAATCAGGCCTAGGACTGAGCAGCATACAAATGGCATGTTTAGAAGTTAATTTTTTAACTTTTTTAAAAAAATTTATTTTCTACAAAAATGGTACAAATTTTCACATAAAAGCTCACATAGAAATTATATTATAGTATAGCATTACAATATTTCATTCGCGCGGCCCGATGCAATTGATACTGCATTTTTTGTCGCCGATGCACTAAATAGCCCATTGTGGACAGGGCCTGTTTACCGAATAGGCCCGTGAAGCCTGGGCTTACTCAAGAATTTACAAGAGGGACTTTTTTAAATAATTTTTTGTCCAAGAATCTTTTTTTACGGAACTCATTTTATCGGCAGTGAAGTGCAACATTCATTTAATCAACCATTTTGAAACACAGTAACGTCAGGAGTGAAAGAGGTCGGGAAAACGTTATCAACCAATAAGAAGGTACTGTCCAACATCGCTTTCTGTGGAATATTGGCACGCAGCCAAAAAAGACGAGTCTAAATGGAGCGATCTAGTAGGGAGGAGGAACTAATAGCGGAGGGGTTTTTCTTGACGCGTTTTTCGTTCTCCTTCATTTCCACGTGATAGTGACTGCGCTTCATACTCTTTCTTTTTAAAGTATTATTTTCGTTCTAGAATTTGTGAATTCGACTTGCGTTTGAAAAAAATTGTTTTTAAATTAGATAGAATGGCTGGAACATCTAAGTCTAAAGGATTTCGAAGTAATTCGAAAGAAATTATTTATAATGTTATTAAAGTGTGTGATGAAGAAGCACGTTTAGGGAGAGTAAAAATTCCTATAACCCAGTCTTCGAAACGCGCGAGCATGCTTACAGGAATTTCTTTATCAAGTGTGTATAACATTAGAAAACAAGCAAACGATGAGGAAAATCCTGAATTCTGCTCTCCACAAAAAAAGCAGAAAAGAGAATCTACATCTCATTTGAAAATCGATTCCTTTGATATTGATGTGATAAGAAGAACAGTGCGGGATTTTTATATAACAGAGAAAAAAGTTCCAACAATATCGAAACTGCTTCCCGTGATCAAAGAAAAAATAAATTTTGCTTGGGGAAGAGAAACTTTGAGAAAAATTCTCCACGAGATCGGATTTAGTTGGAAGAAAACTCAGAATAAAAGAAAAATTCTTATGGAAAGATCCGACATAGTTTTATTAAGAACAAAATTCTTAAGGAGCATCAAGCAATATAGAGATGAGAAAAAGCCTATCGTTTACATAGATGAGACATGGGTGGACAGCAATCTCACATTTGGAAAATGTTGGCAGTCTTCCGAAATTTTTGGAGTTGTAGAAACAGGAAATGCATCTCGCCGTGTTATTGTTTTATGTGCAGGTGGAGAAATGGGTTTTTTACCCAATACCAATTTAATTTATAAAGCGAATGCTTCAACGGGAGATTATCACGGGCAAATGAATTCTGCGATTTTTGAGAAATGGGCCCGAGAGAAATTAATCCCAAATCTCCCTCCTAAATCAGTTCTAATCATTGATAATGCTCCTTATCACTCTATACAATTGAACAAGCCTCCCAATTCATCCCAGAGGAAAGAAGAGATAATGGATTGGCTTGCAAAAAATAATATTTCTTTTTGTTCTTCTAGCAGAAAAATCGAACTACTAGATTATTGTAAAACGAAACTCACCAGCAGTTAAAACATATAAATTTGATTCTTTGATGGAAGAGCATGGACATTCGGTTTTGCGCCTCCCACCATATCATTGTGATTTGAATGCTATTGAATATGCATGGGCCGAGTTAAAAAATTATGTGCGAAATCACAATGCTACTGGAGATCTAGCGATGTCCAATTTATTAAAAATTTCCGAAGAAGCCATCAGCAGTATATCAGAAAAGAACTGGCAAAATTACTGCAAACACGTACTTAATTTAGAAAAAGAATATTGGGATAAAGACGGAATTATCGAAGAATTATGTGATCCTATTTGTTTCTCTGTTAATTCCGATACAGAAACGGAAAGTGACTCGGAATATTCCTCTAATGAATAATTAACATATAAATAAGAATAAAAGATGTAAGTTGTTACATTAATTTTCAAATTAAATTTGTATTTATTTATTTTCCAAATTCTAATATATGTTTTTCTATACAAGGAATATAAATATTTCCGTGTCATTTCTTTTTCTTTTTTTTATTCACATCATATTTTTATTTATATATTTTGAAATCTTTACTTTTCATTTGTTCATTAATTTAGTTGCTTTTAATTGTTACAAATTGAAAATGTATTTATTTATTTTAATGATTAAACGCATTTATTTTTTAATTGCGTAAAATCAAAAGATTCCAAATTATACTAGGAAATGTTTTTATACTTTTTAATTTAAATTATCTCAGATTAGAATGGAGAGAGACAGAATTTACATATTTTGATGATTCATATGTATGTGTTTCTTAATTTAATTGCATATGTATATTACAAACTGAATATGATTGATTCATGTTTTTTATATGAATAAAATATATATACTTAATCTTTCATTAAAATAATTAAACGAATATTAAATTTTATTTAATAAAATAAATATTTAATTATTTTTAAAAAATGCACAAAATCAAAAGAATAATAAATTTTTGAAAACTAATTATATCGAAAATGAACAAATTATTCTTGAATATCTGCATCTGAATGATTCAGTGGCAAGCATCAGCTTGAACCCCTTCCAACAAATCGACTCGTCGGTTTCCGCCTGTAAACCGGAAGTTTACCTTTCCACCTAATCGGTGGTTAGACAGTACCTCGCTTTTGAGTCTTAAACAGGCCCTGATTGTGGAGTCCGTGTGTTAATTCAGTGAAGAAACCAGTCAAATAAAAGGAATCAAGAAACTCATTCTTACCTTCTCTAATTCTTGGAAAAAGAAAAATTCTAATCCTTTCATTCATCCCTTACCACTCTCTTCTCTCATTGAAACTGAGGGGGAAGAAAGCAAGTGGATGGGGTGGGAACAAAAGGAGCAATTTCGTCTTCAGAGAATCTAAAGATAGAAACTGATTTTCATGCTTTTTTTTTGGGGGGGGGGGGGGGGAGAAGACCGGGAAAGAAATAAAAATTGCTCCTTGATCGATCTGGTTAACTGGACATTCTATTTAATCGGTGCTTCACTGTACAGTTAAATCTTATTTTATGTGGAAAACTAAAACCGGAACCAGATTTTGGAGGTTACAACTATATTAGTTCTTCCTTCCTTTTTTTTTTAAAAAAATTGTGCAAATATTCTTTTATTTATTTTATTTTTTCCTTAGACTATCCAGCAAGCAGTTTAAGAGCAAAAAAGTTTATTATATAACTTATTTGTGTACTTATATATATTTACGTGTATATTAATACAGTGGTGGACATAATTATAAGACACCTATCTAATTTGACAAATAGTGAAAGAAAAAATTCAGAGATTAAAAATTTATCAAATACGTCAAAAACATAAATTTATTCTGTTATCACACGTAATTATTATTACACGTATATATATTATTATTTTTTTTTAGCCTGAGGTCAACTTGGATTCACAATCAGAAGTATTAGTAACATCAGCAGTTCAGTGGACCCCAGGCACATCAACCAATTTACCGACTCCGGGTGGTGACAGAATTGGGAGCCTCCGGAATAAAGGAGGAAAACGTCCTCGACCACCCCACAATATGGCCACTCCCAAAGACTTATTGCAGCACAAGAAGAGACTGTTGGCTGTTGCAGCTTTACAGGAAAAACAAATATCATTAGATGAGAAAAAGTTGGAGATTGAGCAAGAAAAATTAGACATTGAAAAAATGAAAGTTGTTGATTTATTTAAAAGCACGTGACTGAAAAATTTCCTGTGAATAATTCCAAATAAATAATTCCTTTTAAAATTGTGTTACTTTTCCTTCAGTGTTATTGTTTAAGCTGCATTAATTTATATGTGAATATTGATAATAATAAAGCTTATTGCTATAAGAACTGAAATGCTGTTACAATACTGTGTGTTATTTCTATCATTTTAACTTTTTTTATCCTTGCGAATAAGATTGTCAGAAAAAAGTAGACATGTTTCTTTTACTGCTTTATACTTTCTTACAGTAATGTCAAGAGAAAATTCGTGTTGTACATTTCTATTATTCTAACCGTGTAACTAAATTTTTTTCAAAATATCTAGATTTTTCAATATAAAACCAATGAGTATAATTGGTAAGTAAAATAATCCGTGTTTCACTCGCATGACTTTCTCTTACCCTGCATTTAAACAGTATAAAGATAGATATTATTAAGTCTTAAGGATAACAGCATGAGATAATAAAGTTGAAGGCATTTATAAAGTAATCTAAAGCAGGTTTAGGAACAGTCTTACTTGACAAGTGTATGTTAGGGGGGTGGGGGGGGCTACCACCCCTATCAACCCAGGACTGTTACCAGCCAGAGATAACAGAGGGTCTCTTAAATTTAAAGGGGGGGGGGGCTGAAGAATAAATCTTATGTAAATGAATTTAGTTAATCGTTGCAGTATTTTAGTAGTAATTCTAAGCATATAAAGAGGACAAAAGCACATGTAGATGGTTTCCAAACATTAAGTTTTAACTTATATAAAAAATAATAATAATAATGAACAAAAACAAAATTTGTAACCGTGTAACCTTTCTATAAAAAAGGCAAATAAATTTTTTACTAAAGAAAAGAGGTTGTCGCATACATAATTATATAACAAAATAGCAAGATAATATGATGTAACCTGATTATTATTATTATTGTTGTAGCTTAAAAAGTTTGTTTTGGTGGGCTCATTTCTAAAATGATAAATGTTTCATAAAGATTTTTTCCCCCTTATATATTAACTTTTAAGGGAATAAAAAAAAATCAGCTTATAATTGGTTTCAAAATTAAAATCATGTAAAAGGAAATTTCATTAACCCAAACTTTTAATATCTGAAGTGTATGTGTGTATATAGGGGGAGGGGGGGTGAAATATTAGTCTTTTACTGATAGAAATACATAGTGGACATTTAATTTTTTTTTAAATCATAAATTGGCTAAGTAAAATTGAAGTATATTTTAATGATTTTATTGTTATTTATACAGCAATTGATAACTGCCATTCATTAAAAACAAAGTAATAATAACAATAATTTAGTCATATTACCAATAACATGTTTATCTTCCATTTTAAATAAATAGATTCACTATAGTTTTACAGATACTCATGAATCAGAAATCCTTATTACTTTCTCTTACCCATAAGATAGAGAAAGTATTGTTTTGGGGTCAAATTTTCGAATGCGAGTTTTTGTTATATTTACATGTTCTGAGGTTCCCTGATTACGAAAATCATGTTTTTAGCAAATGGTCTGTGTGTGTGTCTGTCTGTTATCAGCATATCTCAAAAACAAATTATGGCAGAAAGTTCAAACTTGGTATTCTAAATGTGTATCATATAAGGATGCTACAGTAAGCTTTTCGTCAAGATCAAGCAAATGGTTCGTGTACAGGGACAATCAAGAGAATTCTAATACATTACGTCTATGGGGGAAATTGCAGGTAAGTAAAGTTTAACGGCAATAGACTGCACTAAACCAAATGAAACGAATATATATTTTTTGTAATAGAGATAGTCAACAGGGAAAAAAAATTGTGCATGTAGGAGCCTCGCCTCCCCTCCTGAGGGGAGTAAATTTTCAAAAGAACTCGCCAATACCTTTAAAACGAATGGCTGAACCATCGATCTATGATAATTTAAAACAAAGTTATCGATTTTTTTTACATTTAACAAAAAAAAAACCTTAGAATTTTTTTTTTTTTTTTAAATACTGAGAATAAAATGGACTTTTTTTTGGATATTTAGTGTTATACTATTTCTCTAATATGGAAATCGTCAGCATTATTATAAAGGATAATTTTTTTTAATTATTTTAATAAATTATTTTTTAAAAACAGAATTATTTTTTAATAGCCGAATTAAATTCTATATAAATGTAGGTGCATTAATGAAACGGGGGGTTGAAGGAGCAGTAGCCCCCCCCCCCCTCACACAGAACTAATTATCATATAAAACTCTTCCGAAGCCTGATTTCAATTGTTTAACACAGGTTTACATAACAGTACTCGTTATCTTACCTATTAATCTGTAACCTGTATTTATAGTATTAAATTTCAGGGTAAGAGAAAGTCGTGTGAGTGACACACCAGATTATGTACAAATGTTTTTCCTCTTATTATACTTCAAATAATAAATTTTAATTTTCATGAGCAAACCTTACCTATTTAATATATAAAATTTCTTGTAATGCAATATAGCGTAATCGTTTTATTTTCCATTTTGTCTTCATAGAAAAAAAAAAAAAAACAGCATACCAGAATTACATCACTCAATTAAAAAAAAGAGAGAGAGAATGGTAATAAATAAAAATTTAGAAAGAAACTACAAATTACAAAAGAAAAAATATAGAATCAATAATGAGAAAGCGATCACATTCATTTTTATAGTAACTCTATATCACAGATTATCATACAGATAGGACAGTGAAGCTAAAACGCAAACCGGAAATATAGTAGCACCACTAGTGTCAACAGAGGGGGAACTACATGTGTTAAGTCTACATGAATATCATCTTTGATCAAAAATTGTTTTTCTATTTCGCGAGTAGTTAGTAGCAGGTTAGAATGGGAAGTTTTCTTTTTTCTTCACTTTCTATTGTTTTTGAATTCACAAAATTATCCTCAAAACATTCACAGCTATTCTTCTAAGAAATAAAAATTATTTTTTATAATGTTTAAAAATATGCTTTGTGAAACATATTCATATTCAAGTACAAATTAAAATTACAAACTGTAATTCTGAAATAGCAGTATGAAATCATTAAATATTTAACGTTGCTTGGTTTAAACAATACAAAATGCTTTGAAATGAAAACTTTTTTTTATTTTATGTATATTTTCAAAGTTTATTTTCTTAATATTTAGCACTTGCTTCTTAAAATAAATTGCTTTTGACAATCAAGTTTGTAAACAATAATAAAGTTGCCAACGGAAACGTATGTGCAGTTTTCTTTCCTTCACTTTTTCTACTACTTTTAAATTTACAAAATCATAACATTCACAGCTATTTTCTAAGAAATAAAACTAATTTTCATTATGTTTGAAAATAAATTTTGCCAAACACATTCGTGTTCAAGAGTACAAATTAATATAACAAACTGTAATGCTGAAATAGCAGTATGGTATGAAATCTTAAATATTTAACATTGCTTGGTGTAAATAATACAAAATGCTTTAAAATGAAAAAAATATTTCTGGTTTATGTATATTTTCGAAATTTATTTGCTTAATATTTAGTACTTGCTTCTTAAAATAAATTGCTTTCGACAATCAAGTTCGTAAACAATAACAAAGTCCAAACGTAAACATAAAAATGGTTAGTCGGTTGGATGTTGGGTTTAACGTTGCACTAATATTACGATATGAACATAGATACAATAAAAATAAGGCGAGCGATTGCGTAAGCTGGAGAGCTCGAGAAACTTACAGCCGTTGACAATAGGGTCGTTGCAGTCAAATTCCGGTTACCGAAGAATATACGGGAGTGTCCTATCTGTATAATAATCTGTGCTCTATATTAAGTTAAAAGATGGCACCAAAATTTTTCTATTTCAATAATACTTAAAAATTCTTCTCTAAATTGGAGCATACGCAAATTGAAAGGAGCTCCGCTGCTGCCAACACCTTGTATTGTTCATGGTGAGTCAATAAGAATGGAATGTTGTTTTTCTTGTCCAGTATGGTTTAGCTTACCTGTACAGTGCATGCTACACAATTTCACTAGTTCAGTTTACTGTCAAGCCAAGTGTTAAAAATTACATGAGTTTTAGTCTGTGAATTATATTTTGAGAGGTAGTATAAATTTATAATGAGTTCATCTAGTAAAAAAAGTGCAGTTTGGGATTTTTTTAATCTCCAAACAAATGATATTACAAAAGCTAAATGTGAATTGTGTGGCTGTTTATTATCCAGAGGTGGTTTTGGAAAAAAGGCAACAACTTCATCATTGTTGAATCACATCAAGAGTAAAAATCCCCAAAATTATACTGAAACAAATAAAGAAAATAATTTGAGCACAGAAAGTGGCCCATCAGGAGTTTTAAGCCAATGTTTAAAAAGGAAACAGGAAACTCTAGAAGAAGTTCTGGAAAAAAGAAAATTGTGGGATATAAATGACCACAAAGCAATCAAATTGCATAATATCATTGGTGAAATCATTGCATAATATCATAAAATCATTGCAGAATATCATTGCTTGTGATAACCAGCCATATTCTTTTGTAGAAGACATTGTTTTTTTAAAGTTAATGAAACAGGCCCAGCCACGATATAAAGTTCCAACAAGGAAATATTTTCAGTATTCTGTGCTTCCAAGTATGTATAAAGAATGCAAGACAAAAATTTCATCTCTCTTAGAAACTGCTGAAGCAATTTTTCTTACATCAGACATCTCGACTAGTTCAATAAATAATCACAGTTTTATTAATTTAACAGGACATTTGATTAATAATGATTTTAATGCTTATCATGCTGCCATTGGTACTAAACCCTTTCCTGGTAGCCATACTGCAGAAGCTGTAAGTGAAGTGATAACAGCAATATGTAGTGAATGGAATTTAAATGATAAAATTCATGTTGTTCTCAGAGACGGTGGAACTAACATGGATAAAGGCTTTCGCATAGCTGAGATGAAATCTGAATATTGTTTTCTTAATTTGCTACATTTAGTAGTCACAAATGCATTGATATCACAAAGAACAGTAAGTGATCTTATAGCTTTATCGAAAAGAATTGTCACACACTTCAATCATTCACCCTTAGCATGTTCGAGGATGAGATAAATTCAACTTAAGCTTGGTAAACCAGAAAAAAAAATTAATCCAAGATGTAGCAACATGTTGGAATAGCACATATTATATGCTTGAAAGATTGCAAGAGCAAAAGGATGCAGTTTCTTTATATGCAGCAGAATTTGGCGATATTACTAACTTAACAGGAAATCAATGAATGACATTACAGAAAACTTTGAATTTGTTAAAATCATTTGAGTACCTTCAAGTACATTATACGCTTATTTTCCGAAGCTAGAAATATATATGAAAAGCATCGTAGCAGGATTCTTCCTGAAAATGCTGAAATACTATTATTTTTCCATCATAATTACAGATTATTTTACAATGCAAATGTATAACAATGCTATCTTATCTTTGTTTAAAAGAGAAAAGTTGAAAAAATAAAATTATGTAGATTAACATGGAAAGTAATTCATTTCATTTAGAGTAAGCTGTCAAATTTTACTTAATAACTAATTTTTTAATATGTGTATAGGGGAGACCCGTGTACCTAGGGCTACCCCACTTTATTTGAATAATATTTAATTTTTAATACTCAATTGAGCGAGTAACAACACCAATTGCTACTTTTACAACTACTTTGGAACATTTGAGGAAAAAGGTTTTACAAGTTACATGTAGAAAACGAATTTATATGGTTTGAAGTAAAATTTTGCAGCTCATCTCTTTTGCTATTTTACAAAGCAAGTAAAATATTTTTCTTTCATTTTTAGTGAATAATGTTAATTGTTATATTGAGTAATAAATGAGATATTTAATTAGTCTTCTCTGCATGTGGATTTTTTAGTGGAAGACATTTTGAATGAAGTTACCAAAACTTGTACCTAGGGTCACATAGCTGCGTTGTACCTAGGGCCAGTGTGTTTGGACCTTTTAAGACTTTTGCGACCGTATGTTTTTGTCCTTTTGACAGTAAGGTCCGCCTGTGGGCGTTTTTCGCATAAGTTACAATTTTTCAAAACAAAATTTTCCGTATTCACATTTATATTACAAATGGATATGCATTATAACCATACTCTCTCTCTCTAATCAAAGTATTTGCATCCATAGTATACTGATTGTACAAATATGAATATTGTGTATATTTTTTAGAAACAAATAATATACAAATTGCAAAAGAAATGCCTACTGGTGGAGTTTCAGATTATCAGATAACGTGAATCTACACCAGCGGTCGCAAAATTGTTAAGAAACACAGTGTAGCCTGTAGTAATTGGATGCCGGAAAACTCTGGTAAACCAATCAATATATATGACGTTGCTGAAAATGTTGGCAAATCCTATCCGCCTGTAAACATTCTATCAGGCTTTCGAGTATCCGGCATATGGCCAATGAAACAAAACGCATTCCCTGAGGATGAATATTTAAGTTCAAATGTGACTGAAAGACAAAATCCCTCCATAAATAATAATAATAATAAAAAAAAATCCAGGAAGAAAGTGAACCAATAGGACTGGATGTCTCTGTTTAGTGTCCTGTTGAAATTTCGAAACCTTCAACATCTAACACCTTTTTGTGTGTCATGCTTTAACAGGTACGGACCTAAGCAAAATCTTTACCTAAAGGAAAACGTCCCACATCAAAGAAAAGATGTGACTGAGAACCAGAGAGATCTAGAAATCCAAGAGACACTCCAGAAAAAAAAAAAGGAAATTGAAGGGAAAAAAACGTTCTGTTAGAATATCCCAAAGCGAAAAAAAGAATGTAAAAATTAGTGTTTCAAATTAAGGCAACAACATGATAATTATTATACGATAAATAAATATATTACTTGATATTGTTTTTTTTTTTTGTTTTTTTTTAATATATATTTATATGCTTATTTTCTAATCATTAGAAAGTGAAATATAAATTTGAGAGAATGGCCCTAGGTACAATGAGGGTGTTGTACCTAGGGCCACGAGTGATTTTTTTTTTTAAAACCTTCTATTTGTCGGAATTTATTATTTTAGTTATTTATATTAATTGCAATTGGAAGAAATTAGTCCTAAAGATATGGACATAACAGTTTTATAATTTTAAATAGGTCAAGGCTCTGTTTTTAGGCATTGAAAAAAAGCGGCCCTAGGTACACGGGTCTCCCCTATATTATAAATATATATATAACAATATAAACATTTTAAATATATTTATTTTCACTTTTTCCACATGTTATGAATAAGGTATAACCTACTTACTGCCATATAGCATTACCATATGCAGAATGTGAAAATAAATGTATTTAAAAAGTTTATATTGTTATGAATATTATAATTATAAATATAAAAAAATCACACGTGGAAATCAATTTTATGGTAATTTTATATAACATGTATATAATGAAAAGAAAGTTTAGTAATTTGTAACATTTTAAGGTATTTTCATAATGATATTTCCTTTACTTAAACTGTGTACGTATTACACAATTTCTAAGTTTAATCAGAATTATTTGTTAGTTAAACAGACTATTTTAATAGATAATATGAAGTATATTATATGTATACTTATTTAAATAACATTTATTTAATTTTAAGTTGCTAGACATACTGCAGAATACTGCATCTATACTATTTCAAGTAATAATAATATTCAAAGTAATTGAAAATATATTTTCCACATCTTCTGTCAGATATTCGGCCGGTAACAGGCCGAATATCTATCACTATTCGGCCTTCCCGAATATTCGGCATATTGGCCGAATACCGAATAGTCACCGAATATTCGTCCCATCCCTACAACAAACACTAAAAAATATAGTAACAATCACGTTCTAACTGCAACCAAAGTTTAAAAGCTTTTTATCAAACGGACATTTTACATATTTAAAAAAAAAATCTTACTACTTTTGAATAGTGTCGTTCATACACTAAAAAAATATCGTTCAAAATATACATATACGGACATAGATACCAAGTCAATTGTAATATTTTTATATTATTTATAATTAAAATATAGCAGAGGAATGCTTATATTAGAGCAAAATTACATTAACGATAAGCAAATTAATTGCATTTTGCAATTCAATTATTCAAGAATGAAAATAGAAAGGATAGAAAGACAAGAAGTGTTTGGATTGGAGGAAGTTGAGTTGTACAATAGTGTAGATAAAGCTAGACCCAGATGTGATACTAAAGACCTGTTCATTCAGCAGTTTTCCTTTGAAATAACCGTGTGCTGTTATGCCTGAAATCAGCTGCAGATGGCGCCAGAGTTCAGAACAAACATTCCGATTTTTTCCCTTTAATTACATTAATAATGTGTTATGTTTTTGCCTATGTTTTACTAAATATTTTTAATTATTTCAATTTTCAAGGAAAATAATGTGAACAAATATTTACTTATAAACAAAATTTCATATTTTAGCCAAAAAAATATACAAATACATTGCTATAAATGCAATTTAAACATAAGATTCACGATGTTTTATAATATTTCAAAAGCATTTAAATGCTCTTTTTTCGGAAAATAGGAGTTGATTATTTTATTGAAAAACTTCTCACTAATTTAAAGATCTTCGCAAAATTTTATTTTTTATATAATTTTTTCCATACTTTATTTTTCGATTAGCAATAGAAAAATTTTAATTTCTTTTGTATTATTTAATTTTCTTCTCATATAATAAATTTTTATCAATTTAAATATTAAAATAAATGTTTATTATAAGGTATTAAAAGAATTTGATACAACTAAAATAATTTAATTATTTACAGATAATCTCCTAAAGATTTAAAAAACTAAATACACAAAATTTCTTGATACAGAAGTAGTGCCAGGTTCAATCCCAGGTCAGGTACGTCGGTCTAGTTATTCGGAGTTTTTCGTGGTTTTCTCCGAAACGTACGTGAATGAGCTAGGACTCCTGATAATATATAATTTATAATTTTTTAAGAGTACTATACTATTACATTTTTACTATAATTCATAACTTTTTTTTGTTGTTGTTGTTAAATAAATCTTATTTAAAGATCTGATTTTTTATAAGTTTTTAAAAACTGAACTGTAAGTTATCATTGACAACTAAATAATATTTATGAATATAATTTCAAAATCTGAATTATTTTATGGAGTTATGTATTTATGTACATATTATCTATATTAAGGACTTTGAAAACAGTGATGCAAATACTAAAATGCATTGCTGGGTTAAATCCCAGGTCTCGCTCGTTGACCTAACTGTTGGAGTTTTCTGTGGTTTTCTCCAAAAAGCACATGAATAAGAACTGGGACCCCTATACTCCATCAAAGACTTATAGTTTCTACTTTTTAAGATGGTAGGAAGGAAGTGTCGGGTTCGAACCCAGGTCACTTTTATCGGCCGAGGAGTTGGGAATTTTCTGTAATCTTCTTCAAAAGCACGTAAATACAGTCTGAGGCCCCTAAGAAATGCCACCGTTCCCTTCTAGAACACTCCACCAGGTGATATTTTTTTCTTAGTTTTCTGTGGTTTTCTCCATAGCATGTGTGAATACAGGCTGGGACCTTTATAATATTTACTTTTTAAAGAGTACTATGCTATAAATTTTTAATATATTTCTTTTTTTCATGAGATTGTTAAAAAAAAAAAATTTTTTTTCTTTCTTTCTTTTTTTTAACTTACTATTTAAAGATCCGGTTTTTATATATATATATATATTTTTATTTTTGCAACTGAATTGTAAGTTAATGTTTAAAGATAAAATTTCAAAATTTCAATTATTTTATGCAGTTACATATTCTCTATATAATGGATTTTGAAAATAGCGGTGCAAATACTAAAATGCATTGCCGGGTTTGATCCCCCCAGTGGGGTACCTTCTTCAGGTATTCAGGGGGAGTCACGCACCCCGGGCCCGAGTGATCTTTTTCTTCTTTTTTTTTTTTTTAACATTCCTTTCTTTTATTTCTTTCACTTTTGGTTTTATTTCCTTTTTTTTTTTCTATTTAGTTTTTGGTTTTTTTTCTTGCTTTTTTCGTCCTTGTTTGTATTTTTGGTTTTTTACTGCCAATAAGCTCTTGGTACTTGTTCTTGTTTATTGTTCTTGAAAAAATAAATAAAAAAAAAAATTGAAGAAAAAAATAAAAAAATTTACAAAAAAATGAAACAACTTACCTTGTTTTACTCACCTTTTTGGTTTCTACTTACCTTGTTTGTTTCTACTCACCTTTTTTTTTGGTCTTGTTCTTTTTGGTTACACTAAAATTAGTAATTTCTAAAACATTAACCAAGCTGAGATCGGTGTAGTTGTGGCGCTGGTTATTGGGTTGGCGATTTGGTGAGGGTCTCACGGAAGTCTAGCCTTGGGAGCACACTGGGAGACTGGTGCCCTTGGTGAAGGTGAGACAACGGTGACTACTCGAACGAGAAACACCGGACTAACACGACTACCACATGTGATTCCCAATCTGGGTCGACGGTCTAGTAGCTGGTGAGTGGTTATGGGTGTCCCAGGGAGCGATTCTGAAAACCCTTTGCTTTTCCGTCTGTTCAAGAAACGGGCTGACTTGTGGGACTAAGGAAACCCTCGACCCTTTTTTCTTATCTCAATATGGCTACAAATAAAGGAAATACGAATAATGCGTCTGGCTCGGGCCAAGCTATTAAAAATTCTAATGAGAAATCTTGGGCGGAGAGAATGGAAGAATTTTCTTCCACCCTTAGTGCAAACAATGTTTTCTTAGATAGCGAGGCAAGATTTTTTGTACTGAAGAGGAAAGAGGGGGATTTCTTGAAATCATCTCCATTTTTGATACATAAAGCGCTGCAATCAATCATGGGTGATCCAAAATCAGTGAAGAAGCTAAAATCCGGTGAATTATTAGTTGAGGTAGAAAATCCGAAACAAGCAAATAACCTTAAAAAATGTACACAATTCGCAAATATACCAGTTACCGTTAGTCCACATAGAACTTTAAATATTTCTCGTGGTGTCATCTCAGAATCGGATCTTCAATTTATCCCTGAGGCCGAAATTCTAGACAACCTTAAAGACCAAAGAGTAATTGCCGTAAAACGTATTTCTATTTTTCGTGACAATAAACCCATTCCAACAAAGCACATTATTCTAACAATAGACTCCCCTAAATTACCACGTTCCATAAAGGCCGGTTACCTTGAATGCCCAATAAGACAATACATTCCGAATCCTCTACGCTGCTTCAACTGCCAACGGTTTGGCCATTCTAAGACTTCATGCCGTGGAAAACAAACATGTGCCCGTTGTAGTGTCATTGGTCATGACAGTGAAAATTGTGAAGCCCCAATCTGTTGTGTTAATTGCAAAAAGGATCACCCATCTTACTCAAAATCATGTGAAAAATGGAAAACTGAGAAGGAGATTCAAACTATTAAAACTAAGCAAAACATATCATATCCTGAAGCAAGAAAAATTGTTGAATCAAGAACACCCATTGTTGGAAAATCATACGCTGCTGCCATAGTTAACAAAAAAACATATCAGTCTATAGCAATCCAAACTGACACTGTTCCCAACCCCAACTCTCCAGTTGTAACTGCATTAAACAAAACCCCAACCTTACAATCCAATCAAAATCAGGCTTGTAACTCTTCACAGCCATCTTCATCCAAATCAAGAAACTTAAAGAAAATGCCACAGAATTCTAAAACCTTATTGTCTGAAAAAAGTCTGAATTCTACCTCTCTAAAACATTCTAATTCACCCTCTCGTCTCAATATCATCAAGAAAAAGAAACTATCAAAATTGCCCACTCCCACTACAAATAAAAATAATAAAGTAAACGTTCCAAAACAAGATGATTTGATCAGCCTCCATCCTTCTGATGGAGAGGACGGAATGTCTACTGCATCAGAGGACAATGACGTGGACGTTATAATCTAAAAAAAAAAAAAAAAATTATGACCAATTTCATTTCATGGAATTGCCGAGGTTTTATTAATAAACGAGATGAAATCAGAGATATTATCTCTGATCATCGACCTATCTGCTTTGCCTTCCAAGAAACATATTTAAGACAACACGACAACGTTAAAATCCGTGACTACCAGTGTTTCAGAAAAGATTTTACACATTCTGACAGAGCTACAGGTGGTGTAGCTCTTTTAATTTCTAATAATGTTCCACACTCTAATATCATTTTAAATACAGACATCCAGGCTATTGCTGTTCAGAACCATATACACATACTTATCACCATCTGCACTGTCTACTTACCGCCAAATATGACTGTTCGACAATGTGACCTCAATAGGCTTATTTTGCAGTTACCGACTCCTTTTTTAATTCTTGGTGATTTTAATGGACACAACCAACTTTGGGGTAGTCCTGATATTAATCCTCGAGGACAAATTATTGAAGACCTAATTACTGATAATAATTTATGTATTTCAAATAACGGTGACAATACATATTTTCATGAACCTTCTAGAACTTTTCATGCAATAGACCTGGCCATTTGCTCTCCTATTCTTTATCCATATTTTAATTTCTTTGTTAGTAACGACCTTCATAATAGTGACCATTTTCCTCTATTTTTATCTTTTTATAATTTTAATGATCATCATCCTACAAATCCACATTATATTTATGACAAGGCCAACTGGGCTACTTTCACTATAAATGCAACTATTACATCCGAAATGACTGAGGGTGATATCAACAGAGCAATCACTGATGTTACAAACAGTATTATAAATGCAGCTGATATTACTATTCCAAAATCCCCTGGACGTCTCAATAAACATTCAAAGCCATGGTGGAATGATGAATGCAATAATGCAAAAAAACAGCAACAAAAAGCCTGGGGAATTTTTAGGAGGTACCCGACTACTGCTAATTATATCGCATTCAAAAAAGCAAGGGCAACCGCACGAAGAATCCGCAGAATCTCCCAAAAAAATTCCTGGATTAAAAATGTGTCCAGCATTACCTCCAATGTAAGCAGTAAGCAGCTTTGGCATCGTGTCAAGAAAGCAATGGGAATATATTCTAATCAAAGTATTTCGTTTTTAAAAGTTAATGGCCAAACTATAACTTCTACTAAAAATATTGCAAACACCATTGGTAAAACCTTATCTCACATCTCCAGTTCTAATTCATACTCCGAACGTTTTTTGTCTCATAAACGTAATTCTGAACGATCATCAATCAACTTTCACTCCCGCTCTTCACCAGACTTCAATAGACCTTTTACAGAAAATGAATTAAAAAATAGTTTGAAACATTGCCATAACTCTGCTCCAGGACCCGATGGTGTTACCTACATTATGATTAAACATTTATCAAAACAGTCTCTTAAAAATCTCCTTCATCTTTACAATAGGATCTGGACTGAAAATATATTCCCTGTTGCTTGGCACGATGCTATTGTTATTCCTTTTCCTAAGCCAGGCAAAGATGCTACTGACCCCAATAATTACAGACCCATTGCTCTTACAAGCTGTCTATGTAAGCTGCTAGAAAAGATGGTAAATACTAGGCTTGTTTACATTTTAGAAAAAAGTAATTTGATTTCTCTATGGCAAAGTGGTTTCCGACGAGGCCGTTCAACGGTTGACAATATTTTATTATTAGAGACAAATATCCGCAAAGCTAATGTGAGACGTAACCATTTGGTTTCAATTTTTTTCGATATAGAAAAAGCTTATGACAAGACATGGCGCTATGGTATTTTAAACGATCTTTTTAATTTGGACTTCAGAGGAAATCTCCCCATTTTCATTCAGAACTTTTTAAGAGTCAGACGCTTTCAAGTTCGTATAGGATCAGCTTATTCAGATTTTTATTTTCAAGAGGAAGGTGTGCCTCAAGGCAGTGTTTTGAGCGTTACGCTTTTTTCTTTAAAAATAAACAATATTCTTAAACAATTGCCTCCAAGTGTCCATGTGAGTTTATATGTTGACGACCTGCAAATTTCTTGCCAGGGAAATGACATGCGTTTCATAGAACGTCAATTACAACTTGCTATAAAAAACATAATTAAATGGACAAATAAAAATGGTTTTAAATTTTCTACTGACAAAACACAATGTGTGCATTTTTGTCGTAAACGAGGTCTTCATCCTGATCCAGAGATTTTAATAAACAACAGGCCAATTTCAGTTGTTGACACTGCTCGCTTTCTGGGTGTTATTTTTGACATAAAACTGAACTTTTTGCTACATATTTTACACTTGAGAACTAAGTGTGACAGAGCACTTAATATTTTAAAAGTGCTTTCTAATACTTCTTGGGGACCAGACCGCCCATCTTTACTTAAAATTTACCGTGCTACTATTCGCTCCAAACTTGATTATGCATGTAAGGTTTATGGTTCAGCCCCTCACTCCTATATTAAAAGACTTGACACAACACATCACAGTGCACTCAGAATTTGCTCAGGTGCTTTCCGCACGACTCCAGTCCTTAGTTTATATGCTGACTGTGTGGAGCCTTCTCTCACTGACATCAGACAAAGACTTTCGTGTGAATTGTACTTTCGCATCCTTTCACATCCTAATCATCCACTTCATTCACTTTTAAATAGTAACGATCATAATCTTTATGTGAATCGCCCATCTTGCATCCCACATTTCGCTCTTAGAATTAAGAGCTTTCTTGCTGGCACCTCTCACATTCATACCAAAATTCGTCCTCGGTCACTTTTAAACATGACGCCTTGGAATTTCCAAGTTATTTCTTGTCTTCATCCATTTAAGGGGTTTGACAAATCTAACACAGATGCTTCCATTTTTCAAGCACTTTTCTCTTCTCATCGTTCTGAGTATAAGGACTATGTCGAGATTTTTACTGACGGCTCCAAGACAACTAATAAAGTCGGTTGTGGTATCATCATTGATAACACTACATTTAGCTATCAACTCCCTAATTCATTTTCCATTTTCTCTGCAGAGTTTTTTGCGGTTGAGGTTGCTCTTAACATTATTTCATCTCATCGGAGGAGGAAATTCATTATCTATACCGACTCGAATTGTGTTCTTGACTCTCTGTCTTCTAACTCTTGTAACCTGTCCTTTATTTCAATTCTCAAAACTTACAACGACCTTCTTAAAAAGGGATTCAACATTTTGTTTTGCTGGGTTCCTGGCCATGTTGGCATTAAAGGAAATGAAGCAGCAGACAAAGCCGCAAGGCAGGTTTCTCTACTTTTAAACTGTCCTGTACCTTACGATGACATGAAGCACACACTTAAAAGCTATTTTAAAAATATTTGGCAAAGGGAGTGGAATAACCAAAACAATAACAAATTGCAAGAAACAAAACCTGAAATTTCAATCTGGCCAACACTCACCCCTAGAAAATATGTCGTTATTACTAGACTAAGAATTGGGCATTTAAGACTCACACATAAATACTTATTGCTTGGAGAACAACAACCTGATTGTCCAAAATGTCATTTTAGTGCGCTAACCATTCGCCATATTCTTACCGACTGCCCTTGCCTTCGTCATTTGTATCGACATTATTTTAATTCATCTTCACCCAATTTGACAAGCCTTTTAGGTGCAAATTCTCATGATCACGCGACAAATTTTTTGAAAGAGGCTGGTTTTTATTTCGACATTTGATTTTATTCTTTACAATGTTCATCCCATTTTACATCTGTATTTACTTTGAGATCTGATTTTATTTTTTACAAATTCTTCCTATTTTACATCTGTTTTTTATTGTATACACTGTTTTTATTATATTTAATTTTATCTTGTATCTTGTTTTGTTTCTTTTTTCTCCTGTGACTTTTTAATGACTTTCTGGATGGGTAAACCCATCCAGAGGCTCTTTTTATTTTTTTACCTGATTGTTTGGCGCAGCATGTCCTACTTTGGACCTTGCGCCAGAAAAAGGCATTCAACGAACCAACCAGCCGGGTTTGATCCCAGGTCATGCTAGTTGACCGAAGTGTTTTAAGTTTCCCGTGGTTTTCTCAAACTCACATGAATAACAGCTGGGACCCCTTATAAAGAACACTTTAGAGAAAACTCCATCAAAGGCTTATAGTTTCTACTCTTTAAGATGGTAGGAAGAAAGTGTCGGGTTTGAACCCAGGTCACGCTTTTGTCCAGGAGTCGGGAAATGTTTGTAGTTTCCTTCAAAAGCACGTAAATATGGTCTGAGGCCCCTAAGAAAGACCACCCCTCCCTTGCAGAACACTCCACCTGTCGAATAGCTCTTTTGAGTTTTCCATGTTTTTCTCCAAAGCATGTATAAACACAGGCATGGACCCTTATAATATACAATTTTTTTAAAGAGTGCTATAATATAAATTTTTACTAGATATAATTTTCCTGAGATTGTTTAAACAGAATTTTTTTTTTTTTTTAATCTACTATTTAAAAATCTGGTTTATATAATTTTTTGGAAATTAAGCTGTAAGTTATCATTAACTACTAAATATATTTAAGAATAAAATTTCAAAATTTGAATTATTTTATCGAGTTACGTATACATGTACATATTCTCTATATTATGAATTTTGAAAATAGTGATGCAAATACTAAAATGTATTGCCGAGTTCGAACCCAGGTCACGCCCGTTGACCTAAGTATTCAAAGTTTTCTGTGGTTTTCTCCAAAGCACACATGAGTAAGTGCTGGGACCCTTTATAAAGAACACTTTAGAGAACAATCCATCAAAGGCTTATAGTTTCTACTCTTTAAGATGATAGGAGGAAAGTGTTGGGTTCAAACCCAAGTCACATTTATCAATTCAGTAGTTGGGGGTTTTCTGTAGTATTCTCCAAAATCATGTAAATATGGAATGACCTCCCCCACCCACCCATGCAGAACACTCCAACAGTCACACAGCTCTTTTGAGTTTTCCGTGTTTTTCTTTGAAGCGTGTGTGAGCACAGGCTGGGATCCTTATAGAATACTATACTATAAATTTTTACTATATTTAATTTTTTTCAGGAGATTGTTTAAACAGATTTTTGTTTTTCATCTTCGAATTAAAGGACTGGTTTTTATCATTTTTTTGTAATTGAACTGTAAGTTATCATTAACTACTAAAAATGTTTAAGAAAAAAAAAAATCAAAATTTGAATTATTTTATGGAGTTACATATTTATGTACATATTCTCTGTATTATGGATTTTGAAAATAGTGATGCAAATACTAAAATAGCATTGCCAGGTTTGTGCTGCTCTACCTAGCCGCTTGGATTTTTCCATTGTTTTCTCCGAAACTTGTACAAGTATGTGCTAGGATCCCTTAAATCACCTCCACAGAAGGCACTCCACCTATAGGGCTAAGACCCTAGTACAGGTATTCATCCTTAAACCCTAGAACCCAGCCGAGAAAAATGCATTGCATAGTTGGTAATTTTCACATAGTTGGTAAAAATCAACCTTCTACTCCATTCTATCAGTAATGAATTTCCAGGTTGATGAATAAAATTTCTGAATTATTGTATAGCTACTTTATCTTGCAAAAAATATACAAACTTGCGTAAAAGGCTGTAATGATGCTCAAATAATGTGGTTCAATTTATTATTATACTTATAACAGTTTTATTTATTTGTTTATGTGTGTGAGTAGTGATGTGGAGAGGGCAGGTAAATATTTTTTAGGTATTTACCCGAGGCCTGGGTAAATACCCCAAAACAGGGTATTTTGAAAAAAAAGAAAAATTATATACTTATAAATAACTTATAAGTTCTTATTTTAATATAAAATATATTGCATACAATAATACCCATAAAGAGTGTTTATTCGTGCTTTGATTTTTGCGGATTTTGTTTTTTTTTTTGTTTTTTTAACAATAACAATACACTAACAATGGAATAATAATTTTAACTGTGTTAATGTCATATAGTATAGATAGTGGCATAGAAGCTTCTGATTCTTAATTTTCTCACAATACCATGCTACACATCAGTTTTGGTTTTGATTTCATGAACAGTTAATCACACACTTTGATTATCCATTAATATTAATCTGAATTTTATGCTAAAGGTGAAAAAGGAAAGAAAAAGGACGTGCTTGGAAAAGACAAAGCCAATGTTATTCTATAGAGAATTTTGCCATACTAAAACTCATTGAGTATTTTTTCTTGTTTACATTTTTTATATAATTCCCAGGTCAATGTACTTACAATTATTAAAAGTTGATACTCATCCTACCAGACATAACATAAGTTTAATTTCTGTGTGTTCAGAATTGACAGAGATGTTTAGTTTTAAAGTTTGGGATTTTCTCAGGCTTTATTAGGAAATTTTTGACCGACTCCTCATGAAGGCCATAAAAATGTTGAAAAATCTCAAATTTTGAAGCTGAATATTTCAGTCAATTTTGGACACACAGAAGTAAAACTTATTATGTTTTGTAGGATAATGCTGACATTCACTAATTATGCTTATAGGATTTGGAGACTGTATAAAAAGTTAGTTTTTGTAATTTTTAAAAAACTGATTTTCTAAATTTAAACATGCCAAATCATAAATTCTTTAAAAAAAAACATTTGAAGCATATATCTGCGACCAATTTTTGTGGAGATGAAGGATTCCTTAATGTTCATTATGCTTTTAAAATTATTACTTTATGTAAACAGACATTCTATCTCGTAATATGACAAAGAAATAAGCACAATTATGAACAGCGTCAGTAAAATGAAGTGCCAAAGTGTATTTTTCACACGGGAAAATTGCCTAGCTGGTTGGCAGCCAGGGTAGCTCAGTGGTAGAGCATCCGTGGGTTAAGCGGAGGTCCCCGGGTTCGATTCCCGGCTCTGGTATTTTTCACATAGTTGGTAAATAAAAATATCAACCTTTACACTCCAATTTACTTAAAATGAATATTCTCGGTTGATGAATTCATGAATAAAAATTTCTAAAAAGAAAAAAGTGTTTATTAAGTTGTGTGGAATTTTAAGAAATAACTTTTGACAGTTTTCTAGAATTAACTCCCCCCCCCCCTTTTTTTTTTCTTTAACATTTCATTTTGTAACTTTTCTGTTTTGTCGTTCGTAAAGTTGGTGATATAGGGCCGTAAGAATTTTTATAACAAAAACAAACACATTTTTTTATCATGATCATCTGTAAAATTTGTAGTACAGATCATATAATAGTTCTTTTCTAAATAAGGGCAAATTAATTTTGTGAGGGCTTGTAATACAAGTGGTTGTTTTTGAAATTTGGGTACAGCTACATGCATCAATTTTTCTACTTCCAGCCACACATTTGGAAATCCTGGCTTGGGATAATACCGTCCTCCACGATCAGTCACTTTAATCAATCCTAGCAATGGTGATGGTAAGGATACAGTTGATATTCTATTAAGACAGGATTGACAGGAAAATTTCTACTGTACCAAAAACACTAAATATCCTGCCACCATAGCCACTGAAGCTGACTGTACAATTACCGGTGTTAGTATTCTGTCACTCAGTTGCACACATTCAAGTAGCGATTGTAAATGCTGATCATCAACATGAGAATTACAAGAATCTGAAACAGACAAATTTAGCATGTTATTATAACATTATGAAATGAATTCTTCTTGGCGCGTGTATCCTTCAACTTGTGCGCGCGCAGCGCGCACGGGACTGCGCTGCCGAAGGCAGTGGGGACCCGGTCCGAATTTGTACCCGATGAAAAATGATTTTTTAAATAATATGTGCGCGCAGCGCACGTATACCTTCACACGTGCGCGCGCATGGTTCTGCGCTGCCGGAGGCAGTGGGGACCCGGTGGGAGTTTTTACCCGATCAGAATTTTTTTTTTCAGGTGGCACGAAGGGTCAGGGAAGGAATACACGCACGCAGCGCGTGTATCCTTTAAAGTTGTGCGCACGCAGTGCTCACGGGGCTGCGCTGCCGAAGGCAGTGGGGACACGGGCCGACTTTTTACCCAATCAGAAATGATTTTTTTTTTTTTTTTTCAATTTATTTTCTTAAGACTAAAAGTTACTGTTAGTGATTCATTTGAAAATACTGACCCGCTAGCGGGCGAAGCTCGCTAGTTCTTCTAATAAAATTTGTTTTCAACTTTGAAAGCACTGGCTAAGTCAAATATTAATTTTTGTAATTACAAAAAGTTATGAAAATGAAACATAACAAAAAACTTTTCATCAATGATTAATAAAAATACGTGTCAGGTTTCACTTTATTTTAGAAAAATTTCTTAACCAAATAGTCAGCAAATAGTTACATGCAAAATATGTAGTATACTCATCATTTACTGCAATTCTATACAATATATATATATATAATACATGTTTCACTATATTACTAACTTACCCTTTTGTTTGGACTGGTTGGAAAACAAATTCCCAGACATCCATTCATCATTTTCATGTTGAACATTTCCAGATATTAATTTGGAAACTATTCCTGTTACTAGTATTTTATGTAATGATTGTATGGCTGACAATGCATCTGCCTGGTCATTGCTTCTTGAGAGAGGTCTTACGTAACTGAATAATATTTCAATGTCATCGGATGTCATTTTTCTTGTTAGAACGTATTGAAAGTCATTCTGAAGCAAAAACTTTATACAAGAAATTGCAGACTTTGTTGACAACACAATAGCATCATATGTTTCTTTACTTAAAAATTCCGATGGATTGGAGCAATTATTTTTCCACTCTTCTAAGTAATTAAAAAAATCGTTCTCCAACCATGCCAATCTGTTGTCATCAATGCATATAAAATGATGCGCATCTTGATTTCTGGATCTGATGAAATGTGATGTGTTTTTTACGTTTAATATTGTGAACCACTTACTAATTGTTGCCAGAAATTCTATAGTTCCTGACGCATCCTGGAATTGGTGTATACCAAATCGTGGCCCATGTTGTTGAAGATATTGAAGTGCACCTGTAACATCATCTTTAAAAATACGTATAGCACGTCCCACATGCATTTTTTTCAAAATTGGAAGGGAATATGTGTTTCAAAGTCAGATTTCTCACCGGCTTTGTAATATATTACTTCTATAGACCATACAATAATTTCAGAAAAATTGCGTTAATAGGTTTATTGCAATTTTTCATTTGTCTTGCAAGAAAAAGTGATCGTAAGTTTTTTATAATATGACATACGTCATACGATAAAAACAAAACTCTTTCGTTATCGATTGGATGAGGAATAACATGTTTAGGAGAGATTTGTTGGGAAAGAAGAGAAAATAATTTCACATTAGTGGCATGGTTATCACAAACAATACGGACAACAACAAATCCTACTTTTTCTACTTCCTTCAAAACGTCTAAGGTAAGTGAATTTAAGTGTTCACCTTTCAAAGACCTAGAAAAAAAATATGCGGCTGGCAATCTGATTTTAGTGCTCAAACCTGAAAACACAAAGCATAATAATCGGTTTGCAATCTCATTTTCTAGGCCGTTCATTTCGACATGGCCTAAAACTTCATCATCATACCTACTATAAATAGCTCTGCTTTTAATCGACATTTCGTCGATGATAAGCGAGCCAAAACGTTCAGAACTATTTTTTAAATGTGAAGCTTCACGCAACAAACGCTGCTGAATTAAACTTGAGACTGTACATCCAGTTGTAAATCCAACATATCTTTTTATTGTGGTTCTTGATGGCAGACTTAATAGACCTGTATCTATAATAAAAATTATACGCAGATGGAGATTTGTTATGCAATAAAATGGCATATCGAACTGTTTCATCTCCCCATTTATGTTTTTTTGCTCCAAAATATTCCAATTGTTCTATTAGAAAACCAGCCTTTGGTGTTTTTCCCACTCTGTTCTCAACTGCATCTAAATTCCATTTTGATAATCTTGTATTAAGGTCTTTGTTTGATTTTTCTAACTCTTTAACCTTTTTTTTTTTTTTGTACTTAGCAAGACTCTTGGTTGCTCGTCTTAATCTTTCTTGTAGAACACGCAATTCTCTATATTGTTTCGTTAATTTTTTCTTTGTAAGATTTGTATTAACAGATGAAGTTTTTTTTTTTTTTTTTTTTCAATTGTAACTTTTGAAGCTGAAGCATCTACATCAATACCCATATTATCAGCAAAATCAGTATCTGAGGTACAGTGCACAATTTTAGTTGTAGAAGATGACATATATATAGGCACAGTTGCATTACCAGAAGATTCATTCTTTGAACTTCAAGGCATATCTCTATGTGTAGCCAATGGTATTTCATGCCTTTTTATTTCTCTTCTGCTACGCTTAATTTTTTGTTTATGTAAAGGATAGTTTTCAAAATTGCTCGGATTGGCATCTGGTAGTAATCTTTTTCTTTTTAATCCAGTCCTAAAGTTGTCATCAGTAAAGTGGCGACTGCAAACAACGGAATATGTACTTGGCATCCACAGCTTACCAGATTCCCCTTTAAAAAATCATAATACAACAGAAGTTAGTAAAATATCAATAAAAATTTTATCTGGTGTATAAAAACTTGAAATAATATTATGATTTAATTAAAATAATAAATAAAATAATAAATATATAATGTAACATCCAGAGATATTTTTAACTCCTCCACAAGCGTATTTTACACATTAAAAATCTAAAAATACTTCTTAAAATTTTAACCATGAATATTTTCCACACTTTGTATTTTTAAGTTAAATTTAGTGTATTTTCTTAGATGTGTCTGAAAAAGTTTATATTCTTTCTACAATTCATAATTTTTTTTTAATCAATATCTTCTCTTACAATGGATAAAAAGTTTGTATAACTAAAATTGTTTTGAGTAAAACTGTAAACATTTGTATCAATAATAGAATTTATCAGATTCACGTATGGCCTTATCTTTAAATGTTTATTGTAATTTATAAACTGAGTCACATTATGTACATATGCTGAAAGGAATATTATTACAATTGGTCAGTCTATATAAGATAACTTGAACTCGTAACTGAAACTTATAACGTCAGTTCATACACATATATTTTATTTTTGAGCTTATTAAGAAAGAAGTAAAATTTAACATAAATTCAAGAAAGATCAACTTTTTTCTTTTCCACTTTTTTTACTCCTAATAATGCCAAATTCACTCCTTCAAAAAAGATCAAGGAGTATCCTCACTCCTAGGAAAAAATCCTAGCAATATCTCTGGTAACATCCAACTTATGAACATTCAATCTCTCATGCAATGTTTTTTGTGAATAATATGAATAAAAATTAAGGAGGTTAAAGAGAATGCAGTAAAAAGATATGAAGTTATTTAAAATTTTCCCTATAAAATACAAAATTTAAGGATATAAACATATGATACAATAGACTTGTGTATTATGAATTTGCAAAATTTACTATAATCTAGAAATATAGATAATTTATTTTTTCAATCTTTGAAGAGTCATTTTTCGTTCAAACACAAATGTTTGGTTAAAAAAAAAAAAAAAAGACCAAGATCTCTAAGACCTAAAATTCAATTAAAATTATCTTTCTTTATCTCATTTAGATTCATTTTCTAAAATATCACCATTAAAATAAATACTATTTAAATTTTTTCCACCTTTGAAAACTTGACAATATATTTCATTGTTTACATTGGTTGTGAGCTACCTTTTTATATTGCAAACCAAATTTTTTGACATGAATTTTTTAAAAGTAGACATAGAAAAATCAGGCAATTTGATTTATAATATTTAATGGAACTTTGTCATAAATATAGGTTGAATGTTTTTATCAATTTACATCAATAAGTCCTTTTAAAGCATGGCTTTCCTTTGTATATAATATTTTATTTTTAATACCAACTTATTTTATCCAAGAGCTTTAAAAATTACATTTATATGCTTAATAATTTCATAATTTTATATTCTTATTTTAATTTCGTAAACAAAGTAAAAAATTACAGAATGTAAAAGAATGCATGAAAAAGATGTGAAACCATTCTTTTTTTTTTTTTTTTTTTTTTTTTTTTTATGCTCAGTAACAAAATTTTTAAAAAGGTATTTATAACTATTATCGCAACAAAGTTGAAAGCTGTGGAGAAAGGGGGTGGTAATTGAAGCTAAAACTATAAAATATCACATTTTCATTCTCAGAAAAATAAAGATATATATTAAAATATTGTTAATTTTGTTAATTTCATGTCTATATTGAAATATTTAATTTCATTATATACTCATATTAATGAAGAATTGTATATATATATATATATATATACACACACACATACAGAGATAGAGAGAGAGTTTTAACCAGGTTTTTAAAAAACGAACAACCTTGCTTATAAGTTTAAAAAGCATTACAGTGTATTTATTAAATTTTAAAATTATTAATCTAATTGTTTATTCATAACATATACATCAAATTTGTATGCTCGACAAGTAGTCTGCTAATAAATCTTCGTCGTAATGAGGTCAAATAGCACATTACATAATTACAACACGAAGATATTAATCGAAAATATTAGTACTTTTCTTTTTCATATTGGAAAAAAATAGGATCAATAAATACGAAATTAAAGGTTTCATTTATTATTATTTTTTTTTTTTTTATAACTTTCTGTAGAGTCTTCATTACCCCCAAAATGACCTCCGGTAGAGTTACTATGCAGTTGTTCTAAAACTTCTGGAATTTTTTATCTTGGTAATACAATCTGCCATCTGAAGCTTTTTCCATCATCAGATTCGCACTTTCTGTATAATACACCGTTTCTGATATGAAGAGAGTCCCAAAGTGCCCAATAACTTTTCGTAATGGGACTAAATCTGGAAATGTCTAGCCATGTATGTCTGTTGCTGGTCGTCTTCTTCAGCTGTAATATTGGCTTTATGTCAGGATCTTTCATCTGGGCTTGTCTAAGTTCTTCGTCACTCCCGGGTTCGGGATCTTGTTCTGATGGTGTTGCGACAGTAACTTGGCGAGCAACTGGATTTATTCTTTGGTGTTTATCCTCGGATTTAGAGCTGTATTTATGATCTTCAGATGGAGGCTTCCGCAAGAAGGCATCTGGATTTTCCCGAAGACCTCCTTCTGGGTGGCATACTTCAGGAACATTCTTGGTTGCTTCTCTGGGTATTCTTACTGGGCAGCTTCGTTTGATATGCCCGTCTTTTCCACAGCCCCAGCATTTAGTTGTTGGAGTCTTCCCTCCTTTCTTACTCTCAAGAATGCGTAGTCTTCTATTAATATCAGCAATCATTTTCTGAATCTCTTTAAGTTCATCTTGAGAACCGTTCACTTTGTCTACTGTGCTGTTCTGGCGATGTTTAGCGGAGGCTTGTTGGGCTGCCCCGATCTTTAGGGAATACACCAAGGCTGACTCCACATACTTTACGCCAGAGAGTCTAAGGGCTTTTTGAACATCTGGATCTCCGACAGCATCAATGAAATATTCTAGGGCCAGATCATTGTGTGTTTCAGGATGACAGTCTGAGAAAGCCAAATGTGAAAGAATCTGGATGTTTGATGCCAGTTCTTGTAAGCTTTCCCCTGGTCTCTGACGACGGGACCGTAGCTGGAGTCGACTATATTCTTTGGACCATTTCGCTCCAAAACGTAGCTCTAGTGCTCCGGTTAAAGCTTCGAAGTCATATCGCTGTTCCTTCGAAAAGGTCTCCAGAATATCTGCGGCGTCGCCCCGCAACGATCCTACCAGATGAACCGTCTTTGCAACAGAGTCCAGCCGTTAGCTTCAGCTACGATGAGAAACTGCGTCTTATATATATGCCAGGAGGAACTGCCATCATATATAGATAGCTTAGTAAATTCCTGATTCTGGGTTATTCTCTCTTTCTTTTCAGTTTCCTGGGGACCGGATTCTAACTTTTCTTCCACTTTTCTCTCCAGATCTTCTTCTATTCTTTTCAATTTACCTTCTATCTCTGAAAACCCTCCTTTCAGTTCCTGATCAAAATTTTCTTTAACTTTCTCCTCGAAACTCCGTTCTATCCTCGTAACACTCTCTTCAACCTTCATAACATTTTCTTCTATCTTCATAGCTTTCTTTTCAAAACTTTCTCGTCAAAATTTTCTTCAATCTTTATAAACTTTCCTTCTATTCCATCTATTCTGTTTTCCACATCTGATAAATTACACTCTATCACTTCTTTCACGTTTACTAAGTCGTCTCTCACTGATGATAGTTCTTTCTTCATCTCTTCTTGATTAGATTTAATTTCTTCACCCAAACTGTCTTTCATTTCCTTCATTTCTTCAGTGAAGCCCTCTTTCAATTCTTTTTGTCCGGTTTGCATACTTTCTTTCATTTCTCTTTGTCCTGCTTTCATTTCATTCATCTGGGTAGCTAAGCTTTCTAGAAGTTTCTTCATTTCCTGCTCCATAGCTCTAGTTATCATTATTCACAGACAATCCAACTTCTGACACCAGAGATGTTGCGTAGTTGGGGATTCGTGAGTTGTCCGGGAATGAAAGGCAAAACTTACAAAAATTCAGTAATTTATTCACAGAAAATTCCAGAAAAATACAGGTCTATAAACCACGTATCAGCTTCAATTCAATCAGTATACACAGCTTAAACAACAGCTGTCAGTAGCAAATCCACAGTACAAACTATATAGCAATAACACTTAAAGCAAGTCAAGAGGCTCAAAGCAATACAGGCATTAGCGAAGCTGTCTGAGAACTGAACTGAACTGAATTAGCCTTGGCGAAAAAAATCAGCTCTTATATACCCCTGTAGAAAAGTGTGGAAAGTTCCAGAAATTTCCGTATCTCGTCAGCCAATAATATTAGAGCTTTCATATTTGGTATATCCTAATAAGGATTTTCTCGCCAAGGTGGGAAAAAGTAGCCAAATTTGGCGCCAAATCCATTACCTGCCTTATTGGGGCTTTTTAATGCGTTTTTAAGGGAAAATAAGACTGTTTTAACGCTAAAACGACTAGAAATGCACAAAATTAGCACTTTATCAACTTACTAAGCCTCTTTGAAAGAATTGATACAAAAATAAACACAATTATTTACAATTTTGTAACAATATGATGGCGATTGAGCAGAGCCCATCAATTTCGAATAGTCATGTTTAGTTTCTACCGTAACCCATCGATATGAGCAAAAGTTTCAATCCACTCTCCTGAAAATATGCAATTGAACAAACTAATAATAATACATACCAAAACATACATTGAAATTAAAATATTTTGATTTATTTTTAGAAACTCAAAGATCTTCCCAAAGCATTACATAATACTTTTATTTATTGAGTAGCAGAAATATTTCAAAATTAATTACACAAATATAAATCCAATTATTAGTAGGAAAAAGATGAAGAGAATATTTGAATGTTCTATATAATAATACATTCTCAGCAAATTCTCAATCTCTCTCAACATTATTTTTGAACTATTACCCAAATATTCAAAAAATCTGAAATATTCCCAAATATCCAAATGCAAAAATCACTAAAAATATAGTGATTTAATTTTTGTGATATAGTGATTTAATTTTTTTACAATAAAATTCTAAATAAATTCAAGATACTTTACACAAAATATTTAATTAATGAGAAACAAAAAATATTTTAATTTAATTGCACAGATATGAATCCAGTAATTTGCAAATAAGAGCTGAAGATTATAAAAATAAATACATAAATAAATAAATTTCCTATACATAATACATTTCTGGATAATTTCTCTACCTTTCTGTTGCTTTAGAAAATGTTATCCAACATTTGATCCAAAGTCATTAAAATTTTATTTTCACTTTAATACAATAACAAATAAATTCAGGTTACGCGTTACATATAAAATTTAATTAGCGAGCAACAGAAAAATTTCAAATTTAATTACATAGATATAGGAATCCAATGAAGAGTATATTAAACTGCCAAGATTAAATTTCCTATACATGATAAATTTCTGGATACTTTCTCTACCTTTCTGTTGTTTTAGAAAATGCTACACAATATTTCATATCAAAAGTCAGTAAAAAGAAATTTTCACTTTAATATAATAACATTATAAATAAATATAAGATACACATTACGTGTAAAATTTAATTAATGAGCAGCAGAAAAATTTCAAATTTAATTATACAGACATGAATCTTATAATATGCACGAAAAATCTCCTTATATTATTAAAATCTGTGCGCATCTGTCTTTCTGTCTGTGAGAAATGCCTTGTGCGCGGTAAAGCTCCGGCGCTAATTTTCCGTTAAACCGGTGTCGACAGACGCAGAATTCCTTCATCTCGACAATTCGCTAAGCGATGCGACCCTAATTAGCGGAGATACCAATTACTTATTAAATTATATTAAACTAAAATAAACTGATGTTTCAATTGGCTAGGTAGTTTGCATTTAAATACTAAATTATGAGGCATAATAGAATCCCCCCCCACCCCCTAAAAATAAATGAATTTAAAATCTTTTTTACATTTATTTTTTTTTTTGATTATTTATTTCAATTTATTTCATTTTTTTATTCCTGTTATATCTAGCTTTTGAATAGGTGCCAAATGTTGTGATTTTGGGCGAAATTTTTACTTTACTTTATAACAGAAAACTATAAAATATATTAATAAAATATATTAAATGCAATAAATTTACCGTGCAAAAATCTCTTGCAAAATAATCAAAACATTCACTTCACTTCCCCCCCCCCCACCACCATGATATTGTTTTACCTAACTTAGGTCTTAGACTTAGGTGGATTGCCTTCATATTGGTCTTTTTAAAGGGACCTAGCCTGTATTTACTCGAGTTTTGGAAGTAAACCACGGAAAACTCCGAACGGTTAGTTTGACGACCGTAACCTGGTATCGAACCAAGCACTTCCCACTGACTAGTTTCGAGGGCAGACCCATACTGCTACACTTGGAGCATGTTTTACTTTGAAGAAAAATAAATTTGTGAAATATGTGCTTTGTACGTGATGTAAAAATGATTTTAAAATTTTATCAGAATCAAAACTTATATTATTTCCGTGCTAAAATTATTCTTTTCTACTCATTCCAATTTTAATTCAAAAATTTATACCATTAGCTTTTAAAAAACGAAACAATTTTAATCAAAAGATAAAAAGAGGCTTTTTAAATCACTACTCTATTTTTATTTATTTATTTGATTCATTCATTTAAAAAAAGAAATGTTACACACAATTAATAATTTTTAAATAGCTGCAATTAATCCAAATCATCTAAAATTATATATATATATATATATATGTATGTGTAAAGATGAAAGAAAAAATGAAAAATGTATATATATATCAAATTAGTTTAACTATTTTGGAAAATTTTATTTATTACTTATTATTTTTTAAATCATTATTAAAAAAACTAATGTATCTTAGATTTTAAAATTAATTGATTAAAAAAAAATGATAAAATTTTTGAATAATTTCTACATGAAAAATTAATATATCTTAGCATTTAGAATTAATCATTTGAAAAGTAATAATTAAAAAATAAAATTGTTCAAATAATCCCTTTATTTCTTTAAATTCTCACATTTAGGGGCACGACAATTTCTAGCCAAATTTTTTAAAATAAGTACCTAAAATTTTATTAAAAAGCAATTATTTCCATAAGCTTTCAATGCTAATCTGCTATAACGGCTAATCTTTGCGCCATCTAGATACCCGTTGGTAACTAAATTTTCTGGTCCGTTTTTCTGCTGAATCCCCTATCTCGATTTCCCTCTATTATCTTCATGGCTTCAGCTCTATAGTTAGTAAGTAATCAACAGGGAGACCTGTATTCCTAACTACGGAAGAAGATTGCATAGGAATTAAAACAAGATAGGGCAGCGAGCGCGGGAACCGGAGCTTTCTTTTCCGAATTAATTCAGCTGAGTGTAGGAAAGCGATTCGATAGCCGCCTGGTGTAGTATCTTTGAAAATTATCGGAAGAAAGTGAAAACCCGCCTTCGGCTTCAGTCATCACCCGATTTCCGAGAACGAGCTATGGTCGAACCACAGATTATCATACAGATAGGAGAGCGAAACTAAAACGCGAACCGGAAATATAGTAGCACCACTAGTGTCAACAGAGGGGAACTACATGTGTTAAGTTTACATGAATAGTATCTTCGATCGAAAATTGTTTTCCTTTTTCGCAAATAGTTAGTAGCTGGTTAGTATGGGAAGTTTTCTTTTTCTTAACTTTCTAATGTTTTTGAATTCTCAAAATTATCCTCAAAACATTCACAGCTATTCTTCTAAGAAATAAAAATTATTTTTTATAATGTTTAAAAATATGCTTTGTCAAACATATTCATTTTCAAGTACAAATTAAAAGTACAAACTATAATTCTGAAATAGTAGTATGAAATCATTAAATATTTAACGTTGTTTGGTTTAAATAATACAAAATGTTTTAAAATGAAAAAAACATTTCTGGTTTATGTATATTTTCGAAATTTATTTGCTTAATAATTTAGTACTTGCCTCTTAAAATAAATTGCTTTCGACAATCAAGTTCGTAAACAATAACAAAGTCCAAACATAAACATCACCACAATGGTTAGTTGGTTGGATGTTAGGTTTAACGTTGCACTAATATTACGATATGAACATAGATACAATAAAATTAAGACGAGCGATTGCGTAAGCTGGAGAGCGCGAGAAACTTACAGCCGTTGACAATAGAGTCGTTGCAGTCAAATTTTGTTTACCGAAGAATATACGGGAGTGTCCCATCTGTATCATAATCTGTGGGTCGAACAGCCAGAAATGTAAACAAACGCGCTGATTGGTGGATTTTCAAGATCTGGTCTCCCTCTATCTGTAAGATGAAAATTACTACCTTTCCGTACATTCGTAATACATCCTGTTGCCGCTCACCTTAGTTTGGCTATATGCGCAACCTTGGCGCGCATCTCTTGTTCACTTGCATTCCCGCTTTAGCGGAGTAGTTGTATTGTTTTTCTTTATAAGAGTAACGTCTCTCTTGTTTATCTTGTTCGGTGATATGGTTCACCTTTTTTTATAGTTTGCGTTGACTATGGTGTCAACATATTTGAATACGTTAATAATACGTCATCTATAAATTGTATATATGTAAATAATACTTTAATTAAATGTTTGTGAAGTAATAACTTCAGAATAGTACTTATTAAAATGATATACAGTCCACTCATAAAGTATCGTCAACATTTGGTCTAGTAGAACCGGAGGAAGATCAATCGTAATATAATGAAAAGTGGTGGTGCTCATTGATGAAAATTAATGATGGATAAAAATAAATTAGTTATCCTAAATCGACAACGTGGAACTTTGAAAGGCCATTTGACTAAGATATCAACATATTTAGAGACTGTTAGTGACGAGAATAAAGACATTATAACTTTAGAAATAAAGAAGGATAATCTTCAAAAAATAGTAACAAAACTGGATAATTTGAAAATCCAGTATTACGAAATAGCTGATGAATCGGAACTGGAAGTTCAATTGAACGCCTTCGCAGAATTGGAAGAAGAGACAGAAAAATTAGAGGTAAGGCTTCGAAAATTCTTACTCTCTAATAACATTAGTAAAAATGAAAACGAAATTATTTCAAATGAATCAAAAGTAAATAATCCTATTATCAATTTTCGTTTACCTGAAATTCCTTTACCCAAATTTAATGGTCAATATAATGATTGGTTTAATTTCAAAGATCAATTTATAACCTTAATTGATCAGAATGATAAACTTTCGGACAATCAAAAACTGTATTATCTAAAATCTACACTTAGTGGAAGAGCACTAGATGTAATTACAGAAGACGATTCATATATGTCACTTTTTAAAGCACTAGAAGACAGATTTCAAAATAAAAGAATGATTGTTAATTCTCATTTAAATGAGATATTAAACGTAGAGAATCTGTCTCAAGATGTAGTTAAAAATTTGAGAACAATTACAGATAGTTGTCAAAAAAATATTCGAGCACTCAAAAGTATAGGATTGGAAATGAATCCTTTTACAGAGGCCTTACTCATAAATGTGGTTCTTAAACAAATAGATAAAGAATCCAAAAAACAATTTGAATTATCTTTAAGTTCTACAGAATTGCCAACATGGTGCGATTTTATTAACTCTTTACAAAAAAGATGCTTAGTTTTAGAAAACTTACAATGTGCTTCCGGTATCAAACCGAAACTAATGAATTCGGAAAAGAGTACTAGAATTAAAACTTTCTTTTCTAAAAATGATTCTTTTAACGATCAAAACTGTCCCCTTTGTAAAAGAAATCATTCTTTATCTAAATGTTGTGAATTCTTAAAATTAAATGAACACGACATATTCCTAACAGTCAAAAAATATTTGTTATGCATTAATTGTTTGAAATCGAAGCATCAGGTATCGAATTGTAAGAGTAAGCAATCCTATTATATGTGTTCTAAAAGACACAATCCACTCCTACATCGTTTTCTGCTGGAAACAAAAAGTAATAATTTTCCATCTAAACCGCAAACAGAAAATCCAAATCACCAGACAGATGCAGACATACGGCACCTGTCTCCTTCGGATGATGATTCATATTCTCAATTGCAGAAGGAAAAAAAAGAGGTTTCGATGACATTATATAACGAGATTAATGATCCAATCTTAAAAAGTAAAAAACATATATTGCTGTCAACTGCTATAGTTTATTTGGAAAGTAGCAATAAAAAAAAGATTCCGGTTCGTGTAATTCTTGATAATGGTAGCCAATGTAACATATTAGACAGAGAACTCGCTAATTTATTGAATTTACAAAAAAGGAAATGCGATATTCATATTTCAGGAATTAATGGTAAGATGACAAATGTGAAATCTTCAGTACGTACCATTATTTCCAATAAAGATGATTCATTTAGTGAACCAATTGAATTTTTAATTACACCTAAAATAACAGAATTCATTCCTTCACACAATATAAACATAAGAAGTTTAAATCTACCACATGACCTTGAATTAGCTGATAGTGAATTTTGGAAAAAATCTAAAATAAATGCTTTAGTTGGTGCTGAATTTTTGTATGAAATATTAAAAGCAGATAAATTTAAAATAGGACAATTCACCTTTCAGAATAGCGTTTTGGGGCATATTGTTGCGGGAACCATAGACCGCAATGTATCTGAAAATACTTTTTGCGGTTTTACTGCATGCAATGATTATCTTAATGAAACCATTCAAAAATTCTGGAAAATAGAAGCTCCTGAAATTGACTTACGTCCAATTAGTCAGGAAGAACAATTGTGTGAGAAACATTTTTTAGAAACTTATCGGAGAGATAAATCGGGAAGATTTATGGTAGCCATGCCTTTGAAGGAAGATGCTAGTGTCCTTGGGGAGTCTAAATCTATCGCAGAAAAACGGCTCAAGCAGTTATGGAATCGTTTAGAAAAGAATCCAACCATGCGAAATCTTTATTGTGATTTTATTAAAGAATACACTAATTTGAATCATATGACAAAAATTGTTGATAATTTAAATGAATCTAGCTGTTATTATCTGCCCCATCATGGCATTTATAGGCCCGAAAAATCTACTACGAAGCTTCGCGTTGTATTTAATGCTTCGAGTCCGACAACTAGTGGAATATCATTAAACGACATAACTTATAAAGGTGTCGTTAATGAAGATTTGTATAAAATCATGTTACGCTTTCGACAACACCGATTTGTGTTTTTGGCCGATACTGAAAAAATGTATCGCCAAATAATGATTACCGAGGATCAGAGAAAATTATTAAGAATTTTATGGAAAGATAATGTGAACTCAGAAATTGAAACCTATGAACTTAATACCGTAACATACGGTACCGCTTGTGCCCCTTTTTTAGCCATTAGAACGTTGAAGCAATTAGCCCTTGAAGAAGCCGAGAAATATCCGAAGGCATCCGATATTTTGCTACATGATTCGTATATGGGCGATATAATAAGTGGGGAAGAATCGCTAGAATCTACTAGGGAGCTTCAAAAACAACTTATACACTTGTTAGAAAGCGCTGGAATGAATTTACATAAATGGAATGCAAATCATATTTCCTTACTTGACTTTTCTAAAGAGACATACCCTGAGTACACATTCTCTGACAAGGAAACCAAAGCCCTAGGGGTTGCCAGGAAACCCAATTTAGATGCTTTCACATTTAAAATAAATTTGTGTCAGTTAAAGTCTATGACAAAGAGAAGCATTTTATCAGACATTGCTCGTATTTTCGACCCATTGGGTCTCATCGGTCCTGTTATTGTCAAAGCCAAGTTGTTTATGCAGGAACTATGGAAATTAAAATTGGACTGGAATGACCCTATTCCAAGCCCTATTGCTCAAAATTGGCTAGAATTCGCCACTTCGTTAAAAGCTCTTAAACAACTTAGAATAAATCGCTATGTTTTAATTCCTGAAGCACAACAAATAAACTTACACGGATTCGCCGACGCATCGTCATTAGCTTTTGGAGCAGCCGTGTATATTCAGTCTATTCATAATTCTGAAATTGTCTCCAATTTGGTTAGCAGCAAATCTCAAGTTGCACCTCTAAAAACTGTTTCTATCCCTCGACTCGAGTTATCTGGTTGTGTTTTGTTATCCAAATTAATTGTGAAAATTTTGAAATCTTTGAGATTACAAATCAATAATATTTATCTCTATACAGACTCTCAAATAGCTCTTGCCTGGATCCAAACCGAGCCTTGGAAATTGAAAACATTTGTTGGCAACAGGGTTGCCAAAATTCAAGAACTGTCTGAAAACTTCACATGGAACCATGTGTCCTCTGCGGAAAATCCAGCAGACTTAATTTCAGGAGGTCTAACTACCACCGATTTAATGGATAATCAGTTGTGGTGGCAGGGACCAGACTTTCTAAGTAAATCCAGTAGTATCATAAACAATGACTCTGACTATCTGTCCCCAAGTGATAATAGTATTGTGATGAGTGAATTGAAAAATAATCACCAGTGTGACGCTAACCCTGCAGTGTTGTGTGGATTAATTCAATCTACGGATTCTCCCCAGAACTTTTATAATCATTTGTTTTCATTAACAAATATTTTTTGTAAATTAATTAGAATATGTAGTTTTATTTTTAGATTTATTAGGAATACAAGAGCAAAGGTAAATAGAGTAACTGGACCACTCCGAAGCACCGAATTAAACGACACAGAAGTGCATTTAATTAGACAGGTACAGTATACACAGTTTGCCGCAGAATTGATCTGCTTAGAAAAAAGGAAGCCCGTATCAGGTAAATTAAATTGTTTTAATCCAATTTTAGATTCTCAGGGACTCCTAAGAGTGGGTGGAAGGCTGGAAAATGCTAATTTAAATTTTGATAGTAAACATCCCCTTTCGTTGCCTCACGACCATAAATTATCTTCCATGATTATGGAACATTTCCATAAAAAAGTCTTTCATGTAGGACCTCAAGCCTTGTTATACCACGTTAGAAAAAAATATTGGATAGTTAGTGGGAGATCTTTAGCTCGGAAAATATTTCGTAACTGCATAACGTGTTACAAACTTAAACCTTTAACGGTCAATCAACTTATGGGAAATTTGCCAAAGGAACGAGTAAATGTGACTCATCCATTTTATTGTACCGGTATAGATTTCCCTATTGTCTTCGTTCGATAATGCTTTTCACTTGCAAAAATGGCCATATAAAAAAGTTTTTTAACAAAAAGAATGATTTTTGAGAAATTCACGAAAAATGAATTTGATTATACTGGGTTTACTTAACAACATATATTTTTTTTACAAGAATTATGGGAGGCTTGTTACATTAAAAAAGCCAGTTTTGTGTAAGCTGTCGTCAAAATGAAAATTAATCAAAGGGATATTCAATTTCAAATAATTTATATAAGCAATATATATTATAATTTTTATTACATTATATTATTATTATTTAATACCAATGAAATACGAAATGCATTCTATTTAAAAATAGTCTACATAAAAGCAATGAATATTTTTAATTTAAGATGGAATTCAATTTTAAAGTCTTAGGCCAATCAGGTCTTAGACCTGAGTAAATACCCTGCCCTCCAACCTGAGTGACCAAAATGTCATTATAGTGCTTTAACCATTCGTCATGTCCTCACCGACTGCCCTTGCCTTCGTCATCTTTATCGACAACATTTTAATTCATCTTCACCCACTCTGACGAGCCTTTTAGGTGTAAATCCTCATTATCATCTGACAAACGTTTTGAAGGAGGCTGGTTTTTACTTCGACATCTGATTTTATTATTTACAATGTTCATCCTATTTTACATCTATGTTTTATTATTTTTGATTTTATCTTGTATGTAGTTTTGCTTCTTTTTTCTACTGTGATTTTTTAATGACATTCTGGATGGGTAAACCCATCCAGAAGCTACTTTCTCTTTTACCCGATAGTTTGGCGCAGCATGTCCTACTTTGGACCTTGCGCCAAAAAAAGCCATTCAACCAACCCTGCTCTCCATAGTAGTTTTTTTTAAAGTATATTTACATTGTATTCCTGTGAGCTTCGGAGAAAACCACAGAAAACACCGTGCGATAGTTTGGTGAACGCGACTTGGTATTAAATCAAACCCAGCAGTTCCCGTCAAACAACTTTGAGAACATAGCCGTTCGGTCTATCGTGGGAGGCAGGTAAAAAACAAAATTCTTTAAAAATATATGTTTAGACGAAATAGTAGTGTTAAGGAAATTAACTACATGTGGCTTTTGTGACTCGGTTATGTGTCTTCAACACATAACCCAAGGAGAAAAAAGCGGGGGGACTTTCTAAGGGATCCCAGCACACATTTACCTGAGTTTCAGAGGAAACCAAGAAAAACTTCGAACGGCTATTCGACGAGCACAGCCTAAGGTCGAATCCAGCACATCCAATCTACCAACTTCAAAAGCAGTATCATGCCACTCAGAAATGTGTGAAGATTGATATATTTTAAGGTGAAAAATAAATTATTATTTTATAAATATTATTATTTATAAACTAAATTAATCATATATATTATTTTAAAATAATTAGTTATATTTATAAATTAATTTTATAGAAACTAAATCATATATTTAAAAAAATATATATCTACTTTGTACAGCTAAATGTAATAATAACAAATCATAATCATAAAATACATAAAATCATCCGCAACTGAGAAGTATAATAACAGTAAGAAAATAATAATAATATTAAATAAAATAATTTTTTTTCTTCTACTTATTTATAAATTGCTTATAAATTAAAATTGAAATTTATGATTAATCTATATATATATATATGTGTGTGTGTGTGTGTGTGTGTGCGACGAAAATTTATTATATACGATACATTTCTTTTCAATCTACATTTTTCTTTATTATAGATATAATTTCCCTCCCTAGTCCCCCCCCAGGGGGGTACCTTCTTCAGGTATTCAGGGGGAGTCACGCACCCCGGGCCCGAGTGATCTTTCTTTCTCTCCTTTTTTTTTTTTTTTTTTTTTTTGTCCTTCTACTTTCCTTTATTTTATTTATTTTAATTTTGTTTTTATTTTTATTTATTTTATTTTATTTATTTTATTTTTTTTTTCTATTAAGTTTTTGGCATTTTTTCTTGTCCTTGTATTTTTGGTTTTTACTGCCAATAAGCTCTTGGTACTTGTTCTTCTTTATTGTTCTTATAAAAAAAAAAAAATAAATAAAAATTTGAAAAACTTACAAAAAAAATGAAACAACTTACCTTGTTTTACTCACCTTTTTCGTTTCTACTTCCCCTGTTTGTTTTTACTCACCTTTATTTTTTGGTCTTGTTCTTGTTGGTTCTACTAAAAATACTTAATTTCTAATACAGTAACCAAGCTGAGACCGATGTAGATGTGGCGCTGGTTATTGGGTTGGCGATTTGGTGAGGGTCTCACGGTAGTCTAGCCTTGGGAGCACACTGGGAGACTGGTGCCCTTGGTGAAGGTGAGACAACGGTGACTACTCGAACGAGAAACACCGGACTAACACGACTACCACATGTGATTCCCAATCTGGGTCGACGGTCTGGTAGCTGGTGAGTGGTTATGGGTGTCCCAGGGAGCGATTCTGAAAACCCTTTGCTTTTACGTCTGTTCAAGAAACGGGCTGACTTGTGGGACTAAGGAATCCCTCGACCCTTTTTTCTTTTCTCAATATGGCGACAACTAAAGGTAATACGAATAATGCGTCTGGCTCGGGTCAAGCTATTAAATGCTCAAATGCTAATTCATGGGCAGAAAGAATGGAAGAATTTTCTTCGACTATTAGTGAGAATAATATTTTTGTGGATGGTTCTGATGCACGTTTTTTTGTTATCAAAAGGACTGAGGGAGACTCTTCAAAAACTTCCCCGTTCTTAATCCAGAAAGCGATACAATCAATTGCAGGTGAACCAAAATCTATCAAGAAACTTCGCACTGGTGAGCTTTTAATTGAAGTTCTAAATCATAAGCCAGGGAAAAATTTAAGACTCTGTACAGAACTTGGCAATATTCCAGTTACTACAACCTTACACCGAAAATTAAACAATAGCCGTGGAATAATATCTGAAGCCGATTTGCAATATGTCCCCGATTCTGAAATTCTAGAAAATCTTAAAGAACAGAAAGTAATTGCAGTCCGTCGCATATCTATTTACCGTGACAATAGACAGATACCTACTAAACACTTAATACTGACCTTTGATTCACCTACTCTCCCACGCTCAATTAAAGCAGGTTATCTAGAATGTAAAATCAGACCGTACATCCCAAATCCTTTACGTTGTTTCAATTGTCAACGCTTTGGCCACTCCAAAACCGCCTGCCGTGGAAATCTCACATGTGCTCGCTGCAGTGCAGTGGGCCATGATAGTCAAAACTGTGAAGAACCAGTCTGCTGCATAAATTGTAAAAAAGACCATCCAGCATACTCTAAATCCTGTGAGAAGTGGAAAAGTGAAAAAGAGATTCAGACTATAAGAACAAAAGAAAACATTTCGTATTATGAAGCTAAAAAAATTGTTGATTCGAGAACACCTATTATTGGAAAATCATATGCTGCTGCTACTTCCACCAAAAAAACTTCTAGAACAATAGCTACACAAACCGACTCTCTAAACAATACCAGCTCTCCGGTTGAAACTGTTTTAAGTAATTCTCCAAAAATGCAACCTAAGTCTATTCAGGCTTCAAATTCCACGCAGCCTTCTAATACTATTCCAATGGAAACAGTTCAAATCAATTCCTCAAATCTACAAACCAAACCAAGTCAGACATCTACCTCCACACAGTCTTCTTTATCTAAACCAACAAATTCTAAAAAATCTCCATCAGTACCAAAAACTGTTCTGTCTGACAGGGGACATTCCTCAGTCTCCCTAAAAAATTCTAATTCACCCTTGCGTCCCCATATCATTAAGAAAAAGAGAATTGCAAAATTGCCCACTCCACTTTCAAGCAAAACAAAAAAAATAAATCTTACTAAACAACAGGACTTAATAAGCCTTCATCCTTCTGATGGGGAAGGTATGTCTACCGCATCAGAGGATAATGACGTGGATGTTTTAATCTAAAACAAAAAAGCATAATGACTAATTTCATTTCATGGAATTGCCGAGGTCTTACAAATAAACGAGATGAAATCAGAGAGATAATTTCTGATCATCGACCCATTTGCTTTGCCTTTCAAGAGACCTACTTAAGACAAAATGATAATGTAAAAATTCGTGGCTATAACTCTTTTAGAAAAGACTTTATTCATTCTGACAGGTCTACAGGTGGTGTAGCTCTTCTTATTTCTAATAATGTACCTCACAGTAATATTTCTTTAAATACTAATATCCAAGCTGTAGCAGTCCAGGTCCATATTCACATGCTTGTCACTGTTTGCAATATACCCCCAAATATGACTCTCAGCCCTCATGATCTCAATAATCTTGTGTTGCAGTTGCCAGCTCCTTTTATCTTTCTTGGAGATTTTAATGGGCACAATCCACTTTGGGGTAGTCGCGACATTAATCAGCGTGGTCAAGTTGTTGAGGATTTTGTCACAGATAATAATCTTTGTATTCTAAATAAGGGTGACAATACATATTTTCATGAACCTTCCAGAACATTCCATGGAATAGACCTAGCCATTTGCTCACCCATTGTGTATCCATATTTTAATTTCTTCATAGGTAACAATCTACATAATAGTGATCATTTTCCTTTATTTTTATCATTTTATAATTTTAATGAACATCAACCTGGAAACCCGCATTATATTTATGACAAGGCCGATTGGGCTGCCTTCACTACTAATGCTGTAATTACGCATGACATGATTGGAGGTGATATTGACAAGGCTGTTACTGATGTGACTAATTGTATCATAAACTCTGCTAACGTTTCTATTCCAAAATCTCCTGGTCGCCACAATAAACACTCAAAGCCCTGGTGGAATGAAGAATGTAATGCTGCAAAAAGAAAACAACAAAAAGCATGGGGGATTTTTAGGCGGTACCCTACGACTGCCAACTACATTGCATTCAAGAAAGCAAGAGCAAATGCTCGAAGAATCCGCAGAAAATCACAAAAGGATTCCTGGGTTAAATATGTTTCTAGTATTACCTCCAATATAAGCAGCAAACAACTTTGGCATCGTGTCAAGAAAGCAATGGGTATTTATTCTAATCAAAGTATTTCTTTTTAAAATTATAATGGCCAAACTATAACTTCAACTAAAAATATAGCAGACACCATTGGTAGATCTTTATCTGACATATCCAGCTCTAATTCCTACTCCGAACCTTTTTTGTCATATAAACATAATTCTGAATGTTCAACAATTAATTTTCACTCCCGTTCTTCACCAGAGTACAATAGTCCTTTTACTGAAAATGAGTTAAAGAACAGTTTAAAAAATTGCCGTAACTCTGCTCCTGGACCCGATGGTGTTACCTATATTTTGATTAAACATTTATCAAAACTGTCACTTAAAAATCTCCTCCATCTTTACAATAGGATCTGGACTGAAAATATTTTCCCTGTTGCTTGGCACGATGCTATTGTTATTCCTTTTTCTAAACCAGGTAAAGATGCTACTGACCCAAAGAATTACAGGCCCATTGCTCTTACAAGCTGTCTGTGTAAACTACTGGGAAAAATGGTTAATGCTAGGTTGGTTTTTATTCTTGAAAAAAATAATTTGATTTCTCCATGGCAAAGTGGTTTCCGACGAGGCCGGTCTACGGTTGACAATATTTTATTATTAGAGACAAATATCCGCAAAGCTAATGTGAGACGTAACCATTTGGTGTCAATTTTTTTCGATATAGAAAAAGCTTATGACAAGACATGGCGATATGGTATTTTAAAAGATCTTTTTAATTTGGACTTTAGAGGAAATCTCCCCATTTTCATTCAAAATTTTTTAAGAGTCAGACGCTTCCAAATTCGTATAGGATCAGTTTATTCAGATTTTTATTTTCAAGAGGAACGTGTGCCTCAAGGCTGTGTTTTGAGCGTTACACTTTTTTCTTTAAAAATAAACAATATTCTTAAACAATTGCCTCCAAGTGTCTATGGGAGTTTATATGTAGACGACCTGCAAATTTCTTGCCAGGGAAATGACATGCGTGTCATAGAACGTCAATTACAACTTGCTATAAAAAACATAATTAATTGGACAAATAAAAATGGTTTTAAATTTTCTACTGACAAAACACATTGTGTGCATTTTTGTCATAAACGAGGTCTTCATCCTGATCCAGAGATTTTAATAAACAACAGGCCAATTTCAGTTGTTGACACTGCTCGATTTCTGGGTGTTATTTTCGACAGAAAACTGAATTTTATGCCACATATTTTGCACTTGAGAACTAAATGTGACAGAGCACTTAATATTTTAAATGTGCTTTCTAACACTTCTTGGGGAGCAGACCGTCCATCTTTACTCAAAATTTATCGTGCTGCTATTCGCTCCAAACTTGATTATGCATGTCAGGTTTATGGTTCAGCCCCTCACTCTTATATTAAAAAACTTGACTCAACACATCATAGTGCGCTCAGAATTTGCTCAGGTGCTTTCCGCACGACTCCAGTCTTTAGTTTATATGCTGACTGTGTGGAGCCTTCTCTCACTGATATTAGACAAAGACTTTCACTTGAATTGTACTATCGCATCCTTTCACACCCTAATCATCCACTTCATTCTCATTTAAATAGTAACGATCATAATCTTTATGTGAATCGCCCATCTTGCATCCCTCATTTTGCTGTTAGAATTAAGAACTTTCTTGCTGGCACCTCTCATATTCATACAAAAGTCCGTTCTCGATCTCTTATAAACATGACACCTTGGAACTTCCAGGTTATTTCTTGTCTTAATCCGTTTAACCCTTTGCGGCGCAAGACAATTTAAAACATTTAAATTATACTGCCACCGGAATTCATGAACTAAATTAAATTAAAAGAAATTTTTAATTTTAAGGTTTAAAAATCCTGCCTTTTCTGATATGTTATAAACGTGAATTTTTGCTAAAATATTTCCGGGATGAATTTTTGCAGCTGGATCTTAAATTTTGCGTCCTCGTGGCGAGGACACCGCGCGTTAAGGGGATAATGGATTTGACAAATCTAATACAGATGCTTCTATTTTTCATGCACTTTACACCTCTCATCGCTCTCATTATAAAAACTATGTCGAAATATTTACTGACGGCTCCAAGACTAGTAATAAAGTCGGCTGTGGTGTTGTCGTTGGTAACACCACTTATAGCTATCAACTCCCTAAATCATTCTCCATCTTCTCAGCAGAGTTTTTTGCCGTTGTGGTTGCTTTTAACATTATTTCATCTCATCAAAGTAGAAATTTCATAATTTACACAGACTCGAAGAGTGTTCTCGACTCACTTTCATCTATTTCTTGCAACCCATCTTTTATCTCTATTCTGAAAACTTATAACGACCTTAAGAAAAAGGGATTCGACATTTTATTCTGTTGGGTACCTGGACATGTTGGCATCAAAGGCAATGAAGCAGCAGACCAAGCCGCAAGGCAGGCATCAATTTTCTTAAACAGCCCTGTTCCTTATGATGACGTTAAGCATACACTGAGAAACTTTCTCAGAAATATATGGCAAAGGGAATGGAACACACAAAACAATAACAAATTACGAGAAATTAAACCTCAGATTGCGATTTGGCCTACCCTCAGTCCTAGAAAGTATGATGTTATCGTAACTCGTCTGAGAATTGGCCATTCCAGACTTACTCATAAATACTTTCTACTTGGGCAGCAGCAGCCTACTTGTCCCAACTGCCACTATAATATACTGACCATTCGCCATGTCCTCACAGATTGCCCTTGCCTTAGACATTTATATAGGAGATATTTCAATTCATCATCACCGTGTCTGACAAACCTTTTAGGTATCAGTCTACATCATCACTTGACAAATTTTTTAAAAGATGCTGGATTTTATTACTACATATGATTTTATATTTTACACTGTTCATCTTTTTAATATATACACTGTGATTTTATATTTTACACTGTTCATCTTTTTTAATATACACACTGTTCATATAATTTTTACTTCTGTTTTTTATCATATACACTGTTCATAGCTTTTTACTTCATTTTATTTTATACACTATATACGCTGTTCTCTTTTATTTTTAAATGTCTTTTTTATATTTTATTATTTTACCTATTGTTTTAACTGTCATTGTGTTTTTTAATGACCATCTGGATGGGTAAAACCCATCCAGAAGCTAGTCTTTTTTTTTATACTTTTGTTTGGCGCAGTATGTCCCATTGTGGACCTTGCGCCACTAAAAGGCAATCAACCAACCAACCAACCCTCCCTAGTCCTCCTATTAAATGTCCTTGTGTCCCTTTAATTCGTTATGATCTTGACCACGGATTAAGAGTTTAGGATGTAATACGAATGCTACGGAAAAGTAGTAATTTTCATCTTACTGATAGAGGGCGAACAGATTTTTACAATCTACTAATCAGCGCGTTTGTTTAAATTTGTAGCGGTTCATTGGTCGTTCTCAGAAATCGGATGATGACAGAAGCCGAAGGTGCGGGCTTTCACTTTCTTCCGATAAGTTTCAAAGATACTTATCGGAAAGGCAGCGATCGGATCGTTTTCCTCCACTCGGCTAAATTAATGTTGAATAGAAAGCTCCGGTTTCCGCGCTGGCTGCCCTATCTTGTTTTTCATCCTATAGAGTCGGCTGCAAAATTATTCGAGCACTAGCAATAATCCATGTCTAAAAAAAGTACACTTAATACTGCTTTGTTAAATAAATCCTTATCGAGTCATGTTCTTATTCAGTCTAAGAACATAATTCGACAAGGATTTATTTAACAAAACAGTCTTAAGTGTACTTTTTTAACATAGGAATTATTGGCTAGTGCTCGAATAATTTTACAACCGACTGTAGATAATCTTAATCCGTGATCTTGATGAAAGCCTATAAAAATTGGCTCTTTTAAAATAACAAGTGTCCTATGCTGCTTGTAAAAATTTTATGCTGTTAAGGAAACTCTATACATTTTTCGCCGATTTTGTCAAAAATTATTCTTTTCGTTAAAAAAAATAAAATAAATAAGCGTTTTTTCCATTGAAAAGCATTACGGAATGAAAATGATCGGACATCAGCCGAGAGTGGCGCTATCTTTTACTCAAATAATTGGATAACACACATTTTATGCTAGTTTCCCCTCCGGTTATTTCTTACTCCGTGCTCCCCTTGCACCATGAAGCTAGAGAAGAGGAGAACCAACGCCGCGTTATGAAAATGGTCCCGATTTCCAACTGAGCTGCTACACCTATGGATATAATAATAAGACATACAGTCGGCTGCAAAATTATTCGAGCACTAGCAATAATCCTTGCCAAAAAAAAGTACACTTAATACATCTTTGTTAAATAAATCCTTGTCGAGTCATGTTCTTAATCAGTCTAAGAACATGATTCGAAAAGGATTTACTTAGCAAAACAGTCTTAAGTGTACTTTTTAAATATAGGAATTATTGGCTAGTGCTCGAATAATTTTGCAGCCGACTGTAGATTGATCAGCGAGGGCGAAAAAGTGATGCCTTTTTTACTCGGGGAAAGACGGCCATTTTACTCTCTTTTAGATGTCTTTCCCCGAGTCAATACACACGGGAATACACACAGATAATTTAGCAAATAAAATTTATGAGTAATTTATGTACTAAAGATGAATGAAAAAACTCCAGATACTCATTTTTTTTTCTCTCTTTTCTTCTTCTTCTCTCTCTCTTTTTTATTTTTTTGTATGGAATAACGACATTTAAAGAAAAATTTATCGTTTCCATCTACTATTTCTATCTGTTTAGGATAGGCTGACCATATGTCCTCGAATCTCGAGGACAAAACTCTTCGTCCCCAAAAAATTACAAATCATTTGGGGACGCCGATTATAAAGTTATTAATGTTTTATTATAGTAATTTATTATATGTATAATAAATAAGCTGAAATAAGTTCTTTTAGGTGCTTTATACATACAAATTACTAAAATTTTACAATTCAAGGTGATTTAATTGTTTTTTTATTTTTTTGTCCTCGAAATTCGAGGACGCCACCATCTTTGTCCCCAAATTCAATGAAAAAAATATGGTCACTCTGGTTTAGGAGTTTTTTGGGTCGAAAAAACGTGGACTTAGCCTCATCGTTTGAGAAATTCGATTTAACCATTTAACTGCCAATCGCAATATAAAGTAGAAATTTATGTTTACTCGGAAATTGTTATAACATAACAATATTAATAAAAGTTTGAGATAAGTGCTTTTTAGAGACCTAAAACAATTGGAACATCCTTAGCTTCAAGAAAATTAGTGTTAACCCTTTAACTGCCAATCGCAACATGTAGTAGAAATTGAGTTTACTCAGAAATGGATATAACGATTTTGATTAAAGTTTAAAGTTAAGTGTCTTTTTTTTTTTTTTTTTTTTTTTAACAGAACTAAAACGTTTGGACATATCCTCATCTTCAGGAAAATTTGTGTTAATCCTTTAACTGACAATCGCAACATATAACAGAAATTGGTTTTACTCGAAAATGGATTTAACGATTTTTATAAAAGTTTGGGGTTAAGTGTTCTTTAGAGAGATAAAACGATTGGACATATCCTCATCTTCAGGAAAATTCGCGTTAACCCTTTAACGGCCAGTCGCAACATATAATAGAAATTAGGTTTACTCGGAAATAAATGTAATGATTTTCATTAAATTTTGGGGTTAAGTGTTTTTTTAGAGAGCTAAAACGATTGGACATATCTTCATCTTCAAGAAAATTTGCGTTAACCCTTTAACTGCCAGTCACAACATATAGCAGAAATTGGGTTTACTCGGAAATGGAGCGCGGACAGGTGGACAAGCAGACAGGCAGAAAAACTAATTAATGTCATAATATTTTTGTCATAATAAACCTTGTTCGAAACTGTAAGAAACGCTTAACACAACTAAAAATGCAATTCTAGCAATTTCGAATTATAGCCCCTAATATGAACGAAATTCGACCAAACTTGTATTCAGTTGGACCTTGACCTAAACTAATGCTGATTTGATTTGGGAATCAATCGCTCAACAGGTGGTGCTGCCATCCTATTTTTTTTCTAAGTACTTAACATGACAGTATAGGACAAAATTACATATAAATTTACATAATGTGAGTTATTTTTAACGCATGAATGTAAAATTTATATGAGTTATTGATAATAGTAGTAATAAATTTGAAAAAAAAAGTGTGCATGTAAGAGCATTGCTTTCCTCCTGGGAGGGAAGTACTCTACCCCCGGGGCCTGTGTACATTTTCAATGTGGATATTTTAGAAAGAACTCGTCAATATTTCTAAAACGAATCGTTGAATCATAGATCTGTATTAATTTAAAACGAAGCTACCGATTTCTTTTATTTTTAATGTTATATATATATATATATATATTGACACATATTTATAGATATACAGTCGAACCTCGTTAACGTGAATTACTTTTAACATGAACTGTTACCACAATCCCCGTCAAAATGAAGATTACTTAAGTTATATGACGATCAGTTACTGATAGCATAAACTACTGATAACATGAACAGATTTTTGATCCCCCTTGAGATTCAAGTTAACGAGGTTCGGCCGTATGTCTTTTCATGTCTGCACAAAAATGATTTTTTTCAGCATTTTTATTATACTACTTTAAGAAAAAAATCGTCTGCATTCGTCCTGGAAAATATCTTTAATAAATTATAACTTAATAAATAATTTGTATTGCGTAAATTTGTATAAGATTATATATAGAAGAAAGTCTTGTGGTGATACTAGTTATAATATATTAAAACAAGCGGGCTTTACCTCTGCCGCTGCTAACTACATTTAAACGAATTTTGAAAATTCGATATTACTTACTAATATAAAAACTTTAAAAATATTAAAAAAAAAAAAAAAAAAGTATTTCATTAAAAATTAAAACAGTATTTAAACCATAATAATAACAATGCAACTGATTATAAAAAATCATATTTTTCATAAATTAGTTAAATTTAACTTACTTTTGAAAACTTATTCCACTTCCTTTCATAAATGTATTTCTACAATTATTATTGTTTCCAAGTTTTATACTCTCTTATGGCTGATGCCAGAAAACTTTTTCGGCATCAAAAATCTTTGCACGTTAACATTGGGATGATAGATCTATATATATTACTATATCTATGGCTACACCGGCTGACCCTCGCGCCATCTATTGAACACTGTCTAAAGCAACATTAATTCTAAACAAATTTGGGAAGAAAATAAATAATTTAAATTGTATTTGAATTATAATAGACTTATTTTACGGGGTATCATAAAACTCACGTAGGAATATATATATATATAATATTTCCTAAAATACTTTATTTTATTTCTTATTTTTCTCAATTTTATTTAATATCATTTTCGATGTTAGAAATAAATTTCAATTATTTTTTTTATACATTTTCGTATTTTTAAATGGTTCCATGTTTATTTTAAAGAATTTTATTTGGTTAGATTGTAAGAAGTTTAAATCCATTAAATAAATGTGATGAAGATAAAATTTTCTTTGCAAAATGATCAACACATTTACTCACCCCCTCCCATTTCCCCACAATATGATAATAATGGTTTTTAAAAGAATCCTAGCTTGTATTTGCTCGAGTTTTGAAGAAAACCACGGAATACTCCGAATGATGAAGTTAACGAGTGCAACCTGGAATTGAACCAGGCACTTCACGTCAACCAGTTTATTTTAAAGTAAGACATTTATTTAACTGATAAAATGTATGCAGTGTAAAAGTTAATGCAAATTGTTTTAGATAAAACTGTGAAGTATTTCTCTGCAAAATATTTTTTAGTCATTCAAAAATGTGTACCATTAATTTTTTAAAAAATGATAACGATTTTAATGAAAAGGAAAAATGTGGTTATTTTAATCGTTATTCCAAATTTATTTTTTATTCTTACAATAATAATAAAAGTTTTAGCTTTTAGAATGCTAGGAACCACTAACGGCCAAGAGGTCCTGTCATTGAAGCTGTAGACATGAGGTGCTGGGTTTGATCCCTGGTCGCGTTCGTCGGACTAGCCGTTCGAAGTGTTCGGTGGTTTTCTCCGAAACTAAGTTAAATACGGTTAAGATCCCTTAGAAAGACCCCCATGGACGGCACTCTTACACACACCTAGGATCCTAGTGCAATCAATCGGCCTCAATCCTAAAACCATCAACAACTTTTAAAATGTTAAAAAGAAAATCACATTGTAAAAAAATTATATTTATGAACTGATAATCTAAAAAAATACTAAAATATATTAAATGCGATAAACTTACTGTGCAAAAATCTCTTGCAAAATAATCAAAACATTCACTTCACTCCCCCTCCTCCATGATATTGTTTTACCTATCTTAGGTCTTAGACCTAGGTGGATTGCCTTCATATTGGTCTTAAAGGGACCTAGCCTGTATTTACTCGAGTTTTGAAGTAAACCATGGAAAATTCCGAACGTTTATTTTGACGACCATGACCTGGAATGAAACCAAGCACTTCCCACTGACTAGTTTCGAGAGCAGACCCATACTGCTATAGTTGGAGCATGTTTTACTTCGAAGAAAAATATACTTATGAAATATATGCTTTGTATGTGATGTAAAAATGATTTTAAAATTTTATTAGAATCAAAACTTACATTATTTCCTTGCTAAATTTTTTTTCTGGTCATTCCAATTTTAATTCAAAAATTTATACCATTAGCTTTTAAAAAACGAAACAATTATAATCAAAAGATAAAAAGGGCTTTTTAAATTACTATTATATTTTTATTAATTTGATTCATTAATAAAAAAAAAAAAAAAAGTTACACCGAATTAAAATTTTTAAATAGCTACAATTAATCTAAATCATCTAAAATTATATAAATATAAATATAAAGATGAAAAAAAAATCAGTTTAACTATTTTTGGAAAAATAGAAAATTTTATTTATTACTTATTAATTTTAAAATCATTATTAAAAAACTAATGTATCTTAGTTTTAAAATTAATTGATTGAAATAGAAAAATGATAAAATTTTAAAATAATTTTTACATGAAAAAGTAATATATCTTAGCATGTAGAATTAATGATTTAAAAAGTAATAATTAAAAAATAAAAATTTTTTCAAATAATCCCTTTATTTCTCTATATTCTCACATTAATGGCATGACAATTTCTTGCCAATTTTTTAAAAATAAGTACCTAAAATTACTTAAATTTTATTAAAAAGCAATTATTTCCGTAAGCTTTCAATGCTAATCTGCTATCCGCGTTTGTAATGATCGATAGATGGCGCTTTCTCAACTGCAGTTGTTAGTAAATATTTCCACGTGTATTTATTATTGTGATTTCTTGTTGTTCTATCATTGTTTCAGCGTGAAAGCTATCAGTGGTATGATAATTTCACCTTAGCCCACCAGAGGGCGAGCATTTCATTACAATCGCGGATCACGGCTAACCTTTTCGCCATCTAGCGGCATGTTGATTAACTAAATTTTCTGCCGAATTTCCTGTCTCTACATACCTTCCACCTGCATATTCGGTAGTTCCCTTGGTTACAGTTTATTTTCAATGAATTTCTATGGCAACTGCTTGTGCTTGGAGATAACAATCAAAAGATCGCGCACAGTGAGAGTGAGTGAAGTGACGCACAGTATTGAAATCGCGTTGTTAATTGTGTAATAAGGATTATTAAGTATAAAGGATTAAGTCCATATTCTTGATTTTTCAGGAGATGAAAAATAAAATTAAACTAACTAAAAACTAATCGGAAGAATCGATTAGGGAAAAGGGATTAGGTTGATTTATACCCTTTATACCATTCAGTGATTGTCAATCTTCATTTAATAAAGGGAAAAAATTGAATTAAATATTTTATACTAAAGGTTAATGTTAAATTTCTAACTTGAATCTTTTTTTACCAATGGATTTTCTCAAAGACTAAATGACATGGATTTAAATCCTTTATACCAATCGATAGAGAATTTTTTTCTGAATCTGACTATGTACTTAATTCAAAATCGACATTTTTGGACTTAATCCTTTATACTTATCAGTACAGAATTATGGTAAGAGAAAGGTAATATTATCGTGCAAAATATGTAAATTTTTTACGTACTTTATCCTAGTTATTGTAAATGAGTGGAAATAACTAGAGTTCTCATTCTGCATTATAATTACTATACTGTCTTTTTTAAACAATTTTTATTGTTGATATTTAGTATTACCACGGTGATATCGATGAGCGCTGCTTAGCGTCGATCGAGTCTGGCCGTGGTATTACTATTACACAGTTATTAATATTTCTCAAATTTTGGATACTGTTCGGATAAGTGCCATTTATTAACTTGTAAATACCTTATTTTTATGGTTAATATAGTTATTTTACAGAAATACAGGTCAACTTATAGTGATTAAACACTCTTTTATCTATTCTAATTTTTTCAGAATTTTTGCTTTTATAGTTTGGCTGAACAAAAAATGTCCTTCCATTTGCTATTTTTTAAATTTGAATTTTTTAAAAAGTTACGAACTAAACATTCCTAGTTTTGGGATATTTAGCAACTTGCTATAAAGTGGATAAAAGTCTACATATCAATTATTAAAATAATATGTAATTTTTTTGCTCACAGTCTTAAGTACATTGATTTCATTGTATAAACTGTCATTCCGTTTCTGACGGAATTCACCATGTTCCTATATTTGTATGAAAAAAATTCCTATATTTTCCTATTTGATTGCTTTTACCCTTGCGTACAATTTGGTGAAAAACATATTATTTCTAACATTTTCGTGTTATACACACAAGCATGTTTGATGGTGTTTCATGTCTAAAGCAGATGGGTGATATTCACAAAACTTACAGTGGTGGAAAAAATTATAAATCCACTTGAGAATATGATATAATTAAAAAGCAAAAGATCAAACATTTATGAAATTTCATACATATATATTATATACTACAAGGAACTAAAGGAAAAAAATAAATTCATTAATAACTACAATAACAAAAGGTTAATAGACATAAGAAAAATTTCTGTACAAAGAAAGTTGGATACAATTAGTCGATACATATGTTTCATCAGTAATCGATGTGAGACCTTTTTTTCCCTCCGATAACTGTGATTAGTCTCTTGTTCATTGAATCTATCAGACCACATAAAGTACTTGTATCAATATTGTTCTAGCAGTTTTAAATAGCATTCATCAAATCTAACTTTGAATTGAATTGTCATCCATTTTTCTAAACATTTCGTGCAAAAATTCTCCAAAGATTTTCTATTACATTCAGATCAGAGTTACGAGCTGGCTATTGAGGGCATTTCACTGGTTAGCTTCCAGCCAAGATTTAGTTGATTTCAAAACGTGAATGGAAGCGCTGTCCTGCTAAAATGTCCAGTCTCCTGAAGTTATAATAGGCACAATGGGTAATAAATTATCTGCTAACATATCTTGATACATAATTGAATTCATTTTGTTATGGATGAAAACAATTGGAGTGGTTCCACCGGCAACAAATGTAGCCCAAACCATTACCAATTCACCTCCAAATTGACGCTTTGAAAAAATATGAGGTTCCTGTCATAAATCATGCCAAAAATATTTATAGCCATTGGGTCCATCAAAATTAAATTTCTTTTCATCGGAAAAGACAATATCTCTCCAGTTTGTACCTTCGGTTGAATGTTTTCGGGTAAAATCTAAGCGAGCATTTTTGTGGTACTTCAAAAGAGGGGATTTTCCTTTCAATTTTTTAAATTGAACAATGGGATTGTTACTTAAAACAACTTACCGTTCGGCTTGTACATGGTAATTGTAACTGTTCTTGAATTTGAGTAGACGGCATTTTTTGTCTGCAAGCTAGCTTCCGCATTTGTGTTGATTGCCTTACAGTTAAGAATTTCGTTCTTCCTGTATGCTTCTTACTGCCGTAATCTTCAGGATTTCTGAGAAAACTGTTTACTGCAGCCTTGGATCTTCCTATTTTTCTTGCAATATTAGAACCAGACATTCCAGCTTCATTTAAAGTTAATATTTTGGTTTGTTCACCATTGGATAACTTTTTTCCTCTTGGTATTGTATTAAACACACCAAATACAAAATGAATACATGTAACACGTTTAAATATACCTAAACTTTCATAGCAACCTGCTTTCTCATGTCTGACATTATGCCAAATGAGGCTAGAACCATCGGCTTTATAATTTTTTCCAAGTTGTTTTCATTGGTTGTAAGTAGTTAGCATTGCGTATTATTTTGATGTTGATCATGCAAATGAAAATAGAATTTGCGTTATCAACAATTCCATTACTTTTTGACTTTTGTAAATTTTTCTATCGGCTTTATAATTTTTTCCAGCACTGTAGAACAACCAATCTTGATGTCACAGTTTTCATTTTTAAAAATTTCAGAAGCTTCTCCAAGAGTCATATTAAGTACCTTTTCTGTATCTTTGACTTTTTACTCTGTAAATCTCTCATAATCACAAGATATTTTGTACCAGGTGCTTGGTAACTTATACTATCCTTAAAAAAAAAGCTTTTACTTGCAGTTTTGTGTTCTCATCTAGTTTTGTAGCTCTTGTTTTCGAGGCAATAATTCAAAAAACTATATTAAAACACACATACACATAACAACATACTTTATGCACATGTAGGGGAGAGGGGGGCACATATGGACGTTTTTTGTTTTATTAAAAAATCTAACCTTTTTCATCTTTTTTTTTTCTTTTTTTTTTACTAACCATAATCTTACATCTAATCTCTTCAAATACATGTACTTAAATATTAGGAAATGTGACAAAATTATTTTTAAAAAAATATTTAAAAACATGCAAAATTTGTCCACATCTGCCCCTACAAGGGGTACATTTGGACATGCTTGGGGGCACATTTGGACAAGTAAATATAGCATTATCAACAGTTTAAAATAACAAAAACAAATGACTTGAATACATATATACTGGAAATATCCACTTCTGTTGCTATAAATAAGGGCAATAAAATATTTTAATTATATTTATAATCTTTAAAAAAGGACTTTTAAAGAAAATATATATATTCTAGTGATGTTCTATGATCTTCACGATTTGAGTCGCAGTTTTTTACCTAATCAAAAATAAATTTGCTTTAAATTATGGTGAACATTTTAATAACTAAAACAAATAAATTGAAAATAATCAAATACACATTAATATGGGGGAAAAAAAAAAACTTTATTCCTATTTCACTTTATAAGACTCTAAATTGACCATAAATCTTAAGTTTGCTGCTGCATGTTCAGTTTCTCCTATTATAATGCTGGAAGAAAGACTTCATCACTGAAAACTAGTCTTAACAGCCCATATTCCAGCATTCTTGAACGAACTGCTGATATTTCTTGGAGTGAAAGAATTAAGATTTAAGATATGCATTTGATGACAGTTCTGCTATTTCATATATAGTGATGGTCTTTCCTGGATTAGAAGCCATCCAATCATTAAAAGCTATTTTTACTTTATCTTTGAAAGAATAAACGCCAACATCTAGTGGCTGCATGCGATGGGAACAGTGAGGGGGAAATGATGAAACAACAATTCAATTTTTTCTTGCATACATAATAGCTTCTATTGATGTGTGGGTATCATGGTTGTCCAGCAGTAAGAGTATTGGGTTAAATTAAACATTATATTTTTAGCCCACATCAGATTTTTTTTTTTATTATTTAGCTTTAGATTAAATCCTGATAAGTTGTGAATAAAACTACACTGTAAAAAAATAACTATTACCAGCTGCAAGAAACTCTCTGTGATTGGAGAAAATAATTATTTTCTCCAATCACAGAGAGTTTCTTGCAGCTGGTAATAGTTATTTTTTTGCAGTGTATACAATTACGCTTAACTATAATAGCAAAGATTAAAAGCTACAGTCTTTGTTATTTAAAAAATCATTTTAAGCACCTTATTGCTTTAATTTTGTGTTATAAATTCTAAATATAACACATTAGGGGCACATTTGGACAGTCCACATGTGCCCCCAAAACAATGTCCAAATGTGCCCCACAGTCACATGTTTAGAATTTTGTTAAGCCTAGCTTAGCAGAAATTTTTTTTGACAAATATGATTAATAAATCATTATGTTCATCAAACAAGCTATCTAGTTTTATATAATTAATTTTCATGATGCAATATAAATATGTATAATTAGGATTGTACAAATAAAGCATAACTTTACTTTTAAGCTTCAAAACTGCTTGGTTGACATAACTGGAAAACTTTCACAGCCAATTGCTTTAAATTTTCCTGGGAAATGCATCATAGTGTTGCCAACAAAATATAATTATTTCATAATTTTCACATTTATTTAAGTTAGGGAAATTTAAGTTGTCCATATGTGCCCCTGTCCAAATGTGCCCCCCTCTCCCCTACAGTCATGTCTTAGTTTTAGGACCGGTAATTTTATATGTATTTTTTTTAAATCTGTTTTAAAATAAGGATGGCTATTTCTTGTTGTAGGTCTAGTTACATGGAAAAGTTTTTGACTGTGATATGTCAATTATGCAAGTTCCACTTTGCAAGAGTAGATGTTTTATAAAATATCGTATTCATAAGGACTACTAGACATGTAGATAAAAACGTTATACAATTTTATTCCTTATTCAATAAAACTGCAACACCCATATATACATGTTTATTTAATTCTTTAAAAAAAATTTCAGACAGAGAAAATTCAACCCATCTGTTAAGTGTTAAGAACATTTAAAATAATTTATATTGGATATTGAATCCCATTTAAAATTGTGCTAGTTTTCCACAATCCCAGAAGCAGAATTTTTTTAAACAGTCTGCAATGCAAGGAAAAAAAAATCGAAAAATAGTCTGCAAAGTAAATCAACAAATTAGCAACAAAATTTATATCATATCAACACCAACATCAAACAATGTTGTAAACTAAGATATTCAACTTAAAAATAAGAAGTAAGACACAATATATTTCAAGATACAATGATAAACTTTAATTAATAGATTAATTATTTTTTTTATTGAAAACATGGCAAACAATCAGCTGAATTGTCCAGAATTCGAGCAATAACTTTTGAAGTAATGTATTTCTGGTTAACAGAAGAAGTTGATAAGAACTTGAAATGTTTATAATATGATATTCCATATTGTTTTATTAAAGCTGCTTTTAAAAATTTTCGAATGTTTCTATACCTTGGTGAGGGACCATTAAGCATGATATACACTCTCATGTCTGAAATGCCAATTTCATCATAATTTTTATCACTAGCCATTGGTCTTCTTCTCATTACATCATTAATAATAGAGCCACAACTTTCGCAAATTGCTTCTGAGACTGGTATGGATAATACATATATGAGAAATTTTATAATGTTGGGATACTTAGTCTTCAGTTCCAAAACTGCCAACTTTATTAGAGCTTTGCAGTCACAAATGGATTTTTCAGCACTGTTTGCGTCAATATTGTTATAAAACAAGTCACATAGCTGCTGCAATTCAAATCAAAGTGTTTGTTGGTTATAATCGAACAAACTATAAAAAGGAAAAGCACTAAAATTGTCATGAAAGGACTCACAAGTAAAGCCTTTGTTTTCTGCTGACTGTTCAATAGAAACATCTGTTTTTGGAAATTTCAAAAAATCAAAATTGAACAGATAGCCTGCTCTCAAGAGCATCTCATCTGCATTTTGTTTTTCATCACAGATGAACACATGAAATTGTTCTCTAAGAGATGATCATGCTTATCAAAGAAAATATTGTTCATTTAGTGATTTTATTTTCAACTGAAACTACACAAAACAGAGAAGACAAATAATTATAAATATGTGGAAGTTTATGAGATTACTATATTTCTTTAGTGACGTGATTTAAGAAGCTATTTTTTTTAAGTTTCCCCCCAAACGTATGGGCATAAGTTGTCTTGCATTTCCCATCATATCTCAATGAAAGAAAAAAACAGATATTCAAAAGCTGGATATCCAGTGGTTTTGATCCAGATATCCAACAATATTTCGGATATTGAAAAATCAGCCGGATACCGGATATTTTCCAGATATCCGGTCCATCCCTAATTTAAACCATGTGGGATTGTACTGGGGACAGTAAACCATGTTGTACCTTGGGACATGTCCAAAATAACAACAATTTAGGTCATACACATGGTTCTTAGTAATTTCAGTATTGTTTTCGTGTAAATATCTTTTAGTATTCTTTAGTGTAACATTTTAATAATAGTAATTTTAATATGATTAATATTGGTATTCTTTTAATATAACTGCATATGTTATAGATGGGCAACTGATTTGACTCAAATATTAAATTAAGCGGCTGAATCCAGAACAGCAAATGCGACAAATGAGTTAAAAGCTGTATTTGTAGCAAGTTCATCTTGAGATTCTTAAGATTTGACATTTCCATAATGATTCGGGCATTTCCCAAAGCTTCAGCTTGAAGAAACAATGGCATAAAGCAAAGGCTTACATTTAACAGATTCTCCAATAAAAGTTAAAATGGCAGCTGCAAAGCAAAAAATGTTGCATGCAGTGTGTGTGTGTGTGGGGGGGGGGGGATCACCTGCACAACAAATTAGCAGTTCAGAACTTGATGTTTATAAACCAATTTTATCAAGTACAGATGATGACAGTATTGAATATGGTGAAACGACAGATTTATTAGAAAAATAAATACAGAAAGATTACATTTACAAAAATATCTGAAATAATAATATTAACTTTGATGTTTGAATTCCCAGAACATACCTTGATTTCTTGGTTATGACCTTGATCTGAAGTAATGGGGGTATTTTGACAGTGAGGTTTTTTTAAGTGCATAGGGGACAGCTACAAATTTATTTATTTATGCATATGAAAATTATGATATTTTATCAGATATTGAATGTTAAACTTCCACTTAAGTCTGAACAAGAAACTCACTGTTGACTTTCCATATATAATGTTAAAATTGGGACTTGAACAATACAGTGAACCTTGTTAATGTGAACTACTTTTAATATGAACTGTTTCTGCAATCCCCGTTGAAATGAAGATTAGTTACTGATAGCATAGTCTACTGATAACATGAACAAATTTGTATTCCCTTCGAGATTCACATTAACAAGATTCGACTGTACTGGTTAATTTATGAATAAGGTTTGAACTTTCAAATTTATTATTATTTGTGTAACACTTCTATAAGTACATTTTTTTTTATTTAATGCCTTAAAAAAATAGTATATATATATTTAATTAAAATGGCTGTCAATTTTTTATTTTCAAACTGTTCATATTTTAAGAAATATATTATAGAGGAGAATGTTAAAATATTTGAATTATTTGCTGTTGTAGATTTAGCAGCTTAATTTAATATTTGAGTTGAATTAGATTTGTCTTTAGAATTCAAATCTAACTTTAATTGTAGAAGTTAAAATGTGAAAAGTGTTCCAAGGTAAAACACTCTGGATCAGAATAGAGCATGTTTGTGTGGTATTTATAATAGACATACCATAACAGTACTCTAACATCACTTCCGTTGAAGAAAAAAGAAAGTTTGACAAAAAACAAAAATTAAAAAAAAAAAAAAAAAAAAAAAAGTTCATAAAAGAAGAATAAAAATAATGATAAGAAAACAAAAATAAAATAAAGTGTTCCAAAAAAAAAAGGGGGAACAATATAAAAAATATATTTTAAAAAATAAAAAATTGGTAGGTGGGATAGACAAGAGGAGAGGCACTCATAACATTCACACACACATTTATGCAAAAAATAAACAAAAATATGAGGCTGAGTTTTTCAACTTTGCAGCCGGGCTGAGTGCACTAGGACACTTTGCAGCCACATTCATACAATAAATAAACAAAAAGAGTATCCACCCCAGTGTCACCTTCCGGTCCTCTGTAATCTGCTAGGAGACCCCGAGGCCTCACGAGCACGAGACCAGACCGAAGAGTAACGGTTCGACGTGGAGCCAAACCGGACATTGGAAAGAAAGTTTGCAAGATCCGAATGATCAGGAGTGTGGGAGATACGGTCATAAACACTTGTCCTCAACCCATTCCAAGCACGAATCTTAGTCTGGGGATCGGGAGACATTAGGAGTGACCCATTCTTGCCGTCAGGAGGCGGGCTGTTCTTCCACTGGAGATCGTCTGCCTATTTTTATGTTTTATTGATTGGCAACATGGTTTTTTCTGATGATAAAAAGTTTTTTGTTTTTCTGTTGTAAAAAGAAGGAATGTGAATCCGTAAGGATATGAAAGAGCGTTCTGACGCTCGACAGCTAATACTAAATATTGTGATAGCTGCAGATATTAATGAAACAATTATGTATTATAAATGTAAATAGTGCGTCTAATTAAACGTTTGTGTCGTGAAACTTGAGCTGTGTTTATTTCGACTACTTTGTGATTACTTAGAATAAGCCGGCGAAAAAGAACAAGACCTGTCAGGTAAGAAATATTTTATCCTCTTTCTTATGAAATTTATAAAACCTGACAGGACATTTAATGGCGCCCGTTCACAGGGACGCCGGTAGAAAAATTTGTTCTAAGTAATAAATTCTAATTTGTTCTAATGAATAAAGTATAGAAATAGAATATAATTTATTCTAATTGAAATATGATCTCATTTTTATGAGAAGATAACATTAAAAATTTGAAATACTTTTTGTAAGTATTATTGAGAATAATTTTGAAAACATAAAATATATGTTTATTTTTGAACTGCTCATTTGATATTTGGAACAATATGAAGAATTTGTTTATGTTGAAGAAAATGTTAATACATATTCTATGAATGCATATTTTGATTTTACATTGATTTTGCATATTTTGATTTAATAAAGAAGATTATTATTTTATATGAAAATTGTTATTTTGAATCAAAGTGTTTCGAAAATTGAATGTTTACTTTCGATTTCGGAATATTTTTTGTTCTCGTTTTATGAAGCTTTGATTTGAAGTGTTTGTTTATTATTTTATCAGTCTTTATTTGAATTATGGAAGCCGCAACTAAATTACGCGGTTCTTATCGAGGTACCTTTACAAAATTTACTGAAAAGGTAAAAAACCTTTTAGAAACTGAAACTTGTGACATCGATTCTTGTGCTGGGTTCTTAGCACAGTTACAAGAAAAATATTCCAAAGTTGAAACGCTTGATAAAGAAATTCTTCAAATGTTACAAGGTGATGAAAAATGTACTCAGACCATGTTGGATAGCGAAATCGAAAGTGCTGATAATTATAGTAGTACTTATATCGATTTAAAAACAAAACTTGAATGTAGAATAAATTTACCTTCGGATTTAAATTCAAGTGTACTTGAAAACGAAAGTAATTCTAAAAGAAGTTTTAAGTTACCAAAAATTGAATTACAAAAGTTTGATAGTAATTTAAAGGACTGGTTATCATTTTGGGGATTATTTAAGAAAATTCATGAAGATCCAAATATTTCGGAGGTAGATAAATTTCAGTATCTACTTCAATCTACTCAAAAGGGGTCTAGAGCCAGAGAAGTCGTAGAATCTTTTCCCGTAACAGCTGAGAACTATTCACAAGCGGTTAATTGTTTACATACAAGATTTGGCAGGGAAGATGTACTAATTGAAGTTTATGTTAGGGAATTATTAAGCCTTGTGCTAAGTAATACTGTAAATCAGGAACATAAATTACCAATTGTGAAGCTTTATGATAAATTAGAAACACAGTTACGATCTTTAAAAATGCTTGGTGTAACAAGCGATAAATATGCCTCAATGTTATACCCGTTAGTTGAATCTTGTTTACCAATAGATCTTTTGCGTATTTGGGAAAGACACTTGAATTCTGTTTCTCTTAGTTCGGAAGATAAATCTTTTAATAAATTAGAAACTTTAATGCAGTTTTTACGTAATGAAATTCAAGGTGAAGAAAAAATTAATTTAGCGACAAGTGGATTTGGTTTCGAAAACAAACCCAAGAAATTTAACACAATGAAATCTAAAAATTTTCTAACACACAATAAAATTATTCCAACAGGTATGGAACTTTTAACCTCGTCCCAAAGTAAGCAAAACCGTGAGCAAGAGTGCGTGTTCTGCGATAAGCCACATCTAAGTGCGGAATGTAGAAAAGTAGCAAACTTGACTTATGATCAAAGAAAACAAAATGTTATGAAACGGGGAGGCTGCTTTAAATGTTTAAAATTGAACCACATTTCTAGTTCGTGTAGAAGTAGATGTAACTGTGCGGTTTGTGGGAAACCCCACTATACTCTTCTCTGTAAGAATGATCCGAAATCAGCTGCGCACGCACAAAGGGTTAAAAATGACAAGAATACTTCCGATCAAGATACAACATTATCAAATGTTTCATCAACTCCCAGTGTTTTGCTACAGACACTCGTGATTAATTTAAGAGGTGAAAACAGAATTTTAAAAATTCGGGCGATTATTGATTCCGCTTCCCAAAGGTCTTACATCTTAGAAAACACTGCAAAAAAGATTGGATACAAGCCAATAAGAAAAGAAAAACTGAAGCATTCCTTATTTGGTGGTTCGAACACGAATACTTTGACACACAATGTTTACAAAGCTTACCTTTCTGATGTCAGCGAAACTTATCGTTGCAATTTTGAAGTTTTGAGTCAGCCTACAATTTGCTTTACTATGCCACCGGTCACTCAAGAACTGTGTGAAGATGATTTATCAGGTACGGGGATATATTTAGAAGATTGCCTTAACCCCATAGAGCTCCTTATAGGTGCAGATGTAGCTGGCAAATTAATGACAGGAAAGCTGAAGAATCTGAAATCTGGCCTGACCGCTATTGAAACAAGGCTAGGTTGGACTGTTATGGGACGCACTAAGAAGTTTACTGAAAACCTTGTAGTCACTTCGATGTTAGCTAGAGAAGTAAAAATTTCTGATCTGTGGGAACTAGATGTCCTAGGAATTAAGGATCCTGCAGAGAAACAGTCAAAGGAAGAACAGCCCGCCTCCTGACGGCAAGAATGGGTCATCCTCCCACCTTTGATTCTGGCAATCTTGTACAAAATCAAACTAAAAAAGAGAAAAAAGACATATTAATAAACATTACATCAAGCAAAAATGAAAAGGAACAGAGAGAAAAAGGTAAATAAAAGTTCTATCAGTCAATTATAAATTCAGTCTATCTGGAGCTCTAATGGATCTACCCCTCCTGGTAAATCGTTGTTTTTCGTCAGGTATCTCAACAGATTTCTTGACATTCTTTGAAACAGTTCTAGACAGTTCAGAGGGATCAGGGCATCTTTTCGGTGTAGAACGAGTAGGTATCAAAGTTCCATTTGCAGCATACTTTGCACGAAAATCACTAGATTCATCAGAAGAGATCTCTAACGGATAAAGTCTTTGAACTGGGCGTATCAAAAACCCATTTTCTGTCTTGATTTTTGCCACTCGAACTATTCCGTCTTTTCCAGGATAAGTTTCCACAATTCTGGCTAATGGCCAGTTGATTCTTTTTTGATTATCATGACCGACGAGAACTATGTCTCCTACAGCAATTTTTTTGTCAGTCTTAGCGATACCCTTTGAATTTTTTAATTGTCCTAGATATTCAATTCTGAATCTTTTCCGTAAATCTTTCTTCAATTTTAGCAAATATCGAAGTCTTCTTTTTAAATTCACATTTTCGAAGTTATCTAGGTCAGGAAGACCAGTTTCTTTAATTCCTTGCAAAAACATGCTCGGAGTCAATGGAATTAAATCATCGGGATCCTCAGAAATAGTAGTTAATGGTCTGGAATTCATCAAACATTCGATATCACATATAATTGTGTAAAGTTCTTCAAAATCTAGAGCTGCTCGTCCTAATACTCTTCTCAAAATTTGCTTTGTACAGCCTATTAAGCGTTCCCACCAGCCACCCCACCATGGTGAAGCTGGGGGGATAAACTTCCATATTATGTTCTGTACTAGGGCTTCCTTCCGTATTTTTGCAAGTATAGGATCAGTAAATAGATTCGAAGCTCCTGAAAAATTTGTGCCTCGATCGCTGTATATTACAGAAGGTCGACCCCTTCTCGCAACAAATCTTCGCAGGGTTTGCAAAAATGCTTCAGAGGATAATGATGTTAATAATTCAAGATGTACCACTCTGTAAACAGCGCAGGTGTACAGCACAATCCAACATATTTTACCATTTTTCAAGTACAAAGGTCCGGCTAAATCAACCCCGGCAATTTCAAAGATAGCAGCATCTCTGATCCTGTCTTCCGGCAAGGCGGTGATTTCAGGCTGAACAGAATTTACGGTGAAGCGTTTGCATCTTATACAACGTAAGGTAACTTGCCGTATGGACTTTCTGCACCTGAGAATCCAATATTTTTCTCAGAGATGGTTCATTAATATTTGTACTCCTGCGTGGTTTAATTCGTTATGTTTCCATTCTATCAATTTCTGCACGATGTAATGATTTCCTGGTAAAATGATAGGCAAACGAATGTCTGTATTATCTTTACTTCTAAGTATAAGAGTCTTTACCCTTAGAAGGCCATCTTTGTCAATGGTGGGATGAAGTTTTCGTAAACGATCATCTATTCCTTTAGGAAAGTCTTCCCTTTGAACCATCTTTAACAGGATTAATTCAGCATGTTTAAGTTCTTTATTTGTAAGATCCCCAGAATTTCGTTTAGAATGATTTCGAAGATTCGAGATGAATCTGTATATCCATGCCGTAACTCTTAATAATTTCACGTAAGGCGAGTATCTCTCATAAAACTTCTCAGTAGTTTCAGTACTTAGAGCAGAAATGATCGACCTTTTTTTTTCTGAATTGAAAATCTGTATTTCGGGTGAGATTTCTTGTCTCGGCCATTGACTCGTTGGTGTCTTCAAAAATTCCGGACCCTCCCACCAAAGGGATTTGAGTAAAGCATCAGCATTGCAACCTCTTGATGGAAGGTCAGCTGGATTTAAGTTACCCGGGACGTATCTCCAGTCGTTGGGATGACTCAAAGATCTTATTTCTCTGGTACGATTCAGCACAAATACTCCCCATGGTTCTTGACTTTTTATCCAGAACAATGCGTTCATGGAGTCAGACCAATAAAAAGTTTGAACTTGGCTGTGACAGAAGTCTCCTTTTATAGAATTCATTAATCTAACACCTAAACAACATGCTAATAATTCTAGTCTCGGAATGGAGACTGATTTCAAGAGTGCTACTCGAGCACGAGCTTGAACCAATTGACATCTCACATGAAAATTATTTTCTTCTCTGATATATATACAAGTTGCATAAGCGTGGCTTGATGCATCACAAAACACATGGAATGACACATTTGTATTTCGAGCATGATTTTCTAATATCCTTCTAGGGATTCTAATGCCTTCCAAGCATTTAATGCATTTTCCCATTTCAGAAAATTTTTCTCGATGTCATCTGGTAGCTTGGCATCCCAGGGCAGTTTCCTACGCCAACATTCTTGCATTATGATCTTTGCAATTAAAGTGACAGGACAGAGAAACCCAATGGGGTCAAAAATCTTACTTGCTAAGGACAGGATAAATCGCTTACTTAGATTTGCATTTTCGCACTCATCAAACTTTAAACTACAGTATAGAGTATCTTCCAAAATATTCCAATTTAAGCCCAAAACTGAGACAGTCTCTGGAAAATTCTTCAGGAATTCCGTACACACTTGGTGGTAGACCATTACCTATCCATCCTCTAAGATCAAAACATCCCGCTGACATGATTTCTTTAGATTGTGCCATAAAATTAACTACTTCTTCTTCGGAACTGCAACTTGTAACACAGTTGTCGACATACATAGAGTTTTTAAGTTTAGAAGCAGTCTCTTGCAAATAATCTGGAACGTTACTTAGGTGGAAATTTAGAGTAGCTCCTATTCTTGCCGTCAGGAGGCGGGCTGTTCTTCCACTGGAGATCGTCTGCCTATTTTTATGTTTAATTGATTGGCAACATGGTTTTTTCTGATAAAAAGTTTTTTGTTTTTCTGTTGTAAAAAGAAGGAATGTGAATCCGTAAGGATATGAAAGAGCGTTCTGACGCTCGACAGCTAATACTAAATATTGTGATAGCTGCAGATATTAATGAAACAATTATGTATTATAAATGTAAATAGTGCGTCTAATTAAACGTTTGTGTCGTGAAACTTGAGCTGTGTTTATTTCGACTACTTTGTGATTACTTAGAATAAGCCGGCGAAAAAGAACAAGACCTGTCAGGTAAGAAATATTTTATCCTCTTTCTTATGAAATTTATAAAACCTGACGGGACAAGGAGTTTGAATGCAGTATCAATTTTTGCGATGTCGGAGTCTTCACCGGCAAGCGGTATTCCGATGAGCCCGTCTTGGGAATCACCATAGATATAATCATTAGAGGCACGAGGAGGAAGGCCAAGAGTCGATTTAATGAGCGGCCTGAGCGCGCCGTCGATTTTCTGCCGCTGCTCTTTAGAATATTGCTCGGTGCGCATCGCATAGTTGAAACTAGGGGAAAATAAGGTTTCCAAGGCACCAAGGCGCTGCCAGGGAGCAAGCGAGGACTCAAGAATGCGTTTACTGACGTCGATGTGTCTGTCGATAACAGAGCTGTCGGGGAGGATGTTAAATCCGATTGGTTTCCCCAAATACTCGGTAATGTCGAAGTTGAGGAGAGTGGGGACTTCAACCTGATTGATTTGGAAGCAAGTCTCTCGGCAGCAAGCGGCGTCGCCGTCGATATGGACAGAGGAACATTTCTTCAGGTTGATGTCTAAGCATGATTTTCTGGTGCATTCTTTAATGGTCCGAATAGAGTCAAGGAGGGCCTCATGAGAGTCCTCAATGATAACGAGGTCGTCAGCATAGCCAAGAACATGCAGATTAGAACGGCCTTTTTGAATGAGGTCGAAGACCGGGTTTATTACTAAGTTGAACAGGGGTCCACTGAGTGGGCAACCCTGTTTAATGCCAAGACTAACGTCGATTTATTCATCAACCATGAAAGTTCATTTCAGAAAATTTTGGAGTGAAAGGCTGATTTTTTATACCAACTATGTGAAAAATACCAGAGCCGGGAATCGAACCCGGGCCTTCTGCTTTACGTGCAGATGCTCAAACCATTGAGCTACCCTGGCTGATTACCAGCTAGGCATTTCTCACATAACATTCGTTGGCAAAGTCACCGAGTCTGTAAACATAGCTATATCAAGTGACATTAATATTCATGGCACAACTCCAATAGACCACGAAATTTTAATTTAATTTAGAAATTTATTTATCAACCATAGAAGTTCCAACGCTGGACCGAAAAGCTTCCAAAAGTTTTCGGAAGTTTCCGACCGAAAGTTCCAACGCTTTCGGTCCAAACCAGTTCGTTAATAAAACAGATTTTATTAACTCAAAAACGTAGCAATATTAGAGCTTGTATATTAACATGCAACTTGAAAATAAAGGACTTAACATTTAGAGAGAAACAAATAAATTATTGTTAGGCAACATAAATTAACAAAAACATTTTTAAACTTAACATAAAAAACGATGTCTTTAAATTTAAAGTCTACTTATGTAGGAGATATGTTATTCTATCACTAATTCAAATAAATTGAAACAATACTTAATCAGATAACTCCAGGGAACCAGGGCAGCCAAAGCTTAAAAAAACATATTTGTAGACAACACACATTTTTAATCATGACCAGCATGAAAAAAACTCCAACAGAAACCGCCGATTAGGCGTTTCAAATTTTAAACAATGCTTCAATAGTGAGAAGCCATCTCCAAGAGGAGAGATGAAAGAGAGAATGAACATACATTCACCACAGCTTTTATACTGATTCCCCAATTGAAATAAACATCTAGTGGTAGACGAAAAATGTCATAACAAATCAGCATCTACCACGCTAGACAAGACACGGGAGATTCCAATGACTGACGATGATGTCAAAAGCGTCTGTCAACGACCTACTTCTGGCAGATGTACGGAAGTAGCGATAAGCAAAAATTCTCCCGATCGAAAAAACATTGGAGTGTAAACAAGGTGATGTACACTCGAACCAATCATTAAGGGACACCCATGGGACAAGACATTTTTCCCCTTAAATAGAGGTGTCCCTTATTCAGAGGGTCAATGAAAATTTTTTAAATAGTCTTTACACTCAGTTACACATCAATTAATCAATGCACTTTGGCAATGCAAATTACACACTAATAAAGTCAAGTCTTTTTAAAAAGAAAATTAGTTACATGATATAGTTAATTATTATATTAGGACTAATTTTACTGAACTTGCCTATGCACATAAATTTCTAATTCAAATTATAAAATTACAAAGCAAATGCATAGCTCAAGACTACTACACATTTTTAATATCACTATTTTTTAGTGCAAATTTTTGTCATATTTAAACACAAAAAATTTAAGGAAATGTACTAGAAATTTACTATGAATAATACTTTTATAAAAAAGAAGAAAAATGGTAGAAAAAAAATGCACTAGTTGGTAGCTATGCAAATGCATACTGAATACAGAATTAAAAAAATTAAATTAAATTAAAAAAATAGAAACTTACGTGCCTGTAAAATATAACTGATTTTTATTTCATATTAGTTACACTTAAAATATTCCGAAATAAGTGTTTGTCTTGTTTGCTGTTTTTGAAACATTTTTTTCATGTGGATGTTCACATTACTAATTAATTGTAGTCCTTCATGGTCTCCAGTATTAATGAAAAATTTTAGTAACTGTTCTGCATGTTTTAAAGCATTTTTCACATTCGTTATCACACATTCTTCTTCCAGATTACATTCGTCACCCTCATCACTTTCAGCCTCATTCAAAAGCTGCTTTGTGCATTCCATATTATCAATGTTCATATCCTGAATAAAATTTTGGATATCATCGCTATATTCCTCAATATCCAAATTGTCATCAATTGTTACATATTCATCTGCTGTTACATTACTCCCAGCATTTTCAATAAGTTGTGATAGGTCTTTAATATTATCATCAGGAACACTTGGATCACTTGACATGCCGACTGATACATTAAACCCAGCAATTTTGAATGATTGATAAATGCATTCGCGTGAAACAGATTTAACTGCTGCATCAATCCACTGAACTGCATTGAGTACATTAACAGATTTTATGATTTCTTCAGCAGAGTTACAGGTAGTACTTTTTGCAATGATGTGTCTTAGGAGTTTTCTCTATGCAATTTTAGCACTTCTAATTACACCCTGGTCCAAAGGCTGTAGAACTGATGTTGTATTTGGAGGAAAGAACTGTATTTTGACAAAATCCAGTTTTAAATCTTTTGGGTGAGATTTCACGTTGTCCATGAAAAGTAAAATTTTCCTCCCTTCTTTCCACATTTTATTGTTTAATGAAATAAGCCAGTCATACATTATGTTCTGTGTCATCCATGCTTTACTGTTATATTTCCATAGAACTGGTAAAGATTCAGTACTAATATTCTTGAATCATCTTGGTTTCTTAGATCTTCCAATTACAAGAGTTTTCATGAAATCTCCTTCTGCTTTGTAACATAACAAAACTGTCAAGCGCTCCTTAGAATTCTTACCACCTCTGCATTTTTCTCCTTTAAAGCTAAGAGTTTTATTTGGAAGCACTCTGAACAGCAATCCGGTTTTATCAGTATTGTAAATATTTTTTACTTCATATCCTTCACAAATGTGCTTTAACTTCTCTAACCAATCTAAAACTTCTTCAGGATCCACAGATTTTGATTCCTCAGAAATTGTCTTGAAATTTATGTTATGACGAAGTTTAAATTTTTCTAACCATCCATTTGATGCTTTGAAATTTTCCACCTTTAAACTCTCAACAATTTCTCTGGCTTTTTCTTGGAGAAGAGGTCCACTTACAGGAATATCTTTTGCTGTCATAATGCAAAACCACTCAAACGTAATTGAGTCAATATCCGATCATTCTGTTTTTCTAAACTTCACTGTTTTTAAACTTTCATTAGAGTTAGTTATCCATAGTTTCATTACTTCATCTTTTTCTTTTAACAAATTGGCTACTTGATTTTTACTAACGGCAAATCTCTCAGATAGAGCACGCTAACTCATCTTCTTATTTTCTGCTTCTTGAATAACCTCCACTTTTTCTTTCAACGTCAAGTGCTTTCACTTTGCTGCCATATTCAGAAGAGCAGGCAAATGTTACTGTCTTTTGATCCCTGGCTGGCAAAGTGCCAGGATGATTCCACTAACGCGATAGGAGACACAGCAAAGGAAGAAAGAGGGGGAAGGAGATTAGAAGTGAGAGGGAGAAATTTTAGAAGTAAGAATAAAACAAATGTCAATGTTTTGCACAGATTGAAGTCTTCCCCCTTTAAAATCATTCATACTGTCAAACTTAATCTCAATCCAACAATAGTACATTATCTGTGTGCATATTGTGCGATTAGCTTAACTGTTATTGCTTTGTGTTTCTGGAAGCAGGTGCTAGATCTAAAATTCCAAACATCACTGTCCATTCATGTTACTTTTAGTGCACAATAAAGAGGGCAATTGTTCTTTTAACAGAAAATACATTTACGTTTTGCAAAAAATGTAAACACTGACGTTTCATCTTGCATTTTAAAATTTTTATGTAATACAAATTATAAAATTTACAGCAAAATTAAAAAAGTTATAAATAATACAAATTGATTTTTTTTTTTTTGCAAATTTTGATGTCCCTTAAACAGTGTCCCTTTTACAGAAGTGAATACATTAACATCCCTATTCCTAGGGACTGGGACCAGAGAATTTGTCCCTTAAATAGAGGTGTCCCTTATGGGAGGTTCGAGTGTATTTTATATTTAATAGTGCTAGTGGAAAATTTTAATAACTGATAGGGGTCATTCCATGTCAAATCAACCAAGCCCACAACCCGACCACCTCAGAACTCTGACATTTGGTACATTTGTTGCATCTATATAGAAATGGATAAATATGAAATTTTTAGTCCTTATCATAATTATTTTTTGAAATATTTAACTTTAAAGTTTGTAAAATTCATTAAATTTTAGAAATTCTTGCATTATAAAATCAGCTCTCATTTCTGTTCTAATTATAGTAGAGACTTCATTTGAGTATCTATGGAAAGAATATAAGTTGCCCTTTCATGTGATATGCTGCATGAATGAATTTTTAAAAATTTTAATTCCAAGGTCATCAAATTTGACCTTGAATTTTTTAATTTTTAAAATCTCCACTTTCAAAACTTTTAGAAAATATATGTTATTCTTCTAGTTATTATTGACAATATCTAAAAGTTTCATTCTGGGATCACCATGGGTTTCTGAGCAAAAAATTCAAGAAAATTGCTAACATCTCAATTTAACTGTAATGCCTGTTTCACATGAGCCACACCACACCACATGAAATACATACAAATATACTAGAGCGTTCACACAAGCCACTTAAAGTGACACATCTCTCTTCCACTCACAGCCACCGTCAGCAACAAAAGGGTTGCTGGAAAGGGGTTGGCTCTTTAGAAATTAGAAATTTTTCACTTAAAATTTCTCATTCTTAAAATTTTAAGAACATCTGAAGCCAATATTTTTCTTCCTTTTTTTCTTAAGAATAGTATTTTATTTCATAAACAAATGGTTTTAATTTACATAATTTGAATTATATCTCTCTATATTTTTTTTCTACAAGAATAAAAAATGATTACCTTTCAAGGAAACTTATAACTTTCAGATTTCACAAAAAGTAAGCAGATAAAGTTTAATCTTTTTTTGTCTTCAATTTATGGGATGCAGAAAGCATTTCATCATCAGATAATTTGTATGTTCTCCCAGTAGCAGTTCTAGGGTCAACTTTTGTAAGTATCGAATTTATAGCCACTTGTAATATGTCAAGATGTTCTGGGTAATAAATTGATGGCAAAGGACCATGTGGATGGAGAAAATTTACGTTAATTTCATCTATCTTGATTAACATCCAGAACACATCCTAGCATAATTTGCAAGTTATATAACCGTTTATATCATTGAGGTCTAGTTCTCCTTCGTCTTTAGTTACCCTTGTTGTTTTACTAATTTCAGCATTGGAATAAATTTTGCATAAAAGGATGTTATTTTGCTGTGGTATAAAGGCATGAAATTTTTGTGTGCCTGGTATTGTGCAGGAAGCTGAAAAATTTTTTTTCTTCCTCATACTGCTGGGAAGTTACATAAGCGAATTCAATTCCAGAAATATTATAAGATGCCCAATCATATAGTTGACGACGTGTCATAATTTGATTATTATATACACGTTGCAAGCTTGCTCGAGATGCTAATCTTTTTACAGTACCACCTAAAATATTTGTATTTTAGTGACCATCTGGATGGGTAAACCCACTTAGAAGCTATACTTCAATTTCACATATTTGTTTGGCGCAGTATGTCCCATTGTGGACCTTGCGCCATTAAAAGACAACCAACCAACTACAGTACCACCTATGCCATGTGATGCTCCTTTTCCATGGGCAGTGGCATAGAAATGCCATTCAGCAGGGATGTTAGTCTTTTTTGTGCAAGCATAAATTAAAGAAACATTTTTGAAGATTGTCATCAAATTTGTTTTTTAAGTTTTTGACAAGCTGGTTTCTGAAATAAATACACAGCAGCAGTATCATGAACAAGGCAATCAGAAATAACTACAAAACTGATATTTTCTATGCTATTATCTTTGTTATAATATATCACTGTAGCTTGGGAATTATTCCAGTGGAATCCTTGGGCTTCATCTTGCAGAACAAAAGAATAATTTTCTGAAAAATCAGATACTATAGCATATTCACCATCTGTAAGATTTTTTTTTTGTATCATTATAGAATAAGGATTGTTGTTTGGCTTTAAATGAGTGTTGAATAAGCACAGAAAGTTTACCAATTAAGGATTCTGTGAACTCTACGTAAGAGCTAGTTAAAATTTGAAGAATTGAATGATCTACATTCAACCATTGTTTATAGGTTATAGTAGAAAAAGTTCTTTGACTTTCAGAACATTGTATTTTAGGCTTGTCGTGAATCTTTTGATGAGCTAGTAAATTGTCCCTGCGGGTGAACACTGTCACAGCGATTACATTTCAGCATCTCTGATGGATGGGTATTATCATGTGTTACACTATATCGGTTTAAATCAGACTTTCACAAAAACCCGTTGCCACATGTGTCACATATGTGGGGTCGTTCATTGGTATGAGACTTTTGATGTCATTTAAGAGCACAATTTCTTAAAGTTTTTTCGCAAGTCGGACAGGCCTGAAAATTAAGAAAATGTGTTTTAGAAATCTAACTTTAAAGTAAAAATTTTATTTGAATGTGTAAACCTAACATTTTATTTTTTTAAATTAAATAAAGTGTTTTTTTTTTTTTTTTTTTAATTATGTTAAAATTAAATAGAGTACTTTCTTTAGCCTTATATATTTAATTATTTCAAAGTATAAACCTAACTTTAAATTACATTAAAAAGTGTATTTTTAAAAATGTAAACCTAACAAGTTAAAATTTTACCTAGCCCAATGTGAAAACTTAAATCAGCATAAAATCTAACAATAAAAAAATATGACTTACCTTGTTTTTAGACGATGGAGCACTATTCATCTCAACAATAGGTGAGGGTTCTGGTGTGGGGTGAAGAGACGGTCCTGGTATGGGACAGTCACCGGTAGGCACGGTTGCGGCAGTAGGAATGAACGCAGCACCAACAGTCGGCATGGACGCGGCAGTAGGAACGAATGCAGCACCAGCTGCCTATAAAAAGAAATAAAACAATTTTTAAACATTTTTTTTTACAAATATATACATGATTTTTATAAATATATTCATAAATTTTACAAAAAATAAGTTTAAATTAGCGTGTTCGAAATAGTACTTACATGCGTCTTTAAGTGTCGCATCAGTTCAGCACTTTTACTAAACTCTTTGTTGCATATAGAAAATCTATTAAATAAATAATGAAATTTTAGGAAAATTTGTCAGTTTTTAAACATTTTATTAAATTTTAAGCATATATGTCAGTTTTTAAAACATTAGGATTTGAAATGGGAGCAGCTTTGAAATTTGGTGGACCTCTCGATAACCCTTTTCGAGGATCATAGTATCTAGGCACGTTCTCATCAGATATCTGAAAAAAAAGAAAAAATAAATATATAAATATAGTTAATGTATGATTTTACAAACATAGAAAAAGTTTTCATAAAATAATTATTACCATTTTCAACATGTCATTTAAATTTTGAGCAGCCTCAGAGGTACCTATGTTTTCAAAACCAGGTGGAGGAGAAACGTCCATCTAAAAATAAAATATATAAATAAATAATATTTAATTGAAATAAATGAAGTTGTAATAATATTAAAAATCAGTAAAGTAATTAGTTAAAGATTTACCAAATCGTCAAAGGGAATGGTCCAATCAATATCATTAGGTGCAAAAATATCATCCATCTCCTCATTAGTAAAGACGAACTATATAAAAACAAAAATAGAGTAGGCAATATAGTTTAAGTTTTTAAAATTCACTCATCCAATTTTAAATTTTATTAAATGCCTTCCCTATATAGACAAAGTTAAATATTTAAAACAAAATAAAAAATATAAATGTAGAAATTTAAGTTTCTAAATTAACGTCTGCTTAAAAATTTACATATATACTTTTAAAAAATATTGAAATATGTTTTTATGAAAAAGGGAAGAATTATAAATTTTCTAATACTAGCTTTGAAAATCGAATCTTATATACATATTAACTTAAAATAGTATTCAATTTACATGCATTCACGCATATTAACTAAAAATAAATAAACGAAGTATTGTTTTAATGAAACATTTATTAAATATAATATCTAAGTAGAAAAGCAAAAAAATTTAATTCACACACACACATATTAACTATAAAATAAATGAAATAAAAATAAACAAAGTATTGTTTTAATGAATTATTTATTAAATATAATATCCAAGTAGAAAAAATTATTTAATTTGCACACATGAACTATAAAATTAACTATAAAATAAAATAAAATAAAAATAAATAAATAAACAAGGTATCGTTTTAATAAATCATTTATTAAATATAATATCTAAGTAGAAAAGCTAAAAAATTATTTAATTCACACATATTAACTGTAACAATAAAGTCTACAGTTTATTAAATATGATTTATAAAACATTTCAATAAATTCATGTGATTAAACTGTAACATTAAGAAATATACCTAAAAGATATTTAAAATCACTTACTTGATTATCGCTTGAAAAAAAAAAATCCATTTTACTTCACAAAGTATTTTAATTTCACTGAATAATGGTGCAATTGTATTAATTCCAAATATTCTTCAGTAGAAACTGATGGTGTCTTTATAATAACAAAACGTTTGCATAATTCTTCATCTTTTACATCATCAGGAATTAAATCTAAACAAAAATCATGTGCCACAGCATTCTCATCTCCTTTAGATGATTGCCAAGGTATGAATGTTGTATTAAATACATGTGCTGCGACTGAAGATATATGTTCTTCTTCCCCCTTATATGTAAAATCAAGCAGAATAACAGAATTGTGAAAAATTTTCAAAAAAACATATTTTGGTATATCAACGGCCACCAATGTACAGTTTTTACAAAAATATTGTTCAAATATTTTTTTAAACTCATGTAAAAAGACATTTAAACACCTCGAGAGGTCTGTAAAATAGATCAATTTTAAGAGTTTTAAAAGGTGGTTCAGTTGAAGTAAAACTTATACACCATGGAATTCTTTTATTTTCGAAAGGGATGAAAGAAAGATGAATGGTAAAATCCACCATCGTAGAGGCAAATGGTTGATGGTTATATATAATATAAATATATTATTTTTAACATCTTTGTGCTGGTATTGCATCTATTTCTGGAAGCGGTTCTGAATCGGGTCGTAAAACAGGGACTTTTTCTTTTGTGTCTTCATCTTCTTGGGTCATATTTTCTTTCTCTCGCTTGTCAAAACTCCTAGAATTAATTAAATACATTTGATTGCCAAAATCCAGATAAAAACCTGTGGGGTTACATTTCATCTCCAACTGTGTTCCGGTAGGTAGTTTACGGGTTGTTAAGAAACAGTCAATAACACCAGACAGTTCGGCGCATCGTCTGTATCAATTAGATTCACCTTCCAATTGTTCGAGAGACATGTCTCTCATTTTTTGATAGAAGGTTTCATTATCATCCAATTTACTTATGTTGTGGTGACAATTAAAGGTGTGTCCATATTGATAATTAAAACACAATTTAAATTTTGAAATTCCCATTTTTGAATAACATGTAAAAACCTTTAGTACATTGCCCGCAATAATGACTAGACCCAGGATTTAAAAATGATAAAAGGGAGGTCGAAACCTCGTTGGAAAAAATGCATTAACTCTGATACACAAAAAAAACTTTATAAATATAAATAAATGTAGTTTAAGGCCATGGTGACTTATGGCAGTTTCTGTTAATAAACCAAAACATTAAATCTGTAAGTTTAATATAATTATCAGCAATTTAAAAGTTACAACAGAAACTACCATAAGACCAGCATTCATTTTGTTAAACATTTTAAAATGTAACATTTGATTTAATAAACAATAATAATAATTGTAAAATAAGTAAATAAAAAAAATAACATATTGAGCCATTAAAAAATTAAGAATTGTAATAATAAAAATTAAACACAAACACCATATTTCAATAACATGAAATTTTTAATTATTCTTTATCAATTTTTATCTAGGGATCCCCTTACAAAAGAACAAAAAAAGACAACATATATCATTTTCACATAAAAAAAGAAATACAAGAGAATAACCTTTTGCTAAATTCAAAGGCCTTTCAACGTGAATGAAGTACACCTGACACAAAACATTAGTAACATTAGAGCTTATCATTTCAGTCTTATAATTTAGACATTCACAAATATATTTTTTTCTCTTTTGTTTAAAGTTTACATATTAATACATAAAGTCAGGATCTTTTAATCATGAAATTCCAAAATATCACTGAAATGATTTATAAGTCTCTACTAAAAGAACACCTTCGGCTTAACAACTTAAGAAAGGTAAAAGTAGCAACATAGACCTTGATTCACATGAAATTAAATACTACTTCAAATACACATAATACCAAATAATATATCCTAGAAAAAATTTTAAGAATATGACCAATTATATTTTAGAGAAAAATACATCTGTAATGTCTTTGGCTTTTATTCTTTAATTAATAATTACCAGTCCCTATGGCTCAGAAATCAAGATATAAAGATTATTTAGTTACCACTTTTGATACTTAGGGTTACGTGAGCTCCAAGACATCTGGGGCTGGCTTAGGGTAAAAGACCTGGTTTTTCTGGGGAAATAGATCCAATTGGAGAAATTGTAATTTCTTCAGTCTCCATTGATGACGACGGTGATAGTTTTTCCAGGGGCAGACCAAATGTTTTAGAAGAGAAATTTCTCGGATCTAGTACTGTCCACATACTCTTAGAAAACTTCATTCACGTACCACATAGCTCTCCCAACTCTCAGTGCTAGAAAAACTTGTCTTTATCGAACTAAACATCAAGGCCTCTCTTAGGCGCAATACACTAGCAGTCATCAGCCCAAAAAAAATCAGCTACGGAAACGTTCCCCGGTAGATTTATAGAAGAGCTTAAGGAACCACATCATACCTCTTGATAGAACAGCTCTAATGACAAAGCTCCAACTGTTTACTTGCAGGCTTCTCACAGTATGTAAATTTGGGAGTTCCATTATAAAATTCAAAATTACATGTATACTTGCATGCTTCCCACGGATGAAAATTCAAGAGTTCCATTATAAAAACGAGATCACAAGACTCCCACGGGGCAAAAGCCCCAATCTTTTATTTTTTTTTCGCTTACTCCATTGTCATAATTTCTTCACGTCCACAAGCAAAATCACCAACTTCCTGCCGTTCACCCACACTCCACTCAATACGTTGCCAACACGCTAACACTAACTTGATGGATGAAAAAGAACTGACCAATCAGCGGTTACAACATATTTTCTGAACTAGTCACTGAACGTAACTATTGGCGAAATAGCTGTTATGCTGATAAGCCAGGCAGACTCAACGCGTGCAACAGCGACCTTCAGAGCAGTTCAAGGTCAAAAATTATCAGTCTAAGGTCACGTCCCCTTGGCCAGGAACCTTGGAATCTACAATTGTTGTTAGGCACAGAAAATTTTATAGAAAAATTTTGAACGGAGTAAAAGATGAAATAAATAACAAAGCTGAATTAAAAGGCAAATTTAACTTAAACTAATAAAAAAAAACTGAATTAAAGTTTAATGTAAAAGATTTGCATAATTTATAAATACAATAATTTTAAAAGAGAAGGAAACTAGCTAAAAAAAACAAGTGTTAAGATTCATCTTAACACTTAATTCTGTAACAACCTGTTTATTAACCATGACTACTTGTTTTATGATTAGTTGAAAAAAAAAAACACAATATTGTTTTATACCATTTTATTTAACACTAAAGAAAGTACACTTACATTATTTTTTCTGTCCTTCCTCTGCAGATTCAATGGCTTCTGATTCACTGCTCCCCGATTAAACAGATGATACCAAATTGTCCATTGTTAATTTCAGCTCCTTTTCCAGAAATTAAAATAGGTTGTCCCCAACAACTTCAAAAAGATTCCTTTCCACTATTTTCATGCATTGGTATAAAAACTTTACGTCGTAGATCAGGTAATCGACAGACTCATTTTTATTGTTGATCTGTTGCAATCCGGAGAGGAGTTGTGATACTACATCTTTCGTGTCCTTAATAGGATCGCGTTCCGGATAAGTTTGGAACTGACTAATCAGCTGTTTTTGGCTGGACTTCTTGATGACGTGCTGTTAGGTGCTCAGTTTCAAACTCCTCTCACGGTGATCCTTTAAGGAACAACACCTGTTCCCACCACTGGCTAACAAGAGAGAGTCTTGCAAGAGACAATGAATAACAAACTTAAAATTGTCCGTAGCCATCTTCTCTGCCCGTCCATACAAAATTTACTTCTATATATTTAAAAAAAAAAAATTATTATTATTATTTTTTTTTAATAACAAAGATGAATACTGAACGATATAATCCACATTTAGATAATCACTCGATCCAACAAGCTATCTCCACTGACTTATGAAAATAAGGAAAATTATGCATCTAGCGTCTTTAATAAGGATGATTATAGTTTAAATAGCCCTCATGCCTCTTGGAGATCCACAATAATAGACTTTTCTTTGCAGAATTAAATAGTAAGTAAAAAAGAAGTATGGTAAATTTTAATTTAAATAAGAAAAAAAAAAAAAAACTTTTTTTTTTTTTATGTTTGAGTCACATTGACCAGTCTTTAGGGTCTTCGATTCAAAAGATTTCCCGGTGTAGTGTGTGACTTCCTTCAACACTCACAAGGTAGCATCTCCCTCTTTCACATCGAATAAATTGACGACTGGTTAAACCTTTTGGTTTTGATGGATGACAATTTTATAAATCATTAGATCTGGTCGATAACTCAAGAAAGGTTTTTTACACGGTTCACCAAACGGATCATCGTGGCGAAAGAGACCGTGTTGGATACGGTCGATATAACCATACCTACCTAGGATTTCCATCAACGTTTTTAAAGCCGAATCGAACAGATTGAATTTTGCCTCTGCGACAAAACACCCAGTAACAATCAAACACTCCAGGACCCAACCGCACCACTCATAACATGTTTCCTTCGACAGATTCTGAACCTCGGGAGAGACCGAACCGATGATACTTTTAAATTTGGCTCTCAACCTGGGAATTGCCTATTCGGCCGTGTCGTATGTGATCCCCGTGTGTGTGTGTGGGGGGGGGGATTCTGAAAATACAGTTTCAATATTTTCAAAATAGAGAGGGCGTATGGAGGTCCCCTCCTTTTGCCAACCTGTTGGTGAGAGGCAAGACGAACGCAGTCACGGAGTAGGTCACGAAGAGCGTTTTGAATAGACATCATGACGACATCTTAAAATAATCTTTATATTTATTGAAAAAAAAATTTTTTTTTAATAATAATAATAAATTAAATAATAATTAATAAATAAATAATAAACATTAATTAAATGAATAATAATATTAAAAAATTTTATTGGAACAATATTTATAATCATTGAGAATTATTACAAATATATTCAATTCTACCTGAAATAGGTTTTCAACACATGGGACAGAGTTCTATGTTATTTGAGCACACTTCACAACAAATAAAATGATGCCAATTTTGAAAAACAATTTTCCTTTCTCTGTCCCCCCAGGGGGTACCTTCTTCAGGTATTCAGGAGGTGTCACGAACCCCGGACCCGAGTGATTTTTTCTTTCTTTCTTCCTTTTCTTTATTTGTTTAATTAAATTTTGAGTTGTTCACTTTTTTCAAACGCCAATAAGTTCTTGGTCTGTTTTTGTTTTGTTCGAGTTCTATTCGTAAAAATAAATAAATAAATAAATAAAAAATTTTAAAAAACACAAAAATATAGAAACACTAATAAAGTTCTACTTACCTTTTTTTGGTCCTGTATTTTAACTTACCTCTTCTTTTGTTTCTGAGTTGCTTGTTTATAAAAAAAAAACTGTAAAAAAAATATCTATATATAAAAATGATAAAAGCAAAACAAAAAAAAAAAAAAAAAAAAAAAAACTTTAACTGCTAATCTATTAACTAAGTTTGTCTGGTGAAAATGTGGCACTGGCTATTGGGGCAAAGATTTTGGTGAAAATGCCACAGTAGTCTAGCCTTGGGGTCACACTGGGAGACTGGAGCCCTTAGTGAACGTGAGACAATGGTGACTACTCGAACGAGAAACACCGGACTAACACGACTACCACATGTGATGCCTGAACTAGGTTGGCGACCTGGTGAGTGGTTATGGGTGTCCCAGAGAGGATTCTTAAAAACCCTTTGCGTTTGTGTGTTGGAAAACACACTCACCCCTTTTTCTCTTATTATGGTTACAATTATGCATTATTCGAATCATGCATCTGGCTCGTGCCAAGCTATTAAAAATTCAAGTGTGAAATATTGGGGAGATAGAGTGGAAGAATTTTCTTCCACCCTTAATGAGACGAATGTGTTTGTTAATTGTGAAGCTAGATTTTTTGTAGTAAAGAGGAATGAAGGAGATTTCTCAAAAACACCTCCTTTCTTAATACAAAAGGCACTGCAATCTATAATGGGTGATCCAAAATCAGTCAAAAAACTTAGATCAGGGAAATTATTAATAGAAGTCGAAAATAACAAGCAAGCTCAGGGTTTAAAAAGATGTTCCATTTTTGCAGACATACCTATCACCGTTACTCCTCATAGAACTTGGAATATTTGTCATGATGTTATCTCCGAATCTGACTTACAGTTCATACCAGAATCAGAAATCCTTGAGAACCTTAAAAAAACATAAAGTTATAGCAGTTAGACGCATTTCCGTTTTTCGAGATGACAAACAAATACCTACCAAGCATATGATTTTAACGATAGACTCTCCTAAACTTCCACGCTCTATAAAAGCCGGTTATCTCGAATGCCCCATTAGGCCATATATTCCAAATCTACTATGCTGCTTAAACTGCCAACACTTTGGACACTCTAAAACTTCATGCAGAGGAAAACTGACGTGTGCCCTTTGCAGTGCCATTGGCCATGACAGTGTCAAAAATGTACCCAATTTGCCAATATACCAGTCACTGTCAGTATACATAGAACATTGAATATCTGTCGTGGTGTGATTTCTGAACCAGATCTGCGATATATTTCAGAAAGTGAAATACTCGATAATTCGAAAGACCAAAAGGTTATTGCTGTTAAACGAATTTCAATCTTTCATGATAAGAAGCCTCTTCCCACCAAACACATTATTTTGACAATAGATTCTCCTAAACTTCCCCAATCAATCAAAGCTGGTTACCTTGAATGCCCTATAAGGCCATGCATCCCTAGCCCTCTAAGATGTTTCAATTGCCAACGTTTTGGCCACTCAAAGACATCTTGCCGGGGTAAACTAACATGTGCCCATTGCAGTGCAATTGGCCATGAAAGTTAAAATTGCGAAGCCCCAGTCTGTTGCATTAATTGTAAAAATGATCACCCATCATACTCCAAGTCTGGTGAAAAGTGGAAAAGAAAAAGAGATTCAGACCATTAAAACTAAAGAAAATATATCGTACCCTGAGGCAAGGAAAATAGTTGAATCAAGAACACCCATCATTGGAAAATCATATGCTGCCGTTACTTCTATCACTAAAAAAACTTGTCAAACAATAGCTACACAAACTGACTCTCTAAATAATACCAGCTCTCCAGTTGAAACTGCTTTGCATAATTCTCAAAAAATACAATCAAAGACTAATCAGGCTACTAACTCTAAACAGTCTTCCTTATTGTTAAGAAAAAGAAAATGTTGAAAGCGCCTCACATGAAATTAAAAACTACTAAAACAAGCCCTGTTCAACAAGAGGATACGCCTTTAATACGCCTTATTACGCCTTTATCCTTCTAATGGGGAAGGTATGTCTACTGCATCGGAGAATAATGACGTAGATGTTTTAATCTAAATAAACATAATGACTAATTTCATTTCCTGGAATTGTAGAGGTTTTATTAATAAATGAGATGAAATCAAAGACATAATCTCAGATCATCGACCTATTTGCTTTGCATTTCAAGAAACACATCTAAGACAAAATAGTAAAATTAATATTCATGGCTATAGCTGTTTCAGAGGTGATTTTGCCCAATCTGGCAGATCTACAGGAGGTGTGGCTCTTCTGCTTTCTAACAAGGTCCCACATACTCAGGCGTGGTTTCAAAGGGGGGATCACGGCGGTCATGACCCCCCCCCCCAAACTGTCTTACTTTCAGGAAAATTTTTAGTTGTGTTAAAAAATACTATCGTCTGCCGGAGGCATGATTTTTAAATTTTCAAAAATTTTAACATCAGAGCTCAAAAGTTTGAATGAGCGCTGTTCCAAAATATAATAAAGGGCAATTCTTATTCTTAACTTTTTTAAAAACCCTATTTGATATACTCTCATCTAGTAATTAATAAGTTATTGTAAGAAGCGCATGTGCATGCATTATTTTGGATATTTGTTACATTTTGTTTAAAGTTTAATTTTTTGCAAAACTCTATTGTCTCCTTTATGAGTGGATTTGTTTTCCTTAGGCATGCCAGTCAACAAATTCTAGTTTGTCAAACGAGGGGGAGAAAATCGAATGATAGTTTTTTTTTTTTTTCAAAAGAAACAAAGAATTGCTCAAAATGATGAAAAAGAACACATTAGGGCATCACCAGATTCTGTAGTCTCCTCGTCTGGAAATCAAGTTATGCTCATAGAGGAAAAGTCAAGTAAAAACATTGAATCTGTTTCCAAGACTACTTCGGATTTTGAGTCCGATATAGGACATTATATAGATAATACTGAAATAGATTATCTTACCAAAGCAAATCTATTAGAACATCATTGGATTCCTCCAGCAGACTACATATTCCCACATTGCGTAGTTACTAAAAGAGGAAAACAGATGAAGAAATATGCCCAAAGGTCACACTTGGAGAAGTTTCACTGGCTTGTGTTGTCTCATAAAGACCAAGGGTTATACTGTAAGTTTTGTGTTCTCTTCAGTCGAGGTTATCAAAAAAACACTCATTCTTTAAAACGTTTGGTTAAAGAACCGCTGAAGGCCCTTTGATGATCTCTTAGGCAAAAATGGAGCACTCACAATTCATGTAAACAACCAGTATCACAAAGCTGCTGTAGAGTCGGGGAAAAACTTTTTGAAAACGTACCATAAACCGGCTCTTGAAGTCATAAATCTGGTATCGAAGTGTAGATCCAAATAGAGGAAAATCGTCAACGTCTGCAACCTATCATCAGCACAATCATTCTTTGTGGCCGTCAAAACTGTGCTTTGCGTGGTCATAAGGACTATGGCCCTCTTTGCAACGAAACAACAGAAAAAGAAAATACTGAGGATGAGAATGAAAGCATAGTGGCTACAAATGACGGCAATTTTAGAGCTCTGTTAAGATTCAGAATCGAAGCAGGTGATATAATATAAAAAAATCATATGGATACTGCTAAATCAAACGCAACATACATTAGTAATACTACCCAAAATGAATTAATTAATGCCTGCAAAGACGAAATACAAAAATCTCTCCTAGAGAGAGTGAAAGAAGCTAAACTTTTTTCAGTCATTTTTGATGAAACCACCGATTTATCACATACATCACAATTAAGTCTATGTTTAAGATATATTTTTAATGGTTCTATAAGAGAAGATTTTGTCACATTTTGCGATGCATATGCCAATATTCGCGAAGAAGATAAAAGTAATAAAGAGTGCCGATTAACTAGAGCAGCAATAGCCCATATTGTTGCTGATCTTATGAAAAAATTCGATATGGATATGAAGTATTGTGTTGGAATAGGTGTAGATAGCTGCTCAACGATGGCATCAGACGCCAAAGAAGCTGCAAAAGAGTTAATGAAGACAGCTGTATATGCAAAAAGATGTCCTTGTAGCAACCATGCATTAAATAATTCGTTAGCCAATTCTTCGAAAGTTACATCATGCATGAATGCGATGCAACAATGAAAAAAGTTATTTCCTTCGCTAATGCATCAGCAAAAAAGCAGGTAGTTTTCAAGGAGGAATTGACAGATTCTCTCCAGGGTTTAAGTGAAACTCGTTGGGCAGAGCGACATGATGGACATCTTCAATTTCAAGGAGATTCTCTTGTTGAAATTTGCAATGCCTTATAGAAGATTGCTGAATGGAGCGACAGTAGCTCTGCATCAGAGTCTGCCTGTTTATATCAAGCTCTACGTAGCTCTGACTGCATTGTTGCTGCAATGTGCCTCTGTGATGTTCTAGGTAATTAATGAATTTTCGTATTTTTTGATGTAATTTATTTAATCTATATAGAATATATACTTTTTATCTAATTGTTTATCATTTATTTTAGGTGTCACTGTTTCTCTAAGCAGATTCCTCCAATCGCCGTCGATTGATTTACAAAATACCACAAAAAATCTTACGTATACATTAAATGTCTTAAACAACAAGTGACTCAATGCGACGACTGTTTTCAATCAAATTTTCTCAGAGATTCTTGAACTTGCTGCTGTATCTATACAGAGATAAAGATGCCTAGAATAACGTCATGTCAAACGCAGCGAGCAAATATACCTGCAGAAACTCCTGAAGAATATTTAAAAAGGGTGGTTTATATCCCACTTCTAGAAAATATAATCTCTGACATGAAAGACCGATTTCCGTCAGATGTAATGAGTCTTTTTAATTTAAACGTGTTTTTGCCTCGAAAATCTTATACAGATGATGACATCAAAATTGTATGTGAAGTTGCAGAAAATTATCAAGGACTTCTTAATAATGTTCCAGTTCCATCACTCGTTTCAGAATATGAATTATGGATTGCGACATGGCAAAGAAAAGATGAAGAAACACATGGAACAGATACTTCTCATTGTCTTCTTAATACTATAGAAGAATGTGACAAACATATGTACCCATCAATTAACATTTTGCTTCGTATCCTTGCCACTTTACCAGTAAGCGTCACTTCAAGTGAACGAAGCTATTCAACTTTACGGCGGTTAAAAAATTGGCTTCGAGCATCCATGGGATAAGAACGCCTCATAGGACTCGCCCTTTTAAATATTCATAGAGATGTTGATGTTGAAGCAGTAATAGACAGATTTTCAAAATATTCAAAGAGAAGATTGGAATTTGTATTATAATGTCGAAAAAGGCAGATTAATAAATGATTCATATAAATAGTATCTTTAATTCATTTCTTATAATATGGATTTGCTGGTTTTCAGTCAGGAAAATTTACCTATAGAAAGTTCTGATCACAGTTTTACTTTTTCTTTTCTTTCTTTTTTTTTTTTTTTTTTTAAATTCGTGACCCCCCCCCCCCCCCCCCCCCCCCTTCCAAACTGAGAAGCTGAAACCGCGCCTGCACACACTAATATCACTTTAAACACTGGTATTCAGGCCATTGCTGTTCCGATCCATATACACATACTTGTCACCTTTTGCACTGTTTATTTACCGCCAAATATGACCGTTCGCCAATGTGACCTGAATAGGCTTATTTCATGACTGACGATACCTTTTTTAATTCTTGGTGATTTAAACAGCCACAGTCCACTTTGGAGTAGTCCCGATATTAATCCTCGTGGACAAGCTATTGAAGACTTAATCACTGACAATAATTTATGTATTTTAAATAATGGGGACAATACCTACTTCCATGAACCTTCTAGAACTTTTCATGCAATAGACCTGGCTATTTGCTCTCCAACTTTGTATCCATATTTTTATTTTTTTGTAAGTAACGACCTTCATAATAGTGACCATTTTCCTTTATTTTTATCTTTTTATAATTTTAATGATCATCATCCTATAAAACCACATTATATTTATGATAAGGCCAACTGGACTACTTTCACTATAAATGCAACTATCACATATTAAATGATCGAGGGTGATAACAACAGAGCAATCACTGATGTCACAAACTGTATTGTAAATGCAGCTGATACTAATATTCCAAAATCCTCTGGATGTCTCAGTAAACATTCAAAGCCATGGTGGAATGATGAATGCAATAATGCAAAAAGACAGGAACAAAAAGCTTGGGGAATTTTTAGGAGGTTCCCTACTACTGCTAATTATATCGCATTCAAAAAAGCAATGGCAGCCGCACGAAGAATCCACAAATACTCCTAAAAAAATTCCTGGATTAAATATGTGTCCAGCATTACCTTCAATGTAAGCAGTAAACAGCTTTGGCATCGTGTCAAGAAAGCAATGGGAATTTATTCTAATCAAAGTATTTCCTTTTTAAAAGATAATGGCCAAACTATAACATCTACTAAAAATATTGCAAACACCATTGGTAGAACATTATCTGACATATCCAGCTCTAATTCCTACTCCGAACCTTTTTTGTCATATAAACATAGTTCTGAACGTTCATCAATTAATTTTCACTCCAGTTCTTCACAAAATTACAATAGTCCTTTTACTGAAAATGAATTACAAAATAGTTTGAAAAATTGTCGTGCTCCTTGACCCGGTGGTGTTACGATTAAACATTTATCAAAACTGTCTCTTAAAAATCTCCTTCATCTTTACAATAGGATCTGGACTGAAAATATTTTCCCTGTTTCTTGGTACGATGCTATTGTTATTCCTTTTCCTAAACCAGGTAAAGATGCTACTGACCCAAAAAAATTGCAGGCCCATTGCTCTTACAAGCTGTCTATGTAAACTACTCGAAAAAATGGTAAATACTAGATTGGTTTTTATTCTCCATTGCAAAGTGGTTTATGACAAGGCCGTTCTACGGTTGACAATATTTTATTATTAGAGAAAAATATCCGCAAAGCTAATGTGAGACGTAACCATTTGGTGTCAATTTTTTTCGATATAGAAAAAGCTTATGATAAGACATGGCGCTATGGTATTTTAAAAGATCTTTTTAATTTGGACTTTCGAGGAAATCTCCCATTTTCATTCAAAACTTTTTAAGAGTGAGATGCTTTCAAATTCATATAGAATCAGTTTATTTAGATTTTTATTTTCAAGAGGAAGGTGTGCCTCAAGGCAGTGTTTTAAGCGTAACGCTTTTTTCCTTAAAAATAAATGGTATTTTAAAACAGCTGCCGCAAAGTGTCCATGGGAGTTTATATGGTGACGCCCTGCAAATTTCTTGCCAGGGAAATGACATGTGCTTCATAGAACGCCAATTACAACTTGCTATAAAAAACATAGTTAAATGGACAAATAAAAAAGGTTTTAAATTTTCTGCTGATAACACAATGTGTGCATTTTTGTCGTAAACGAGGTCTTCATCCTGATCCTGAGATTTTGATGAATAACGAGCCAATTTCCGTTGTTGACACTGCTCGCTTTCTGGGTGTTATTTTCGACAGAAAACTGAACTTTATGCCACTAATTTTACACTTGAGAACTAAATGTGACAGAGCACTTAATATTTTAGAAGTTCTTTCTAACACTTCTTGGGGAGCAATTCGTCCATCTTTACTCAAAATTTATCGAGCTACTATTCGCTCCAAACTTGATTATGCTTGTCAGGTTTATGGCTCAGTCCCTTACTTTTATTAAAAAAAACTTGTATTAACGCTCCTATAATAAAAAATGTATGTACGCTCTTGTATTAAAAAAACTTGTATTAACGCTCCTATATTAAAAAATGTATGTACGCTCTTATATTAAAAAACTTGACACAACACATCATAGTGCGCTCAGAATTTGCTCCGGTGCTTTCCACACGACTCCAGTCCTTAGTTTATATGCTGACTGTGTGGAGCCTTCTCTCACTGATATTAGACAAAGACTTTCTTTTGAATTGTACTATCGCATGCTTTCACATCCTAGTCATCCACCTCTTATTTAAACTGTAATGATCATAATCTTTATGTGAATCGCCCATCTTGCATCCCACATTTCGCTCTTAGAATTAAAAACTTTCTTGCTGGCACCTCTCATATTCATACCAAAGTACGTTCTCGTTCTCTCTTAAACATGACACTTTGAAACTTCCAGGTTATTTCTTGTCTTCAGCCATTTAAAGGATTTGACAAACCTAACACAGATGCTTCTATTTTTCTGGCCCTTTACTCCTCTCATCGCTCTCATTACAAGGACTACGTCGAGATTTTTACCGACGGCTCTAAGACAAGCAATAAAGTCGGTTGTGGTGTTGTCATTGGTAACTCCAGTTTTAGCTATCAACTCCCTAATCTATTTTCCATCTTCTCTGCAGAATTTTTTGCTGTTGAGGTTGCTCGTAACATTATTTCATCTCATCACAGTAGAAAATTCATTATATATACAGACTTAAAGAGTGCTCTTGATTTTCTCTCTTCTAGCTCTTGTAACCTCACTTTCATTTCAATTTTAAAAACCTTACAACAACCTTTTGAAAAAGGTATTTGACATTTTGTTTTGCTGGGTTCCTGGCCACGTAGGCATTAAAGGCAATGAAGCAGCAGACAAAGTCGCAAGGCAGGCTTCCATATTTTTAAACTCTCCTGTTCCTTATGAGGACATCAAGCACACACTTAAAAGCTATCTTAAAAGTATGTGGCAAAGGGAGTGGAATAACCAAAATAATAATAAATTGCAAGAAATAAAACCTCAAATTTCAGTCTGGCCTACACTTACCCCTAGAAAATATGATGTTGTTATTACTCGACTACGAATCGGGCATTCAAGATTTACACATAAATACTTATTACTTGGACAACAGGAACCTGAGTGTCCAAAATGTCATTATAGTGCTTTAACCATTCGTCATGTCCTCACCGACTTCCCTTGCCTTTGTCATCTTTATCGACAACATTTTAATTCATCTTCACCCACTCTGATGAGCCTTTTAAGTGTAAATCCTCATTATCATCTGACAAACTTTTTGAAGGAGGCTGGTTTTTACTTCGACATCTGATTTTGTTATTTACAATGTTCATCCTATTTTACATCTGTGTTTTATTGTATACACAGTTTTTATTATTTTTGATTTTATCTTGTATGAAGTTTTGCTTTTTTTTTCTACTGTGATTTTTTAATAACATTCTGGATGGGTAAACCCATCCAGAAACTACTTTTTCTTTTACCCGTTTGTTTGGCGCAGCATGTCCTACCTTGGACCTTGTGCTATAAAAAGCCATTCAACAAACCAATCAACCAACCTTCCTCTGTCAAAACAAATTGTACAAAGAGGATTTTTTTCAATGTCCTTGTTAGTCACATCACATGATTTGTTATCATTGTACTTTTTTTAAGGGTCTTTCAAAACCACATTCTGAATTCAATTCGTGATGCTTTCTAATAGGGTTGTTGTTGGGATCCACTCTAACCGCACACATATGACGTATAATTTTGTTTTCTTCTGAACAAAAGAAAAATCCGTGATCAGCCAATTCTTCAGTTTTAACATTCACATATCGCCAGGAGCGTAATCTCTTGTTTCGATCGCAATACCCGGGAATTTTCGGCTTATAGGGAAAAAACATCTCTAAATACAATTGGTTATTTTTTCAGCACCAAACACACATGCTTACTTGGAATTCCAAAGGGATACAACTCAAAAATTTCACAAACACTTGGTTGTTTCCCCATTAAACTGAACCACGCACACTGCAATGAAATGGCTAGCGACACTCTAGGCCCAGTAATAGCTGTGACCGGACCATGGAACTGGTTGCTGGGCTAACAGATCTTTAACTGGCTCGGACGGGGTTCCAAGTGACTTCTAAAATCCCTTTTCTAGAGCCTGGAGGTCAAGGGGAGGCGTTTCAACATTCTCAGAATGGACGTGCCTTTTAGGAAATCTTTCAAATGTTTTCAATGACTGTGAGTTTTTTTTTTTTTTAACAAATTTTTAATGACATATATTAACCAAGCAAGAAACAATATAATTACTATATGAATTGCAAAAAAATGATTAAAAAAACTCACCATTGGATGAATCATTGGGTGGAGGAGCATTATAACTTATTGTTGAGAACTCATTGTCACAATATTCAATTTTTCCATATTTCCCAAACGAATTTGTAATTAAATTCATATGATTAATCCATTTGAAAATATTGCCTTCTTTAAAAAAATTAATTAATATATCCACCATGCAAATGTATATTTCTTTATCCTTTTCAGGATAGGTTTTCATACAGTGAGCGATCCATTTTCCTGTATAAATGAGAGATTCTGAAACGATTTTGTGATATGGTAACGATATGTCTCCAGTTATCACTTTAGATCTTCATTCATTCGATTGTTCAGAAATCTTATTCAGTTGCTCATGCAAAATTTCATAAATATCTCCATCACCTGCATTAACTGCATTTGGATATTGTTCTAAAAATTGTTTTATCATCCTATTGATTGAATTATACATAACTAATTCTTTTTCAGTGAAATTCACGATGAAATGGTCGATAAATTTAGGATGAAGATGATTAATAATAAAATTTAAAATTTTTTTAAATATCAACTCTATGTTTATTAAGATTGGAATAACTATACAAATAGTCACCATGATAACAGCAGGTTAAATTTACAATCCCATCTGGATGTTCCATATATTTTTAATATAAAAAATAACTGAAAGTTTATTTATTAAAAAAAAAAAATTAAATATTATTTTATTCATATTGTACCATATATTGTATCATGACAGATGATAACAGTATTCCTTGTGACTATTGTCTCGAAACAGTTGATAATTTGACTGAGTTATTTCAACACATGGGTAATCAATGTCGATTTTTTTGTATTCTCTGTCAAAAAACATTTTCTCCCTATACTCTAAGGCGACAGTATGAGTTACATTCTATTAAATTTAATAAACCGATGGTGTTAGTCAGTGATTTAAAACAGTGTGCTCATCGCATCCCTGATTGGATATCGATCGAGGAAAAAAAGTATTACTTAAAAAGCAAGGAGTAGTATTGTTTTCTTGCATTATACATTCTCCCATCATCCAGTATTCCAATCCAGAGATACCAAATTTATTGTGGTTATTTTTAAATGATTCTTTTAATTATTATTTATTTTTTTTTTTTTTAAGTATATATACTACAGTTGCAGAGAAATTCTCCTCAAATATGACTGAGTGTGGCGTATGTTCCACACCTGTAGAGGTGTGGAACTCATTTACTATACTTAACTGTAAACACAAGTTTCATCAAAATTGTATCTCGACCTCGATAAAGAGTTGTCCATCTTTACACTCCTCCCTGGATTGCTTGGACCAAATGCGTTTATGTCAAACGTTGGATTGGAAAAATATTCAAAAGGAAACCGAAAAGAACTTTTTTGGTCTTCATATGGATTTAGTAAAACATTACTTGTTAATGGACAGTTGGATGTATTTTTCTTCCCTGCGTGAACCTGATGATAAATGGTATGGAAAAAGTTTATCTTTCGAAGACGCCAACATCAACCTGGCTGCAAAGTGTGTGTGAAAGTTTTCTGAAAAAGTGACTACAAAATGGTATCACATTAGAGTTCCATTCGCCGATTGTATGGTTTTTCGTAACATGATTTATAAGACGGCAAGAAACAAAGAAGTGTACACGTTACCTTTCTGGTGTTGGTGTCATGGTACTTTTGATAAAAAATGGCATAGACACATGATTTTGGTCATTTCTAGTGACTTTCATTTGAAATTTTATGCTATGAATATCTACCCAATAAACACTGGTCATGAACTCATTGAGGCGATTGGCTCCGTCAGCAGAAAAAGTTCTTGTCTCTTCAACACCAAACCTGGATGGCTTTTTATGGCACAAAGTCCACAATGGGACATGCTGCGCCAAACAAAAAAGGGATAAAGAATAAAATTTAGCCTCTGGATGGGTTTACCCATCCAGTTTGTCATTAACACAAATTGAAAACAACAGTAGTTAAAAGGTAAAATCAAAGTCATAAAATACATTGTAGACACACAAATTTGCAAAACATGGTTCGTAAGTTTTACTCTTGCTTATATAAACCCATACAATTTCCAAGCTTCATGCTAATACAAAAATAAATAAAAATTCTTGTTAAATTATACATTACCTGTAAGATGAAACAAGCTAGCACACGCAAATCTGCAAAACGATGCTTGGTAGTTTTTTATTTATATTAACACACGCAAATTCCAAGCTTCATGCTATTAATTTTTTTTTTGTTTAATTCAAGCTTTTTAAGTCTTTAATCCTGGTTATAGTAACCTATAAAAATTCCAAGCTTCATGCTTTCATGCAAAAAAAAAAAAAAAAAAAAAGAAAAAAAAAAAAGTTAAATCATAACAAAAGAAATGCAATGAGAAACAGACAAGCACACACAAATCTGCAAAACATGCTTTGTGAGTTGCCTATTTATATTAACACATGAAAATTCCAAGCTTCATGCTATTAATTTTTTTTTTTTTTTTTTTGTTGTTGTTGTTTAATTATACATTACATGCATTATTAGATAAAAGAAATAAAATGAGAAACAAGCTACAAACAGAAATCAACAAAACAAGCTTTGTAAGTCTTTAATCCTGGTTATAGTAATACATAAAAATTCCAATCTTAATGCTTTCATGAAAAAAAAAGAAGTTAAATCAGAACAAAAGAAATGCAATGAGAAACAGGCTAGCACACAGAAATCTGCAAAACATGCTTTGTGAGTTTCCTGAATATATTAACCCACGCGAATTCCAAGCTTCGTGCTATTAAAAAAAAAAATAAAAAAAAAAAAAAAAAAATTGTTAAATTATACATTACCTGCTTTAAAACTTCTTACCACCACTTTCTAGGTGTCTGTTCTTTTTAGGATTTACGAAGAATTTCTTTCATTTTTCCACAGACTTCTGCATAACACAAAGTGGATCTAAGGCCAACAGTCCATGTTTTTTTTTCTTCTAGGCTGATGAACAATTGCAAACACAGCTCACAGGCTGGCAGTCTGCTTTTTTTTTCTTCTTGCAACTTAACAAAACAATATGACTCAATGGTCAGTAATCCATGTATTTTTTTTTTTTTTTTAGGCTGCTGAACACCACGAATAGGGCTCGTAGGGTGACAGGTTTTTTTTAGCTGTTCAACAGCACGAAAATGAACAAATGGTCAGCAGTCTATGAATCATTTTTTGACAGGCTGCTGAACACCGCGAATATGGCTGTTAGGCTGGCAGTCTTTTTTTGGCTGGCTGCTGAACACCGCAAACATGGCTGTTAGGCCGGCAGTCTTTTTTTTTTTTTTTTTTTTTAGAAATACATTACTTTCTTCTATCACTGATAACTGATGTGATGATGTTTGAGTACCTCCTTTACTTACCATCTACAAAGGCTGGATTAAAAACGTAACTTTAAAATATTCTTGATCTTGAGCTCTTTGGTCTTCTTTAACAGAAGTTAAATCAGAACAAAAGAAATGCAATGAGAAACAGGCTAGCACACAGAAATCTGCAAAACATGCTTTGTGAGTTTCCTATTTATATTAACCCATGCAAATTCCAAGCTTCATGCTATTAAAAAAAAAAAATTGTTAAATTATACATTACCTGCGTTAAAACTTCTTACCACCACTTTCTAGGTGTCTGTTCTTTTTAGGATTTATGAAGAATTTCTTTCATTTTTCCACAGACTTCTGCATAACACAGAGCATGGGCGTCGGCACATAGGGGCAAGGGGGGGCTCTTGCCCCCTCCTGGAAAAGTCTAATAAATAAATAATTATTTTAAAAAATTACAATTAAAGCTGTGTCATCAAAATTCAAATAAAATTTATGTCACAGAGCCAATTAGAGTCAAACCAACCAGACTTGCATTTATAGGTTGTCTCTAACTTTCCCCTGCAAACAGATTTTAAATCGACTCGACAGTACATTTTCCGGATTAGTGTTGGTTTAGAATAAGTTGTATAATTTCTGTATGTAAAATGTTGTAGCTTAAATTTCATGTATAAAAAATTGTTGTAGCAAATGCTTACACACTGGCTTACTTAATCACCTCAATCAACTAATCATTTGAATCTAATTGAATTTGTAAAAACATGCTGAAATTTTGCAATTTGAAGTTTGCCCCCTCCTGAAAATTTTTCTGGCGACGCCACTGACACAGAGTGGATCTAAGGCCAACAGTCCATGTTTTTTTTTCTTCTAGGCTGATGAACAATTGCAAACATAGCTCACAGGCTGGCAGTCTACTTTTTTTTCTTCTTGCAACTTAACAAAACAATATGACTCAATGGTCAGTAATCCATGTATTTTTTTTTTTCAGGCTGCTGAACACCACGAATAAGGCTCGTAGGGTGGCAGTGTTTTTTAAGCTATTCAACAGCGCGAAAATGAACAAATGGTCAGCAGTCTATGAATCATTTTTTGACAGGCTGCTGAACACCGCGAATATGGCTCTTAGGCCGGCAATCTCTTTTTGGCTGGCTGCTGAACACCGCGAACATGGCTCTTAGGCCGGCAGTCCTTTTTTTTGGACTGCTTAATAGCACGAAAATGACCCAATGGTCAGCAGTCCATGAATTTTATTGGCTGGCTGCTGAACACCGCGAACATGGCTCTTAGGCCGGCAGTCTTTTTTTTTTTTTTTTTTTTAGAAATACATTGCTTTCTTCTATCACTGATAACTGATGATGATGTTTGAGTACCTCCTTTACTTACCATCTACAAAGGCTGGATTAAAAACTTAACTTTAAAATGTTCTTGATCTTGAGCTCTTTGGTCTTCTTTAACACTTTCTACAGGGTTGTCATTAGTAGTCTGTGATAAATTATTTCAGTAGCTTAAACACTAGGAAAAAGGGAGTTCTCTTCTGCCAAAAAAAGTTGTATACTACAAAGTTATAGAGATATAACACATTTTTGTTATCAACTCCATAAATTAAAATGTTATAACAAAAATATCTACACAAAGTTTACATCTATATATGTCATTGTAATGCACGCTGATGTTGTGTACTAAATAATTAACCCAAACAAATTCTAAGTTCATGCTTTTATGCAAAAAAAAAAAAAAAGAAGTTAAATCAGAACAAAAGAAATGCAATGAGAAACAGGCTAGCTCACAGAAATCTGCAAAACATGCTTTGTGAGTTTCCTATTTATAGTAACCCATGCAAATTCCAAGCTTCATGCTATTAAAAAGAAAAAAATTGTTAAATTATACATTACCTGCATTAAAACTTCTTACCACCACTTTCTAGGTGTCTGTTCTTTTTAGGATTTACAAAGAATTTCTTTCAGTTTTCCACAGACTTCTGCATAACACAAAGTGGATCTAAGGCCAACAGTCCACGTTTTTTTTTTTCTTCTAGGCTGATGAACAATTGCAAACATAGCTCACAGGCTGGCAGTCTACTTTCTTTTCTTCTTGGAACTTAACAAAACAATATGACTCAATGGTCAGTAATCCATGTATTTTTTTTTTTTAGGCTGCTGAACACCACGAATAGGGCTCGTAGGGTGACAGGTTTTTTTTAGCTGCTCAATAGCGCGAAAATGACCAAATGGTCAGCAGTCTATGAATAATTTTTTGGCAGGCTGCTGAACACTGCAAATATGGCACTTAGGCCAGCAGTCCTTTTTTTTTTGGGGGGGGGGGCTGCTTAATAGCACAAAAATGACCCAATGGTCAGCAGTCCATGACTTTTTTTTTTATGGCTGCTGAACACCACGAACATGGCTCTTAGGCCAGCAGTCTTTTTTTTTTTTTTTTAGAAATGCATTGCTTTCTTCTATCACTGATAACTGATGATGATGTTTGGGCATCTCCTTTATTTACCACATACTAAGGCTGGATTAAAATCGTAAATTTAAAATATTCTTGATCTTGAGCTCTTTGGTCTTCTTTCACACATTCTACAGGGTTGTCAGTAGTAGTCTGTGATAAATTATTTCAGTAGCTGAAACACTAGGAAAAAGGAAGTTCTCTTCTGCCAAAAAAAGTTGTATACTACAAAGTTATAGAGATATAACACATTTTTGTTATCAACTCCATAAATTAAAAGGTTATAACAAAAATATGTACACAAAGTTTACATCTATATAAGTCATTGTAATGCACGCTAATGTTGCGTACTAAATAAGTTTTTTTTTTTTTTTTTTTTTTTTGCAGCTTAAGATAAGTAAAAAATGGCTTTGGAAGAATAAATCCTGCATAAACATATTGTTTAGTTCTATCTGAAATATCAGGCACAAGAATAGTTTTACATTGTGAAGCATTTCAATGTTAAAGGTAGTCTCAAGAAGAACCCATCATCCGGAAACCCGGTATCCAGAATGCTCCGAAAAACCAAAATGTACAATGCAAAGCAAAATTTTTAATTATAGCAAAATTTATGAGTAAAAAGATATACCATAGTAGCAGTCAGAATTACATTCGTGCGACCTACTCTCTTTAATGCTATGGTATTATTCTGAAGAAGTATGGTGTGCAAAAAACTATCCAAACAATTACTTGATAATTTTTTAATTTGTATTACAAAATGAATTTTTATGGTATTTTTTAAATCGATAAACATTAATAACACATACTCAACAGAGTGTGTACCAGCATACAAATTTTATCCTCAAGCTCATATTGCATGCAAAAGTCTCGATTGTTATAAAAATTTAAAATAATCTTTTAATATATCCATTATTTGTGGAATTAATTTCATAAAATATTAAGTATTATGTACTAAAAATATCTGAAACATTTATGAACAATTAGTTTTTCATATTGCGTGTCTCTTGTATTGTTCATAGATATATTTTGAATATTATTATTTGTAATTTTAATTGTAATAAGTTTTTTTATTTTTTATTTTGCATAAATAATTTATTAAATGAAAAAATGTATATATATATGTGTGTGTGTGTGTATTATTCATATTTATCACTGCTATTTATGAAATTACTTCATACTTTTTCTATACTCAGTATGTGTAAAACATTTTTAAAGTAGTGTTCCAAACCATAGAAATATCACTTATTGCGAAAACCCTAGGTCCCAAGCTTTTTGGATAATGGATCCTATACTGTATATGAATTTGAAACAGGATTTTTTTTTTTTTTTTTTTTTTTTTTTTTTTAAGGAAAGGGGGGAGGATGTGGTTGCAAATCAAATTATTTTTATTTACTATTAAAATTTGTGCAGATATTTTTGTTGTAAGCCATAGGAAAAGAATTTTATAAATCAAACAATACATAGTAAATAAACTTTAAATAACTGGAAAAAGAAAATATCACTTTTTAAGCTTATACATTTTGTTTGAAATATATATTCTGAAAGGTGCTGTTTAAAGTTTTAAATAGATTTTCTGAAAGGTATTTTTTAAAGCACAACCTAAAATATATTGAAAAGCTGCATATGCATACAGCAAATATATATATATAATCAAAATATTATTATAATGTTAGAATTAATGTTATTAATTTATTTTCTTAATTCATATTTCATACTATGAAGTCATGATATTTGTTTGAGCCTGTAAACAACTTACTCACAAAAAGCCAACAGAAGATTCTAATTTTAGAGGGGGAAAATATAGTGAGAAAAAAATATATTAAAATTAGACAGAAAAAATTATTTGAATAATTAGTTTTAAAATTTTAAGTTACAAAATATTTTAACTTTAGTATCTAAGTATAATTTTTAATTATAGTTTACACAATTTTTCAAAAAGATTAAATGTAGTTATTTATCTTTAGTGAAATAAATAGAAAGGATTGAGAAAGTTAGCTATGTCTTCTAGAGTCTAAAACTTTGACCAAAATTTTATTTTTCATATTCTCTGGCAACCCTGCTATACCTCTTTGAAAGGACTCTAAACCTTTTGTTGCTAGGAGCTAATCCCATGCAATTCTATGGGGAATTTGCTATAAAAATTTGTGTGAACATATATATATATTCTGTTTTTACATTGAAAAATAATCGCAAATGTTAATTTGTTAATGAGAGATTTAAATGATAAATTTCCCCACAGAACAACATGGGGTTTGACTGCTATGTATAGGTTAGTTGTAAAATGCAGTGAGAATCCATAAGGGAACTCTTCACTTGTGGTTGCTGTCAACTTAATCCCATGTTATTCTATAAGGAAATATGGAATGTAAATTATTCATTCAGAGTGGCTACAAAGATTCAGAAAAAATGTTCCCTGATTTTTCCATGATTTCCGTCACCTATTATAATATACACTGCATAATTTTATGTATATCACACTCATGTGTAACATGCTTGCTAAATTACTGATATTCAACAAACTATACTGATGAGCAAAAATATCTCCATCTTTTTATTTAGTTAGTCATTTACTTACAAAAGGGAAAATAAAATAAAAAATATTGTAGAAATTAACGAAATTATAAAATTATGACTCATTTTAATTGAACAATATATTAACATTAACACATAGAATTATTCCTTACGTTGTTGCACTTACATTCAGAATTAACCAACTTTTTTTTACCAGATTTTTGTTGTTGTTACTTCTAATTTTTGAGCTCCTAGTCCCCCCCCCCCAAAAAAAAAAAAAAAAATATATATATATATATATATATATATATTTTTTTTTTAATTATTGATAATAAATGTACTTTCTATTCTAAATTTGAAAAAACAAAATATTTTTCACAATAAGAGGTTTTTGCTGGGCCTATGGGGGTGGGTCAAATATGTGATTGCCCATCCACATAACTAGTTTTTCCTGCAATACATCCAAATTGTAACTTAAAATTTGTATTATTTATTAGCTGAGAATATCAATAATTTTCATTTAAATTTCCCCATACAATAATATGGCATTTGGCTGACAGCAAGGACAGGTGAAGAATCCTTTGAAACAATGAATACGATATGAGCTCATAGTCTAGGTAATTAAAATTTAAGTTAGTTTGGCCAATTTCCTATATTTTCTAGCTTTATTTAATTTACCTGCATCGATGCTATTTTGTCTAGAACAAATAAAATACATTCTTATAATTAAATAAAAATTTAAAATTCTTTTTGTGAATTCTTTATTATGTGGTTCCTGGCATCCTATCAAAGGTATATATTCCAATTTTTCAATTTCATTTAACACATCATTCAGCGTATCAATATTAACTGCCGTCTTAGCTAAAACAGATAACGTAGCACTTTCAACTACAGGAACTATTTTGAACTCTACAGAAACTATGAGTTGAGTAGATGGTTTTAAGAGATAACCCTTGCTTTTTTTTCAATTAAGATACTTTCCTCCATAGAATTATCCAATAACGATGCTTAGCAATTGTCACATGTAGTAAATCTTTTAGTTCTCCATGCTATATAGCCTGCCACATAATCAATCACAAAATCTGGAGAACTAATTATATTATAAGTATGGTCTGAAATATTTTGTAAATTAGGAGAAATAGGCGTGATACACATACCTTTATCAAGAAGATCATCCAGACATTCAAAACACTTACTTTTTACTTTTTGTTAATCCGAGGTGTCTTCAGCATCGAGGAGTGTCTGTAAAACTTATATTGATGAAATATTACCATTTTTTGGAGGTTTAATTAAGGATTTTGTACCTATCAATCTATAAACTGTCAGAAATGTAGTCGAATCTGGATGATCATTTGCTCCACATGCACCACGCATAATTCCAAAAAATTTCTAAAAAATCAAATATAATAAAATAAAAAATGTAAAAGTGTACATTTTAAAAAGAATAAGCAATATTTATATTTTAAAAGACAAACCTCAAGTGAATCTTGATTTAATCTTGCTGTCATCAAGTAATTAAACTGGCATTTTTCAGTTAAAAATTCCAAAAGTTGCAATACTGCAGTTAAGCTAACCTTTAAGCCATAAACGGTTGAATTAGAAAAAAAAATGTAAGTTGTTTTCTATACTGAAAATCTCCCACTGGTTAAAAAATTCAATGAAATCTGTAATCGCCTACAACAAGTTCAATTAGATTGTAAAAGATTTAAATTATAAATGTAAGACAATAAATGCTAATTTATCACTATAAATTTATTGGTCATAAATTCACAATAATAAGTGAAAACAGTAGTCAGTAACAAAAAACATAATAAATAAATGAAATACACAATTAAGGAATAATATTTACTTTTGTATCAGGAGAGTTAGGCCTAAGGGCTCCCAGTGGTGTTCGGGAGTTCATGATGTCTATTAACTGATCAAGACACTTGATGAAATCAACAGCACTGTCACAATTGCTAAGCTCGGGATGCTTGGTCTGATATACCTGCATAGCTGCAGCTACACTTCGGCTAAAAAACTAAAAAGAATATATAAAGCTAAATCATTAAAATGCATAATTTCAGTTTATTCAGACAGATGCATTTTACTAAAATGAAATGTTTAACTAAAATTCTGGAATAACATTAAAAAAAAAAAAAAAAAAAAAAAAAAAATCTTTTCAGAATGATGGATGTGATACTTGATAAACATTAATTATTAAATGAGTATACTGATTGAGGGTTGCAGCAATATATATTTCAACGCACTCATCTCAGTCATCATCAAATGTCTCTGTAGCTGCTTGTTGGCCACTGTCTTCGTCTAACTACTTTAAGTCAGTAAAATGTTCAAATTCATATTTTTTTTTTTTTTTTTTTTTTTTTTTTTCCGCTTTTAACAAAATTTTTTTTTAATGAAAAATAAAAGATTTCAAATCTTAACACTTCACTGACTTAGAGTATCATAGCAGGGTTGCCACAAAAGAAATATAACAAAAATAGTACAGGGTTCCCACTCACTTTCAAAAATAAAATTCCCTGACTTTTCCAGGTCTAGTTTTAGAAAATTCCAGTCACAAAATTTGATTTGTGACATAAAAAACAACATAGTAACAAGACTCACAACATAAATTAAATGCTCAAAAAGCATTTTCCAGGTTTATATAATCATTTTTCCAGGTTTTCGGGCAATATTTGCAATTTTCCCTGACTTTTTTCATTAATTTCAAATTCCCTGACTATTCCAGGTTTTCCCTGACCCGTGGGAACCCTGTAGTAGCCTAGTGACCAAAATACTAGCTTAAATATCACATGCTAACAATCATTAAAGGATAAAAACCATACGCATTTTCTTACTATTCAACATAAATATACCAATAAAAAAAAAAAAAAAATTAGTTCCACTGTTTGTTGAGTATCTGCATTGTAGGTGTCTTTCACTGCTTGTTAGTTCCTTCTTGTCTTCTATTAACTTTCTTTTAGCATGTTTCTGATGCTTTGTTTATACTTGTTCTTAACACTAGAAGCGCCAATGGCAGTCAATTTGACTGCTCCGTGAATTAAATGTAGATTTGAAATAACATATGTTTAATAAAACTTTACACTATTTTTAATTACTTTATAGAATATTTTTAAGAACTTCTTTGGTGAAAAACATATTAATTTTTATAAAAATATACAATTATTTTATGTAAATTTCCACTTACACTTCTATAAAAAAAAAAAAAAAACATTTTATTGCTCTTTACAATTTTTATACAGCACAACTTTATCTACTTGAGACGTACATTTTCTACACACATAAATACGAACATTTTTTACACATATCACTTGTTTTGTTGTCGTTACAATGTCCTATCTGGCACTGACGTCTTTTCTTTGAGAGTCTTATGCTGGGGCTGGGAATTTCCACAGGGAATTTTGAGCTCGTTTTTCTATTTAAATGAATTTCTCTTAATTCCTCCGCTAACTGAAATAGGAAGTTCCGCCGTGAAATGTTTTTATCAATTAATTCTTGATAGATGACAAAAGCATTAATTGCTGCTAAGTCTAGTACATTATAGAAAGTATGTACTGGCCACCTTCTCGAAGCAGCCCGAACAGAATATTTTTGCACCATCTGGTCGACAATATTAACACCGCATTTAGTTTTATTGTAGAATTCTACAGTTTCTGGAAGTTTCTTATGTTCCCAATCAATTTTTACATCTGGATTCAAGGTACTTAGCAACAGAACATTTTTATTTTTTTTTTGCCTTGATAAACTGTGAGTGTAGATTCTCCATTCTTTAGTAATACAGATTCATACAGTGCAGTTTTAGAATTCCTTACTTCGAGAGGAATTTATTTTCGATGTCTCCTTACTGTGCCTACGAAACTCATTTTTTTCTTTTCGAGTTTTTTAGCTAGAGATAATGATGAAAAATAGTTATCAGCCGTCACATTTTGGCCTGTATTCAAGTAAGGGTTTAGAAGGCGCATAACTACACTTTCAGGAAGACTTTCGTTTTCATTTCTTGATTCATCTCTTCCAAGATACGGAAAAGCATTGCACATAAACTTTGAGTTTACATCAACTAGCATCCAAAATTTGATCCCGAATTTGTCCGGTTTGTTTGGCATGTATTGTGTGAACTTGCATCTAGTTTTCGATGGAAACAGTTGTTCATCCACAACTAAATATTCACCCGGGTTATAGGAATTACCACAGTTTTCTATAAATTTGTTCCAAATATCTGAAAACAAAGCAAATTTATCAGTTTTTAAGCGTTCAGACCTCGTTGATTTCATGTCAAACCTTAGATATTTCATTATATCTCGAAAACGATTACGAGGCAATGTTTCACGAAAAAAAGGTGGGCCCCACGTATTATTCCAGAGAAAATCATAATCCATATCATTGGATCCGTATGCTCCTCTAGCATATATGATAGCAATAAAAGCATCAAGTTCTTCTAAAGATACACTCCAATTTTCTTCATTATGTGAAACTGCATTTGCTTCAGTGCATCTTTTTATATGGAGCAACATCGACTCATCTACAAACAGTCTCCATGCACTGGTCACATTTTTACCGACTTTTCTTTTTTCATAGGATGTTGGACCTGGTACCTCTTTCAGCACATTTTGGGAACCATATTTCCCAGATTTTCTAAGTCAGATATTACTGTCCAGGAAGTTCCGTCTTTTGCGATATATGTAGATCCTTTTACATGGTTTTTGATATTACATCCGGTTCTGTTTCCTGATTTTGAAAAATCAAGTTTTCTTTTTGATCCTGTATGTTTGAAGTACTGGAACCTATAATAAAAAGTATATAAATTATTATACGTACATTTTTATCATTAATATTTTTCAAAAAATCAAGTACTTCAAAATCAAAACATGAGAGAAAAGAAAAGAGTAAAGAAATATATTTTTTTACCTGTTTCAGCAGATGAAGAAATTCGACCAGGCTGAATGTCCAGGTCCGTTGCCTGCTCATCTACACTTTCCTCAGAACCACTAGAACTATTTTTCTCAATATTTCCTAAACATTCATAACTGATTTCATCTAAATTGCTTTCTTCAACTTCGGAATCATCGTCGGATATCTCCTGTAAAACTCGTAAATACTCATCTGGACTGCGATATTTTCGTCTTCGAGCAGCCATCATACCGTCATTGAAAGAACAAAATTTCACAACTCAGTGAACAAATGCAAAATTCAAAATGATATCTATTACAAGTCGCAAAAGAGCAGGTGTGAAAGAATAAGAGAAAGAAAAAGTTGTGACGCATTTCCTTTTTCAGCGAATGAACAAAGCGTATTATCTTTAGATATATTTCGAAGAAAAGAACGAACAGTAGACAGGTGTCTGGAATGAGGGGGGGGGGGATTCCTGCTTTAGCAACAATAAATGAAAGGAATGTGTAGGAAGTATGTTTTTCTGAAAATATATATGTTTGAGAGTAAAAAAAAAACTCAATCGACTCATTGTTAATGGCAGTCAATTTGACTGTTCATTGCGCTTTTAGGTATAGCTAAGCATATCTCTGTTAATTTTAATTCAATTCATTTCATATTTTGTACCGTATATTTTCAGGTTATTTTAGGCAAATACAAAAGTTCTGAGTTCGTAATATTACAGGATTTTTTTTTAAATACAAACAAAAAGTAAAAACAGTCAAAATGACTGCTCTGGCGCTTCTAGTGTTAAGTTTCCTCATGTATTCTATCCGAAGCACAAATCAATTTAGAGGACCTTACTGACTGCTTGGTGTTACTTGCTGACTATTACAAACCCCTCGAAAAATGTACAAAATTTTCATTAAACTTTGTAGTTATGTAAATTCCCTTAATTTAAGAACCAAAATATAAACTAGCCTGTATTCACTACAATATATGAAATTATTCAATTATAAATGCATGTGTAAAAGCTTCATTAACATTGTCATGCGAAATCAGATATTTCGTCTGACATCTTTCTCTAATAAATAGTTACATCTAATAAGAAACCCAAATTTTCTATTAAAAAAAATAATAATAATAAAAATAATAAATATGAAAGGGGTGAGGATAAAATGAAACAAATAAGAAGAAAAACATTTAATTTTTCTCTCTTTCAGCATATTGCATCGTTTTTATGAAATAGTTATAGTATAAAAACATAATTTAATTAATAGCCATTTTGTTCTCATTTTAAAACATTATTCCGTTTTCAGAAAATAAATAAGTATTTTATTATACACTATTTATATGTGGTATGTTCTAGAACTTTCGATCTTTCAAAATTCTGTGAGCACCTTGTCAATCAATTGACAGACTTATAGTTGTATAATACAAATTAAAGAACTTTGTAGCATACTAATGGAAATATCTTTGCATTTTCAATATTATTTGGTCATGTGTTAATATTTACGTACTCGCTGACTTTGTATGGTTATGAGTGAGATAGATTAGGATTAAAAAAAGAAAGCAGCATTATAAAGAACTAAATAATGTAAAAAATGACATTTTATGGAAGTGATTTCCAACAGTCATAGAAGAAAAATATTCCCTCCTCCAAAAAATAAATAAATAAATAAATAAAAATAATAATAATAATAATGATTTGAGGTCTCTTTGCAAAAGAAGTGAAAACTAATTTCTTATGATGTTGATGCCTTAACTTTGTTGCCAGCAATCAAACATAGTGCACAAATAAAATAATAATAATAATAATAATAACTTGTTCGGGGGAGGGGGGGCACCAAAATCAACCTGGGCCTTGGGCCCCAGTAGGTCGTAATCAGGCTCTGATTTAAATATACAAAATAAGATAGCTTTAAAAACCTGAGCAACACATGCTTGTTCCAAAAGTGATAATGGTCACTTTACAGAAAATATTGTACATGAAAAGCTGAAAATATATAATCTACGACTTTGTGTCACATATAACAGGTATGTCAAATTTTATTAATTATTAACTGTAATGGATACAATTATTTATTCTACATGTATATACTTAAGTCAATAATTAACACAGTTTAGCTTATTTACATACCTGGAATGCCATGGCAACATTCATTTTCTGATAATGTTGAGGACGTACATGCGACCATGTGAGTTTTGGACAGCATTTTAAGCTGAAAGAAGTAAGGTTCTCTAATTCAAGGATTGTCTCCCAAAATTTCAAATTTAAAGGTCCAGTTGGCATCTGTAAACACAAAAAAGAGCTTACTCACATGAAACTGTATACTTATATATATAAACAAACTGACATATTTTTAATTACAACTAATTGCATCTCATTTTTATCCCATTTCAATTTTTAATCTTGAAATTAATACCATTAGATATTTCTTTTCTGTAATTGTATTCCGCATGTTCTTTATCAGATGTGGAAAATCTGAAAAGAACCATAGTCTTCTCTCAGAATCACAAATATGTGTGCAGCTAACTTCGGTAGTTGTGATGCCAAATGTATTCCACATGCTTCAATTCCATGTTGCTCCATCACTCACAATCGCATCAACATGGAATCAGGAATTTTCAAGTAGTATTACACATTCAACAATAAGATGATGTAAAATTTTTCCCTAAAGGAAAAAAAAAAAATCCTATTAACATTTATAAAACATCTTAAAAGATAAATAAAGAAAAAACAAACCTGGTGCTGCACTTTTATTAAACAATGATGTAATGCTTATACCTCTCAACATACAATAGATGAAAATGAAAGCAAGACCTACATTTTAATCTCTTTAAATTTAGAAAAACAAGTCATATTAGTATAAATGAAGCTTTTTAAATGATAATTTAACTATAAAAAATAAATAACATAAAAAAAAAAAAATCAAATACCTGGTGTTGCTTTTTTACTTAAAAAGCATGAAATGGCTTGCACCCATCCACCTCTGAAAGGCTGATACATGAAAACCAAAGCATGATCTCCTTTCCGTGTCTTTAAATGAAGAGGTGTATGTTTTCCTAGATCGACAAAGCCTTGAAGTCGCAATGTGTCCTTCCTGAACGTCAGTGTTGAAGTTAACTTCATTCCATCAATTAATAAAGATCCTGTCAAAATGACGTACAAGATATTTTCACACTTAAAAAAAATAAGGAAAAAAAAAAAAAGGATAATAAAGGACTTTTTACCTCTTCTTTCAGTACTACTCATATATGATGATTTTTTTTTAAGGCAGTCAAAAATTGAGTTTTGGAAGCCATAACTACTTTTTATGTTCTTAATATACCTGTTCAAAGTGACAACACTTGGTAATACAAGTATATTACTTGAACGGAGGTATTCATAAGTACTTCGACTTTTAATCCTCAGAAGAATACAATCGTAAATCCATCTTAGAGTGTAACACATGCTCCTGATATTCTTTAACTTTGCAGCCTGTAGACATGCACGAATTGCTTCTTGTTGTGAATCGGGTAAGTTGGTGATAGAGTCTTCAACAACAGATTCAGAAGACTTTGAACACTTCTTTCATAAGGCTTCCAAACCCCTACGTAACTGTGTGTAATAATGAAAAGTTCATAAATAATACAGATATACAGCCAACTCTTGTTCTCCAGCAACTGATTTTTTAATGTAAACAAAGAAATTTATAGCTGAGATTTTGAAAAAAAAAAAAAAAAGAGAGAGAAAGAAAGAAAATGCAATTTTTTTTTCTACACATTTTCATTTTTTAAAATAAAGTTTTTAATTTAATCCTTCTTTCTAACAATTAATAAAAATGTAAGTTATAATTTATTAAATAATGCAATAGATATAAATATTTGTGTTTCTGTTAGACAAAATTAAATTTTAATGTGCTGAACAATTCAGGGGCAACATTAACCCTTGCTTTCCCAAGACCAAGGCATTACTGCAGAAAAATTGCTTTCAGGTGCACTTGGCACATTTGGCAAAAATCATCAGCACCGCCCTTTTTTGTATTGTTTAGAAGTTGAAACATTCCACTAGTTACATTTGTTATCTCTGGCCAATTAGCGCACTTTTTGAATGAGGCGGACTTAACTAAATTTTAACTTTAAAATGGGGTCAAAATGACCCCATCTTGGGAAAGTAAGGGTTAAAATAAAAATAAATAAATACCTAAATGATCACAATTTAAAACCTAATACATTTTGGGGGGGAAGGGGAAACCTAACCATGCATAGTAATTCACAAGTTCGACAGTACAGTGATCCGTGTTTCCCAACATCCATTCGAACTCTAAGTTTTGAACGATCGCCCCCCACATGCGCAGACCAGCACTGTCTTTTATGGAAACTGTAAATCCATCTTGAAATCGAATGGTGAATGTGAAAGGATCACTTAAAGTGGCAGATTGTATTGGACTGAAAGCTTTTCGATAAATCATTTCTAAAATTTCCATGAATCAAGATAATGGATGATATTTGGAGTTACGTAACAATAGCTTTACAGCTACAAGAGCCAAATATATTGGATAATCTTTTCGACGAACAGGGTAATTTAAGAAGTCTTCAAGTGGATGAAAAAAATACATATGAAACACTTTATAAATCATTAACAGAAAAACCTTTTGACGAATATCTTTCGAATGTAGGGGCAAGAATTAATAGGACACTAGCAGAGAAGGGACCTGAACATCGTTTTTCGGATTTTACAATTACGAATGGAGATAATCCAGGTTTTATACTTGGGATTACAGCCAAAGATGTTCCTACGACTGAAACATCACCTACACTTGTAAGATCTTCGACCATGCGTATTTCAGTACCTCCAACTGTCAATGGTGCTTCAATTGAAATTGGTGGTAGTCGCATATGTGATATGTTGGAAATATTTTTAATAGCTTCCTTTGTACCATGACCCCCAGGGGGGTACCTTCTTCAGGTATTCAGGGGGAGTCACGCACCCCGGGCCCGAGTGATCTTTTTCTTTCCCCTCTTTTTCTTTTACGTTTGTTTTGATTTTTGTTTTCGCTGCCAATAAGTTTTTTGGTACTTTCTTGTTGTTACTGCTTTGTTTGTTTCTTTTACTTTTGGTTTCTTAATTTTTTTTCTTCGTTGTCAATAAGTTCTTGGCCCATTCTTGTTTTGTTGTTAAGAAAAAAAAATAAAAAATTCCAAAAAAATTATAAAATTTTTTAAAAACACAAAAAAAGATACCACTCACCTCATTCTACTAACCTATTTTTGTTAAGTTCTGACTCACCCTGTTTTTTTCTGTGTTGGCTGTTATTTAAAAAAAAAAATGAGAAAAAAATTATAAAACTGTAAAAGGCACAAAAAAATAAATCTATTAACTATTAACCATTAACCAAGTATGTCCGGTGTTGGTGTGGCGCTGGCTATTGGGACAAAGATTTTGGTGATGGTGCCACGGCAGTCTAGCCTTGGGATCACACTGGGAGACTGGTGCCCTTGGTGAAGGTGAGACAACGGTGACTACTCGAACGAGAAACACCGGACTAACACGACTGCCACATGTGGTGCCTGAACTGGGTCGGCGGCCTGGTAGCTGGTGAGTGGTTATGGGTGTCCCAGAGAGGATTCTTGAAAACCCTTTGCGTTTGTGTGTTGGAAGAAACACTCACCCCTTTTCCCTTATCTCTCTAATTATGGCTACAAATATAGGTAATTCGAATAATGCGTCTGGCTCGGGCCAAGCTAATGCAAGCTCAAAGGGTAAGTCATGGGCAGATAGAGTGGAGGAATTTTCTTACACTTTGAGTGAGAATAATGTTTTCAAGAAGTGCGAAGCTAGATTTTTTGTGGTTAAGAGGAGTGAAGGAGACTTTTCACAAACGTCTCCCTTTTTGATACAGAAAGCACTGCAGTCTATTATGGGTGATCCAAAGTCGGTAAAGAAACTCAGATCAGGTGAATTATTGATCGAGGTTGAAAATGAAAAACAAGCACATAATCTTACTAAATGTACCAAATTTGCAAACATACCAGTAACTGTTAGTCCACACAGAACACTAAACATCTGCCGCGGTGTCATCTCAGAATCAGATCTTCAATATGTACCAGAATCCGAAATTCTAGAAAACATGAAGGACCAAGGAGTTATTGCAGTTAAACGTATTTCTATATTCCGTGACAATAAGCCTATTCCAACAAAACACATCATTTTAACAATAGATTCCCCTAAATTACCACGCTCCATAAAAGCTGGTTACCTTGAATGCCCCATAAGACAATACATTCCTAATCCTCTACGCTGTTTCAATTGCCAACGTTTTGGCCACTCTAAAAATTCTTGCCGAGGAAAACAAACATGTGCCCGCTGCAGTGCAGTAGGCCATGACAGTCAAAACTGTGAAGCTCCAGTCTCTTGCGTTAATTGTAAAAAAGATCACCCATCATATTCTAAGTCATGTGGAAAATGGAAAACTGAGAAGGAGATACAAACTATTAAAACAAAACAAAACATATCATATCCCGAAGCACGGAAAATTGTGGAATCAAGAACACCCATTGTTGGAAAATCATATGCTGCTGCCATAGGTACCAAAAAAACATATCAGTCTATTGCAATCCAAACTGACACTGTTCATAATACTAGCTCTCCAGTTGTAACTGCATTAAAGAGTTCCCCAAACTTACAACCCAATCCAAATCAGGCTTCTAACTCTTCACAGTTATCTTCATCCAAATCAAGAAACTTAAAGAAAATGCCACAAACTACTAAAACCTTATTGTCTGGGAAAAGTCTTAACTCTACCTCTCTAAAACATTCAAATTCACCCTCTCATCTCAATATCAAGAAAAAGAAACTAATGAAATTGCCCACTCCTACTACAAATAAAAGTAATAAAGTAAACGTTCCAAAACAAGATGATACGATCAACCTCCATCCTTCTGATGGGGAGGACGGAATGTCTTCTGCATCAGAGGAGAAAGACGTGGATGTTATAATCTAAAAAAAAAAAGACCAATTTCATTTCATGGAATTGCCGGGGTTTTATTAATAAACGTGATGAAATCAGAGATATCATCTCTGATCATCAACCTATATGCTTCGCTTTCCAAGAAACATACTTAAGACAACACGATAAAGTCAAATTTCGTGGCTATACCTGTTTCAGGAAAGATTTTACACAGTCTGACCGAGCTACAGGTGGGGTAGCCCTTCTGATTTCTAATAATGTACCACACTCCAATATACCTTTAAATACGAACATTCAAGCTGTTGCCATTCAGGTACACTCTCACCTATTAATGACCATTTGCACTCTCTATCTTCCACCAAACGCTTCCATAAACCAGCATGACCTCAATAGCCTTATTTCTCAACTTCCAACTCCCTTTTTAATTTTTGGAGATTTCAATGGGCATAATTCGCTGTGGGGAAGCCCTAATAATAACCCCCGTGGTCAAATCATTGAAAATGTTATTTCTGACAACTCCTTGTGTATCTTAAATAATGGGGACAATACTTACTTTCACGAGCCTTCTAGGACTTTCCATGCAATTGACCTTGCCATCTGCTCTCCCAATCTATATCCATATTTTAATTTTTTTGTGAGTAACGATCTACATAGTAGTGACCACTTTCCTTTATTTTTATCTTTTTATAATTTTAATGAACATCATCCGCATAATCCACATTATATATATGACAAGGCCAACTGGACTGCTTTCACTATCAATGCAACTATCACCCATGATATGATTGAAGGTGATATCAACAAAGCAATCACTGATGTCACTAATTGTATAATAAATGCAGCTAATCTTACGATTCCAAAATCATCTGGGCGTCTCCATAAACATTCAAAGCCATGGTGGAATGATGAATGCAATATTGCAAAAAGACAGCAGCAAAAAGCCTGGGGAATTTTTAGGAGGTACCCTACTACTGCTAATTATATCGCATTCAAAAAAGCAAGGGCAGCCGCACGCAGTATTCGCAGAAAATCCCAAAAGGATTCCTGGATTAAATATGTGTCCAGCATTACCTCCAATTTAAGCAGCAAACAGCTTTGGCATCGCGTTAAAAAAGCAATGGGAATTTACTCTAATCATAGTATTTCTTTTTTGAAGGATAATGGCCAAACGATTACTTCAATGAAAAATATTGCAGATACCATTGGTAGAACTTTATCTGATATATCTAGCTCGAACTCTTACTGTGAACCTTTTCTATCTTATAAATATAACTCTGAACGTTCAACAATAAATTTTAGGTCCTGCTCTTCACAAGATTACAATAGCCCATTTACTGAAAATGAATTAAACAATAGTTTGAAACATAGTCATAACTCTGCCCCTGGTCCTGATGGCATTACTTACCTCATGATCAAACACTTATCAATACAGTCTCTTAAAAATCTCCTTCATCTTTATAATAGAATCTGGACCGAAAATACTTTTCCTATTGCTTGGCACGATGCCATTATCATTCCTTTTCCTAAGCCAGGCAAAGATGCAACCGATCCAAAAAACTACAGGCCAATTGCTTTGACTAGCTGCTTATGCAAACTGCTCAAGAAAATGGTTAATACTAGGCTGGTTTATATCCTTGAAAAGAAAAGGTTAATCTCCCCATGGCAAAGTGGTTTTAGGCATGGCCGCTCTGCTATTGACAATGTTTTACTTCTAGAGACAAATATTCGGAAAGCTAATGTTAGACGTAACCATTTGGTGTCAATCTTTTTTGATATGGAAAAGGCATATGACAGGACATGGCGCCATGGCATTTTGAAGGATCTATTTAAGTTGGACTTTCGTGGTAACCTTCCCATTTTTATTAAAAATTTTTTGAGAGTCAGACGCTTCCAAGTTAGGATTGGTTCAGTTTATTCAGACTTTTACTTTCAGGACGAAGGTGTACCTCAAGGCAGTGTCTTGAGTGTTACACTCTTCTCTTTAAAAATTAATGATATATTAAAACAACTTCCACAAACTGTTCATGGCTGTCTATACGTTGACGACCTGCAGATTTCTTGTCAGGGAAATGATATGCGCTTCATTGAACGACAGTTACAACTTGCTGTTAAAAACATTCTTAAATGGACTAATAAAAATGGTTTTACTTTTTCCAGTGACAAAACACAGTGTGTGCATTTTTGCCGCAAACGTGGTCTTCATCCTGATCCACAAATTTTTATTAATGACATACCTATTTCGGTAATTGACTCTGCCCGTTTTTTGGGTGTTATTTTTGACAAAAAACTCAATTTTAAAGACCATATTTCTTATTTAAGGACGAAATGTGAAAAAACTTTAAATATTTTAAAAGTACTTGCAAACACATCTTGGGGTGCTGATCGCATTTCTCTACTAAAAATCTACCGCTCCTTAATTCGTTCAAAATTAGACTACGCCTGTGAAATTTATGGGTCTGCTCCTAATTCGTACCTTAAAAAACTTGACACAGTTCATCACAGTGCACTTAGGATCTGCTCAGGGGCCTTTCGAACTTCTCCAGTCGTCAGCTTATATGCTGACTGTGTAGAGCCTTCCCTTACTAATATTAGACAGCAGTTATCTTTACAACTGTACCATAGGATACTTTCTCATCCTAATCATCCAATTCATCCTCATATCAATAACAGTTATGACAATCTCTTTTTAAACCGTCCATCTTGCATCCCACATTTTGGTCTCAGAATCAAGAATATTCTTGCCAGCATTCCTCATCTTATACCAAAATTCGTCCTAGGGGTTTTTTAAATATGACTCCGTGGAACTTCCAGGGTATTTCATGTCTTCATCCTTTCAAAGGTTTTGACAAATGTAACACTGACGCCTCTATCTTTCAGACCCTCTACAAAGCTCACCGAAGCAATTATAAAGAATATACCGAAATTTTTACTGACGGTTCTAAAACAAGCAATAAGGTTGGTTGTGCGATTATCTCTGACAATACTACTCTAAGCTATGAACTTCCTAACGCTTTTTCTATTTTCTCTGCAGAGTTTTTAGCTATTGAAGTTGCCCTTAATTTTATTTCATCTCATCAAAATCGTAAATTCATTATATATACAGACTCAAAGAGTGTTCTTGATTCTCTTTCATCTACCTCTTGTAACCCATCTTTCACCTCTATTTTAAAAACTTACCACGACCTTCTGAAAAAGGGATTTGACATCTTGTTTTGCTGGGTTCCTGGTCATGTTGGCATCAAAGGCAATGAAGCAGCAGACAAAGCCGCAAGGCAGGCTTCTATTATTTTAAACTGTCCTGTACCTTATGATGACATTAAGCACACACTAAAAAGCACTTTCAGAAGTAATTGGCAAATGGAGTGGAATAATCAACAAAATAATAAATTATTTGAAATAAAACCTCAAATTGCAGTCTGGCCTACACTGAGTCCTAGAAAACATGATGTCATAATTAATAGTTTAAGAATTGGGCATTCAAGGATCACGCATAAATATTTACTACTTGGACAACAGGAACCTGACTGTCCGAAATGTCATTTCTGTGTGCTTACCATTCGTCATTTGCTCACTGACTGTCCTTGTCTTCGTCATCTGTATAGACATTATTTTAATTCATCTTCACCCAATCTGACAAGCCTTTTAGGTGCAAATCCTCATTATCACTTGACAAATTTTTTGAAGGAGGCTGGTTTTTATTTCGACATCTGATTTTATTCTTTACAATGTTCATCCCATTTTACATCTGTTTTTTATTGTATACACTGTTTTTATTACCTTTGATTTTATGTTGTATGTAGTTTTGCTTGTTTTTTCTACTGTGTTTTTTAATGACGTTCTGGATGGGTAAACCCATCCAGAAACTAGTTTTTCTTTTACCTGTTTGTTTGGCGCAGCATGTCCTACTTTGGACCTTGCGCCAGTAAAAGCCATTCAACCAACCAACCAACCTTTGTACCATGAAGTTTCAATTTGTGTGTTTGGGAAATTAATAAGTTTTATTATATTTATGGAGGCTACCCACATGTGGGGAAAGTGTTAGATAAGTTCATTTTTAAAATATAATAAAAGACATTTTTATTTAACTTAAACTCTTTATATAGATAATGTTTACTTACATTACTTCTTAGGATACTTGGCCTTTCATCTGTCATTAAAGAACTTTTATTTTCTTTATCTTTAATTGGGGAAATTTCTACTGTTTAATATTTATTTGCCGTATGCTTTGTTTACATTTGAGTACAGTACAATGTTTTCCAGTCAACCGGAAGTGGGTCAATAGGCCAGGTGGAAACTGTATCAGCTGTCTGCATAGTGACGTCATGATTTATCGATTATTCGTTTATGATGTCTGGTGACTGCCTTGACAGGTGTACGTTAGTCATTGGCTGTAATTTGATCCACTGAGTGATTATAAATAGAAAAGAAAAACACCCATCTCTCTCTTTTAGATGTTTTAGCATGATTGTATAATCTGTTGCTTAGCCTTTTTAGGGCTACTTATGTTTTTATCTTTAGTTATTATGATTTATGAATTGGTTTATTTTTATGAAGCTGTAGAAGGATCAGTTTTTAAAAGATGGATTAATTAATAGCAGGCCTGGATGTCAGAGAGGTTTTTTTTTGATAACTTATTTTTTATCAGTGATTGCTGTTTAAAATACAGCTGTTCAATTTTTTTTCTTAATGTTTGTTTTTCTTTCTCCTGGTAGTACTCCAATATTTATCCCAAGTTTAAACACATTAGTTTAGATTACTTTGCTTTAATTAATTAAAAGTATGAAATAGTTGCCTTTCAATGTGGATAGTTGTTATGTTTATATTATAATGTTTAATACTTTTTTTACAAAACTTGTTAAGTTTTTCTGTTGAATAAATTCATTGTTATTGTTTTTAAAACTTTGTCAGTCTTTAATTATACAATTTCTAAACACATATTTAAGTTTTAAAATTGAATTAAAATGGACTTTCATTGTGCATAATAAATCACTGCTAACTTGAATTAAATCAAACTAAAGTAAAAATTAAGTTTTTGCTAATAAGGGTTATGGGCTTTGTGTTTTACTTGTGGATAGTTATGTAATTAATACATTTAAATCGAAAATTACGATCGTGGTTTTTGGAAATTCTACTCGTTTTTGGGTTTATGAAATTTACTTGTTTTTGTTATAAACAAGTTTTAGTGAATCTTTTAGCATGAAATATGCCTGATAATAGGTATTTTAGATTCAGATGCCCAATTTATGAATTTTTTTTTGAATTATTATCCACAGTAAATAGCTACCAGTATATAATCAGTTTATTTAAGTGTTTAGAGCTGTATTAAGTATGGATTTTTAAAAAAATGGCTGTTAGTTTAAGCCCTGCTCTAGAAAAGCTTAACTCAAATAACTATCCTGTTTGGTGCAAAGATGTGAAATTTCTTCTAATTGAAAAGAATTGTTGGGATATTGTTAATAAAACGGAGAAACTACCGGAGATAAATGAAAAACTTGGTATTACTATTAAAAATGTTGAGGATTTTAAATCCAGAAGTAGAACGGCTTTAGCAACAATGTATTTAAATGTAGCACCAGAATTTAGAAACATTATTAATAATTGTACATGTCCTGTTAAGGCATGGGAAAAGTTAAAAAAGAATTTTATCTCTGACTCCAGGGCGAGGCATATGCAACTTTTTCTAGCTTTTTTCAGTGTGTAATTAATTCGAATGAAACTATAAACTCTTATGTAAATAGACTTTGTAGAATTACAGATCAACTAAGAGACCGGCAAGGAAATACCAGAGGAATATAGATGCTTCCAGTTGTTGAGACACCTCCCCAAGAAGTTTGAAACTACCATTCAGTACATCTTGAGGTGGAAGGACGCCGACTTTAAGTTCAACTCCATTGTATCTGAGTTAACAGCTGAAGAGAGAAGGTTACAAGTGCAAGAGGAAGATAGAAAACATGACTTGGTTGTAGAGGTACAAAATACTCGGTATAGAGGAAAAACTTTCTTACTAAAACTTCATTATCTTGCTACCGATGTGGAAAAGTTGGTCATATGAAGAAGGACTGTAGAGTTAACCTATCTAAATCTAAAAATAGCAAATTTGTTAAATCTGATAAAAATGTTAATGGCTCAGTCAGCCGCAGTAAAAACAAAGTAACCCCTCCTCCATTTCACTATTTGGCTCAATTAAATTACAGTTATTGTAATGACGGTGACGACTGTTGGCTATTTGACACAGCAGCGTCATATCATTTCAGTAACGATTTAAATTGCTTTGAAAATTATTGTCCTATTGAGGGGGAAGACTTAATTATCGCGGTAGATGGAGTCAGCGTCCCTATAGATGTGAAAGGCTCTGTTAGATTAAGTTTTAATAATACTGAATATGTTTTTGATGAAGTTTTGTATTCATCTAAATTAAGAAAAAATCTTATATCCGGTTCTAAATTGGATATAAATGGTGCTACTTTTTCTGGTGGTAGGGGCAAGGTGACTGTGTTCAGTAGAACTGGAAAATTTATGTTCACAGCTAAACTTAAAAATGGTATTTATTATGCTTACCCGAAAGTTTTCAAAGGAAATGGGGGGCAGTCTTTGAAGCCAACTATCTCAATGACCAAGGCTAAAGATATTGAATATTGGCATACTTGTTTTGATCATATAAGTCCTGATATCATAGTAAATACTAGTCGTCATAATGGAGTAAAAGGGCTTCCTAAATTAAAGTTTAAAAAGTTAAGCTGTGAACCATGTAAAATCAGTAAACAACGGAGAATTTCATTTAAATCAATAGAAGATGGTAATCTAAAAGAACCACTTGAAAAAATATTTATGGATGTCTGGGAACCCTTAAAAGTTGAGGGTAAAAATGGTGAAAGATTTTTTTTGTCTATTATTGATGGGGATTCAAAACAAACTGCTGTATACCCCATTAAAAGAAAGTCACAGGTGTATGAGGTTTTTGAAAAGCACAAGGCTGGGGCTGAGCATTTCTTAGGTAAAAAACTAAAGTTTATTAGAACTGATAATGGTACAGAATTCAGTAATGAACTTTTTAAAACCTATTGTGATAAAAATGGTGTTACCCACAAATTCACAAATACTTTCACACCCGAACAGAATGGTATATGTGAAAGATTAAATCAAATCATTTTAAATTGTGTTCGTGCCCTGTTGAAAGATAGTGATTTACCTTTTCGTTTTTGGCCTGAAGCATGTCTCCATTTTTGTCATACATAGAATAGAGTTATACACCGTGGACAACAGGAGAGGAGTTACGACAATTTTTCAAACTATTTTGTAATTCTATTTCAGTAAAAGGACTATTGTACTCTGGTGAAGAACGGGTGTGAAAATTAATTGATGAACGTTCAGAATTATGTTTATATGACAAAAAAGGTTCAAAGTAGGATGGATGGATGGCTTTTTATGGCACAAAGTCCACAATGGGACATGCTGCGCCAAACAAAAAAGGGATAAAGGATAAAATTTAGCCTCTGGATGGGTTTACCCATCCAGTTTGTCATTAACACAAATTGAAAACGAGTAGGTAAAAGGTAAAATCAATATCATAAAATACATTGTAGATAATAAAAACAGATGTAAAATGTAATGAATAGTGTAGATAATAAAAACTGATGTAGAATGAGATGAGAGTGTAAATAATAAAATCAAATGTCATAGTAAAAACCAGCGTCTTTTAAAAAATTTGTCAAATGATAATGAGGTGTACTACCTAAAAGGCTCGTCAGGTTTGGTGAGGATGAATTAAAATATTGCCGATACATATGACGAAGGCAAGGACAGTCAGTGAGAATATGGCGAATGGTAAGTATATGGTAGTGACATTTGGGACAGGTCGGCTCCGCCTGTCGAAGTAATAAGTATTTATGAGTAAGCCTAGAGTGCCCAGTTCGTAGACGAGTAATAAGTACATCATATTTCCTAGGAGTAAAAGTTGGCCAGATTGCAATTTGAGGTTTAATATCATGTAATTTGTTATTACTTTGACTATTCCACTCCCTTTGCCAAATATCTCTGAAATAGCTCCTGAGGCTATGCTTAACATCGTCCTAAGGAATAGGACAGTTTAAAAAAATGGAAGCTTGCTTTGCGGCCTTGTCTGCTATTTCATTGCCTTTAATACCAACATGTCAAGGAACCCAACAAAATAAAATACTGAATCCCCTTTTTAGAACGTCGTTATATGTTTTTAAAACAGAGATAAAAGAAAAAGTGCAAGAGATAGAAGAAAGAGAGTCAAGAACACTCTTTGAGTCTGTATAGATAATGAATTTTTTGCTGCAGTGAGACGAAATAATGTTTAAAGCTACCTCGACTGCAAAAAACTCTGCAGTACAAATAGAAAAAGAACTTGGGAGTTGATAGCTATACGTGGTGTTGCCAGTGACAACACCTCAGCCAACTTTATTACTTGTCTTGGAACCGTCAGTAAAAATCTCGACATAGTCCTTATATTCAGAGCGATGAGATGAGAAAAGTGCTTGAAACATGGAAGCATCTGTGTTAGATTTGTCAAACCCCTTAAATGGATGAAGACAGGAAATTGCCTGGAAATTCCAAGGTGCCATGTTTAAAAGAGACAGAGGACGAATTTTGGTATGAATGTGAGAGGTGCCAGCAAGAAAGTTCTTAATTCTAAGAGCGAAATGTGGGATGCAAGATGGGCGATTCACATAAAGATTATGATCGTTGGCAGTGGTGCCGGAACCGGTATGGCAGGTATGGCCGTTGCCATACCAATTTATAATCTGATGTGGCAAATATATATATATATATTTTTGAAGTGAAAAAGATTTCAACTTTCGTATTTTTTGGAGAAAATTTTACTTCCATAAATTTTAATGTGAACGAACTACAAAACTTTTTTAAAAACATTCGGGGTGGCTTTTACCATTTTCTTTCTCTCATCGTTGTACTTCGTAATTCTCTTTCTGTTTGCCCTTTTACTTATTTTTAAGCAAGCAAAATAGCATAAAGATCAAAAATGAATTTGGAATCATAACAACGAATTAGCATATAGAAAAATGAAAATACTCTTCAGAAAATACTCTGTCTTAGCTGCCAATATTTAAATTTATTCCGGAGTAGCTTTAGCCCCGCCTTTATTTCTCACCACTTTATTTAAAGAAAAATTTTCTTCAACATATAACTTCGATAAAATAAGAAAAAAATATTTTAAAAAATAATAATAATAAATGGTACGAAATAGAGGCGGGGCTATAATTACTCCGGAATAAATTAAAATATTGGCAGTTATGCTCTGTTTACAGTATGAGTATGAGAAATTAATGTTTTTTTTTTTTTTTTCTGAGCAGTGTTTGTCGATTTAGTAAAATGTTGCAAAGCACTTAAATCAATTATATTCAATATAAAAGAACGTTTAGCTAAATTTTGCCCTGTATATTGTCTAATAAACTATATACACAGCACATTATTTACTTCAATTTAGTTCTTTATGAAACACACATAACACAAAATGAAATACACTTCCAACAATTTTCAAGTTATAACCTCAATATATCCAAATACTTTGAGTAGTCATAATTTATTAGCCAAATGTATAGAGCTTTGCTCTTAGGAGAGAAAAAGGAAAAACCTGGAAAATATCGTTAAAATTTAGAAAAAAGATATCTTTCCTAGAATAATTTCAAGTGCTCTCGAAGGAAGCAAGCTGTGGTAAGGGGCTATTTACACACTTTTATTTGAAAGCAATGAATAGCAATGTAAGATTGTTGATTTAAAATTAAAACATAGTTAAAGCTACTATCATTTTGCTTCTCTTTAGGCGTATATTTTTACACAATAAATATTGTTACGAATTTGTAAATAATTCATAGTTATTTTTAAGTAACTAATCGTCCGAAGGACCTGAAATTTTGCACACGACTTCATAATCTATGACAATACTATATACAAGTGTTTCCAGGCACATTTCCTATCCGGGGCAGGTTCCAGAGGCAAACAAAAATTTATTCTTATAGAAAACTATCGTATGTGACACAGGATTTGGATGCATTTGTACAACGTCGAGAGGCAACAATTAATTTTTTTAATAAAGATTTAAAAGTATGTAATAGTTTTCTAAAACCTTTATTAGTTCATTTTTCAATAAAAGAGTGTTCTTTAGTTTTTTAAAATGGTATAATTTTATTTATTAAAATAAGGGAATTCAAGTAATGAAATACTTTAATTACATGAAAATAAACTTCAAAGGAAAATTCATTAAAATCGTCCCTAGTTCGTTTGTCAAAGGGATGATACCTAAATGTCCCCAAATTTATTACTTTTTCTATCATGCCAGTTTAATTCGTTTAGCATCGATTTACACGGATTTTTTATTTTTTGCGATGACATTTATCTTTTACATTATAGCATCTACGTCATAAAGCTAAGTCTAAATCTGCTTAGCCCTCTGAGATATGTCGATTTTATTTATTGACTTTTATTTTATTTGTTTAAAAATCACGGATAAAATTTTATTTCATTTTTCTCAGTACATTGTTGTAATTGTGACGTCATATTTTCTGTTAAATTAAACTTTTTTTTTTTTTTAAATCAGATTATTATATTGTTTAAAAACATGATTAAAATTTCATTATATTTTCAGTGATCTTTTTATTATTATTTTCACGTGACATAAGCATTAGATTATAAATTTTTGCAATGAAAGCTATATAGAAAATGTCGGCTATATAGAACAATTGACGAAAAATCACTTTTTAGCTTGTAACTTTTAAGCAATTGAAGTTATCGAAAAAGTTTAAATACAAAAGTTCTAGGGTAAGGCGGTAATTCACCTGATTTGAAGTATTTTCCTATTTTCAATATTAAAGAAATTATGGGCAAATGAAAATTTCGACCCCCCCCCACACCATTTCCACCCCCTTTGAGCTGGATGCCCCATCTACGAACTCGACCGAGATTTTTACTGTCCTGACAACATATCCCAAGCTGGTTAAATTTAAATGAAAATTACTCCAGTTATCGTGTTCACAACTTAACATGGGAAAAAGCGTTATACATATATATATATACCTATATATATATATATATAAACTTTTGAACGGAGGGTGGTTTTGGGTTCTATTGACACGACTTCTGGAAAATTTCTTCATATCTTCACTGATCATGACCCCTAGAACCCAAAACCACCCTCCGTTCAAAAGTTTATATATATATATATATATAGGTATATATATATATGTATAACGCTTTTTCCCATGTTAAGTTGTGAACACGATAACTGGAGTAATTTTCATTTAAATTTAACCAGCTCGGGATATGTTGTCAGGACAGTAAAAATCTCGTCAATTGTCAAAAAAAATCCCTTTTCGGCAAGCTTAAAGGCAAAGGTAGATTCCTTTACGTTAATGTTACAAAGGTAAAGAAATATTACATACTAGCAGGCTTTGCCCGCTTCGCTGGACATTAAACTTAAAGGAGTTGCCAAAATCCCATATCTTTATTAATAACCTAAGTTCTCGCTGTGATTGGTAGAGGTTTTTCACGATCGCAACGTGAGGAGTCTGGGTTCCCACTGCCTTAGGCAGCAACTTACCCACTTCTTACCCCCCTCCCTTCCTCAGCGGGTGAGTTCGAATTTTTGCAAAATCCCACTGATGTACATAATGCGTACACTTAATCAATATCCACATGCCAAAATTCACCATTCTAAGATAATTCAAACGGAAAAACATGTTTTTACACATGTTTATTGCCCTCCGACTCCTAAAAGGGAGGGGAGGGGGGTTCGCATTTCGCGAAATAGAAATACACTAAGTGACGGATGCATACAAACAATTTACGCACAAAATTCCGTGACCACAGAAATCTTTAATAGAAAATATTATAAATAAATAAATACAAAAAGCACAGCTTTAGTATGGAACCCCTTTGGTGACTTTAAGTATTTTAAGCTATTTTGCGATGAATTGAATCGCAATCGTGCAATTAAAGATCTTGGCGAGAAACGTCCGAGCTACTTCAGTGCCAAATTTCAAATTTTGCCAAAGGGATCCGAAACTAAGGCTGTTCCATACAGAAAATAAATAAATAAAATAAAATAAAAACTCTTTTCTGATATTCACAAAATGAAAATAAAAACTCTTAATAAAATCCAAATTATAATAATTTACAATTAAGGGGAGAGCATAAAAGAACCTCATAAGGTACATAATAACAACAAAAAAATTTGTTTTGTGGCAGAAAAGAAAAGTGCTGCTTAATTAAATAAAAATATTAAACTAATGCCAAATATCTCTATGAAAATATTTATCCACATACAAATTCCTGATTTAAAAAAAAAAAAAAAAAAAAAAATCACCAACTTTTGTAGGTCAACTATTTATTTTTCTGTCTAATTTTTATTATTATTTACGTGAAATTAAAAATATTTCATTTTATTTCTACAAAATCTGGGTTGAAAACGGAAAAAGGGTAAAATAAATTACAAATATCAGACCTATATTTATAAATTTGGTACCAAATGAATGGGGCGATTTTTCTTAATTCAAGGGTGCAAACAGTTTTTCGATGCGACAATTAGATTTTTAAAAAATAACTAAAGTATGAAATTTAAGTGGCAACAAAAAACCGGAAAAATAAATTAGAAATATCAGACCTATCGTTACAAATTCAGTACCAAATGAAAGGGGTGGTTTTTCTGAATCCTGGGATGTAAACAGGTTTTCGATACGACAATTAGATTTTTTAAATTTAACTAAAGTATGAAACTTAGATGGCAACACTTCACTTCAATCTTTTCATAATTTGTAGTGCGAATCACACGAATAATAAAGTCTTAAACTTAAACATTTATTTTTATATTTTATTTTTCCATTCAAAGCGTTTTAGTGAAAAATTATTTATGGTGCATGCGCAGGCGTTTTTTACCCACAATTCAAAAACTAGTAATCAAAATTTTGAAAACTTCTATAAATATAATTTTAAGTTGGGGGAAGACCTAAGTTTCTGCCAAGCGCCGTTGAATTCCGTCCAGCCGTTCTCGAGTGATGTCCGGACAAAAAAAGCGACATACAGACACGATGACACACACACACACACACAGGCAAAATTTTCTGAAGTCATTTTTGGCTTTCATGTGGTGTGAAACGTGAAGATATCACAAAATTTTTTGATTCTGACTAATTTACAGACAAAAGTCTGATTTTATTAATATAGATGTATTAATATATGCACTTAGCTAATGGCGTTGTTCCCTCACATTGAATTATTTACGTCGCTATTCTATTTTTAAGAATTTTAATTATCAACTACCTTACTATCCATTCTACTTAAAATTTTAGGCTAGATTTATTGGTCAGTAAATGTTTCAATTTTTTTAAATCCAATCTCATAATCATTCAACAAATAGAAGACATAAAGATATACTATTTGGTGACAAAACTTCTAACTTAGCAATGAAATTTGTGACTTGGCGGCAAAATTTGATAGTTGACGACGAAATATTTGACTTGGCGCCGAAATTATAGTTATTTGATGAAAAAATTTGGCGAGCTTGGCGATGAAAAATGGCAGCTTTGGCGTCATTATATTTTCCTCCCACGCAAAAACCTCATATCTCTTCACAGACCTGTTTCCACAAGATAAAAAGTCAAAGGAAGCTGTAACGTATTACTCTCAATTCAATCGTAAATTTAATGTACACGAAGCGTACAGACGTGCGTATTACTGATTGCAGCAATATGTAATTTCATGCGATTTTGAGATTCAGTTTTTTTGAGATAGGGGTATTCTGTGATATTTTTTTTCTTTTTTTTTTTAGTTTTCATGTACGCGAAGCGGACAGACGTGCGTATTGCAAATTGCTGCAATATGTAATTTCACGCGTTTTTGAAATTTGTGCATTTTGAGATCTGTAATTTTTTTTTTTTCATATACACTAATCTAACGCTTCGTCTGACTGGTTACTTCATCAGATATGCAAAGAACTCTGGATGACAGTTTAGAGGCCCACCAACGTCTAGTAAAAAGTGTCTGCATGTGATGCCAGTCTTCTATTTGCAATCATTGTCTGAAGAAGACAGTTTTTTTGGTACTTACGTATTATCGCAACCAGGCCAAAATTCGCATAAATCGCCAAATTTAGCGATCCCACTTACGGCAACCCTGCGTGTATTCACAATATTTGAGAAATTCTAAAACGGCAATCAAATTAATCAAAACACTTTGGTGTAAAAATTATCAAAATATATAATTAAATAAACATATACTTTCTTACTCAAACTTACAAATCGCATTAAATAAACATATACTTTCTTACTCAAACTTACAAATCGTGCCAACCTGGTTGCAATAATACGTAAGAACCGTTTTTTTTTTTTTTTTCATGCAAAGGCATAATTTTGTTACATATCCTTGATATTAAGTAAAATTTCTGTTGCTTTCCAAACGATCGACTTTTTTTTTTTTTTTTTTTTTTTTTTAATGTGAAAAGAATACTTACTTTTAATCAATAAAAGCAGATTTCGATTTCTCTGTTCGTATTATTATTCTATGATTTCTCATCAAACAGCCAAACAGTAACAAACATATACTTAACACACCTAAGCAAAAGAGCTCGGTGAATAAGCGCATAGCGTCAAACCACAGATAACTATTTATCTGTGCGCCAAGCGTGAATTCACGCCAAACTCACTTACCTCCATAGACGTTTCCCACAACAAAGAGATGCTAGTAATTTCTAAAAGTCTTCAAAGAGGTTTATAATATAAATCTGTTCCAAATAATCAACGAACATTTTTTTTTTTTAAATGAGAGTTTTAATAACAGTTCAAATAATAATAATAATAATAATAATAATTTAACTCGATAATTTGAATTGATTATACTGGAGTGGATAAGAGTGCATCTAAATAATGTTTTTATTTACTTGGCTGAAAAAAAATTTGGTAGCTTTTTCAACATTCCAAAAGCTGGAGGATAACGCTATAAGCGCTTTTTCTTCATTAGCACCCATATCTGCTAGATATTTTTTCTTTTCTTCGAACTCTGAATACAATCCTGGAGCTCCGGCGTAGACATGGGCCCAGTATTTTGCCGTATCAATAAACATATTAAGATCTTCTTTGTACTGTTTTGTGACTATAGCATTGTAGATAATACCTGGTTCAGCTGATGATAGTAAGGCTTGAACGGAAGGAAGAATTTTTTTTTAATGTTAGCGTGGGTGTTCAATCGTCCTTCAAGATATGTAAGTATACTGTCCCACTTAATGAACTGATGTTTGGCTGCCAGATTTTAGTAACAAATCTAATTTGAACTGGCTCAAATGGGTAATTATCAGTAGCTTTCACTTCTAGAATAAAAGCCCCCAGGGGGGTACCTTCTTCAGGTATTCAGGGGGAGTCACGCACCCCGGGCCTGAGCAGAGCCCGATTAAGACCTACTGGTGCCCAAGGCCAAGGACGATTTTGGCGCCCCCCTCCCCTCCCGAAACAAATTTAAGCAATTTTATCAAAGCAAATATCTAATTTGTGCATTAAGTTTCAATGTTTAGGACAAAATTAAAGCATTGTCTTTAAAAGAAATTATTTATTTATTTGATTTGATTTATTTATTTATTTTAGCAAGAAAAGATCAAATAATGATTTTTTTTTTTTTTTTTTTTTTTTTTTTTTTTTGGGGGGGGGGGGGTAGTATGTTAAGGCTCCTTGAGGAAAAACAAAAATTATTGTTTAGAGTTTTGACAGAAGTTCTATAAATACATTAACATGAACATGTTTTTATCAACCTCCTAGGTTGAGTCTGGAATCTGATGTCTGAATCAAAAGTTTCACTCACAGTATCATAATACTGGAAGATATAATAAAGATTATTACCATTAGCTAGATTTCAGCTAATTTTCGTAAGGAAACGTTTACCAAAAATAGCACTTTAAATTTTTAAAATTATTCTGGTGCCCCTAGACAAAGGTGCCCTAGGCTGAGGCCTAGTTGGCCTGTGCGATAATCAGGCCCTGGGCCTGAGTGATCTTTTTATCTCTTCATTTTTTTTTTTTTTTTTCCCTTTCTCTAAGTTTTTGGCATTTTTCTTGCTTTTTCGCCCTTGTTTGTTTTTTTGTTTTTTAATGCCAATAAGGTTTTGGTACTTGTTCTTGTTCTTGAAAAAAAAAAAATTGTAAAAAAAAAAATAAAAAAAAAATTTGAAAAACTTACAAAAAAATGAAACTACTTACCTTGTTATACTCACCTTTTTGGTTTCTACTTACCCAGTTTATTTTCACTCACCTTTACTTTTTGGTCTTGTTCTTGTTGTTTATACTAATATTACTTAACTTCTAAAACATTAACCAAGCTGAGACCGGTGTAGATGTGGCGCTGGTTATTGGGTTGGCGATTTGGTGAGGGTCTCACGGTAGTCTAGCCTTGGGAGCACACTGGGAGACTGGTGCCCTTGGTGAAGGTGAGACAACGGTGACTACTCGAACGAGAAACACCGGACTAACACGACTACCACATGTGATTCCCAATCTGGGTCGACGGTCTGGTAGCTGGTGAGTGGTTATGGGTGTCCCAGGGAGCGATTCTGAAAACCCTTTGCTTTCCGTCTGTTCAAGAAATGGGCTGACTTGTGGGACTAAGGAAACCCTCGACCCTTTTTATTTAATTTAATTATGGCGACAAACAAAGGAAATATGAATAATGCGTCTGGCTCGGGCCAAGCTATTAAAAATTCAAATGAGAAATCTTGGACTGAAAGAATGGAAGAGTTTTCTTCCACGCTTAATGAGAGTAATGTGTTTATAAATTGCAAAGCTAGATTTTTTATAGTAAAGAAGAAAGAAGGAGATTTCTCAAAAACATCTCCCTTCTTAATACAAAAGGCACTGCAATCTATAATGGGTGATCCAAAATCAGTGAAAAAACTTAGATCAGGGGAATTATTAATAGAAGTCGAAAATAACAAGCAAGCTAACAGTTTAAAAAAGTGTACTCAATTTGCAAACATTCCTGTCACTGTTGATGTCCATAGAACACTAAATACTTGCCGTGGTGTCATTTCTGTATCTGACCTCCAGTTTATACCAAAAGCCGAAATTCTTGAAAACCTCAAAGAGCAAAAAGTTATCGGAGTCAAACGTATATCTGTATTTCGCGACAATAAACCAATTCCAACTAAACACATTATCTTAGCTATAAATTCCCCAAAACTCCCAACATCAATAAAAGCTGGGTACCTTGAATGCCCGTCAGACAGTATATACCAAATCCGTTACGCTGCTTCAACTGCCAACGTTTTGGCCATTCTAAAACTTCCTGCCGTGGAAAACAGACATGTGCCCGTTGCAGTGCCATTGGCCATGATAGTCAAAATTGTGAAGCCACTGTGTGTTGTGTTAATTGTAAAAAAGATCACCCGTCATATTCTAAGTCCTGTGAAAAATGGAAAATAGAAAAAGAGATTCAAACCATTAAAACAAAACAAAATATATCATACCCAGAAGCCAGAAAAATAGTAGAATCAAGAACACCCATCGTTGGTAAATCATATGCTGCTGTTACTTCCACCAAAAAAACTTGTAAAACAATAGCTACACAAACTGACTCTCTAATGAATACCAGCCCACCAGTTGAAACAGTTTCACGTAATTCTACAAAAATACCCAATACTAGCTCCCCACTCGAAACTACAGTAAACAATTCCCAAAACTTACAATCCAAACCAAATCAGTCTTCTAACTCTTCACAGTCCTCTTCATCAAAATCAAGAAATTTAAAGAAAATTCCACAAACTGCTAAAACCTTATTGTCTGAAAAAAGTCTTAACTCTACATCTCTAAAGCACTCTAATTCACCCTCTCGTCTCAATATCATCAAGAAAAAGAAACTAACAAAATTGCCCACTCCCACTACAAATAAAAATAATAAAGGAAATCTTCCAAAACAAGATGATATGTTCTGCCTCCATCCTTCTGATGGGGAGGACGGTATGTCCACTGCATCAGAGGACAATGACGTAGATGTTATAATCTAAAAAAAAAAAAAAAAAAGTATGACCAATTTCATTTCATGGAATTGCCGAGGTTTTATTAATAAACGAGATGAAATCAGAGATATTATCTCTGATCATCGACCTATTTGCTTTGCCTTCCAAGAAACACACGTAAGACAACATGACAATGTTAAAATCCGTGGCTACCGGTGTTTCAGAAAAGATTTTACACATTCTGACAGAGCTACAGGTGGTGTAGCTCTTTTAATTTCAAATAATGCTCCACATTCTAATATCATTTTAAATACAGACATCCAGGCTATTGCTGTTCAGATCCATATACACATGCTTATCACCATCTGCGCCATTTACTTACCACCAAATATGACTGTTCGACAATGTGACCTCAATAGGCTTATTTTGCAGTTACCGACTCCTTTTTTAATTCTTGGTGATTTTAATGGACACAACCAACTTTGGGGTAGTCCTGATATTAATCCTCGAGGACAAATTATTGAAGACCTAATCACTGATAATAATTTATGTATTTTAAATAACGGTGACAATACATATTTTCATGAACCTTCCAGAACTTTTCATGCTATAGACTTGGCCATCTGCTCTCCAACTTTGTATCCTTATTTTAATTTCTTTGTGAGTAACGACCTTCATAATAGCGACCATTTTCCTCTATTTTTATCTTTTTATAGTTTTAATGATCATCATCCTATAAATCCACATTATATTTATGACAAGGCCAACTGGACTACTTTCACTATAAATGCAACTATCACATATGAAATGATAGAGGGTGATATCAACAGAGCAATCACTGAAGTCACAAATTGTATTATAAGTGCAGCCGATATTGCTATTCCAAAATCCTCTGGACGTCTCAGTAAACATTCAAAGCCATGGTGGAATGATGAATGCAAAAACGCAAAAAGACAGCAACAAAAAGCTTGGGGAATTTTTAGGAGGCCCCGACTACTGCTAATTATATCGCATTCAAAAAAGCAAGGGCAGCCGCACGAAGAATCCGCAGAATCTCCCAAAAAAATTCCTGGATTAAATATGTGTCCAGGATTACCTCTAATGTAAGCAGTAAACAGCTTTGGCATCGTGTCAAGAAAGCAATGGGAATATATTCTAATCAAAGTATTTCGTTTTTAAATGATAATGGCCAAACTATAACTTCTACTAAAAATATTGCAGACACCATTGGTAAAACCTTATCTCACATCTCCAGTTCTAATTCATATTCCGAACCTTTTTTGTCTCATAAACATAATTCTGAATGAACATCAATCAATTTTCACTCCCGCTCTTCACCAGACTACAATAGACCTTTAACAGAAAATGAATTAAAAAATAGTTTGAAATATTGCCATAACTCCTCTCCCGGACCCGATGGTGTTACCTACATGATGATTAAACATTTATCAAAACAGTCTCTCAATAATCTCCTTCATCTTTACAATAGGATCTGGACTGAAAATATTTTCCCTGTTGCTTGGCACGATGCTATTGTTATTCCTTTTCCTAAGCCAGGTAAAGATGCTACTGATCCCAAAAATTATAGACCCATTGCCCTCACAAGCTGTCTATGTAAGCTGCTAGAAAAGATGGTAAATACTAGGCTTGTTTTCATTTTAGAAAAAAATAACTTGATTTCTCCATGGCAAAGTGGTTTTCGACGGGGCTGCTCAACGGTTGACAATATCTTATTACTGAGACTAATATTCGAAAAGCTAATGTGAGACGTAACCATTTGGTTTCAATTTTTTTCGATATTGAAAAAGCTTATGACAAGACATGGCGCTATGGTATTTTAAAAGATCTTTTTAATTTGGACTTTAGAGGAAATCTCCCCATTTTCATTCAAAACTTTTTAAGAGTCAGACGCTTTCAAATTCGTTTAGGATCAGTTTATTCAGATTTTTATTTTCAAGAGGAAGGTGTGCCTCAAGGCAGTGTTTTGAGCGTTACGCTTTTTTCTTTAAAAATAAACAATATTCTTAAACAATTGCCTCCAAGTGTCCATGGAAGTTTATATGTTGACGACCTGCAAATTTCTTGCCAGGGAAATGACATGCGTTTCATTGAACGTCAATTACAACTTGCTATAAAAAACATAATTAAATGGACAAATAAAAATGGTTTTAAATTTTCTACTGACAAAACACAATGTATGCATTTTTGTCGTAAACGAGGTCTTCATCCTGATCCAGAGATTTTAATAAACAACAGGCCAATTTCAGTTGTTGACACTGCTCGCTTTCTGGGTGTTATTTTTGACAGAAAACTGAACTTTTTGCCACATATTTTACACTTGAGAACTAAATGTGACAGAGCACTTAATATTTTAAAAGTGCTTTCTAATACTTCTTGGGGAGCAGACCGCCCATCTTTACTTAAAATTTATCGTGCTACTATTCGCTCCAAACTTGATTATGCATGTCAGGTTTATGGTTCAGCCCCTCACTCCTATATTAAAAAACTTGACACAACACATCACAGTGCACTCAGAATTTGCTCAGGTGCTTTCCGCAAGACTCCAGTCCTTAGTTTATATGCTGACTGTGTGGAGCCTTCTCTCACTGACATCAGACAAAGACTTTCTTGTGAATTGTACTTTCGCATCCTTTCACATCCTAATCATCCACTTCATCCACTTTTAAATAGTAACGATCATAATCTTTATGTGAATCGCCCATCTTGCATCCCACATTTTGCTCTTAGAATTAAGAGCTTTCTTGCTGGCACCTCTCACATTCATACCAAAATTCGTCCTCGGTCACTTTTAAACATGACACCTTGGAATTTCGAAGTTATTTCTTGTCTTCATCCATTTAAGGGGTTTGACAAATCTAACACAGATGCTTCCTTTTTTCAAGCACTTTTCTCTTCTCATCGTTCTGTGTATAAGGACTATGTCGAGATTTTTACTGACGGCTCCAAGACAACTAATAAAGTCGGTTGTGGTATCATCATTGATAACACTACATTTAGCTATCAACTCCCTAATTCATTTTCCATTTTCTCTGCAGAATTTTTTTTGCGGTTGAGGTTGCTCTTAACATTATTTCATCTCATCGGAGTAGGAAATTCATTATCTATACAGACTCGAAGAGTGTTCTTGACTCTCTCTCTTCTAACTCTTGTAACTTGTCCTTCATATCAATTCTCAAAACTTACAACGACCTTCTTAAAAAGGGATTCAACATTTTGTTTTGCTGGATTCCTGGCCATGTTGGCATTGAAAGAAATTAAGCAGCAAACAAGGCCGCAAGGCAGGCTTCTCTACTTTTAAACTGTCCTGTACCTTACGATGACATGAAGCACACACTTAAAAGCCATTTTAAAAATATTTGGCAAACGGAGTGGAATAACCAAAACAATAACAAATTGCAAGAAATAAAACCTGAAATTTCAATCTGGCCAACACTCACCCCTAGAAAATATGATGTCGTTATTACTAGACTAAGAATTAGGCATTCAAGACTCACACATAAATACTTATTGCTTGGAGAACAACAACCTGATTGTCCAAAATGTCATTTTAGTGCACTAACCATTCGCCATATTCTCACCGACTGCCCTTGCCTTCGTCATTTGTACCGACATTATTTTTATTCATCTTCACCCAATTTGACAAGCCTTTTAGGTGCAAATTCTCATGATCACATGACAAATTTTTTGAAAGAGGCTGGTTTTAATTTCGACATTTGATTTTATTCTTTACAATGTTCATCTCATTTTACATCTGTTTTTACTTTGAGATCTGATTTTATTGTTTACAAATTCCTCCTATTTTACATCTGTTTTTTATTGTATACACTGTTTTTATTATATTTAATTTTTTCTTGTATCTTGTCTTGTTTCTTTTTTGTCCTGTGACTTTTTAATGACTTTCTGGATGGGTAAACCCATCCAGAGGCCCTTTTTATTTTTTTACCTGTTTGTTTGGCGCAGCATGTCCTACTTTGGACCTTGCGCCAGAAAAAGGCATTCAACCAACCAACCAATCTAGAATAAAAGTTCCTCCTTCATAAGGCGTTTCTTTTGGTCCCAGCATTTCTGCTCTTAAGTCCAAAACATTGTCGTTTACCGTTTCTAGGGAAAATCCAATATTTTCTTTATTCAGTGATTTATCCTCCACTTCTTTTGAAATACGTCGAACAGCTATACGAAAATTTCCTCTCCCCATAATTTACAAAAATGATCCAATTTATTGTTGGTGATAGAATGCAACGGAATTAAAGAAGTAGAATTTTTTTTTTTACAAAATTACATAATTTACAAAAATGATCCAATTTATTGTTGGGGATAGAATGCAACAGAATTAAAGACTATGAGAAGAAGTAAAATTTTTTTTTATACTTGCGTCTATTGGTTTGGTTCCAGTCAACAAGACATGTTTCACAATTTTGTTTAGAAAACGAGAAATTAAATTATTGATATTCAGGGAGTTAGTGAAAATGTATGAATTCAAAATGCATACAGAGATTTTTTTTTTTTTTAAGTTCAATACTCTAAACAAAAAACATATCTCAACGTTTTTCAAAGATAAAATCATGATTGTGGTAATTATTTTACTAAATACAGTCAACAGCAAAAGTATCCGAGCACTAGCAAAAATTCTTGCATATTATTTTTAATCAATTTGCTATAATGAAACCACAAGGTAAAAAGTCAAAGGAAGCTGTAACGTATTACTCTCAATTCAATCGTAAATTTAAATTCTTTCGTAAACTGGTGTTCTAAACTATTCACCACAAACGATATTTTTACCAAGACTAATGTATTATTTTAATTTTATATTTTTAAATGATTAATTAAAGTTGTTACCATGGTTTTTATATTTTCAACTATCTTTTTTAATTGCACGTGACATAAGCATCAGATTATAAATTTAAGCAATTAAAGTTAAAGAAAAAGTCGGCTTCATTAGGAAAAATCACTTTTTAACTTGTAACTTTTAAGCAATTGAAGTTATTGAAAAAGTTTAAATACAAAAATTGTTCTTTAGGGTAAGGCGGTAATTCGCCTAATTTGAAGTACTTTCCTATTTTCAATAGTAAAGAAATTATAGGCAAATGAAATTTTCCACCCCCCACCATTACCTATTTGGTTCATTGATTCACCTTGATTATTTTTATTACACAATATTACAATTGTGTAATAAAAGTATTACACAATTATGCAAATAGAGTTTGTACTGTGAATTTGCCGTTGACAGCTGTTATTAAAGCTGTGTTTACTGGTGAAAGTGAAGTTGATACTTGATTTACAGACCTGTAAACTTCTCGAATTTTCTGTAAATAAAGTTTCTAGCCTCTGCAAGTTTAGCCTTTCATTCTCGGACAACTTACGAACACCCAAGTACGCAACAATATCTTCGAACATACTGAATGAATCTGAGAACTTGCCATAGTATTTTATTCTGTTTATGTGCATAAGGTCTAAATTCTAGTTAGAGAGGGTGCCATCAGTGGCATAGAGGTTCTGGTTCTGATCTCCAATCTAACAGTCAAGAGGTGCTCGGTTCGAACTCAGATTGCACACATCGATCTTAGCCGTTCGGTGTTTTCCATGTTTTTCTGAAACTCCCGTAAATATCAGCTAGGTATTCTTAGTAAGATTCTCAGACCTAGGATCCATTCGTAGTCAATCGTATCGAATCTCAAATACCACCGGGGCCGCTGTAGCCCAGTCGGTAGAGCGCCAAGCTCTTAATTGGAAGATTGCGGGTTCGGTAGTCGAGCCTGTCAAAGACCGTCGTGTACACTAACGGTGGTTGGTGCACGTAAAATCCGTCGAATCCGCAACGTCCTCCATGTTTTCATCAAAATTATACCTCTGGTGGGTCACTGAAGCAGGAGAGCTATCCCTTCCATGGAGAATAAAAATTGTGATGGCATATCCGTTTCCAGTTGCCCATTGCGCAGCACTAGTGCGACGTAAAACCCAACCAAACAACCAACCCAAATGCCATCGAAGTGGGAGAGCCATCTCCCGTGGAGGATCGAAATTGTGATGGCATGTCTCTGAACCACCTCTAGGGGGGGGTCCCAGACTGCCGATAATTGCCCATTGTGAAGCACTAGTGCAACGTAAAACCCAACCAACCAACCCAAATACTATCTAGGTTGAGAGAACTAATTTCCAATTGGTCTCTTTCGCTGATATTTGTTTTTCTTGCCATACCAAGTTTAATTGACTTCCGGCGCCACTGATCGTTGGTATTTAAAAGTGAATGAAGTGGATGATTAGGATGTGAGAGGATGCGAAAGTACAATTCACATGAAAGTCTTTGTCTGATGTCAGTGAGAGAATGCTCCACACAGTCAGCATATAAACTAAGCACAGGAGAGGTGCGAAAAGCCCCTGAGCATATCCTAAGTGCACTGTGATGGGTTGTGTCTAGTTTTTTAAGATAAGAAATAGGAGCAGACCCATATACTTCACAGGCATAGTCTAATTTAGAACGGATAACAGAATGGTAGATTCTCAATAAAGAAATGCGATCTGCACCCCAAGAAGTGTTTGATAGTACTTTTAAAAGATTTAATGTTTTGTCGCATTTTGTCCTTAAATATGATATATGAGATTTAAAATTGAGTTTTCTGTCAAAAATTACACCCAAGAAACGAGCAGAGTCAACAACAGAAATAGGATTGTCATTCATAAAAATCTCTGGATCAGGATGTAGACCTCGTTTACGACAAAAATGCACACATTGTGTTTTGTCAGTAGAAAAGGTAAAACCATTTTTATTCGTCCATTTAATGATATTCTTAATGGCAAGTTGTAATTGGCGTTCAATAAAGCGCATGTCATTTCCCTGGCAAGATATCTGCAGGTCGTCAACATATAGACTGCCGTGGACACTTTGTGGAATTTCTTTGAGGATGTCATTAATTTTTAAAGAGAAGAGACTCAAGACTCAAGACACTGCCCTGAGGTACACCTTCTTCCTGAAAATAAAAATCTGAAAAAACTGATCCTATACGATTTTGGAAGCGTCTGACTCTTAAAAAATTTTGAATGAAAATGGGGAGTCCTCTAAAGTCCAAATTAAAAAGATCTTTTAAAATACCATATCGCCATGTCTTGTCATAAGCTTTTTCTGTATCGAAAAAAATTGACACCAAATGGTTACGTCTCACATTAGCTTTGCGGATATTTGTCTCTAATAATAAAATATTGTCAACCGTAGAACGGCCTCGTCGGAAACCACTTTGCCATGGAGAAATTGGTTTTTATTCTCGAAAAAAATAATTTAATCTAGTATTTACCATTTTTTCGAGTAGTTTACAAAGACAGCTTGTAAGAGCAATGGGCCTGTAATTTTTTGGGTCAGTAGCATCTTTACCTGGTTTAGGAAAAGGAATAACAATAGCATCGTGCCAAGCAACAGGGAAAATATTTTCAGTCCAGATCCTATTGTAAAGATGAAGGAGATTTTTAAGAGACACTTTTGATAAATGTTCAATCATAATGTAGGTAACACCATCGGGTCCAGGAGCAGAGTTATGACAATTTTTCAAACAATTTTGTAATTCATTTTCAGTAAAAGGACTATTGTACTCTGGTGAAGAACGGGGGTGAAAATTAATTGATGAACGTTCAGAATTATGTTTATATGACAAAAAAGGTTCAGAGTAGGAATTAGAACTGGATATGTCAGATAAAGATCTACCAATGGTGTTTGCTATATTTTTAGTTGAAGTTATGGTTTGGCCATTATATTTTAAAAAGGAAATACTTTGATTAGAATAAATTCCCATTGCTTTCTTGACACGATGCCAAAGTTGTTTGCTGCTTATATTGGAGGTAATGCTGGAAACATATTTAACCCAGGACTCCTTTTGTGATTTTCTGCGGATTCTTCGAGCATTTGCTTTTGCTTTCTTGGTTGCCATGTAGTTGGCAGTCATTGGGTACCGTCTAAAAATCCCCCACGCTTTTTGTTGCTTTCTTTTTGCAGCATTACATTCTTCATCCCACCAGGGCTTTGAGTGTTTATTGTGGCGGCCAGAAGATTTTGGGATAGAAATGTTAGCAGAGTTCATGATACAATTAGTCACATCGGTAATATCACCTCCAATAATATCACCTCCATTAATATCACCTCCAATCATGTCATGTGTAATTACAGCATTAATGGTGAAGGCAGCCCAATCGGCTTTGTCATAAATATAATGTGGGTTTCCGGGTTGATGTTCATTAAAATTATGAAATGATAAAAATAAAGGAAAATGATCACTATTATGTAGATCATTACTTACGAAGAAATTAAAATATGGATACAGAGTGGGTGAGCAAATGGCTAGGTCTATTGCATGGAATGTTCTGGAAGGTTCATGAAAATATGTATCGTCCCCATTATTTAGAATACATAGATTATTATCTGTGACACAATCCTCAATAACTTGACCACGCTGATTAGTGTCGGGACTACCCCAAAGTGGGTTGTGCCCATTAAAATCTCCAAGAAAGACAAAAGGAGTTGGCAACTGCAAAACAAGATTATTGAGATCATGAGGGCTGAGAGTCATATTTGGGGGGATATTGATATTGGAAACAGTGACAAGCATGTGAATATGGACCTGGACTGCTACAGCTTGGATATTAGTATTTAAAGAAATATTACTGTGAGGTACATTATTAGAAATAAGAAGAGCTACACCACCTGTAGCCCTGTCAGAATGAATAAAGTCTTTTCTAAAACAGTTATAGCCACGAATTTTTACAATATCATTTTGTTTTAAGTAGGTCTCTTGAAAGGCAAAGCAAATGGGTCGATGATCAGAAATTATCTCTCTGATTTCATCTCGTTTATTTGTAAAACCTCGGCAATTCCATGAAATGAAATTAGTCATTATGTTTTTTTTGTTTTAGATTAAAACATCCACGTGATTATCCTCTGATGCGGTAGACATACCTTCCCCATCAGAAGGATGAAGGGTTATTAAGTCCTGTTGTTTAGTAAGATTTATCTTTTTTGTTTTGTTTGAATTTGGAGTGGGCAATTTTGCAATTCTCTTTTTCTTAATGATATTGGAACACAAGGGTGAATTAGAATTTTTTAGGGAGACTGAGGAATGTCCCCTGTCAGACAAAACACTTTTTGGTATTAATGGAGATTTTTTAGAAGTTGTTGGCTTAGGTAAAGAAGACTGTGTGGAAGTAGCTGTGTGACTTGGTTTGGTTTGTAGATTTGAGGGATTGATTTGTACGTTTTTTATAGGAGTGCCATTGGAAGACTGTGTGGAATTTGAGGTTTGATTATTCTTAGGTTGCAATTTTTGAGAATTAATTAAAGCAGTTTCAACTGGAGAGCTGGTATTGTTTAGAGAGCTGGTTTGTGTAGCTATTGTTCTAGAAGTTTTTTGGTGGAAGTAGCAGCAGCATATGATTTTCCAATGATGGGTGTTCTAGATTCAACTATTTTTCTTGCCTCAGGGTACGATATATTTTCTTTAGTTTTAATGGTCTGAATCTCTTTTTCTATTTTCCACTTTTCACAAGACTTGGAGTACAATGGGTGATCATTTTTACAATTAATGCAACGGACTGGGGCTTCGCAATTTTGACTGTCATGGCCGATGGCACTGCAACGGGCACACGTCAGTTTTCCTTTGCATGAAGTTTTAGAGTGTCCAAAGCGTTGGCAGTTGAAGCAGCGTAGTGGATTCGGAATATATGGCCTAATGGGGCCTTCAAGATAACCGGCTTTTATAGAGCGTGGAAGTTTAGGAGAGTCTATCGTTAAACTAATATGCTTGGTAGGTATTTGTTTGTCATCTTGAAAAACAGAAATGCGTCGAACTGCTATAACATTTTGTTCTTTAAGGTTCTCAAGGATTTCTGATTCTGGTATGAACTGTAAGTCAGATTCGGAGATAACACCACGACAAATATTCAAAGTTCTATGAGGAGTAACAATGATAGGTATGTCTGCAAAAAAGGAACATCTTTTTAAACCCTGAGCTTGCTTGTTATTTTCAACTTCTATTAATAATTCCCCTGATCTAAGTTTTTTGACTGATTTCAGGTCACCCATTATAGATTGCAGTGCCTTTTTTATTAAGAAAGGAGATGTTTTTGAGAAATCTCCTTCTTTCCTCTTTACAACAAAAAAATCTAGCTTCACAATTTACAAACATATTCGTCTCATTAAGGGTGGAAAAAAACTCTTCCACTCTGTCTCCCCAAGATTTCTCATTTGAGTTTTTAATAACTTGGCCCGAGCCAGACGCATTATTCGTATTTCCTTTAATTGTCGCCATATTGAGTTAAGAAAAAAGGGTCAAGGGTTTCCTTAGTCCCACAAGTCACCCCGTTTCTTGAACAGACGGAAAAGCAAAGGGTTTTCAGAATCTCTCCCTGGGACACCCATAACCACTCACCAGCTACCAGACCGTCGACCCAGATTGGGAATCACATGTGGTAGTCGTGTTAGTCCGGTGTTTCTCGTTCGAGTAGTCACCGTTGTCTCACCTTCACCAAGGGCACCAGTCTCCCAGTGTGATCCCAAGGCTAGACTACCGTGAGACCCTCGCCAAATCGCCAACCCAATAACCAGTGCCACATCTACACCGATTGCAGCTTGGTTAATGTATTAGAAATTATGTATGTTTAGTGTGACCAACAAGAACAAGATCAAAAAATAAAGGTGAGTAAAAACAAACAAGGTAAGGAGAAACGAAAAAGGTGAGTAAAAACAAGGTAAGTTGTTTCATTTTTTTTTTGTAAGTTTTTCAAAAATTTTTATTTTTTTTTTCAATTTTACCAAGAGATTATTGGTAGTAAAAACCAAAAATACTAACGAGGACGGAAAAAAAAAAGTGAAAGAAATAAAAGAGAAGGTAAAATATGTAAAAAAAAAAAAAGAGAGAGAGAAGAAAAAAAGATCACTCGGACCCGGGGTGCGTGACTCCCCCTGAATACCTGAAGAAGGTACCCCTCTGGGGGGGTTCAAAGTAGGAATTATAGCTGGATATGTCAGATAAAGATCTACCAATGGTGTTTGCTATATTTTTAGTTGAAGTTATAGTTTGGTCATTATATTTAAAAATAAAATTCTTTGATTAGAATGAATTCCCATTGCTCTATTGACACAATGCCAAAGCTATTTACTGCTTACATTGGAGGTGATGCTGGAGACATACTTAACCCAGGAATCCTTTTGTGATTTTCTGCGGATTCTTCGAGCATTTGCTCTTGCTTTTTTTAATGCAATGTGGTTGGCAGTCATTGGGTACCGCCCAAAAATCCCCCACGCTTTTTGTTGCTTTCTTTTTGCAGCATTACATTCTTCATTCCACCAGAGTTTTGAGTGCTTATTGTGGCGACCAGAAGATTTTGGAAGAGAAATATTAGCAGAGTTCATGATGCAATTAGTCACATCGGTAACAGCCTTGTTAATATCACCTCCAATCATGTCATGTGTAATTACAGCATTAATGATGAAGGCAGCCCAATCGGCCTTCTCATAATTATAATGTGAATTTCCAGGTTGATGTCCATTAAAATTATAAAATGATAAAAATAAAGGAAAATGATCACTATTATGTAGATTGTTACTTATGAAGAAATTAAAATATGGATACAGAATGGGTGAGCAGATGGCTAGGTCTATTGCATGGAATGTTCTTGAAGGTTCATGAAAATATGTATTGTCACCATTATTTAGAATACATAGATTATTATCTGTGACAAAATCCTCAATAACTTGACCACGCTGATTAATGTCGGGACTACCCCAAAGTGGATTGTGCCCGTTAAAATCTCCAAGAAAGACAAAAGGAGTTGGCAACTGCAAAACAAGATTATTGAGATCATGAGGGCTGAGTGTCATATTTGGGGGTACATAGATATTGCAAACAGTGAGAAGCATGTGAATATGGACCTGGACTGCTACAGCTTGGATATTAGTATTTAAAGAAATATTAATGTGAGGTACATTATTAGAAATAAGAAGAGCTACACCACCTGTAGCCCTGTCAGAATGGATAAAATCTTTTCTAAAACATTTATAGCCATGAATTTTTACATTATCATTTTGTTTTAAGTAGGTCTCTTGAAAGGCAAAGCAAATCGGTCGATGATCAGAAATGAAATTAGTCATTTTTATTTTTTTTAGATAACACATCCACGTCATTATCCTCTGATGCGGTAGACATACCTTCCCCATCAGAAGGATGAAGGCTTATTAAGTTCTGTTGTTTAGTAAGATTTATTTTTTTTGTTTTGTTTGAATGTGGAGTGATTAATTTTGCAATTCTCTTTTTCTTAATGATATTGGGACGCAAGGGTGAATTAGAATTTTTTAGGGAGACTGAGGAATGTCCCCTGTCAGACAAAACATTTTTTGGTATTGATGGAGATTTTCTAGAAGTTGTTGGTTTAGGTAAAAAAGACTGTGTGGAGGTAGATGTCTGACTTGGTTTGGTTTGTAGATTTGAGGAAATGATTTGCACTGTTTCCATTGTTGTGCCATTGGAAGACTGTGTGGAATTTGAAGCCTGATTAGGCTTTGGTTGCATTTTTTGAGAATTATTTAAAACAGTTTCAACTGGAGAGCTGGTATTGTTTAGTGAGTCAGTTTGTGTAGCTATTGTTTTAGAAGTTTTTTTGATGGAAGTAGCAGAAGCATATGATTTTCCAATGATGGGTGTTCTAGATTCTACTAGTTTTCTGGCTTCTGGGTATGATATATTTTGTTTTGTCTTAATGGTTTGAATCTTTTTTTCTATTTTCAATTTTTCACAAGACTTAGAATATGACGGGTGATCTTTTTTACAATTTACACAACATACTGTGGCTTCGCAATTTTGACTGTCATGACCTATGGCACTGCAACGAGCACATGTCTGTTTTCCACGGCAGGAAGTTTTAGAATGGCCAAAATGTTGGCAGTTGAAGCAGTGTAAAGGATTCGGTATGTATTGTCTGATGGGGCATTCAAGGTACCCAGCTTTTTTTGATTTTGGGAGTTTTGGGGAATTTATTGTTAAGATTACGTGTTTAGTTGGAATTGGTTTATTGTCGCGAAATATAGATATACGTTTTACTCCGATAATTTTTTGCTCTTTGAGGTTTTCAAGAATTTCGGCTTCTGGTATAAACTGGAGGTCAGGTTCAGATATGACACCACCGCAAGTATTTAATGTTATATGGACATCAACAGTGTCAGGAATGTTTGCAAATTGATTGCATTTTTTTAAACTGTTAGCTTGTTTGGCATTTTCGACTTCAATTAATAGTTCGCCCGATCTCAGTTTTTTTATAGACTTTGGATAACCCATTATTGATTGACATGCTTTCTGTATAAGAAAAGGAGATGTCCTTAGGAAATCCCCCCTCTTTTCTTTTTATCACAAAAAATCTAGCTTCTGAGGTCTTAAATACATTGCTCTCATTCAGAGTGGAAGAAAATTCTTCCATTCTATCCGCCCAAGTTTTTGCCTTTGAATTTTCACTAGTTTGGCCTGAGCCAGACGCATTATTTGTAATTCCTTTATTTGTCGCCATATTGAGATAAGAAAAAAGGGTCGAGGGTTTCCTTAGTCCCACAAGTCAGCCCGTTTCTTGAACAGACTAAAAGCAAAAGGTTTTCAGAATCTCTCTCTGGGACACCCATAACCACTCACCAGCTACCGGACCGTCGACCCAGATTGGGGTAGTCGTGTTAGTCCGGTGTTTCTCGTTCGAGTAGTCACCGTTGTTTCACCTTCACCAAGGGCACCAGTCTCCCAGTGTGATCCCAAGGCTAGACTACCGTGAGACCCTCACCAAATCGCCAACCCAATAACCAGCGCCACATCTTCACCGGACATAGCTTGGTTAATGTTTTAGAAGTTAATTATTTTTAGTATAACCAACAAGAACAAGATCAAAAAATAAAGGTGAGTAAAGACAAACAAGGTAAATAGAAACCAAAAAGGTGAGTAAAACAAGGTAAGTAGTTTCATTTTTTTTTTTTTTTTTTTTTTGTAAGTTTAAAAAAAAAAATTTTTTTTATTTTACAAGAACAATAAACAAGAACAAGTACCAAAACCTTCTTGGCAGTAAAAACGAAAAAAACAAGGACAAAAAAGCAAGAAAAAATGCCAAAAACTTATTAGCAAAAAAAAAAAAAAAAAAAACCAAAAGTGAAAAAAAAAAAAAAAAAAAAAAGAGAGGAAGTTAGAAGGTCAAAAGAAAAAAAGATCACTCGGGCCTGGGGTGTGTGACTCCCCCTAAATACCTGAAGAAGGTACCCCCCTGGGGGTAATCTCTTTTTGATCTTAGACATATTCGTAGTGAGTTTAACCTTTCGGACCCGTTCACCAAGCCCCTTACCAAAGGTGAATTATTTAAGTTTAATCGAAAGGTTTTCATAAATGTAAATGTCTAAAAGTAAATGGTTTTTTTCGGAACTTGGTTTCCTGCTAATATGTATTTTTCATTTTCATTACCTATGTGTTGTATATTTTTATTTATAGAAACTTTAGGTTTTTTTTTTTTTTTTTTTGAGTGAATGAAGTCATAGGCCTATGCATGTCTGTATTTGTTTTATGTGAATGTTTTATGGGATTTTCACTTGGTGTTTTTTTTCATCATTGTATGTATTATTTTGAATATGGTTTGTTTTGTAATGGAAATGGAAAATATGTTCTATTGAATTTTTAATTGTATATTAATCTGTGTTTTACAATTTTTTTAGTAGTATCCTGATATGGCGGAGTTAATATGCATCTGTAGTGTTGATGAAAAATTAAGACTATAGTGCCTGATCTGGAGCTAGAAAACTGCCAGTATCTTTGTGGCTATTTTGATCTGGCTGACCATGTCTGTTATCTGAATCCAGCTTCAAGTTTTTGAAGATTATTGTTAATCATTTTTTTTTCGGCAACTTCTTTGTTAAATCAAAACGGCATGGTGGGGGGCATTCTGTTGAAAATATTTTTAATAGCTTCCTTTGTACCATGCAGTTTCAATTTGTGTGTTTGGGAAATTAATAAGTTTTATTATATTTATGGAGGCTACCCACATATGGGGAAAGTGTTAGATAAGTTCATTTTTATTTAACTTAAACTCTTTATATAGATAATGTTTACTTACATTACTTCTTAGGATACTTGGCCTTTCATCTGTCATTAAAGAACTTTTATTTTCTTTATCTTTAATTGGGGAAATTTCTACTGTTTAATATTTATTTGCCGTATGCTTTGTTTACATTTGAGTACAGTACGATGTTTTCCAGTCAACCGGAAGTGGGTCAATAGGCCAGGTGGAAACTGTATCAGCTGTCTGCATAGTGACGTCATGATTTATCGATTATTCGTTTATGATGTCTGGTGACTGCCTTGACAGGTGTACATTAGTCATTGGCTGTAATTTGATCCACTGAGTGATTATAAATAGAAAAGAAAAACACCAATCTCTCTCTTTTTAGATGTTTTAGCATGATTGTATAATCTGTTGCTTAGCCTTTTTAGGGCTACTTATGTTTTTATCTTTAGTTATTATGATTTATGAATTGGTTTATTTTTATGAAGCTGTAGAAGGATCAGTTTTTAAGAGATGGATTAATTAATAGCAGACCTGGATGTCAGAGAGGTTTTTTTTTGATAACTTATTTTTTATCAGTGATTGCTGTTTAAAATACAGCCGTTCAATTTTTTTTCTTAATGTTTGTTTTTCTTTCTCCTGGTAGTACTCCAATATTTATCCCAAGTTTAAACACATTGCACTAGCTTGTTTCTCATATGATTTCTTTTGTTCTAACTTTTTTTTTTTTTTTTGCGCATGAAAGCATGGACTTAGAATTTTTTTAGGTTACTATAACCAGAATTAAAAACAATACCCACGGTATCAGAAGAATTTCGGAATTTTCTGGATTTTGGGTCCTTTTTCTATTATTGCTTTCCCTTAATTATAAAACATAACTCAGTAATTGACAGGTACTAATTTACTTTTAGGAGCAACTACTTCACATACAGACAGACATTTAAAAAAAATATTCGAATTACATCCTAGAGCTCTTAAAACATGCAAATAAATAAAAAACTGGAAGTCAATATTTTTTGCAAATCTGATACTTTTTTCTATTAAATTTAGCAGGAAGAAAAAAATAACTATAATGCGTATATATATACAAACATGTACATTACTGCCACTTGCCATGAGTGACATGGTTGCTTCTTTATCAATGCTGCTAAACATGAATACTGTCTCAATCATAAGAGCAGAATGCTAAAAAAAAAAAAATAAATAAATAAAAATGTTTTTTCGTTAAAAATTTCCATTTCTCTTTTCTTTCTTTTTAAGATCTTAATGAGAAGTTAAAAATCACCGGAAATCTATCATAGAATAAATTAGAATTTTTTTATTTGGCTTGCTGTGAATTCCAGGGTTTTCCTGGACCACAAACAACCCTGACCATATGAAAGAAAGAAATTCTGTTTTAATTTCTAAATTTTCATAATACTACCCAATAAAACACACAATAATTCATTTTAGGGTAATTTTCTTTCTTTCTTTTTTTTCTGATTTTAGATATAAAATGTATTTTAATCATTAAAAAAAAATCTGAAATGATTCTGGATTTTGGGTCTTCCGGATTTTGGAATTCCGGATGATGGGTTACAAAGCATGTTATGCGGATTTCTGTGTGCTAGCTTATTTCTCATTTGATTTCTTTTGTTCTGATTTAACTTTTTTTTTTTTTTTTTTTCTTTTCTTTTGCATGAACTTAGAATTTGTTTGGGTTACAATAACCAGAATTAAAAACTTAAAAAGCTTGTTTTGTGGATTTTTTTTTTTTTTTTTTTTTTTTTTTTGTAGTATGTTTCTGATTTTATTTCTTTTTATCTAATCATGCAGGTAATGCATAATTTAACAAATTATTTTCATAGCATGAAGCTTGGAATTTGCATTGGTTAATATAAAAAAGGGGAATACTTACAAAGCATGTTATGTGGATTTCTGTGTGCTAGCTTCTTCCTCATTTCATTTGTTCTGATTTAACATTTTTTTTTAAATATATATATATAAGCATGAAGCTTGGAATTTGTATGGGTTAATATAAAGAGGATTAAAACTTATGAAGCATGTTTTGTAGATTTGTGTGTGCTATCTTGTTTAACTTTTTTTTTTCATGAAAGCATGAGGCTTGGAATTTTTATAGGTTACTATAATCAGGATTAAAAACTTAGAAAGCTTGTTTTGTGAATTTCTGTTTGTAGTTTGTTTCTCATTTTATTTCTTTTACCTAATAATGCAGGTAATGTAATTTTACAACCAAAAAAAAAAAAAAAAATTACCCGTTATTAGTTGCTATAGACAGCGCCACCTATTACAAATTGTGCACTTTTTATTTAACTCTCACCAGTAATTTTAAGAAGTGATGTGATCGACGCTCCTTCGTTTTTATTCGCATTTTATGTATATCAAATGCTACCTCTAAAAATTTTTGGTGGCTATTGAATAAAAAAATCTGGCAACACTGAAGAATGGTCGACAAATCAACCAACTAGCGACTACTAATGGGTTAATAGCATGAAGCTTGGAATTTGCATGTGTTCATATAAATAGGAAACTTACCAAGCATGTTTTGCAGATTTGTGTGTGCTAGCTTGTTTCTCATTGCATTTCTTTTGTTCTGATTTAACTTTTTTTTTTGGCATGAAAGCATGAAGCTTGGAATTTGTATGGGTTATTATAACCAGGATTGAGAACTTACAAAGCTTGTTTTGTAGATTTTTGTTTGTTTCTCATTTTATTTCTATCTAATCATGTAGGTAATGTATAATTTAACAAGAATTTTTATTTATTTTTGTATTAGCATAAAGCTTGCAATTTGTATGGGTTAATATAAACCAGAGTAAAACTTACAAACCATGTTTTGCAAATTTGTGTGTACTAGCTTGTTTCTCATTTGATTTCTTTTTTTGTGCATGAAAGCATGGACTTAGAATTTTTTTAGGTTATTATAACCAGAATTAAAAACAATATAAAAAGGGGTAATACTTTCAAAGCATGTTATGTGGATTTCTCTGTGCTAGCTTCTTTCTCTATTTTTTTTTTTTTTTTTAATATAAGCATGAAGTTTGTAATTTGTATGGGTTAATATGAACAAGAGTAAAACTTACGAACCATGTTTTGCAGATTTGTGTGTGCTAGCTTGTTTCTCATTTAATTTCTTTTATTCTGATTTCTTATTTTGCATGAAAGCATGAAGGTTCGAAAAGGGGTAATACTTACAAAGGTTGTTTTGTGGATTTTTGTTTGTTGCTCATTTTATTTTTTTCATCTAATCATGCAGGTAATGTATAATTTTATAAGATTTTTTTTTTTTTTTTATAATAGCATGAAGCTTGGAATTTGCATGTGTCAATATAAATAGGAAACTTACGAAGCATGTTTTTCAGATTTGTGTGTGCAACTTGTTTCTCATTTCTTTTGTTCTCATTAAACTTTTTTTTGGCATGAAAGCATGAAGGTAGGAATTTGTATGGGTTACTATAACCAGGATTGAGAACTTACAAAGCATGTTTTGCAAATTTGTGTGTACTAGCTTGTTTCTCATTTGATTTCTTTAGTTCTAACTTTTTTTTTTTTTTTTGTGCATGAAAGCATGGACTTAGAATTTTTTTAGGTTATTATAACCAGAATTAAAAACAATATAAAAAGGGGTAATACTTTCAAAGCATGTTATGTGGATTTCTGTGTGCTAGCTTCTTTCTCATTTGTTTTTTTTTTTTTTTTTTTTTTTTTTAATATAAGCATGAAGTTTGTAATTTGTATAGGTTAATAGGAACAAGAGTAAAACTTATGAACAATGTTTTGCAGATTTTTGTGTGCTAGCTTGTTTCTCATTTAATTTCTTTTACTCTGATTTCTTTTTTTGCATGAAAGCATGAAGGTTCGAAAAGGGGTAATACTTACAAAGGTTGTTTTGTGGATTTTTGTTTGTTTCTCATTTTATTTTTTTCATCTAATCATGCAGGTAATGTATAATTTTACAAGATTTTTTTTTTTTTTTAATAATAGCATGAAGCTTCGAATTTGCATGTGCCAATAGAAATAGGAAACTTACCAAGCATGTTTTTCAGATTTGTGTGTGCTAGCTTATTTCTCATTTCTTTTGTTCTCATTAAACTTTTTTTTGGCATGAAAGCATGAAGGTTGGAATTTGTATGGGTTACTATAACCAGGATTGAGAACTTACAAAGCTTTTTTTTGTGAATTTTTGCTTGTTTCTCATTTTATTTCTATCTAATCATGAGGGTAATGTATAATTTGACTTTTTTAAAAATTAGCATGAAGCTTGTAATTTGTATGGGTTAATATAAACAAGAGTAAAACTTGAGAACCATGTTTTGCAGCTTTGTGTTTGCTAGCTTGTTTCTCATTTAATTTCTTGTATTCTGATTTTTTTTTTTTTTTTTTTTTTCTTATTGCGTGAAAACATGAAGGTTCGAATAGGTATTGGTTACTACACCCAGGATTAAGATCTTACAAAACTTGTTTTGTGGATTTTTGTTTCTCATTTTATTTCTTTTATCTAATCATACAGGTAATGTATAATTTAACATTTTTTTCTTTTTTAAATTAGCATGAAACTTGGAATTTGTATGAGTTAATATAAACAGGAGTAAAACTTAGAAGGTATGTTTTGCAGATTTGTGTGTGCTGGCTTGTTTCTGATTTAACTGTTTTTTGCATGAAGCTTGGAATTTTTATGGGTTACTATAACCAGGATTAAAAACTTACAAAGCTTGTTTTGTTGATTTCTGTTTCTAGTTTGTTTCTCATTTTATTTCTTTTACCTTATAATGCAGGTAATGTATAATTAAACAAAAAAAAAAAAAAAAAAAAAATTAATAGCATGAAGCTTGGAATTTACATGTGTTAATACAAATAAGAAACTTACCAAGCATGTTTTGCAGATTTGTGTGTGCTAACTTGTTTTTCATTGCATTTAGTTTGTTCTGATTTAACTTTTTTTTTTTTTTGCATGGAGCTTGGAATTTGTATGGGTTACTATAACCAGAATTAAGAACTTAGAAAGCTTGTATTGCGAGTTTCTGTTTGTATCTCATTTTATTTCTTTTTCCTAATAATGCAGGTAATGTATAATTTTACAAAAAAAAAAATTAACCCGTTATTAGTCGCTATAGACAGCGCCACCTATTACAAATTGTGCACTTTTTATTTAACTCTCACCAATAATTTTAAGAAGTGATGTTATTGACGTTCCTTCGATTTTATTCGTATTTTATGTATATGAAATGCTACCTCTAAAATTTTTTGGTGGCTATTGTATAAAAAAAATCTGGCAACACTGAAGAATGGTCGGCAAATCGACTAACTAGCGACTACTAACGAGTTAATGGCATGAAGCTTGGAATTTGCATGTGTTAATATAAATAGGAAACTTACCAAGCATGTTTTGCAGATTTGTGTGTGGTAGCTTGTTTCTCACTGCATTTCTTTTGTTTTAACATTTTTTTTTTGCATGAAAGCATGAAGCTTGGAATTTGTATTGGTTACTGTAACCAGGATTAAGAACTTAGAAAGCTTGTTTTGTAGATTTTTTTTTTGTTTCTCATTCTATTTCTTTTATCTAATCATGCAGGTAATGTATAATTTAATAAGAATTCTTTTTTTTTTTTTTTTTTGCATGAAACTTGGAATTTTTATGGTTAACTTGAAGTATGAACCTTTGCCTTTTCGTGTGTGTTTTATTTTCATACCCACAGGAAAAACAAAAACAGCATGATTTATGGGTGTGTACTCATTAGGGAAAACAGGGAATACTCAGGGAATTTGGCATTTGTTAAAAAAAGTCAGGGAAAATAAAGATTTTCAGTAAAAGTCAGGGAAAATCGGTTATAAAACCAGGAAAAACAAATATTTTCTTTCTCTCAAGTTATATTTTTCTTGTTTAGCTTCATATCAAAATTCAGTTCATCAAGTATTGTGAAAATACGCATGTAAACAATGATTTCTATCATAATGAACAGTAATATAACACCATACAGTGGAAGTAGCTGTGTATTTTGACCTTTCTAGAGGAGCGTTTCTTGTAATATGTCGTTAATATTATTGTGAAAATTGTATGGGAACTCTGGGAATTTTTTTCCCATATGAGTATGAACCCTGTGTATGTGTTGGCATGTCTCTGTTCATTTCTATAATTATTCTTTATTAGGATTTCGAAGCATGCAGTTTCATTCATCATTAAATATCACATAATACATATTTTTATTGTGTATTGCATAAAAGGTTACAGTTTGTATTCATACAGTTTTTAATGACTAGAAGAGAAACATACAAAGCATGTGTTGTATGTACAATTTATTTCAATTATTTAATGTACTTTAAGCTCTTGTCTAATATATATGTATATATATTTTTTTTTTTTTTTACAGATTTATCAGTTATGTTAAATATGTATGTATAAGTTTATGTTTAAAACATTGAATATTTTTTTGGGAAAATAAAAAATCTTTTTAATCTGCTGCATGCTGATTTCAAGATTTGTCTTACAAGCTGCTGGAGCAAAATCTGTGTTGCTGAACTTTATTGAAATTCCTGGTGAGTTGTTACAATGACACAAAGTTGTATTTAAAAAGAGTTGTGCATTGTGGACAACTTTCTCGGATAACTACTGCTAAAGAAAGTGGAATAGAAAAAAAAAAAGACAAAGAAATCATTTCTGTAAAGATTGAAGATTCAGTGATATCAAGGATAAGAAGAAATTTTTTTTTTTTTTAAATTCTTGTTCTTCCCTTTTCATTAGTATTGAAACAATAAAAAAATAAAATTGAAATAATTAAAATGTTTGTGTAATGATTCTTTTTATTTTTTTAAGTATCTTATTTATTAACATTTTATTTTTACAAATGTAAGAACAAATTAGTTTTTAAATCATCGGTGTTTCACATACTGGTTTGATATTTTTAAGATGACAGTTCCCAATATTTCCATTTAATTAACTGTCTTCAACATAAAGCCAAAAATTTAGATTTTTTCTTTTATTTATTCAAATTAATATTTTTGTAAATAATAATTGTTACTTTACAGCCCTTAATGGCAATGTTTTTCACCCTTGCAATGTATTGTAAAGAAGAAAGACAAAAATTTTAACTTAATGTATCCCATTGTCAGCAACATGGTTCTCACAAATGGAAATTTTAATAATAATTGCTTTTTTAACTTATTTTAAACTTAACTATTGGCTGATAAATTTATATATATAATTTTTGATTTCCAAAATGAACTCTATTTAGAAATACTTACTTTTTTTTTTATTAATTATTAATCCACTTTTAGGTGCTTTTCTAAAAATGCTTTTGAATTTTTATATTTAATCTTTTAAATGCTTCTGGCATAGCCTACTTTACTACTTTGTTTTCTAGAGATAAAATTAAAATGATTAAAACTAATATAGTTTTTTATATTGTAATGTTTTAGAGGAATGCCAAAATGCAAGGTTTATTTTTCAAAATGGAAAATTCGTTCCCCAAAGGTTTAATTATAATACACACATTCTGATACACTTTAATAATCAAACTGTATTTGTATATAATTACTAGATTTGACTTCCAATGCTTTAATCGCCACATTAAAACGTTTTACCAGTAGACGTGGCAAATGTTCAAAAATATTCACTGATAATGCGACAAATTTTGTGGGGGCTAACTCCCAACTGAAGAAATTCTACAGATTAGTTAATTTCCCAGAAAAGGACTTAGCATCATACTTTACTACTGAAAATATAGATTGGAATTTTATTCCTCCCAGGTCTCCTCATTTTGGTGGATTATGGGGAGCTGGCGTGAAATCAGTAAAACATCATCTCAAAAGAGTTATTGGAAATCTTCATTTTACATATGAAGAATTTGAGACTATTGTGATTCAAGTGGTGGGAATATTGAATTTGCGCCCTCTTACTCCATTAAGTAATGACTTAGATAAATTTGATGTTTTGACCCCTGGTCACTTTTTAATAGGAAGACCCTTGATAGCTATATCTGAGCCACTTGTAACTGATATAAATGAAAACCGATTAAGTTGTTGGCAAAAGGTAACTAAAGTTGTTCAACTTATTTGGAAAAAATGGAAGTCTGATTATTTAAATACATTACGGGCTAGATCAAAATGGATGGTTGAAAAGAATGATTTGTCAAATGTGCCTCATTAAAGATGACTTTTTGCCCATGAATACATGGCTATTAGGCCGTATCGTATCAGTATATCATGGATCTGACGGTAAGGGTCATCAAAGTAAAGACCAAATCAGGGGAATTTAAACGAACTATTAATAAAATTGCAGTTCTGTCAATAGAATCACAAAATCATAAATTGAAATATTTTTATGATATTATGTAGACTTGAATATTGTGTTTTGTAAATTTATAATTTCTTTAATTATTTTATCATTTGTATTAATGCTGTATTTGTATCATGCTATAAGTTATTGAAATTAATGTAATTTCAATCCTGGGGAGTATGTTTATTCCCTAATACATTGAGTTGTGAAGTGGCGCTGCGATCACCCCCTTCCATGTACTGGTAGTTTGTTTGGTTTTCAGTTTGTAAACAGAAACATGAAAGTTCGGAACGCCAAAGTGTCGTTAGAATAAAGTTTGATATGATTCAAAATTAGTTTCTCTAATTAATTATACAGTCCATTTTTTTATTTAAGAGTATATTATATTTGTCGTAGTAACATACGATACTGATGAAGAAGACTTTCAAAAATATTAATAAATGGATGCATTAAGGTACATTTGTACTATTTATTACAAAATCGAGGTTCTTTATAAGTTGATTTTGATTAATTTAAGAGGGAAAATAGTGCATTAAAAATTGGATGAAAGCTGTAATGAAAGCAATAGCTTTTCATCACAACATACTTCAGTGATACTGTCAAATGTGCAAAGTCCATTTAAAGATGCCAAGTGAGAAACTCAAAATTTCAATTTTTTTTTTTTTTTGTATTTTTCGTAAAGCTTGTCTTTCTTTACCTTCTCCTCTTTTCAGCACTGAAAAAGAAGTTTAGCTTTAGGAAGAATACACAAAAAATATAAATTGAAGAACTTGATTTCTTCATTAGATATTTTAAACATACGAATACATTACATAAATAGGTTTAACATTATTGGGAGAAAATTCGTTGTCCACTGATCAAACCTCTTAAATGCCCGATATACGGAGGTGAGGTGGTGTTGTAAGGCTGGATGGGATTGTGAAATTAAAATTAAAAAAAAGCAGAAGGCTTGTTGCATTTACTTTGTATTACTATACAAACTTCCTTTTTCCATTAAAATTTCAGTTTCTTCTTTTTGAGTTGTCAACAACTCTTCTTAAAATTCTAATCATACTATTAAACACATCGTAATCAATCAGTGAATTTCATTATTGCTTCGTAGATTCATTATTATTCATCTGCTTTGAAATTTTGCTTTTTTAAATCCATATGACTCCTATTCTGGTCTTGGCAGGCTGGGTGAGTGTTGCCGGTGTGAAACTAGTTTAACCCCACAGGCAAGTCACAAGTCTTGCCGCCTGCCTCATTCCTTCGTTTCTTAAATTATTTTTTCATAAATTTCGATATAGTTTATGGTTTTAAGTTAAGATTTGTTGTGCTAGTTTATTGATTCGTCTGTTTTGCAGGCTGTTAATTAATAAATCTGGATTCTTTAAATTTGTGTATTTCATCCCCTGAAAAAAAAAATTTTTTTTTCATTTTTCTGAACTTCTCAGAAAATTTTTTAATCTTATTGGTCATTGGTGTTTCAGTGATCTTGTATCTGTTGCTTGGCTTCTACTATGCTTAATAGATCATCATTATTATATATTTAAATAGATATATATTTTTTTTTAAAAAATAGAAACTCCTTTTGTTCCTCCTTCGTGCTTCATAACGGCATTCTCAAGTTGAAAACTCGATTTAAATACATATTAAATGTGCATTTTTGGTAATAACAAATATTAAAATTTCAATTATACTTTTTAAAAAAGGATTATACTTTTAACTTAGATAAATTTACCTTATACAATATCCTTTTAAAAAACTTAGCAAATATATTTCGGGTATCTCCGTACCCATCTTCAATGCCAAGTGAAAACGTCTGTTCATCTGATGTGGTCACATCATGGTGTTGTAGTGTTCGTGGTTTCGCTTCACTTCATTTCTTTTTTAGTTTTCTTGTAAAAATTGTTGCCACACTGCCGTAATAATGCAGTGCTCCCGGTCATTAACGGCTTGATTGTTAGTAATTATTTCTATGGCCTCCCGTTTTAGTGCGTAGTGGTGATTATTGTACGGGGCTATTTTATTAATATTGATGGAGTTTACGTTAATAGGGTTAGTATTATGGGTGGAGGAAAAAGCGGTGGAAGATTTACCATATTTTAAATCAATGCGGTGTTCTTTATCGTGATCGTTTATCCTGCATTCAGTCATACCTATATAATATGCTTTTTTACCATTGGTGTGTTCAAAATTTATTTATGCTGATATCCAATGTCTTAAAAATCTTAAAAACAATTGCGAACTCACCTTTTTAATGTCTGATAAAACTAATTTAATTACTATTATGAATCGTACCCATTATTATAATATGACGTTAAACACTATTGAAAAATCAAAAGCCGTTAAATAACCCACTCCCCTTTTAACAAACTAATAGAAAAAACTAAAGACCTCATAAAAACTGGCCAATGGCCAGACAACACCCAAGCCTCCATTATCCCTTGCCTTTTTGCTAAATATAAAGACCATAAAAATCCCCCCTGCCTCTGCCCCATTGTTAATAAATCAGACGGTCCCACATATTTCTTAGAAAAATTCATGAAGAACATCTATCAATCCCTTCTCCCTCCCTCCGATTTCTCAATAAACTGCAATGAAACTTTTCTAAACAAACTCCGTAACATTAACTTAAACTATGATTAATTAGTCAGTTTCGACGTTAAAGACTTACATCCCTCTATCGATATCTTGGAAATTACCCACATTATCAATGCCAAAATAACTGAAACTTATGGAAACAACAAAGTCACTGAAACCCTAATTCGCGCCAATAACCTCCTTCTGAATGAATCATACTTTATGTTTAACCAAAATATCTACCAGCAAACTCAAGGGGTTCCAATGGGCTCCCCCATTTCGGGCATTATCGCCGATTTAAAATTATGTCACCTCGAAAATTCCACTAAAAATATCAGCAAATGCAAACTTTGGACCTGTTATGTAGGTCTTCGCCATTATTCCAAATTCCATTAATCCCGATAACATCTTAACTGAATTAAATACTCTTGATAACAAAATTAAATTCACTATGGAAAATGAAACTAATCATACTTTAAATTTTCTGGACATTAAAATTATAAAAAACCCAAATAACTCTTTTGATACCACTATCTACCAGAAACCAACCACTAATTCAGAAATCATAAATAAAAACTGTAATGCCCCCCTCTCCTATAAATACTCTGCTCTCACATTAACTGCACAATCCTCGTATGTTCCAATACAAAATTACTCATAGCTGAACTCAACTACATTAAAAAAAATCGCACTTAATGCTAATTACTCTAAAAATCTCGTTGACAACCTTTATAGAAAACGCATTAAAACCTTAAATAGAATTAACAATGCCCAAAAATCCAAATCCAATTTTACTACCTCCATCCCCTTTTGTAAAGGTGCTAGCATCAAAATAAAAAACAAAGCTAAAAATCTAAACTTAAATATTCCGATCAAACCAAATAAGAATATTTTTCAACACATCCGTAATGAAAAAGATACTATCAACTACAAATCCACCACAGGAATCTATAAAATAAATTTTGAACACACCAACAGTAAAAAAGCATGTTATATAGGTATGACTAAACGCAGGATAAACGATCGCGAAAAAGAACACCGCGCTGACTTAAAATATGGTAAATCTTCCAGAATACTAACCCTATTAACGTAAACTCCATCAATATTAATAAAATAGCCCCGTACAAAAACGGGAGGCCATAGAAATAATTACTAACAATCAAGCTGTTAATGACTGGGAGCACTGCATTATTCCGGCAGTGTGGCAACAATTTTTACAAGAAAACGAAAAAAGAAATGGAGTGAAGCGAGACCACGAACACCTCAACACCACGAAGTGACCACCTCAGAGGAACAGACGTTTTCACTTGGCACTGAAGATGGGTACGGAGATACCCGAAATATATTTGCTAAGTTTTTTTAAAAGGATATTGTATTAGGTAAATTTATCTAAGTTAAAATTTTAATTTTAATCTTACAGTATAGGATCCGTTATCCAGAAAGCTTGGGACCTGGGATATTCTGGATAAGGGGGTTTTCCGTAATTCGGAACACTTTATTATATGTTTAAAAATGGTACAAAACAATTTCATAAATAGCAGTGATAAACATGAATAATATATATGTAAACACTTTACCTATATATTTGTTCATTTAATAAATTATTTCCACAAAATAAAAATTAAACATTCTTAATTAGAATTTCAAACTATAAATACCGTAAAATCCTGAAAGTACCCCCCCCCCCTTTTTTTTTTTGAAAAGCAAAACAGATAAATTTCAGGTGGGGGGTTATATTCGATGGAGGGGTACATTCGGGATTTTACGGTACTTACTTAAAAGGAAATATTAAAGGTAATTTCTTACATAAACTTAATTCAATGTCAAACTTAACTTGCAATGCCGACGTACCGTAAGTGCGCCCGAAGATTGGATGTAGCTTTGTTGGATGGAGAAAAAAAAGGGGGGGGGGGGTTACTTTCAGAATAACAGAGACATTTCACTTTCAGCGAGAAAAGGGAGGGGGGGGGGGGGTTACTTTCAGCATTTTATGGTAATAATAGTAATAATAAATGAAAAATAAATAAACATATCTAAAGTTTAATTTTGGAACCTGAGAGTAAAATCCTTTCATTTGGATTTTGCAAAAATTTCTATGATATTTTTTTGCTTATAGTTTGTCTCTGCTCTGATACTAATAGTTCATAAATGTTTCAAATATTTTTAGCACATAATGCTAAATATTTTATGAACTGAATTTTAAAAATTTTATAACAATTGGGACTTCATGCATGTAACCTGAGTTCAAGGATAAAATTCATCTGCTATTGGGCACTTTAAGAAGTATGTGTTATTAATGTTTATCTACTAAAAAATACAATAAAAATTCATTTTCTAACCTAAATTTGCAAAATTTTCAGTAATTATTTGGACAATTTTGTGCTCACCCTGTTTCCTCAGAATAACACCGTAGCATTAAAGAAAGTACGTTGTAAAACTATAATTCTGACCACTGCTATTATATAACTTTAATTCTTAAATTTTACGATAATTAAAAATTTTGGTAATTGGCATTTTGCATTCTGGTTTTCGGAACATTCTGGATAACGGATCCTATACTGTACAAGGTGACCAACATTAGAAATTTTTTTAATTTTCCCAAACTTTTCCATGACTACTTTTCACCATTTTCTCTGACTTATGCAGTTTTTTCACCAAAAAATTTCACAAAATTAGTGAATAATTTAATAGTTTCTAATAACAAGTTTTCAAGTATAGCCCATTTCCACAAAATTTGTCAAAATTCCCTGACTTGACATGAAGTGAAATTTCCATTCCATGAATTTTCCAGACTCACTTAAATTCCCTGACTTTTCCATGATTTCTTGACTTTCTCTGAGTAATGGCCAGCCTGTACTAAATATACTAAATGATAATAATTTTTTTTATGAAAAATTTGGTTTATTTAAATAATATGTACAGTACACATTTAATAAAAACGTTTGCTGGTGAAAGATTAAAACAGCATAACATATCAAAACATACAATTACATGAATAATATTTTCAATTGTTAAAATTCTTGATTTTTTTTTATACATTTTCTTTTTTTTTTTTTTTATGTAAGAGTTCATTTAAGGAAGCCTTTCAAGATCTCGTTGAACTTCTTTAAAAGCTTGAACTAGTGCAGGAACATTTGGAATGGACATATCCATGGCTTGTAAATCTACAAGATATCCTGATATTACATCTAAACAAAATGTTGTAAATGATCGCCTGAAAAATAAGAACATTATTAATTGATGAATTGAAAAAACAAAATAAAAAAATAAAAATAAATGAAATATTGGTGTTAATAGGTTTAGTATTATTAATTCTGGAGAAAGCAGTGGATTTTTAAAATTTTTTTACTATGTTTAATGTCCGCAAAATGTTCAGAAATGCATTCTTTTATACTGCGTTTAGTCATACCAATATAGCTAGCTTTACTATTATCGTGGGATTGAAGATTGATTTTATAGACACCGAAGGTGTATTTAAAGTGGATGGGTTCTTTTTCGCTACAAATTCACTGGAATATGTTTTTATTGGAATATTAATCTTTTGCTTTTTAGCTTCATTTTTGATTTTTACTGAGGCTCCTTTACAATAGGGAATAGCGGAAGTAAAATTGGGTTTTATTTTTTGAGTGTTAGGAATATTATTAAGAGATTTTAGTTGTTTTTTTATAGAGTTTTTGAACGATGGTAGGGTTACAGTTAGCTTTTTTTGCTATATTTTAAATAAATTTTAGTTCGTTATTAAGAAGATTTTTATTTGAACATATAAAAATATAAGGCCAATATAAGATCTTAAAGCAGTGTATTTATAAGGAAGAGGAGTCCTACATTTGTTGTTTATGATTTCATTGTTATTTGTAGGTTTTCGGTATGCGGTGGTATCGATTGTGTTGTCTTTATTTTGAATAATTTTTACATCGATGTAATTTATACAGTTGTTAGTTTCGGTTTCATTCGTAAATTTTATATGCTGATCGAGGTTATGCTGAGCAGATTTTCAGGATTTATATTTTGGGGGGTAATAGTGAGAATATCATCGACGTAGCGGACTCATAGGTTGTATTTTTTAATTATATTATACGCGGAGTTTTCAAGGGACCTCATGTTTAGTTCGGCGACAATCCCTGATATAGGGGATCCCATAGGGATGCCCTGCGTTTGTTTATAGAGTTACCATCAAAGGAAAAATACGATTCATTGAGTAAAGGGTTGCTTGCACGGATTAGAGTTTCACTTATTTTGTTATCCCAATAGATGTCAATGATTCAAGACTGTATGATGTTACTAATTTCAGATATATTAATGGAGGAGTAACCTCGATCAGCATATAAAATTTATGAATGAAACCGAAACTAACAACTGCATAAATTACCTCAATGTAAAAATTATTAAAAATAAAGACAACACAATCAATACCACCGTATAGTGAAACCCCATGAATAACAATGAAATCATGAACAACAAATGTAGGACTCCTCTTTCTTATAAATACGCTGCTTTAAGATCTTATATTAACCGTGCTATTCTTATATGTCCAAATAAAAATCTTAATAATAACAAACTAAAATTTATTTAAAATATAGCAAAAAAAAAGCCAATTATAACCCTACCATCGTTCAAAAACTCTAAAAAAAACAACTAAAATCTCCTAATATTCCTAACGCTCAAAAAATAAAACACAATTTTACTTCCGCTATTATAAAGGAGCCTCAGTAAAAATCAAAAATGAAGCTAAACAGCAAAAGATTAATATTCTAATTAAACCAAATAAAAACATATTCCAGCAAATTCATAACAGAAAAGAATCCACCCACTTTAGATACACCTCTAGTAACTATAAAATCAATATTCAATTCCACGATAAATAGTAAAGCTAGCTATATTGGTATGACTAAACACAGTATAAAAGAACGCATTTCCATACATTTTGTCGACATTAAATATAATAAACAATCCACTGCTTTCCCCAGAATCAATAATACTAAACTTATTAACACCAATACAATTGAATTTCAAAAAATAGCCCAATATCACTCACATCAATATGACCTTAAGCACGAAGCCATCGAAATATTTACTACTAATGATGTAGTAAACAACAGAGAGCACAGTATAATCCCAATAGACTAGCAACACCATATCGAAAAAGCAAAGCGAAATGAAAGAAACAACGAAAAGAAAAATGAAGAAAGACGAACCAAGCAGAAGTTGTCAACTGAGAGCATTGCAGATGGACCCAGTTAAGGCCTGAAATATATATGCTGCTCAATTTTTAAAAGGATGTTAAGTAAGGCAAATGTTTTTAAAAAGTTATAAATTAAATTATATGGAAACCTTACTTCATAGCTTTGCATATGTTAAGAGCTGCTTCCGCAAGAGTGCTCCCTGTTTTGTCACTGCAGTTCCTCGTGGTTTGTGTTGCAAGTGTTTAATGTTTTCTTCTCTCCTTTTTTCTCTCCTCGAATAGATGCCACCACTATCTGTCCAAACCAGCTTTTGATTCATGGTCACTGCAGGAGTTAAAATTGTGGATAATTTCTATTGTTTTGTGTATGAATGCATAGTCCGGGTTATTGTAATTTGCGATTTCAGTAGTCTGATAGAATTAGATATCGATATCACTGTTCTGATAGGTCTTTGCTATGGGAGTAGTGCTTTTTCTGCATTTTATATCATTTTGAAGTTCTTTTAATCTTGTATTATTTTTTCATTTTGACATACAACGTTCACGAAAAAACTACTTCCTGATTTTGATATTTGAACAGGATTTTTAAATACCTGCAGTTTTAAAAGGGGGAACTGGGTCTTTATCACATCTTATAATTTAATAGACATTAGAATTCATTTAAATCCTAATGTCTACGAGCGTCTAATGTTAATATTAACATTAATGTCTACAAACGTCTTATGTTAATATTAACATAATTTTTTCTAACAGCATTTTTTAATTTTTATAGAAGCTCCCTGTTCATGTGGTATTGAATAAGCAAACTTTAATGGGCTTTTTTTTTTTTTTTTTTTTTTTTTTTATAGTTTTGAATATAGTTGAGTTGGCAGATTCTTTTCCTACATAGTTTATTTACAAGATCTTTTGAGTAACCTGCTTCTCTTGTTAGCTTTTTAATAAAATTAAGTTCGTTTTTTAGAGCGGTGTCCCCTTAAATCGATTAAAAATAATGACCAGATAATCTGCAACCTCATGGACAAAACTCTGAAAATAATTATTTTAAATTAGGACAGACTATTAACAGAATGAACGAAACTTTAGACGAAATAGGTACCACCACCATTATTAAAAATGATTGAAATAAAAAATTTATTGAAAAAATCTATCAGTTAGTCAAATATTGTAATTGGCCTGAAAATCGCCCACCTTTCATCAATAATCATGCCTGTAACACCCCTGCTTATTTGGCCGTTTCAAATATAAAATCTCACCTAAACTTTGTCGAAAGAAGGTCCCACCTACACCCCACCCTTGAAAAATGCATGACTAAAATTTACCAAAATTTATTACACCCCCCCCCCCCACACACACACACACAAAATAGACTTAATTCAAACTGATGATTTTGTTAGACGTTTAAAAGATTTAAAGATTAATAAGGATTAACGTTTTGTTAGTTTCGATGTTGTGAACCATTTTCCACCCATAGATATAAATGAAATTTCCAAAATTATTAATGATTATCTTAAAGAAAAATATAAAACTCCCAAAGCAGAAACTTTAATAGCCACTAGCAACTCAATTCTTCATGAAAGTTATTTTTAGTTTAACGAAAAAATATGCAAACAAAATATGGGAGTCCCAATGGGATTACCCATATCTAGTGTTATAACAGAATATAAATTAAGATTACTTGAAACGTTATTCTTGAAACATTGAAAATAATTTTTATCAGGTACATAGATGATATATTTGCAACAGTTCATAAAGATTGAAACATAGAGGAAATTCTTGATACCTTAAATCAGCTTGACAACTGCATTACACATGAGAAAATGAAATTAACTACCTTGATGTAAAAATAAACGTATAGATAATAATATAAAAACAACCGTTTATAGGAAACCAACATCTAGTTAGGAAATTATCAATAATCGCAATAGAACTCCCTTTAAATACAAAATTTGTGCTATTCAAAGTTATATTAATCGCACGATTTTAATATGTACAGATGAAACCAATCTAAAACAGAAACTTAATTTTATTAAAAAGTTAACCATAAAAGCAGGTTATACAAAAAGTCTTGTAAATAAATTATACAGAAAAAGAATCTGCCAATTCAACTGTATTCAAAAGCATAAAAAAAATCCTCATTAAAGTTTATTTATTCAATACCATATGACCAGGCAGCTTCTATCAAAATTAAAAATACTGCCAGAAAATATAACGTTAATATTCTCATAAAACCAAATCCTAATAGCTACCAAATTATAAGAAGTAATAAAGCTCTTGCCTCCTAATGAAACTGCAGGTGTTTACAAAAACCTGTTCAAATATAAAAATTGGTATGTTTAAATAAAAAATTAATACAAGATTAAAAGAACATCAAAATGATATAAAATACGGAAAAAGCACTACTGCCCTAGCAAAAACTTATCAGAACAGCGATATCAATATTTAATTCAGTCAGACTATTAAAATGGCAAATTATAATAACTTGGACTATGCATTCTTCTGCAAAACAATAGAAATTATCCACAATTTTAACTCCTGCTACGACCACAAATCAAAAGCTGGCTTGGACTGACAGTGACACCATCTACTCGAGGAGAGAGATAAGGAGAGAAAAAAGTACTTGCAACACAAACCCCGAGGAACTGCAATGACGAAGCAGGGGGCTCCTCTCATAAGTGGCTAAGCAGTCATCTACGAAGTTATGAAGTAAGGTTTTCTTATAATTTATATAATAGCATTTTATCTTTCAACACCATGTAATGTACCTAGTAGCGGAGCCCAGTTTTTCAATCCTCGTTCTGCTCTAATAAAATAAAAAGATACGTAAGAACATATTTTACCCCATTCCCTAACCTTTTGTAATGAATTCCTGAAATTTCTAAAAGTGGTTTTTATGCATTAATCATGTTTTCCCCCGCATGTCCTTTGGGGTTAATTTCCCGAAATTAGTTTTTAGGTATTTGTGTATTTAGAGATGTTGGAGTGTAAGGATGAAATTTTTCTACCAGCTATGTGAAAACTGAGAGAGCCAGTGAATATAACCAAACACCCTACTTACTGTGCCAATGTTTCTCTATCACAGAGCTACCCTGGCTGATTACCAAAATGGCACCTTTCACATTTAATACTCATTGGAAGGATCACCATGTCTGCAAACACAGATGTAACAAGTAAGCATATTAATCATGGCAACTCTGATTAATATGCTGATAAACGACATTTCTAAATAATTACGTGGTCTACTGGAGTGGCCATGATTAATATGTTCACCTGTTACATCTACATACCTGCCAACCAATTTTCACAAAAAAAGGGAAGATTGTCGTTGAAAAACCAGAAGATTTCATAAAAAAAGGGAAGATTTTTTTCTCTCTCTCTTTGACATATTAAACAATACAGTTTTACAATTTTAATATTTAGAAGCAATCTATAAAAACGTTTTACTTATAGATTGAATATACTAAATATATAAAAGTTTTAAATGAAGTTATTCCTCTTCAACATATAAATATCTACTAAACAGAATCTGTAAGAAATTTATTTAACAATAGACAAAAAAACTTCGTTAAGTTAAAGTAAAACTAATTTTTTAAATAAATATAGAATATGATTTTTGTGTATGTACATTAATCATTCAAAAAAAAAAAAAAAGTAGCAGTAGCTAATTATCAGTTTCAAACGTGCACAAAACCAACTGAGTATTAATTTTCTTACATTGATTTGGGAAAAATTTTCCTACCTGAAAAAATTATTCTTAATTTTTTTTCCCCCATGTTTACACATTTGGTATAAATATGACAAACAAATATTTAATTTAATTGAGGAAAAATAAACAGATTCATTAAATTTAGCAATAAAAATCTAAAAATAATTTAAATATGTGAGAAATATTGAGCACTTCTATTGCTTTATTGTTTCTAGAATTGATCCCAATCCGGGGAGTGGGGGGGGGATACAAAAATAATTACAGAGTAAGAAATATTAAACTCTTTCAACTCTACTTCTAGAATCTAATGTAAAAACTTTAAAATGAATACTATCATTTATGTTGCAGATAGATAAAGATTAGGAAACAAAAGACTGATTAGACTGCTGATCACTAGTTGGAGATAAAAAAAAAAAGGGGGGGGGGGTAAAAAAATATTTACATCAGCAAGAAATATTTAATAATTCTATTTCTTTAAATGTTCTAGAATCTCATAAAGCAAGTTCGAAATGAATATTGACATTTATGTTATGGATGGAAAAAGATTGGAAATCGGGAGTTTTCGTAGAACATTTGGGTTTCTTTTTAAAACGAACGATATCCGCGATTTTTTTAAAAACGGAAGATTTCATCATCTGTCCGGAAGACCGGAAGATACGTTAAAAAACCGGAAGTCTTCCGGGAAAACCGGAAAAGTTGGCAAGTATGCATCTACATTTGCAGATGCAATGATCTTGGCAAAGAGTATTACATATAAAAATGCTGTGTAGAGTATCAGCCAAGGTGGCTCAAAGGTTCCATACAGTAAGTGGAGTGTCCAGGTTCGATTCCCAACTCTGGCATTTATCGCACAGTTGGGGGGGGGGGGGATTTCAACCTACATTTCAACATCTGTAAGTATTTGTGTATGTTATATTTTAATGCAATAATCTTTTGGATATCCATTTTTCTTTTTTCTTTGAGATATAAAATATTAAAAAAATAATCATTATTTAAAAAAAGCACTACAGATTTAGCATTTAAAAGTAATAAGTACAAAACTTTGAATATACACTATAAAAAAGCAAGAACTCACAACAATTGTTTTGGGTTGAAAGGAAACACAACCCTTTATCAGGCGAACAAAGTAGGCACAAGTGCTGTAATGTAAAACAAAACGGTAACACACCAAATGGCAATGCAAAATTTGTTTGCATTGCAGCACTCGTGCCTACTTTGTTTGTCTGACAAAGGGTTGTGTTTCCTTTGCATTTGAAACAATTGTTGTGAGTTCTTGCTTTTTTATGGTGTTTATTCAAAGTTTTGTACTTATAATTAATATATCCCCCCATCTTTCCTTGAAGGGGAAATTCTTAAAATTTGATTTTTGGTATTTGTTATATTAAAAAAAAAAAAAAAAAAAAAAAATATTGGTAAGATACCAATATTTTCCTTTTTCTTTCCCCCATCAGAATTTGCTTCCTTTTCACTCTTCAGAATGAATTTCTAAAGCAAAGATCTTATAAATATTAGATTTTTTTTTAAATATAATCTGAAATTTGAATTAAATATGGAAACAAAATCCAGTACCTTGTTTGATTATTGGATACAAGGGAAGTATGAATCTCTAAAATTTTTGTTAAAACTAACCAGACTTATATAGAGCTGCCAAGTTTCAATAACAGCTATCAGTAATCAGAGTTATACATTTATGAAACGTGAACTGCCTCATGGAATATTTTTTTATGCACAAACTCACATATAACAGGGTTCCCATGGTCCTTGTAAGTGCTTAAGAAGTACTTGAATTTCATTTTCTTTTTCAAGGGCCCTTGAAAGTACTTGAATTTTGTGCAAAGTCCTTGAAAATCGTTCAATTTTCCACTCCACTAGATGGGCTTAGCGCGAACTCTGTCAAGGCAAAACTATCTCCATCTCTAATATAATCATTTTGTCATAAAATTCTTATTTCATTGTCTTGCTTTTGCACATAGTTTAAACTTATTTGGGTTTTTTTTTTGCCAGTCTCATACCTGTTTGATGGACTGGTCATTAATTTTGAACAGAAAGTGATCAGACCAGGATTCAAACCTAATAACTTTGGAATGATCATAATGATTCCAAATCTTGAACTAATCGTTTTTTGTCTCTTGTAAAAGTTAATTTGGTCAATCCATCAAAAATGTATTGTGAAAACAGGCAAAGTTATTCTAATTATAAAAAAAAAAAGTATTACTAATGAAAGTAGTTACTAAAGTTTTGTGTATATGCCTAGTGTTCTACGATTTTCCCCTAGTCCTTGAAAAATTTCAAGTAGGCCTTAAAAGGTACTTGAAAAGTCCTTGAATTTTTTTCTTTTTTAAGAGTGGGAACCCTGTATAATAACGAATTGCACAGTTTTTGTAAACAAATATATAATATATTAATTAAAAAATTAGAAAAATTTCTGAACAAAAGTAAATAAATATGTATTTCTTTACCTTCTTACAAAATGAAAGCCTTATTTATTTATTTTATTTTATGTTATTTATTTATTTATTCATTTTTTTTTTTTTTTTTTTTTGGGGGGGGGGGGGGGAATCATATTTTTTGTTTGGTGATACAGTATGTATTTTAAATTTATTAAGGAAAAACAAATAGATTCATCAAGTTCAGTAATAAAGCCTAAAAATAATTACATATGTGAGAAATATTGAGCACTTCTATCACTTTTTTGGTTCTAGAAGTAAGCTTTGATCATTAACTCGAAAATTGGGGATGGGGGGGGGGGGGTCAAAATATAAATAATTAGATGAATGAGAAGTGAATCAATTTTACTTCTTTATAGGTTCTAGAATCTAATAAAGCCAGTTTAAAATGAATATTGACATAAATGTTGCCGATAGAGGATGGAGAAAGACTGACAAACTAAAGGCTTCTCCAGAGCTTTTAATCGTCGATGGCTAGTTGGAGATAAGGGGGGGGGGGATTACATCAGCGAGAAATATTGTATAATTCTATTTCTTTATAGTTTCTAGAATCTAATAAAAGCAGGTTTAAAATAAATATTGACATTTATGTTGTGGATGGAGAAAAATTGAGAATTGGAAGGCTTCCGTTGCGCGTTTTATCATCGATCGTTAGTAGGGATTCTTTTTTTTTTTTTTTTTTAAATGATCAATATCCGTGATTTTTTTAAAAGCGTATAATCCGTAATGCCATAATTATTGCCGTAAATACATAATAATTATGGACAAATCGTAATAATTGGCACCTCTACTTATATAATTATCAAAATATTGGAAGGAGAAAAAATTTTGAATAACTGCCCCCTCTGGATCAAGATAAATCCCAAAAATTTTTTACCTGGTTTAATCAAAATAAACAAAAACTAAGAGGAGGAAACTTAGAAGCAAAGATGTGTGAAGGTGAGGTGTTCTGTTCATAATTTTTATAAACCTTGGATTTTTTTTTTTTTTTTTTTTTAAATACATTGTAAAAAATGCTTAAGCTTTGATTTTTTACCCTACTTTTTATAAACTAAGTAATTATTAACCAGGAACTAAATTTCTAATTTTAAATGTGATTTTTATTCTTTAAAAACAGTGTTTTTCACACTGTTTTTCTTTTACACTGAACATATTTACACAATTTTTAATTAAATTTAGTAAATATTTTCTCATAAATATTAATTTCAACCAAAAAGGAAGAATCTCTTTTCAGTTTAAAAAATCATACAAAATAAATAAATGTGTCCTATATAGCAAGATTCGAAATTATGACTAACGGCCAACTAGTCGCAAGCACAACCCATTAAACTGCAGCTGTGTACAACCTTGCTTCTAAGCACTATTTTTGTTTATTCTTATAAAAAATAGTAATACTTTTCAGTTTGATCTTGACCCAAAATGGGGAGGGGGTTCAGCTCTGAGAAATTTGCAGTCATTTTCATTAACTTACGCTTAGTTTGGTTTCAGTAGGAATTTTTCAAATTCATATTTTTTTCATAGATCACACTTAACTCACATTTTAAGCATAAATTTGTGATTTAGAAAAATTTGATTTGTTACTCTTAAAACTGCTTATTACTATTATTGTTATTATTACAGATTTTAAAAAAAAGGTTTATTTATTTTTTAATAAATTAAATTATCAATTTTAAACATTTTTTAAAATCACATATAGATAGTATTAGGGCACACAAGAGTATTTACTTTTAAATTTTGATGCCAAACTGGGAATTGAGTGTTTGATACTGGAAACTGAGTGTTGGTCTCATGTTCTGAGAAAAAGCAAGATAGGTGTTCTATGTGGGACAAATCATACAGATGTTTAATAGTACAGGTCAAGTGCCTGTAAAGCTGGCAGAGATCAAATTTCTAAAGGGACAAATCAAATCTAAAAATGTTTGTTTTGCCTGGCCCATACAAGATGACATTCGAGATATCAGTTTGGAGACAATATTTTACAAGTCTTATCACGCCCATTGAATGATAGAGAATTTCTTTAATTTAATTGTGAACTTGAAATTCCCCTCTCTTTTTTGTATTAAATTACTGTAACAACTTTCAAAAGCCTTCTGCAATGCCTATTATTATAAACTAATTTATCAACCTCCTTATAGTTATTTTTAAAAATAAATGTTCATTAAGTGCAAAATTCTACTGTAATTATTTACTATATCTGATACTATTATGACCTTTATTTTAAATATGGTCCATTTAATTATGGTCATTATAATGTAAAAAATAACCTAAGATACATCTGAAATGTGCATATTGTTATATTATGTAAAACATATATAGGGTGATGAAAACAAGACTGTATACAAAAAATAATAATAAAAATAAAAATTGCGCGTGGGACTAATTGAAACAGGTGTTTCAAGTAGCTTCCCCTATATTTGTTTTAGCTGGCCCCTGCCTACAATTTTCACTTCACGAGATGTTAAGCTACCAGTAGTTATGCTCGTAGGCATTTCAAATCATATGATTAGCAAGTTGCAACTATACACTATAAATGCTGAATCAATCAGAAACATTCACTAATGTATGCTACATAAAATGTGCCATCATTTAAAAATTTGAATTTTTACTCACAGTAAAAAACAGTACTCAAAAACAGTTTTATCCTCATAAAATCGACAGATGTTTACATACACATTTTTTTTTTTTTTTTACATTGTAAAGTAGGTTTTGTGTGTCTGTACTTCCCTTATTGGCAATAAATACGAACTTAAAAATTGTATTTTTTATTTCCATGTTTCAACTTACCCCGTACTTCAACTTGCCCCGGTCTCCCCTATAAAACTTTTACTTTCCGAGCACTATAGTGAGGAAAGTATTGTAGTCATGTTAAAAATACGAATTTGAGATTTTGATGTTTCTATATGTTTTGAGGGCCCCTGAGTTCGTTTTCACTATTTTTGCGATGATATATGTATGTGTGTGAGTGAACACGCTAGCGTCTAAACGCTTTGCTCGAATGAGCTGTAACTTGGTACGCATGTTGCAAGTCACCGTAGCACAAACCCTATTGATTTTGATGAATCTAGCCCTTATAGTGTTTTTACAGGGACACAAAGAAAAATTCTTTATCATTATGGCCTATGGGGCCAAATTTTTAAAAGTGTGATAGCGTCTAAATGCCTTATTAATCTGAGCAAAAATTTTTACACATGTTGTAGGTCACAGTTGCACCAACTGTATAGATTTTGGTGAATTTAGCACTTACAGTTTTTTTACAGGGACACAAAGAAAAATTCTTTATCATTATGGCCTATGGAACCAAATTTATAAAAGTGTGATAGCATCTAAACGCCTTATTCAATTGAGCTGAAAATTTATATGAATATTATAAAACACTGTTGCACTAACTAAAAGCATTTTGGTGAATCTGGCATTTATAGGTTTTATCTACAAAACTGTTATTTACTCAATGTTCGGAAAGTCGATTTGAGTCACTCCAGATTTTTTAATTTTATATTTTTTTTGATGCTGGCCTCTGTAATGTAAAATGATAAGTTTTAAACAAGCATTAATGGGTTACAAAATTGGGTCTCAAGCGTTTTGTACTATGTAGAACAGGTACACATTGACGATATAAAATAGACTGTATCTAAATAAATCTTGCAAGCCCCATAGGTCTGTAACCTGGGTCTAAAACTAGACCATCTAGGGTATAATTAAAACTGCGTCTCATAGTTATTGACTCATGGCTTATAGAGTAATTTACCATCAAATTTGACCTTTTTTTTGAAAATTTTCAACTTTGAGACTGTTTAACTACTAAAGCCAAGAGTAACCCATGCTATTTTAAATATTTTTAAGTTCTATACTAAGGTGTGTAATTAACCCCATAATTGTTTCTATGGGGCACTCATGGCTTTAGCAGATATTCAGACTGAAAACATGGAAAAAATCAACGAAAACTGCATTTTTGAATGACCTTGGTCTTTAAAGCCATGAGTGACCCACCAAACTGTTTTGCTAAAATGTACTTAGTATCAAGTCAGGGTTCCCACTCTTAAAAAGGAAAAAAATTCAAGGACTTTTCAAGTACTTTTTAAGGCCCATTTGAAATTTTTCAAGGACTATGCGGGAAAATCGCAGAATGCTAGGCATATACACAAAACTTTAGTAAATCACAGAACACTTTTATTATTATTATTATTTTTTATAATTAGAATAATAACTTTGCCTGTTTTCACAATACATTTTTGATAGATTGAACAAATTAACTTTTACAAAAGTCAAAAAATGATTAGTTTAGGATTTGGAATTGGGACCATTATGATTATTCCAAAGTTCTTAGGTTTGAGTTCTGGTCTGGTCACTTTCTGCTCAATATTAATGACTGTCTACCAAACAGGTATGAGATTGGCAAAAAAGACAAATAATCTGAAACAAAATGCAAAAGCAAGATAACGATGAGAATTTTATGACAAAATGCATTATATTAGACAGCGGCATGTATGTGTGGAGATGGAGATAGTTTAGCCTTGATCGAGCGTTTCCTAGAACAGAAAATTCAAGGATTTTCAAGGACTTTACATGAAATTCAAGTACTTTCAAGGGCCCTTGAAAAAGAAAATGAAATTCAAGTACTTCTTAAGGACTTTCAAGGACCGTGGGAACCCTGCAAGTAGTATCCGTATTTTAAAAAATTGACATGGGTCACTTATGGCTTTAGGAATAAAATGATATTAAAATGGCACCATTTATTTATGGCCTCAAACTTTGACCCCTTCTCTAGGTCAAACAAATGAAATTCAGAAAAAAATAAATTTCACTTTTTCTTACCACAGTATTACTAACATATACTGAAAGTTTCGGGAAAACTGAAGATGTCAACTATCAAAAGTGTCCAACTTAAAAAAAAAAATTACTCTTAAAACTTCGGGAAAAATTTGCTTCACGATACTGCTTGGCGATTTTTTCAAACTCACCAATTTGGTGCATTTTCGTGGTTTTGTTTGCCGACTTTTTACAGTGATCAGTAATATGCACGTCTGTACACTCCACATACATTGAAAAAAAAAAAAAAAAAAATACTAAATACCCACCTGCAATCTGCATGAATCTTTAAAAATGCACGAAATTGCGTTTCTCATCAATCAGTAACAAGTACATGAAAACAATCATACAAACAAACAAACAACAACAAAAAAAAAAAAAAAAATCACTAAATACATCTCCTGCAAACTCGATGAATCTTTAAAACATACAAAATTTTTCCATTTGGCAACAATCAGATATGCGAAAATCGTACAGCTTTAAAACATCATGGCCAGGTTACCATATTTCAAACACCGATCATTAACAAGATGCCAAGCAGTATCGTAAACTGCATTCCACCTGAGAAATGTTATGCTTAACAATACAAATAATTACCAAAATGAGAGTATCTTATTGTTAATTGTTAAAATTCTATTTTTTTTTTTTTTTTTTCTCAAAGCTATTTCTTGAAATCCATGATAACTTTATGGCACATTTAAATACAGAATATTTTGCCACTAATTAACAAATTTATGTTTATTTCGTATTTCAGCATAAATAGCCTTAAAAAAAAAAAAAAAAAAAAATTAGTTCTATCGATTTAGAGCAAAATAAGTCTATTTCCACAGTTTTGCATTATTAAACGTACATTTGGACTTTTAGCGGCAAAATGATTGTGCATTTCAATAACAGATTACAAAGTTATTGCATATTTTGGTAAACAGAACAGAAAAAAGTAAAAATTTTATAGATAGGCAAAGAAATAATCATGAATTTTGGCAATTATTTCTATTATTAAACATAAAATTTGTTAATTAATGGTAAATGATTCTGGTTTTCAATAATAGGCCACAAAATTATCATGGATTTTGAGAAACAGCTTTGGTGGAAAAAAATAGAGAATTTTATCAATTAGCAATAAGATACTCTAATTTTAGCAATTATCTGTATTGTTAAAGATAAAGTTTTTCAATAAGTGGCAGTATGATTCCATATTTTATTAACAGGCTGCAAAATTATCGCACAATTCAAAATAGTTTTCAAAAAATCACAGATAGTAACTAGCATAGGGAATTTATATTTAAAAATAATGGATGACTAAATCACTTCCAAAGGCAGCAGGGACCTGAAGTGAGCTTTTCAGAATTTTATTTTATTTTTATAAAGCTATATAGAAAATAATTTCCTTTAAATACAGTGACCAGCCAAGTGGACAAAGTCTGCTAGCATATAATAAAGAGAAAAGTTATGCTTAGTTCAATTTATTAAATTTGGAGACTTTATTATAAAACCAATTTTGCAAAAGAAAAAAAAAAAAAAAAAAGCAGGGGGGCAGGGGGGTTGGGTACATGATGAGCAAAAATGAAGGTCATTTTGGGTTTAGCATCCTTTAAAAATAATGTTTGCCAAAAAAATTTTCATGCAGATGATTTTTTTTTTCCTTCAATCTTACAAAATCAAATTTTAAACTTCAGGAAAATATACAATTTGAAATCATAATATAAGTAAGAAAAATTTACAAATTTTCTACTTCTTTGTTCTATTTTATAAGGATTTTTTCCCATACATTATTATTCTTTACTAAATAAAGATGAAAGTTATGCCTATGACCAATAGCACTCATAGCACATGTTTGTTACAATATGCAATGCAATTTTAAATGGATGTTGGAATTTCAAAGCTTTACTATGTAAAATGTAATTGTCATTAAAAAAAAAAAAAAAAAAAAAACATGTAAAGGCATTATAATCAAGTTTTGAATGTAATCTTCCCATATATTCAATATATGCTCCTTTTGTTACATGGTATGTATGAAATCTACAATGCAATTCTTGTCAAACCTTGTAAACATGTCTGTATTGATACTGGTGATGTTAGTTATAATATACACTTTCAAATGAATCATAGTCATTGCACACATATGGGATAATCTACTAATTCATACACACGCACAAAAAAAAAAAAACACTAAGCAAGATTTAGGGATTGTGGTAGCCATGATAACAGTGTATTATAAAAAAACACCACAGAACTGGTATTTAAAAATAATAGGTACAAAGCTTTGAATCAGAGGTTAATCCAGAACAAATTTAGTGCCGCACTGAGGCACTTTCACAAAGTCAATTTTTAGCAATGAGGTACCTTCACAAATTCAACTTTCAGCAAAGAGGTACCTTCACAAAGTCAATTCTCAGCAATATAACTGCACACTAAAATATTTTATAAGCTTCACTGTATCGAACACAGAAAAATACCCTCAATTTGAATATTTACTGGAGACAATGATAAATATCTAAGTAAACACCTACTTATCTTACATATAAGAAACAACTTAACTCGCCCATATAGATATTTATTTTTACAACTGTCTCATTTTATTTTATAAATGTATTTAAAAAAAAAAAGAAAGTGCTTTACGTATTTTAGTTAATTGTTCTGAAGTATCATTAATTTTCACAAACTTACTTGATGTTTTCACAAATTATTTTATAAATTCACAAATGGGGTACCATTTTTATAAAGCTGGATTAATCCCTGTGAATAAATACCATAAAATGTGAGTCGTGTTTTCTCTGGTGTTTTACTGCATATAAAACTACACATGTGTATGTTAGGTGTTAGAATTAAACATTAAGATGCATTAAACAATAGATTGCATTATCTTCGACTTCTGTTAATTAGAAAAAAAAATACAGAAAGTTAATTAAAGAGGATAAAAATATCATTCATGACATAAAGACAGTACTGTTATAAAAATTATATAATAAAATATAATACCTTTCATTTAAAGGAACTATTGACGGTGATTTAGCAAAATGTTTTATTAAAGCTGCTAAAACTGAATGTAAATGTAATGGTTTGCCACAGGAAGACCACACAGCTTCTTTGGAACGACACAATTTATGATAGATCTTGACTAAGTCCACAATTCCAATACCCAGAGAAAGAATAGTTTCAAAAACCCACGTACAATCAAAATTTAATGTGCAGGTCTTGAGTTCCAAATACTTTAGTATAAAAACTGAAAAAGAAACAGAAAATTAAAAAAAAAAATCATTGGTAAAAATAAAGTTATTACTACGCTCCCTTTACAAATTATTGCTTTGTGCTTTTCTCTTGTTAAATTTATGATACACATTCATTATTGAACAGTTTTTTTTTTTTTTTTTTTTTCAGCTATCAATTTTAAATGTTGAAATAATCTAATGATTAAAATTCTGCCTGTTCGTTTACTGGCGCTAATGTATTAATCTTAAGGAGGGGAGAGAGAGAGAGAGAGAGAGAGGAAGGTGAAAAAATCAAATCAATGTTACAATAACCAAATATATATCTTTTGTTACTTTCTGCAAATTACAAATTTTTTCAATAAGTTTCTGTAATCTACTTCAGAATAATTCATCATACCATTTATTTTATAAACAAGGAACAAACATAAACAGTCACATGCTGATGGTAACCAAAATTTACAGTAGTGTATCGAGATATACACCTCTAATCAATTTTTAGCAGCTATCGTTACTTTAAAATAGAGATATCCGAGCTCAGAAATTCTTCATACACGTTTTTGTTATTGATATTCTTGTACTGGCATTATAGACAGGGGTGTTGTAGGTCCTAGTGACCCTGACTTTTTCATGAATCTGGTTGGTTGGTTAAAAACTATATGATTTAAAATCTTATTTACAAATGACTTTTATTTACAATTTATTTAAAAATCTAAAATTAAAAAGCAATACATAAAAATACTTTGCTAGCACTTTTGGTTGCATAATGTAGCCTTCCTCAGGCATGCTGAGTGAACTAAAAATTGATGGTCTTATAACTTCTTCTAGCATAGCATGCCACCTTTCGTTCATTTTCAGTAGGTACCGAGAAATTGCATAAATCATAGTTCGTCAAAATTTCAACAGCCTCCCTTTTTATTGCATACTGGTAATTATTATAGTCGGATAATTTTGAAAAGTTTGTGAGATCAATTTTTATATTTTCTTTTTGGTTTATTTTGGGTGGAGCAGTGGTTATTTTATTATATTTAATATCATTTTCAGTGTATAAATAAAATAGCCACTATCCTAACCAAAATAAACTAAAAAAGAAATATAAACATTGATCTCACAAACTTTTCAAAATTAGCTTACAATTATTACCAATATGCAATAAAAATCTGGTATGAAACAACCACACGACTTCCATTACCCACTATTTACACATATTATATGCACTTTTAGAAAATGATGTGATTAGAAAACATAAAATTGATCTAATAAAGTAGACACCTAAAAATTTTCCCACTTAGATAATGCTGATACACATGTAAAGACATATAAAACAGAATTTACATAAACACCAATTTCCGAGATTTAAAAAAAACCTACCAATCAGAATGACTAATTTTCCTATAATAACCATATAATACACAAAGCCGTTTTTGAGATACCAATTTTTACACAAAAACTTGGCAAACTTAATTATTGACCGGAAAACAGTAATTACATACAAAACGATATATAAAAGGTAGTTAATATAGCAAGTTTGACAAAACTCCGAACAGACATTTTTAAAGAAAAGCACTTGCCAGATCTGAAACTGAGCTATTTATACAGGACGCCTATCAATTTTCCTGAACTAATCAACTAATTCATGTGAAAGGACATCTAATAGAATGTTTCTATAGCAACTCTGAATAAAATCGTTAGAGCCATTTTTGAGTTACGAGCTTCTGGTTCCAGTTCCAATTTCCATTGTTTTATTTCTGGTTTTCCAATTTTCACCAAAAACTGGAAAAACCATCTGTACACCAGACCTCTCTCAATTCTGAAGTTTTGTAGTTCTATCTTTATTAGTTTTAGAGATATGATGGTCAGAAGATGCCAAAAACTACATTTTTGGACTCAGGAGACCTTAAAACATACAAATCAGGTGAAAACTCAATATCAAATTTTTGGATCAAATACACTACTTCCATTACCTACAGAAGTCAGGTAATGGGAGTAAAAAAAAAAGAGGCTGTTGAAATTTTAGCAAACTGTGATTCATGCAACTTATGGGAGCTTACCAAAATGGACGAAAAATAGCATGTTATGTTAGAAGAATCGAGAAGGAAGCAAGCAAGAAGACTATCACTTTCAGTTCATTCAACATGCTTGAGGAAGGCTGTGTTATGCAGCGGAAAGAGCTATTGAGGTAATTTTATGGAATGATTTTTAATTTTAGATTTTATTGTAGATTTTAAAACCTATACAGTTAATATTTTTATATTACACATTTAGTTTTCTAATTAAATAGATCACATTTCAAGCTATTAAATATAATATATAAAAAACTAAAATGAAACATGCATTTAATTTTTGCTTAACTAAAATAAACTATGAATTTTATAAAAATATTAATCAAAATTAAATGTAATATACATATAATACAGGCAGGAAAATAGCAGTATAAGTGTTTAACAAAAAAAAAAAAAAAAAACTGAATAGAAAAAAAAAAATTATGATTTTTTAAAGCCCAAGTTTTTAATGTTCCACCTTTTTATTCATTTTTGATCAGCTGAAAAATCCACCAAATCTCTTGGTTGTATTGTTATTGCCACGATTCTACAAAATTACAGAAATTCTTCAGAGCATAAGCATAACTGCACAGATTATCACATACACCAAAACTGCTCAAAAAAAGTCCAGTAGATTCTAGTTCAGATACTTAAAATAATATTATAATACTTTTGACATAATATAATGATCATAAATAGAAGGAAGCATTAATTTTAGATAGATTGGAGTGTATAAGACTGATTTTTTATACCAACTATGTGAAAAATGCCAGAGCCAGGCTCCCGGCTTAACGGCCCTCTTCACTTACAGTTGCCGGAAACCCGAGCCAATGTTATTCTATGGAGAAATTTTCCTTACAAATATCTTATTAACTAATGCATATTTTTAAATTCTGTTTTCACATCCAGAAAAATCCCAACTGTTAAATTGATGGACCTTTTTTAAAAATGTATTTTTTTAATTTTTAATATTTTATTTTGAAATTGCAAAATGAAAAAATTTCACATATTGAAAATTCGTATTTTGCAGCTTCAAAATAAAATATAAAAAATTTAAAAAATAATTTTTTTAAAAAAGGTTCGTCAATTTAACAGCTGGGAGGTTTCAGAATGTGAAAACAGAATTAAAAAATACGTATTAGTTAATAAGTTATTTGTAAAGAAAAATTTCCCATAGAATAACATTAGCTTCGGCTTCTGGCGGCGGTGAGTGAAGCAGGCCCTTAATGTGTAGATGCTCTTCCACTGGGGCACTCTGGCTGATAAACAGCTCGGTATTTCTCACATAATAACCGCTGGCAAAGGTCACTGTGTCTGCAGATATAACAAGTGAGAATATTAAATGCGGCACAAGTCCATAGACCATGGAATTTCAATTTAGAAATTTTATTGATAAATTCATCAAACATAAAATGAATTCAACCATAAAATGAATTTTCATGGTTGATGAATTTATCAATAGAATTTATCAATTTCTAAATGGGAGGAAACATACTAAAAGTAAACTAAATTAACCAATTATATTTATTGTTTAATTCTTACAAATATGCTTTATAAGATTTGTTTCATTAGTACATTATCTCCTTCCATATTTTCCTCCATATAATTATGAAATAATAATTATTATTATTATTTTTTTACTTCTAGGTAATTGGGAACTTTTTAAGAAACTGCCGTGAACCAGAAGATTTCCAGCCAAAATCCAGCAGTCTATTGTTACATTCAGTAGAATTGGCAGGTATATGAAAATTTTTTTTAGTATTCAAAGTTTTGATTACATAAAATTAAGATTAAAAAAAAAAAAATGGATAATTTGAGGAAGCTTGTATGGATTATGTTATCTTGACATGACCACCTGGCTGCAAACTACTGAAAAAGTATGTCAAAAGAATGTGACCTTTTTAGTTCCCCATCATACTATAGGTATGGGGAACTTAGGTAATTGTGAAAATTTTTGACCTCATTTTTTTTTTTTTTTTTTTTTTTTTTTTTTTTACTTTTTTACACGTTTTTAGGTGTGAGGAATACGAAAATGACAAAATTTGTATGGTGTCCGTCTGTAGGGTGCCAGTTAGTTTGTTAGTCCGTTAGTATGTTAGTCTGTGTACACAATATCTCAAGAACAAATTGTCGCAGAGAGGTCAAATCAGTTTTAAAATATTACTTTCGACACTGGCAAGAACCCTATTTATTTGCAACATTCGAATTAAAAAACTTCGTAAGTTATTTGAAATTTACGATTTTCTTAACATGGAAGAATAGGGCAAAATTTTACTTAAACTTGCATTAAATGAAAAATTTTTGCTGTAAAAATGTCAGACCAGTTTTAAAATATCAGTTTTGATGCCAGAATGAACATCAGTTACTATAAACATGCTACTTTAAAAATTTGGCAAGTTATTGGATATTTACGAATTTCTTAACATGGCAGAAGAGGACAAAATTTCACATAAACGTCAATTTTTAAGGATATTTTCATCGTAAAGACGTCAGACTACTTTAGAAATATTATTTAGGATACTGGCATGAATAATTCACTATGAATTTTCCAATATAAAAATTTCGTAAGTTATTAGAATTTTATGAATTTCTTATAACAAAATAGGGCAAAATTTTACACAAACATCAATCTTGAGGGATATTTTCACCATAAAGATGTCAGACAATTTTGAAATATTATTTAGGATACTGACATGAATACCACAGAGTATGAATTTTCCAATTTAAAAAATTCTTAAGTTATTTGGAATTTACAATTTACTTAAAATTTTCAGAATAAGGCAAAATCGAGCATAAACATTCATTTTGAGGATCATACATATATCAGACAATTTCAACATTTATGATACTTATATGAACATGATTGACTACAAATATTATTATAATATAGGAAAATTTCATAAGTTATTCGAAATTTAAGATTTTATCAACATAGCAAAGTGGGGCGATATTTCATATAACTATGCATTTTTGGGATTGTTGCATTGGAAATAGTAGCATGAAAATAAACTACGAAATTGATCCCAATAAAATAAATTAATAGATTAGAATAAGATAAATATATTGAACTGAATGGTGGGTAGCCTATTAGGCGAGGATTTCGTTCTGTCACTGTGTCAAGCATTTGGTCAAATTCATTTCTCTTAATATGAATATAATATGTCCTGTACAAGAAATTTATGAGAACATACATATGATGGGGAACTGAGCAGAGTCCACCTATGCCAACTAGTTTTCTTTTTTAATAAAAAATTTTCAATAATTTAATTTTTAGCAAATTTTATTTAATATTTATTAATTTTTTTTAATTGTTTTTAAATTCCATTTTATTTTATTGATTTCTTTTTTTTTTTACACATTCAGGATGTTTGCAGCCATTAAGCAAGATTGTTGTCAAAACTTTACAATTCAATTTACTACTAACAGCATCACAAATATATTTTCTGTGCCATTGCCTTTTCTCCTTTTTTTTTTTTTTTGTAGCTATGTAGCTACTTTAGACCAGAAAGTTCTCCCTGGCTCAAGGCTGATAGGTTTGCCATGGTGTTTGGAGAGAGCTTTGATATCACATTCTACCAGCACGGGTAGTTCTTGCTCTGTCTTTCATGTTTGTTGAATCATTGTAATTTTGAAAAATGCTTAATATGAATGTTTTGCCATAATTAACAAAAAAGTCATTGTTAAAATTGGACAAAATTATAAGGTCAATAAATGTTTTGGCCTGAAATACACTAATTAATAATCTCTGCCAATCATTTTTATCAGTCTTGACACCATGGAGTTTAAAAGTTTCTTCAGAAAGTTCTTGAAAATTTTTATCCAGGTTTTCTGCAATGGAGGAATGCATTTTTGTTTGTTTCAATATTAAATACCATTTTTTTATACTTTTTGTGCCAAAATACTCTACCGATTTTCCTTTGGATTTAGATCACGGCTTCTGGCTGGCCAGTCAAGTAGTTTTACAAAAATAACTCTGAGAAACATGTACTGAGACACTGTCCTGCAGGAACAAATAATCTATATTCATAATTAATGGTACTTCCGGTAAAAGATTATCTCCCAATATATCAACATAACATATAGAATTCACTCCATTCTTCACAAAACTTAAATTGAAGTAGTTCTGTCAGTTGTGAAACCTCCCCAGACCATTGCAGTGCCTCCTCCAAATGCACTCTTTGATTAAATCCTTTTTTCTTTACGGAAATAATACTAGAAGTAGCAAAAATCATCCGATACATTCAGATTAAACTTTTTCTCACCAGAAAAGATATCACCCCACTTTTTTCCCATATTAATTCTTCATTTTTTTTTTTTTTTTTTAACTCTCCCTCTGTCTTTTATGAACACTTTTCCGTAAGAGGTTTTCCGTAATGATTTTCTTTTAATTTTGGTAAAACATGTAAAATAGTTCTTAGCACAGCATTGTAAGCTTAATTCCCATTTAATATACACCCCACAACAAAAAGATAGGAACAAAGGGTTTTTTCTTTGATTTTTCATAAAATAACGTTATCTAAATTGTGCTTATCATTTATTATTATTATAAAATAACACTATTCCTGGACTAATTTTGTTTTAAGACTAATTTAGAAAAATTTTAAGACTAAAATTTTTCTAATTCAAGACTACACACTGCGACAAAAAGATAGGAACAAAGGTTTTTTTTATTTTTGAATATGATTCAAATATTTAATATGTTTTTGATATGATAATATTTTGTTATGATAATAAATGATCAGCACAATTTAGATAACGTTATTTTATGAAAAATTTAAAAAAAACCCTTTGTTCCTATCTTTTTGTCGCGGAGTGTAGTCTTAAATTAGAAAAATTTTAGTCTTAAAACTTTTCTAAATTAGACTTATAACAAAAATTAGTCTAGGAATAGTGCTATTTTATAGTAATAATAAATGATAAGCACAATACAGATAACGTTATTTTATGAAAAATCAAAGAAAAAACCTTTTGTTCGTATCTTTTTGTCACGGGGTGTACGTTGATGTTTGTTTTTTTGGAGACCATTATCATTCTTTTTCAAGCACAGAAGCAGAAGGTGGTCTACCTGTTTGTAAATGCTGTTCATATTTTCCAGGATTTTACATAAATTCTTCATGTATTTCAATAAAAACTTATAAGAAATGCTTTATTTATCATTTGTTTCCAGCCATAAAATTTGCATAATTTTCCAGTCAAATGTAGCCAAGATTTGGCAATTTTTCCCCTTGTCCTTATAATTTTTACCATTACTGTAGTACTGTATATTTTAAATTGCATGTTCAAAGATCATTCCCCAGGTTTTTGGTCAATATTTGAAATTTTTCCTGACTTTATTCACTATTTTCAAATTTCCTGACTTTTTCAGGTTCTTCCTGACCCATGGGATGGGAACCCTGTCATAATATCTTAACTATCAAGGCAGGATTATAGAAAAATATCAAGAAATAAATGTAAAATTTTTACCTAATGGGAAATATTTGTCTGAACTTTTATAAGACTGACAAATAGTTTTTAAGTTTTGCTGCAACATTTTCACCCTGGTGTCAGGAGGATTGCCATCTGTGGCATTAATTTCTGGAAAAGAAAAAAAGAAAAAGAAAATTAATACAAATATATCACAGCTAAACTTTCATTTTTAGAAGTTTTATTCGCTACATCAGGATATATGGCTACTTTGTATTTATAATAATGTACAAAATTTCTTAAGGTTTAATAAACATTCATTATTTAAAAGCATTTCATTATTGTCATTTTTTTTTTCTGTTAATTATAAAATTATAACTGATGTACAAAAGCAAAATATGTTTATATTTTACTGTTTATATTTGTTTACACAGTACAGTCTGCATATCTATTATAAATATATTTTTACATTTACATTATATAAAACAGCAAAATCAACAACTAAAAACTAGTATGATGTGGCCACCACATGACTTTCTTCTATATAATTTTACACAAAATTTATTCAATACAAATTATTTGTTAAATTATCAACTTATTTTCCATTATAAATGCAGACAATTTTTATCTGACAGTATTATATTATCACTAAATGCCGAAAGATGTCAATTTTTTGCAAATCAAAAGAAATGTTTTCCCCTTTTTTCATTAAAAGATTTTTTAAAAAAAGATCGATAACTTTGTTTTAAATTACCACAGATCTACAGTTCAACCATTCGTTTTAAAGGTATTCACGAGATCTTTTGAAAGATACCCATATTGAAAATCCCCCACCCCCCCAGCGATGCTCCCACACACACTATTTTTTTTTTTTTTCTAGTTAATTACTACTATTATCAATAATTCATATTAATTTTACAATCACACAATTAAAATAACTCTCAATATGTACATTAATATGAAATTTTGTCCTATACTGTCATGTTAAAAATTTAGAAAAAAAAAAAAAAAAAAAAATGCGATCACAGCGCCACCTGTTGAGAAATTGTTCCACAAATCTAATCAGCACCAATTTATGTCAGGATCCAACTAAATACCACATCCCAAAACGTGTAAATCCATCAAAAAATGGAGTTCAAAAATGTTCACAAATCCAATACTCTCTCTATATATACATATAGAAGAAAGTAATAAAACTTTATATATAACACATACACAATAAGTTATAAAGACAAACATAAGAAAAAAAAAAATTATATATATGAGTAAAAGGTCTCCCCTGATGAATTTTTTTCACCTTTCTGAGCTTTTCCTGCTTGAAAAATATTCATTCTTGTTGGTCTGTGTGGTGCCAGTGATCTTGTGTCTCTTGCTTGGCTATTATTACGTTTACTTATTCATTAATATAAATGATTATAATATTATAATTGATTAATATAACTTATTCATTAATTATAATTGATTCATGCATATATATATAATAAATCTAATAATTAAGTCATTTTTAATTTCTTCTAATACTTGTTTGCATATTACACACACACAAAAAAAAAAAAAGTTATTGCTTTCTAAATTTAAAATCTAAAAGTTAAATTTTAACAAATTCTAACTTCTATTAATTTTCAATATTTATTATTAACTATCAAATTCCTATCAATCTTTTCTCCTATGGTGATTTTCACAAACATGCCACTGAAGATTGAAAGCGAATTTTTTTTCATGTTAAACGATTTTTGTTTTGTGTTAAAAGAAAAGAAAAAAAAATGTATTAAATTGCATAGTTAACTGTCCGGACCGCTACATCATTTCACTTTAACCGATTTTTCATGTTAAGCGTTTTCTTGTTAAACGTATTTCACTATATATAATAATGATTTATTAAGCATGGTATGAAAAAGATCATGCGCAAAAGTTCACATGGATGAAATTGTTCTTAAGCAAACAAGATGAATAACTGCAAAACACCAGGAACATAGATAAAATAAGCCGTAAATAAAAAACAATCTTCTTATCTGACAGCACTTTATTTTCAAGTTTAACATCACAGCTATGGACTAAAGACTATTCTATAGTATACTTGACAAGATACATAAAAATATTATCTTCGAGACACTCAGGTGGTGTAAAAAAATTTTCAGGTAGAGAGAGAGGGCTTTGTAATCACGTATTACTTCAGCAGTGGTTTAGAGCGAAATCTGAAGTTCTCTGTATCGCAATCAAGATCAGACTGCTGAATTACGCCAAGATTTTCGAAATAGTGCCAAATTTGACAGCCAAACAGAATCCATTGTCTCACGATCAAATTAATATAAATATTTTGAATTTAAAAAGTCTGTTATAACAGTTTATGCCAATGATTATGCCAAATTTTATCGCCAGAAAATCGTTGCGTAAGGGAGACACAAAGACTGATTTATTACCACATCCTGTCATTAAGAAATATAAATTACCCTTTAATGATATTACAATGGAAATTATTGCTTAATTTATTTATAACAAAGTGGACTTGTGCAATTTAAAAGGAAGATTGGTGATTGGGTTTTACGTCGCACTAATGCTGCGCAGATGGGCAATTGGCGACGGTCTGGGACACACCCCTAGAGGTGGTCCGGAGACATGCCATCACAATTTTGATCCTCCACGGAAGGGATGGCTATCCCGCTTCGGTAACCCCCAGAGGTATAATTTTTGATGGGAACATGGAGGACATTGTGGCCACGACAGATTTTACGTGCACCGGCCACCATTAGTGTACACGACGGCCTTTGGCCGGCTCGAGTACCGAACCCGCAATCTTCCAATTACGAGTCCGGCGCTCTACCGACTGGGCTACCGCGGCCCCTTAAAAGGAAGAAAAAGTAATTATGTATATATAATGGTAATAAATGAAAATAATGTTTTTTTATATTTTATTTATTAAATGATTTAGGAGAGATTATAATTCTGAGAGACGTCATTTAAAAAGATGACTATCCGAAATAAATTATTTATTTTAAAGAATATGTTTTTATTCTCAGAAGATTTATTTAATAGCTTAACGGATAAAATATTATTAGAATTAAGATATTTATATAGAGAGACAAATGGGAATAAATATAAAAAGTAATTTAGAATTTCGTTAGATATTTTTATTAGCCATTTAATTTATTAAAAATATAGTAATTAATTATTGCATTTATTTAAAGCTGTAATTTAAATCATATATGTGAAGGAATGACTTCACACATGGTAAAAGCTAAGCAACAGATACAAGATCACTGAAATCACAAAGACCAATAAGAATGAAAAGAAAAATTATGTAGGAGAAGCCCAGAAAGGTGAAAAAATTTTATCAGGGGATGAAATACACATATTTAAAGAAACTGTGGCGGAGAGCGTTCGTTTTGTAAACAGCGTGCTCTTCTCTCTCCGTCCCATTGGATGTGTGTACGCGCATCGGCTGCGCGCATCTAAGAGCTCTCTCTTTCTTCGCCCGAGAGAGCGGTTTTTATGTACTGGCGCTTGCCGTGGATGCTTTCGTTATGTTGTAAATAAAAGTCTATTTTTCTAAAGGAGTCGTATTAATTCATGAAGTTAAATGATTCTTCATTATTCAATTAACCTCACGCAACCTAGATGTTTAATCACCAAAAATGGTGACTGCGGATTTTATTTAAACTGTGCAATTTTTTTATAGTTTCGATTTCAATTCGAGAACAATATGACGGACTCAGCAGCGGTAAAAATACCCGTCTACAATCCGGTAGATCCTGCATTGTGGTTTGCAATGTGCGAATCCACTTTCGAACTTGCCACTCCAAAAGCTATAACGGATGCAAAAACTAAATTTAATCATTGTGTAGCTCATTTACCACCTGAAACAGCATCTCTTGTGAGAGATATTATTCTACAGCCACGATCAGATACTTCGTATGATGAACTTAAAACGGCGATACTGGAACGTTGCGGTGAAAGTCGTACTCAAGAAATCCGGAAATTACTAGCTGGAGAACAATTGGGTGACAGAAAGCCATCAGAGTTGCTACGCGATATGAAACATCATGCTGAAAATCATAACATTACAGATGCATTATTATTAGAGCTTTTTATGCAACAAATGCCATCTAATGTTCAATCTATTCTAGCCTCCGTACAACCACTCGACTCGCAAAAGGCAGCTAGTATTGCCGATCGCATAATGGAAGTAACACCCCCGCAGGTAAGCGATGTCTCTTCTTTAAACTCCAGTGCTTCATCTGACACAAATAGCGTTGATATGCTTCTTCAAGAAGTTCGAAAACTTCATAAAGAAGTTTCTCAGCTGCGTCGAGGACGTAGTTTCTCGCGAAATCGAAACCAAACGCGAACTCTGAGTTCATCCTCCTCTGATGCTTCGAATAAGAATATTTTTTGTTGGTATCACCGAAAATTTAAAGAGAATGCCCAAAAATGTGTTCCACCTTGCTCATACAAGGAAAACGAGGCCGGGAAAGCGTAGTGGCGACGTGCGCGATCCCTTCCGAATCTCGTCGCCTATTTATCAGAGACCGCAGAACAAACTTGCAATTCTTGTGTGACACTGGTTCAGATGTATGTTTGATAGCTGCATCGAAACAAGAACTACGTAATAAACATATAATGGTATTTACTGCGGCGAATGGAACACCCATTTTCGTTTACGGTCGCAAAACATTAAATCTCGATTTCGGACTACGCAGAACATTTAATTTTTCTTTTTATGTGTGTAATGTTAAAACAAATATCATTGGGTCTGATTTTTTACATTACTTTAATTTAACTCCTGATTTAAGAAGAAAAAAGCTAATTGATCTAAAAGCGAATTTAAAAATTTCTTGTATGGTAAGTGCTGTTGATTTACATTCTGTTAAAACTATTACTGATGATACTGTTTATCATAAATTATTATCTAATTATCCTTCACTGTCAAAATTACCTGATCTTAATCGTAGTGTAAAACATAATACAGTTCATTTTATTGAAACTATAGGTCCTCCTGTTTCATGTAAGCCTAGGAGACTAGCTCCGGATAGATTAAAAATTGCTAAATTAGAAATTCAAAACATGATAAATTTAGGCCATATGAGACCATCTAAAAGTAATTATTCTTCCCCTCTCCATATGGTGCCCAAAAAAGGCACGAATGAATGGAGACCAGTCGGAGATTATCGTATGTTAAATTCTCAGACAGTGAAGGATAAATATCCTGTGCCAAATATTTGTGACTTCACCTCTGAATTAAATGGTTCTAAAATTTTTTGATTAAAGCTTATCATCAAATCCCAATTAACCCATCTAATGTTCATAAAACAGCCATAGCCACACCATTTGGCCTTTTTGAAAGCACTGTTATGCAGTTCGGCCTCTGTGGTGCTGCTGCAACATTTCAAATATTCATAGATGAAGTCACTCGCGATCTTCCAGGGGTATTTTCATTTGTTGATGATATTTTGATTGCCTCTAAAAATGAAGATGAACATTTCTTACACTTGAAATCTCTTTTTTCTAGATTAAGTGATTATGGTCTATGTATAAATGTTTCCAAATGTATTTTTGGAGTACCATGTATAGAATTTCTTGGTTTTCAAGTATCAGAACAAGGTTTAAAACCATTACCTGATAGGGTTGAAGCTATTCAAAAATTTCCACAACCTACTTCTTTAACTCAATTAAGAAAATTTCTAGGTATTTTTAATTTTTATAGAAGATTTGTTCCTAGAGCTTCACACATTTTAGCTCCATTAAATAAATTACTAGGTGGTCATACTAACAAAAAGAAACCTAAAAATCTATCTAAAAAGTCAGAACAACCTCTCAATTGGGATGAGGAACAAAATTTATGAAAAAATAATTTTAAAAACCTAAGGAAGGAGGCATATAGGAGGCATATAAGGAAGGAGGACCAATAAGATTAAAAAAAAAAAAAAATCATCAGTGGATGAAATACACTAATGTAAAGAAACCAGATGTATTAATTAGCAGCCTGCAAAACAAACGAATCAATAAAGTAAAACAACAAATCTTAACTTAAAACCATAAACTTATCAAAATTAATGAAAAAAAAACCTAAGAAACACAAGATAGGAAGAAGGAGGCAGGCGGCAAGACTTGTGACTTGCCTGTGGGGTTAAACTAGTTTCATGCCGGCAACACTCCCCCCAGCCTGCCAAGACCAGAATAGGAGTCATATGGATTTTAAAAAAAGCAAAATTTCATAGCAGATAAAGAATAATGAAACTATGAGGCAACAATGAAATTTATTGATTACTATGAGTTTAATAGTAAGATTAGAATTTTAATAATAGTTGACAAATTAACAATGAAGAAACTGAATATTTAATGGAAAAAGAAAGATTGTAAGTAAATGCAACAAGCTTTCTGCTTTATTTAATTTAATTTAATTTCACTTCACTTTATATATATATATATATTCTATTTATATAAATAGAATGTTTTATTTTATTTTTTATTTATTTTTAAAGACTTTAAAACAAAACAATTGGAATTTCAGAATGGCAGTACCTGTTTACTAGAGAAGCAAGACTAGGAAAGAGATGCAAGAAATCCTTTAAAACCTTTGATGTTTGACAGATGAAGTAGATGCTTTTTTGTGGTAAGTATTTTTATTAAGTAACATCGCTGTTATCTTTACCAGCTGTATAAATTACACTTATTTATTCAACTGGGTAATTTATAAGGTTTCTAGTCTAAGCATTTCCATGCTTTAATGAAACTTTTTAGACTAAATTTTTGTTATTTGAAGTTTATCTATTACTATGTCTAATATGTATTTTGGTATTTGAATTCTTTGGGAATTTTTATACCCCTTAGTCTAAAATTTAGGAAGTTCATTAAAGAAGTCAAATGTGTTGACTCAGTTAGCAGAATTTTAAGGCTTACCCATTAGTCAGATTCACCCTTTCTATGCTATCCTATAAGATTTTTGTTGCTTCATATAATAATGCAGACTTGCCAACCAATTTTAATTTTAAAAAAAGGAAAGATTTTTGTTGAAAAACCAGAAGATTTCATAAAAAAAGGGAAGATTTTTTTTTTTTTTTTTTTTCTCTCTTTGACGTAATAAACAATACAGTTTTACAATTTTAATATTTAGAAGCAATCTATAAAAACGTTTCACTATAGATTAATTATACTAAATATACTAAATTTTAAATGAAGTTATTTCTCTTCAACATGTAAATATCTACAAAACAGAATCTGTAAGAAATTTATTTAACAATAGACAAAAAATACTTGGTTAAGTTAAAGTATAACGAATTTTTTAAATAAATAGAATATGATTTTTGTGTATGTAAATTAATCATACGTATAAAAAAAAAAGTAGCAGTAGCTAATTATCAGTTTCAAACGTGCATAAAACCAACTGAGTATTAATTTTCTTAAATTGATTTGGGAAAATTTTTCTACCTGAAAAACTTATTCTTCATTTTTTTCTCCATATTTACACATTTGGTATAAATATGACATACAAATATATTGAGGAAAAATAAACATATTTATTAAATTGAGCAATAAAGATCTAAAAAAAATTACATACGTGAGAAATATTGAGCACTTCCATTGCTTTATTGTTTCTAGAATTGATCATTGATCACAATCTGGGGAAGGAGGGGGAATACAAAAATAATTACAGAGTGTAGGAAATATTAAACTCTTTCAACTCTACTTCTAGAATCTAATGAAAGAAGTTTAAAATTAATATTATCATTTATGTTGCAGATGGATAAAGATTAGGAAACAAAAAACTTCTGCGGAACATTTGATTGGTGATCACTAGTTGGAGATAAATGAAGGGGGTGGGGCAAAAAATAATTACATCAGCAAGAAATATTTAACAATTCTATTTCTTTACATGTTCTAGAATCTCATAAAGCAAGTTTGAAATGAATATTAACATTTATGTTATGGATGGAGAAAGATTGGGAATCAGGAGTTTTCATAGAACATTTGGGTTTTTATTTTAAAATGAACGATATCCGCGACTTTTTTAAAAACAGAAGATTTCATCATCTGTCCGGAAGACTGGAATATATGTTAAAAAACCAGAAAAGTTGGCAAGTATGATAAGGATATCTCATTCAATAATGAAGATTTTCAAATTCTGTTTTTTGAATATTACTCTTTCAATATGTTGCCTTTTAGCTTAGTGAACATTTTTCTTAAAAAAAATTAAATATTTTATTTCATTAAGTAAAATTCTAAGTCTTGATCTCTAGACGAAATATTAATTTACTTTTTCCAAAAAATTACTCAATGAGCTAAAAGACGACAATATTCGTATTCAACGAGTAATATTAAAAATAATCTGGTGTGTCACTCACGTAACTTTCTCTTACACTGAAATTTAATACTATAAATACAGGTTGAAGATTAAGAGGTAAGATAACGAGTACTGTTATGTAAACCTATGTTAAACAATTCAAATTAGGCTTTGGAAGAGATTTATATGATAATTAGTTCTGTGTAAGTCCCCCCCCCCCTTGTTTCATGAATGCACCTACATTTATATAGAATTTAATTCTGTTATTAAAATTAAAAGTTTACTGAAAATTATACAGATAATTTTCACATGCAACATTCATTGAAACTTATCAATCTTGATCAAACTTTTCCAGCAACAAACTTATATTGACTTCAAAATACAACATTTGGATTTCCTAAAATTATTCGTTTTTAAGTTACTCTAAGAGACACAGACAATGATGAATTGTTAAAAAACTTGACTATGGTAATCAGGAAGCCTCAAAACGTGTAAATATACAAAAAACAAGCGATGAATATTTAGATTAAAAAACATACATTATTTACCATATCTCTATGAGGAATTTATTTCAATTCCCGAACAGCTTTCCTAGAAATGGTAAAATATTATTAGTAAAGCACATCCACTAACATCAATTAACTAGTGTGTTGTGGCCATCACACAACTTTCTTCTATATTTTCCTATACAAATTCACTCAGTAAAAATAATTTATTAAAATTATTATTTAAAAAAATTATCTTCCATGACGATGCAGACGATTTCCTCCTTAGAGAAGTAGTATAACAATAAATATCCAAAAAAAGTTGAATTTATTCTCAATATTACATTAAAAAATAAATAAAAAAAATAAAAAAAATCGATAACATTATTTTAAATTATCGCAGATCGATGGTTCAACCATTCATTTTAGGGGTATTGGCGAGCTCTTTTAAAAGACACCCATCATGAAAATTTACTTCTCTCGAGGGGGGAGGCGAAGCTCCTACATACACAAATTTTTTTCCCAGTTGACTATCTCTATTACAAAAAATATATATTTGTTTCATTTTGTTTAGTGCAGTCTATAGATAGATGTTAAACTGTACTTACCTGCAATTTCCCCCATAGACGTAAATTTTGTTTCTTGAATATTACTTTTGAACATGTTGCCTTTTAGCTTAAAGAGCATTGAAAATAATAATAATAATAATAATAAATTTCTTATTTCATAATGCAAACTTAAGACTAATTTTCAATCATAAATAAATGAAAACCTACTGACTGTATTCCAAAAGATTTTCACCACCATGCCCAGGGCTTCTTCAGCTGTTGTGTCAAACTTAGAAAATTCTTTCTTCTTAATCTTAAATCTAAAAGATCGCACAAACTTTAAAAGTCTGACACAACAACTGAAGAAGCCCCGGGGTACAGCGGTGAAAGTCCTTTGAAATGAAGTCAGTAGGTTTTTATTTATTTATAATATATTAAAACTTCAATTTTATTAAAATTGAATCTAATTTTCAATCACTATTTAAAATTTATTTTTTCCAAAAATTGTTCACTAAACTAAAAGGCGACATAAATATCAATATTTACACAATGTTAAAGGCACCAATGTAAAAAATATTAAGTGCAGACTGCAGTTTCAGTAGCATAAAGCTTACTGTCATCAGTGTAGAATGATGAAGTGGATTAATGCCCATATATATAGGTAGGGAAGTGGATTATAGAGTCAGAGTGGCAACCAATAAGAATTTAAGAAACAGGAGCTGGCTGCTACTCTCCCTATTGGTTGCTACTGTGACTCTATAATTCCCTTTTCTACCTATATATGTTACCACTAAAGTGCAGAAATCAGTTAATCTGCAGATTAGCTAGGAAATTTGCACATTAACTAGGGTGATCCGTTAAAGTGAGGAAAATTGTTTCATTTCTCAAATTACCTAGGTAATCTGCGAATTACCTAGATAATCTGCACACACCTACTAGGCACTTGTTAAATTGAAAATAAGATCTCTGGTGGTGTAATTTTACACTGTGTTGTATTTGTTTTTTTCATTTGGGGGAAAAAAAATAGTTTCCTTTTCTTTTTTTCTTTACTTATTTTAATCTGTATGTGTTTTAATTTTTATGTCTTTTGAAGTTATATTTGTCTTAGTTTTTTTTTTTATTTCTTTAATATTTTTTAGAATGCATGAAAATTAAAATGACAGTTTTCCTATTAACACATTTTATGTTATAAACTACAACGAAATTACCTGAAAAAGTGAACAAAATTAAAAAATAAATAAAAATAAATTATAATCATGATATATAAAATATATAAAGGGAACTTGAAATTGGGAAAAAAAAATGCATAAAAATATCATATTAAGTATTTATTAAATAATGCCATTAATATTGAATGCCATATTTTTCAGAGTTAAAAATTGATACATCTTTTTTCATTTTATTTATTTTTTTTTTTCAGTAAGTAATAGTAATTTAAATCAATTTTAAAATAAATTAGTTTTAAAAAGTTGTGGTTTAATAGTTTTATTTCGGAAGGAAATAATTACTGAGTTGTAAATTTAATATTCATAATTCAAAATGAAGTTTCACGAGAGAGAGTTTTAATTAAAATTAGATTTCATTAATAAAATGCAGACCCTTATCAAACTTATATTGACATAATTAAAAAAGAGAAGAAATAAAATCAAAACAATTATAACTTACTTGTTACTTTAAATTTTGTATTGGTCATAATAAGAAACCTAATCATGGCTTCGATGCTCCACGTTTTGCGTTTACCTGTTTATAAGTTATCATAGCGTAGCGAAAGGGATAAAAGTTTTAGTTTGTGTTTGAAGGTCATTCGCGTATCTGTATCATATGACTGTTTGACATATAGTGAATGTAAAAAAAAAAAAAAAACTAAGGCTCAAAACAAGCATTTGAACTTTAACAACACAGAAGCTGCTAATATGCAGATTACCTATTTAAAATACGGAAAACTCTCGATCCCGCACTTTAATGGATCATTTTAGTTAATCTGCAGATTAGCTAGGTAATCTGCATATTAACGGATTTCGAGTTTTAACAGTAACATATAGACATAGTATATATGATCAATAATCCACTTCGTCATTCTGCACTGATGATGGTACACTTTACACTACTGACACTGCAGTCTGCACTTAACATTTTTTACACTGGTATCTTTAATATTGCATAAATATTGATATTTCTGTTCTGCATCAAGTCTGGTTATTTATTTTAAAAGGTGGCATGTTTAAAGAGTAATAATAATATTTAAGAAGCAGAATTTAAAAACTTATTTTTGAATGAGATATCCTTATAATATGAAGCAACAAAAGCCCCATAATATTGCATGGGATATTTGAATTTCGGCCTGGTCACTTTTTACTTTTGTTGTTATTACTTCAGCTTTTCAAATGATAATTCTCCTCATCTGTAGTGTATATGCAGTCGAAGTTACTATCATATTAAATATAACTAAAGCTATATATTTATGAGCATTTTGATTCACATATTAAGAAAGTTAAAAAGATTCTACCTTTATCAATGATATTTTGCCATAAGGATTCAATGAGAGCTGGTTCAGATAATCCTCCACATTGAATTAAAGCCAGCTCAGCTTCAGGTAAATGATAAGGTACAGCATAGTTATCATATAACTAGAGAAAATGATAAAGAATAGCAAAATTTAGTAAACTATAAGATAAATAACTTCAATAGAGATGTTATTAGAACATAATTCCGTTAATTACTCTTCAATAATAATAATAATAATTAAAAAAAAAAAAAAAAGCTTCTACAAATGAAAGATTTTGGATTAGTCAAAAAATATTAGACAAGTTTTTTTTTTTTTTGAAATTTTACAGTAAAAATTCATATATTTAAATTTGCTAAAAAAATTTAGAAATTATTTACATAGCCATTTAAGTAGAAACAATGGTATTCAAACAATTATAACGAAGTTAAATAAGCTTGAAACACAATATTTATCGAGAAAATACGAACAATCAAACAATATTGGACTCTACTCAGCTCTCTGTCATATATCTGATCACATAAATTTAAATTATTGGGTAAACTACATTCCATGTACAGAGAAATGAATTAGGCCATTCACTCAGCATGGTCCAGACTAAAACAATGCACCATGTACTCCCAATTGAATACATTTACCTTATCCTAACCTGCTGATTATTTTTATTTAAGACTAGCCGCTTTCGGCGACCAGCTGGTTTGTGATCCTTGAAAAATCCGACTTTACAAAACTTCTGCTAGATGGTGTCGCTCAGGTCTTACAACAGCATATTGACATATAGTGAAAATAGCTTTATTGAAAAATTTTATCGCAGTAAATGCCCGCTCGGTAGCACCTGTGGTGCTCTTCCAGTTTCAATATCTGAAACAGCCTGTTCGCATTGAAATTTTTAAATATTACAGTGCCATCTGGCGGTAGAAATTTCTGTAATCTACTGCTCGATTTTAAATCAACAAAGCTTTCAAATGATGCATTACTTATGAAATTATATTAATTAGTAGCTGAGTTACAAAAGAAAACCTAATCAGGAGACCTCAAAACGTGTAAATAAGGTGAAATCTCGAATTCCATTTTCGATAATATAAAAAACTTTAAAATATCTTTTGAATGATGTATTAATTAAAAATAATGTAATCATAATTAGAATTTGAAATATGCGTATTAGAATAAAATTTAATTTGCAATTAAAATGTAAATTTTTTGTTTATTCTCCAAATTCGATGAAATTTGAACTACAACTTTGTCTTGTGATGAAAACTCTGTATAGTAAGTTTTGTGTGTGACAAAGGAAAATTTAAGAATTTTGAAATTTGTAATTTTTAATCGCAGTAAAAAAAAACGTGACCGCAATCAGAAAAAGATCTTTCTCTTTTGCTCTACTTTCGAAATATCGTCTGCGAACTGAAAAGAGAGTTTCCATGGTAACCAAAATACCAACTGTTGTTTGAATGCAAACGCAAGAATTTCAGAAACGCGGATTGTCATAAAAAACTGCAGGCATGTAGAAAATTAAAAAATTTATAACGGATTCATTTTTTGAAAAAATTTCTCAATCTTTTGAAATATGATTCGTCTAATCGAGGTCTATGTACAAAAAAAAAAAGAAATGATTTATCTCTAAAAGATTTTGAGTTATAAAATGTTTTGTAAAAAAAATCAATGTTTCGTAAAATCTAAAAATATAGATCACTAATCCATTTTGTTAAAATGTTTATATGGTTCGAAAGAGGATTAAATGACCTTTTCAAATATACCAATTGTTAAGAAATGGGACAATTACATTTTTGTACAAGGCGATTAAAAAAAGACAATCGAGAAAAAGAGAAATTTTGGACCCTTTTTAAAACTTTTTTTAAAAATATAAAAAATCCGTATTTTTCAAAAAAATTTGTACCGTAAGAGTCGGTAATAAATGCTCTTTCTCGTGGTACAGGTGTATTTTCAATATCTCTAACAGTTGAGCAGCGATCACTTTACAAAAACCCAAAAATTAAGGTCACCTGGCTTTTTGAACCATTTTTTGATTAGACATAGGTTGACGTTTTAATTAACATTTCCGGATCTAATTAAATTTTTTTAATTTTTTTTGCATTATGCACTCGGGAAAGCTTCTGAGCACCCGCATGTCAAATTTTGTATTTCTGCGTTCAGTGGGTGCTGAAGTGGGTGACAAGTTGCTGAGATATGAAATTACTTTCATTGACTGAAGAAAATTATGTTAAATCACAATTAATAGTTGAAATGCTCAATTTTTTTGCTAAGAATTGGAGAAAGAGATGATTTTTTTTTTTTTTTGACTTTCAAAGTATGATTATTTTGCCATAAATAAAAAAAATTTCTTCCTTTTAGATAACTAAATTACAAAAAAAAAAAAAAAAAATTGCAGGCTATTTCTGGAATGTGATATCATTTCACTACCATTTGACTTATTTATGTTTAACTGCAGAAATGTGCAATGTTTACATGATCAATTAAGAATAACTAATATCAGCAAGTGATCAAAACTCAACAAATTTTTTAAGTAATCATTTAACTATTAAATTTCTATATAAATAATAATATTATTAATTACTCTATTCTTAAAATATAACTACTTTTTTTTTTTTTAATCTACATGCCATTTTATCTCTGTGTCATTTGACCTATCAAAGTAGTAGTTCTAGACCAGAGATGCCAACCTTGTAGGACAATTTTCAGTAGTAGACAAAAAAATTTTCAGTAGTTTTAGGTACTTCTCAGTAGTCTGGTAGGTGTCTTAACTAATGTAAATTTAAGTCCAGATTAAAAAAATATTTTAAATGTTATACATTCAAAAATGTAAACTAACAAGTTTGTTTTGTTATTTACTTTTTGAAATCAAAAATAAAATTTGACACTGAATTTCATGCTACACAACTCAAAACTTTGTTATTATATTAACGCCTGCATAAATAGATCAGAATTGCAAAATTACTGGAGTCACTCAAAGCAATTTATTGATATACTTTAAACAAATTTGGTTATCTTATACATGTAATATCTATTTACTGTAAACAGATATTCATTGATCACTAGCTGCAAATGTGTGTGTGTGTGGGGGGGGGGGGGGGGGGGTTAAGGTAGTCAAAAAATAAATAGATATAGGAGAAATGAAACAATTCTACTTCTTTATAGGTTTTAGAACCTAATAAAGCAAATTTAAAATGAATGTTGACATTCATATTGCTGATGGAGAAAGATTGGGCTTTTGCAGAGTTATCAACAATTGCTAGTAGTTGGAGATAAGAAAAAAGGAGGGGGAGGGGTCAAAAAATAATTACATAAGTGAGAAATATTGAACAATTATATTTCTTTATAGTTCCTCGAATCTTATAAAGCAAGTTTAAAATGAATATTGACATTTATGTTGTGGATGCAGAAAGACTGCGAATCAGAAGGCTTTCGTCCTTCGTTTGATTGTTGATTGTTAGTAGGGTTTCTTTTTTTTTTAACGAACGATATCCATGGCATTTTAAAAGCCTATAAGATGTAATTTTTATATGTTGTCTGTCAGGCCGTAATTACTGCCGTGGACAAACCATAGTAGTTGGCATCTCTGTTCTGGACATTTCAATAGGAAAGAACACTGTCTATATTGAAACAATATGTCAACAATTTGAATAAATAAATAAATAAAATTATACTAAATTCTGTTTCCAGACAAGGAGACAAATAAAAAATAGTAAATGCTGAAGATCAGATAAATCCTGAGCCATAGTATTGAGATTTAAGAAATTGCACATGCAGATTTAACAACTTTCTTCTATAGGAATTTTAAATACAAAAGATTACGTGTATAAAATTAAAGATAATTTTGCAAGCTTTTTTTTTCTCTAATACAGTTTGGCAGAATCCACTGAAGTTTTATTTCCCTGGTTTTTCAGATATTTTTCATATATTACCTAATAAATTCCTTTTTATTTACAGAAACACAATTTTTTCCCTTCACATTTATAAACTAGCCAATTTTTGCAGCTAAAATTAGAATTCTAAAGAATTACCGTTTGAATATCCATAAAATTTGAATCTAGGCTTGCAATTGCATCATCTAGAGTAGCATCTAAGCCAGCTTGCTTTTCTGTTTTTCGTTGCTTTAGTGCTTCTAAAATACGTAGCTGAATACGAGCAACCTATAACCAAATAATTCTATTAACAACAATAATATTCATAAACACTTTATGGACAAACTATGAAAAAATACGAGAAAAAGAAACTCCAATATACAACAAACATAAATAACTAAGAAGGCACTGATAGGTTGGATTGAAAGGGGAACAAATAATACTATGAAGAACATACATAAAAGGTTATTTTTATTTACAAAATAAAAAGCTTTATTTTTATTTTTAAATTATATAAAAGTGGAGAAATTTTTTGAATTTGAAGATGACATATAAGTAATAATACAGCTGTATTTGTAATACTCAGCTATTGATTCAAAAGAAAAAGTCGACAACAAAGTATTGCAAATATATCGGCACTATTGCTTGTATAGGTTAGCTTTAAAAAGTTTTTTCTATATAAATAAAGAGAAGTGTCTGTGTGTCTGTACTCTGGAGCTTAGGCTATTGATTGCAGAGCTACAAAACTTGGCAGAGGGAGACCCTGAAGAAGCGCAACTCATTAAGAATTTTTTGGATTTAAAATTTGTTATTTATTTTTTTTTTTCTTAATTTTATCCATTAATTTTTCTATGTCATTTTCCTAAATTTATTCTTTCATTTCAATCATCAGTGTTGATTAGCAATAGCTGTTTACACTATTTATTTTTCATTTATTTAGATTTACTTGAAAAGGATTTTTATTATTTTTTTAATTGTATTTATTGGAGGGGAAAAAAATGGTAATATAGTTGAGAGTATTAAACTTATTAAAATTTAAGTTTATTATTATTATTATTATTTTTTTTTTTAATTCTTTTGAAAATAATATATATATTATTGCACTAGTTGGAATCAAATGGTAATATAGTAGAAAGAGCGCGGGAGCTTATAAAATACATGGTGCCAAAATAAAAATATTTAATAGATGTGAAGATATAGTCATCTTTAAAAATGTAGTTCTTGAATAATAGCAGCTTTATTGCCCAATAAATATTCAAATTGAAGAACCCAGATTTGATGCAGCATGGGCAGGAAAGAAGCTACTGTAAACAAGTGCTTGAAGCAAGATTCAGAGCGATTTCAATTTCATCCCAGAATCTTTTCGATCTAAAATATTTAATCATATTCATAATCTTTCTCATCCCGGAATTTCTGCCACAACTAAATTAATAACTATGCGATATTATTGGCCAAACATGAAAAAATTCATTAAAAATGCCATCCAGTCATGTGATAAATGTCAACGTTGCAAAATACATCGGCATACAAAAGCTCCACTTGGAACTTTTGCCCTTCCAGATGCACGATTTTCACACATACATATCGATTTTATAGGTCCACTTCCTCCATCTGAAGGTTATCAGTATTGCATGACTATTGTCAATCGTTTCACTCAATGGCCCGAATTTATCCCAACATCTGACATGACAGCTCTAACAACAGCTAAATCACTTATAAATGGTTGGATTTTGCGTTTCGGATGTCCGGTTACTATCACGACAGACCAAGGTCGAAACTTCGAATCCACACTTATCCGTGAATTAACAAATATTCTTGGAACGACGCATATACGCACAACAGCGTACCATCCAATATCAAATGGAATTTGTGAAAGATTCCATCGCTGTCTCAAAACTGCATTAAAAACTCATGACAATATGAAATGGACTGAATCACTGCCAATTGTCTTATTAGGTCTTCGAACTGCTATTAAAAATGACATTATGGCGAGTAGTGCTGAACTAGTCTATGGTACTACACTTCGACTTCCATCTGATTTTTTCATAATAGATAACTACAAAACATCACCTGACTTAACATACGTCTCACAACTCTGTGAATCCATGAGAATGGAAATTTTTTAGTGTGATAATGACCAGTGAGGCAGGCAAAGCCTGCCAGAAAATAGTAACAATAAGAACAAACTTTTAAGAGTTTAAAGATAATATGTTAATTGTGTAAGTTAGCTTTTAACTCTAGAAGTTCCTTAAGGCTGCACATCAATTAGATTCCCATGAGATTTTTGTTGCTTCATATTAAAAGGATATCTCAATCAAAAATGAAGTTTTCAAGTTTATTATTATTATTACTCTTTAAATATATTACTTTTTACTTAGTGAGCAACTTAAGAAATAAATTTAAGAACTTTAATTCACTAAAGTAAACTTAAGATGCTAATTTTCAATTTCTAAAAGAATTTTTTTTATTGTTATCTATAATATTAAAACACAAAGCCTTTTCTGTAAGACCAAAATCGTACGATCTGGGCATGCACGAGAAAATTTTGAACCAATTCTTGACGGGAATATTCCTTTCTCTTTATGCAGTGCAATACGAATACTGATGATAGATCGAGCAGACGACATTAATATTTCAATATGTCTGTGGCAGACGCCTAATTAAAACTCAATCATAAAAATAATTTACACGATTAATTCATCAATTCATACTTTCCAAGGTAGTATATTAAAAACAAAGCAATTCGCGAATACGTATCGGTAACCATCGTGTGTAGAACTCAAGAGACTTAGCCGTATGCATTTTCGCTGAAAATTTCTTTACACAGGGTATGGTGCCATCTGTTGCCATGTAAATACTATATTATACCATATTCCTAAAATTACTTTTTTCCATTTCTTAGGAGAAAAAAAAAAAATATTTTAAAATTAACAAATTGTCAGAGTTCATTGTTCTTGAAAAGTTAACTTTTATTAGTTGAAAACTTTGTTTAGAAAAGATGGAGATAAATATTTAAAATCAAAGGAGGTTTTATTTATTTTACTCTAATTATTATAATCTTAGATACTTCATTTCGATACTATATTACAGTAAAAATAATTTAAAAAGAATAATATTAAAATATTGATATTTTATACGAGTAAAAATTTACATTTTGTTGAAATATACTATTTTGAAATTTTGATAGAATAAAGTGTTATAATACTATTCCAGTATAAACAAATTTTAACTTTATTCCGATTTGCAGTTTATTTTTAGAATACAATGAATTAATATTTTGGATTATATCCAAGTGGTTTTACAAATATGGGAAGGAAAGATCAGAATCAAAACTATTATTTTACACTTAAAATGCACTTATTATTGTCTTGGCAAATTAGAATTAATAATATATTTTACAAGTGAATAAAATCTTTGCCTTTCATGTATGTCTTTTACTAAAAAACTGTGACCTGTTATTGTTGTTGATAGTAAGTTAATATAATTATAATCTGGTAGTAAATCTTTGTATTAATTCATTTTACCTGAAAAGCAACGAATAAATTTCACAGTAAACATAAAACGAGTGCAGTTGTATTGTGGGATTAATTTAGATGCTTGATACTTTGATAAGTATTATCACAAATATTGATACTATCTCATTAAGAAATATTGATTCTTTCGATAATTTATATAAATTCTGCCTTTCTTTTAATTATTCCTAACATTCTTTTTGTCATATTTAGAGTAAAATTAGGAAAACCTTGGGATTTTATTTTTATTATGTGGAGTATGATTAAATTTGTATATTGAAATTTCATGAAATTTATTCTTCCTCCCTCCAACCAAAAGATAATTGGTTAAAGAAGGGGGTTTTAAACCAGGTAAGAGCAATGCAAAATATTAAAGCAAGGGTGTTTTAAAAGATTTTAGCTGCACATCATCCGTCAAATTTTGACGGGTATTAACTAGTTATTTATTTATTTACTAAGCTAAAAGGCAACACATTCAAAGAAAGAGTAGTATTCAAAAAACATAATTCAAAATCGTCATTTATGATTGTGATATTCTTATAAAAGGAAACAACAAAAATTCTATGTAATAACACGGAATAAAGAAAGCGAAAAAATCTGACTGTTCAAACAGAAGGTTATAAAGTTTACTTAATAAAAAGGGTAGAACTATTATTATTATTATTATTATTATTTATTTTATTAATTAATATTGTTGGTTTATTTTCAAAATAAAGTAATTGGCTTATACAAAAAGTCAATTTATACGGGGGCAATTTATACTTTTAATTAAAAAAAAAAAAAAAAAAAAAATGGATTTTTGAGCCTTGTACTCTAAAATACTAATGAATATTGTATAAAAGATGAAAAACTTAACAGTAAAATGGAAAACTGTAAGAGTTTCTTTAACACTACTGACACAGAAAAAAAAGTTATGCATTAATTACTAGCATATGGTTATAACTAGCACAGACAACATATCTTTTAACTTCATAAACTTTTACACAATTTCTCAATTACCTAATGTGTTGAATACAAATTTACAATAGAAGAAAGAAAAATGGCATATATAAATTATTAAGATTCGATTTAAGCTACATAATAGTATTTATTTTACAAGGAGTTAGTCAGAACAAATATTAGTACACTTGCACTGATTTATATTAAGTACAGATAATTGAAAGAAAGAAACTTTGATTTGAATGTCTAATTATTGTTTTATAAAAAATAAAATAAAAGTTAAAATATTTAAAGATTATAACTAAAAAAAAAAAAAATTGCTCACTTTACCTCCATCTTTTCTTCAAGCTCATGGAGAAATTCTCCTTCACCACTACCAGATAATCTCATTTCAGATCCTCTTGCACACACAATAGCACGTGATAGGTACTCAATTCTCTGAATAAGGTTTATGTCAACACTGAAAAAAAAAAATATATATATATATGTATATATATGTAATGAAATGGCAAATATCCAATCCTCTTATAAAAGGAAAAGCAGGAGTCCATTTGGTTAAACAAATAATCCTTTATTAAGTTCTAAGATGCAGTCATGGGCCGGTTGGTAGACATCCTGAGCGTCATATATCCTGAAACCACTGCCGAAGGTCAGCAATTCGCTGTAGTGACGCTCCTCAGGGCCCACGAGCTTAGTTTGTAAGCTTTTACATGTTGAGAGTAATATTTAAAGTAGGTTTATTAAGCAAGTCAATATCGGAAAATGCCACGATTTCTCATGTGTTCTAGCTTAACAGCCCTCTTCACTTAAAAAAAATTCCGATGCTGGCTAAAAGCAGATAAAAAGTGTCCTACGTGGTTTTGACAGGAGGTGTTAACTAATTGAGAAGATTAACAGATTCACTGATGAATCGTTGACTTTTTGGAAGAATAAATCAAAAATCAGCTACGTTCTTATTGTGGCTTCACTGAAGTTTTGTTTTGATTCTTTCTTTTTGTGTTTCCTTTTTTATTTTCCATTTTATGTGACATCAAATAACTTTCCTCATTTATTCTTATCTATTTATATGTATTTTAATAGCATAGCCCAATCCCACCAACTATTTTATACTATTTTCAGCCTGGTTCAGGCTTTCTTTAGTTATACCAGCGAATTATGTAAGTAAAATTTAATAAAAGAAAATATTCTTTATAATTAAACTTGTAGTCTAATATAATTAAATTAACTAAAAAATAACAAAGATGTATAACATTATAACATTACTGAAATATAGAGAAGGATCTGTGTGATTGTCTGCGCTCTGGAGCTCAAGCTACTTCCGGAAGTCTTCCGGGAAAACCAGAAAAGTTGGCAAATATGATATACAGGCATGAGAGTGCAGAAAATTGAAAAAAGAGGAAACATGCGTGTTCATAAAATTAATTTCAAATGAAAAATAACACACACAGGGAAAACTATACAAATGTGTTCATAAAATTTATTTCAAATGAAAAATAATGCTAGGAAAGAATTAAAGAAAGAAATAATGCTAGGAATAATTGGAAAATAGGAAAGGGGGGGGGGGGGGAAGCAGTTCATGAGTGAGAAATATTAAACACAATTCTACTTCTTTATTGGTTCCAAAATATTATAAAGTAAGTTTAAAACTAATATTGACATTTTTGTTGTGGATGGATAAATATTCAAAAATAAAAGGCTTCCCGCAGAATGTTTGATTGGCAATGGTTAGAGATGAAAAAAAAAGGGGGGGGGGATAACAAAAATTACATGAGTGAGAAATATTGAATAATTCTGTTCTTTTATATGATATAGAATCTGATAAAGCACATCTAAAATGAATATTGACACTTATATTTTGGATAGAAAAAGATTGAGAATCAGTTTTTCGTGGAGCGTTTGAACACTGATCGTTATTGGAGTTTGATTTTTAAAAAATTAAAAACTGCGAAATTAACGATCACAAAAAAGTGGAAAATCGCAGATCAGCGGAAAATTCTCATGCCTGGATATAGCATAAAAGTTTTTATATGATCTTTACATTAAAATGGTATGGTGAAATCCATTCAGGGTATGAAAGTTTACGGAGGTATCTTTGTTAATTTCAAATAAAAGTTTCACTATACATGACGAATATAAATTCTAAAATTAAAAAATTTTACTGTGTACTATAATGTTTTTATTTATATTGTGTAAATATAAATAAAAAAATTTCTTAGTTGCATCTCTAATATATAGTACTTGTTATCTTACTCCTCAATCTGCAGTCTATCTTCATAGAATTTTAATATTAGGTAAGAGAAAGTCGTATGAGTGCCATACCAGATTATTTACTTTAAATTATATTATTGACAATCTGTTTAATTCAACAAAATATTTTTTTATGAGTTGCTAAAGTAGATGTTCGTATATTGCCATTCATTGCATTATGAGTAAAATATCAGATTTATTGTGCAAACAACAGTATTATGTGCAACAAAAAAATATTTAAAATGAAATGCAATCATATATTTCGTATTACTAACTCTTTGAACGATTGTCTTCTAAATCTATATGTTACTTACATCCGTAATACAAAAAAAAAAAAAAAAAAAAAAAAAAATCTATAATAATAAAAGAAGTAATTAAATAAAAACCACGACGATGTATCTTCATCAGAAAAATGTAAACATCTGGTCATCGAAATGCAAAAAGATCTGTCTGAGAGGCGGAACCGAATAAAAGGTGTGTCAAATCGAAAAATTGGAACATTTTACTCCAATTTTTGCAATTTCTTTACAATTTTAATTAATTTAAGATTTTATTAAAACATAAGACTCTTACGTACATTTCATTAAACTCTTTGAAATTGACGCGCCTTTATTATTATTTTTTTTTTACCAAATTGGCGAGTAATTTATAAGCCATTTAATGCATCAACCCAAATATTGCAATAAAACAGCTTTTTTTTTTTAAAAAAAAAAAAACTGGTATTCTTTCATAAAATCTACAAAAGGGGCGTCAGTTTACGAAAAGAGAGTAATCCAATAAAAAAAAACAGCATATCAATCAATTAAAATGTCACTGTTTTAAGTGCAAAGAAGGTTGTCTTTTAGAAAATCAAATGGTAAGTGAAGCAAGCCCTTAAATACTGTGTGTTAAGGAACGAATATTTACTCCTCCTCTACTTAATCACTGGCTATTAACTTAATGATTGACAGTTTAGCTTAGGCCCAGATCTCCGGGATTAATTAATATGTATTACTTAACCACAAGAAAATGAGAGTTGCGCTTTACTCAGCACTTTTAATTCTAAAATCTGTCCAATTTTCTGACTTTTGTGTTATGAATGTGCATTGTAATAAAATTTATTTTACAGGAAAGCTTTAGAATTAATTTCAAGTTAAGAATTTTTAATGGGATTTTCTTTAAGTAATTACTCAATATTAATTAAAAATAATATGAAATAATTTCAAATCTTCTCTTTTTATGGTATTTAAGCTGGAACACACAAGAAATCGTGGCTTTTTCTGATATTGACTCGCTACGTTAAATATTACTCTCATCATGTAAAAGCTTAATAACTAAACTCGCTGGCCCTGAGGGGTACTACTATGGCGAATTGCCGACCATCAGCAGTGGTTTTGGGATATGACGCTCAGGATGTCTACCAACCGGCCCATGACTGCATCTTAGAACTTAATAAAGGATTATTCGTTTAACCAAATGGACTCCTGTGTTTCCTTTTATAAGAGGATTGGATATTTGCCATTTCATTACATATATATATACATTTATTTATTTATATTCGACACTCTTATTACAAATATTTAATTTAGATGGCATAGACAAAATCATAATTTTAAATTAAAAACAGTAAACTGTACCAAATTGTTTATTTTATTGAAATCTTTATTTATATATGTGTTGTATAATTTTTGGGGGACCAAAAATAATGTAACAGTTAATAGAAACAATTTCACAGTTGATGATTTTTTTATTATTTAATTCTCAGAATTTTTTTTTCTCCACTCATTAATCTTTGGTAGGTAGATATCTTTGGTAGGTATAATCTTTTAGGTAGATTCCTTATAGGAAATCTACCTATTGCAATTGTCCTCATGACACGACTTCCGGAAAATGGCTTCATATTTTCACCGATCATGACTCCTAGAACCCAAAACTACCCTCAGTTCAAAAGTTTATATATATATATATATATATATATATAAAATAAAGATGATCTATTAAGCATAGTAGAAGCGAAGCAACAGATACAAGATCACTGAAATATATATATATATATATATATATATATATATATATATATATATATATATATATACAGTGGTGGCCAAAAGTGTGGACATTTTTTGAAAGTTTCATGTTTTTCAACTTTGTGTGCTTGTAGAATATATTTTAAATACAAATGTTTATATATCAAATTGAAGGTAATTTAATGTATAATTTAATAACAAAAACAGTATTACAATATCTATATTCCAAAAAATGTTATGCAACTAATAGTAAGATCTATCTTAGATTTGCATTTTTTTAAAGTGATACTTACACAGTCAATACTTAGTAGGATAACCCTTATTTTTTAAGACAGCTTCACAACATCTTTTCATCGAGTAAACGAGTGTTTGTAGTTCATCTTTCGTAATCACATGGTGCCAAGAATCAATTATAGATTCAATAAGTTTTCTTTTATTGGATGGACGTTTTTTCCGTACAAGAATTTTCAAACGTCGCCACAAATTTTCAATTGGATTGAGATCTGGGCTGTTTCCTGGCCATGGTAATATATCTATGCCTTTATTTTGAAACCATGCTTTGCATACTTTTGCTGTGTGGCATGGAGCTGAATCCTGCTGAAAAATAAATGGTGCTTTGTTGGGGAAGAGATCTCTGATGGAAGGTATCAATTTTGGTTCCAGGACAGTTTCGATGTATTTTTTGGCATTCAGGATGCCATCAATCACTTGAATTCGGCCCACACTATCTGCAGACATACATACCCAAATCATGACGTTTGTTGGGTTTTTTGTAGTTGCTTCAATGCAATCAGGATGAAGTGCTTCACCTACTCTACGTCTCACGTATTTTCTACCATCACAACCAAAGAGCGATATTTTACTCTCATCGCTCCAGATTACTTGCTTCCATTGATTTTCTGACCATTTAATGTATTCTTTTGCCCACTTAACTCGTTTTTCGCATTGCTTTTGATTTACATAAAGTTTTTCCTTGGAATTCTAGCTTGTAGTCCAAATCCTGATAACTTTCTTCTTATTGTTCTTGAACTTACTGCAATACCCGCTGCATCCATTTCACATCTAATGGCATCTGATGAAATTTTTCTATCTTGAAGGCATAGCCGTTTAATTTTTCTATCAGCAGTAGCACTTGTGCATTTTTTTCGGCCTGATTTGGCCTTATTTTCCACTGATTTCGTTTTTTCATAACGTAAGCAGAACTTTCGTACACCAGAACAAGTCACTGAACCACCAACTTGTCTTGCAATTTCAGCATAAGAGAGGCCATTTTCTCTCAATATGACAATTCGGCTTCTTTTTGTAGATGTCCAATCAGTTCTTGTTGGTGACATTGTTTAAAATTAGTTTAATTAAAAAAAAGGACTTAAAATATTCAAAAATAGCAATACTCTATTTAATTGTACTAGTATGCATCATTCCGCAAATTATTTCCACAACAATAACTCTTTTACCATCCAAATAACCTAAACTATGGTTACAGACATTTGATTGGTCCTCAGAACAGTGTTTGTGATTGGCCAGTACGCTTTTATTACAAAAGACGTCATTATTCAAAACAATTTGTATTTGTTTGTTCTACTAAAATGAACATAACTTTTTTTGTAATTCAGATATTTTAATTCTGTTTTTGTTATTAAATTTTACATTAAATTACCTTCAATTTGATATATAAACATTAGTATTTAAGTGAAAATTAATAGATTCTACAAGCACACAAAGTTGAAAAACATGAAACTTTCAAAAAATGTCCACAATTTTGGCCACCACTGCATATATATATATATATATACTATATATATGTGTGTACAATGCTTTTTCCCATGTTAAGTTGTGAACACAATAACTGGAGTAATTTTTATTTAAATTTAACTAGCTCGGGCTATGTTATCAGGACAGAAAAATCTCAGTCGAGTTCGTAGATGGGGGTATCCAGCTCAAAGGAGGTGGAAATTTTCATTTACCCATAATTTCTTTAATATTGAAAATAGGAAAGAACTTCCAATCAGGCGAATTACTGTCTTACTCTAAAGAACAATTTTTGTATTTAAACTTTTTCGATAGCTTGAATTGCTTAAAAGTTACAAATTAAAAAGTTATTTTTCATCAGGGTTGATGAAGCTGACATTTTCTATAGCTTTAACTGCTTATATACATAATCTGGTGCTTACACCACATGCAAATGGTTATAAAAAAAAAAAAAATCACTGAATATAAAAACCACTAGCAAATCCATGCGAAATTTTCGCACTTTTTTTCTTTTCTTATTTACCTTTAAAATTATAACTCATAAATACCCTGCCAATTTCACCTCCTAATTAAAATTTTAATTTCTAATAATAATTTGATTTCATGAGAAGCCAAATTATTATTAGAACTAAATTAATATTGCGCAATAATGAAACCAAAATCATTCAATGAAAGGTTTCAAAATAAAATTCATGATTGAGGACTCAGTTTTCATACTTCAGAAGCAGTACAGTTTTAGTATAAGACACCCATGACGACTTTTAAATTTTTGTCGCCATGTTGGCAATGACTTTTTATTTATTTATTTATATTGTCATGTAGTTTTTGTTTAAAAAAATTAATTCCTATTTTGATTATACTTTACATGATTGTGTCTTTTTGTCAATTTTTGATAACAATTCATATTCTATATATATCTTTAAAGTATTGCTAGATTTAAAATGAGGCTTGCAAAGATTCGGAAGATGCAACGCATTTAAAAATACATTTTCCTATAAAATAACCTAATCAAACAAATGTCCTCATTTTTATTTCTTGTTAGATCATTGAGCTGAGTCCGCGTGCTAATATTATCCATTTATAAATATTACTTTTTATCCGCATGTATTTTATTAATTACCTCATTATTGTATCGTTTCGACAAAATGTAATTGTAATTGGTACAATTTAGAGAAATATTATATAGATGTCAACCGCTTTAATTAATCATTTAAAAATATAAAATTAAAATAATACATTAGTCTTAAAATATTGTTAAAAATAATTAGTTAAAAATATTGTTTGTGATGAACAGTTTAGAATTCAGTTAAGGCAAGAATTTTTAAATTTACGATTGAAATTGAGAGTAATACATTACAGCTTCCTTTGACTTTTTATCTTGTGAAAACAAGATATTGGTCTGTGAAAAGATATGAGGTTTTCACGTGGGAAGAAAATATAATGATGCCAAAGCTGCATTCTCCATCGCTAAGATCGTCAAATTTTGTCACCAAATAATGAATTTTGTCGCCAAGTCAAAAATTTCATTGTCAACTATCAAATATTGCCGCCAAATCACAAATTTCATTGCTAAGTCGCAAGTTTTGTCAACAAAATCTCGCCAAATCATACAATTTACTAAATTCGTAACAATTAACATTGAAATTTAGTGATGTCCAAATGGTCCAATGTTAACTAATGTTAACATTAATGTTCCAGCTTATGCAAACCAAAACAATTTCAATTTACAATTTTTACTCATCTGACAATAAGAATCACAAAAACACAATACAAACCATTCAATAATTCAATAAAAATTACAAAGAAATAACTATCCAAAATCCGCTACAACTTAACTGTATTTGACTTGACCATAGCACAACGCCAGGCTCACCAGTGCTTGACCATAGTAAGGTCACAATTGCATTTTTACGTTTATATTATTTTTTCTTTAAAAGACAGATATTGAACCAACAGTTATATGGATTTTAAATAAAATTTATAATTTTGATTCAGCTTGAGTGGGGAGGGGGCTGTAGCCTAATAGCCTCCTCCTGGATTCACCATTGCTGAGATTGTATATCTTTATGACTTCTATTTGTTGAATGATTATGAGCTTGAATTTTAAAAAATTGAAGCCTTTACTGATCAATAAATCTAGCCAAAAATACAATTTTTATTAAAATCACACAATCAACTGATTGGAAGAAAATGATATTTGTTGAAATTTTATTTTTCCGACTGAATGAAAATAATGCCTGGACCGGGAGTCAAACCCCAGATCTTTGACTTACACGGTCAAGGCTCTACCAATTGAGCTATCCAGGCCGACAACCAGACGGCATTACTCACTCAGACAACCTTTAGGCAGAAACATCTGGTTTATCATGTAGATAGCTCGACAGAAATAAGCCGCAGGTAATGGAAAACACCATTAAACAATGGGAGAAAGAAATACAATTTTTATTAAAATCACACAATCAACAAATAAATATGATGATTTTCTTCTAATCAGTTGATTGTGTGATTTTAATAAAAATTGTATTTCTTTCTCCCATTGTTTAATGGTGTTTTCCATTACCAGCGGCTTATTTCTGTCGAGCTATCTACATGATAGAACAGATGTTTCTGCCTAAAGGTTGTCTGAGTGAGTAATGCCGTCCGGTTGTCGGCCTGGATAGCTCAATTGGTAGAGACTTGACCTTGTAAGTCAAAGATCCGGGGTTCGACTCCCGGTCCAGGCATTATTTTCACTCAGTCGAAAAAATAAAATTTCAATAAACTAGCCTAAAATTTTAAGTAGAATGAATAAAACCCTTTCAAGTTGAAAATTAAATTTATTGAAAACAGAATAGCGACGTAAATAATGCAATGTGTGGGAACAAAGCCATTGGCTAAGTATGTGTTAATGCATATGTAATATTTCTTTACTTTTGTAACATTAACGTAAAGGAATCTACCTTTGCCTTTAAGCTTTCCAAAAAGGGTTTTTTTTTTTTAAGGATAGCAAACAAATAAGAATACAATTTTGGAACTCCATCATCAAAGTAAACATGTAGGTCAGATTTTTCATTTGTTTTATGTACTTCATTCCAACCATTTCCAATGCAATAAAAAAAAAATTCAAGGAGTTTGGGCATGAAGGAGATCAACAAGAATGAGGCTGGAAAAGGTTGTGTTTCTTAATGTAAGGAAATTTATGACTCTTTGAAGAAAAAGATTTTTCATTTTTCTAATGTATTGTTGTTAATAAATACAGTATTTGTCTGTGTTTGTTCATTAATTAAATCAAATTGGACTGCTACATTATTTCTGGTCACTCTGTATTTATATATCATACTGACTGATTTTGTTCAAAGTTTGGTGTAAGAATTTAAACATTGCCAAAAACTAATACTAATGAAACACAATTTAAAGAAAACAAAAAAAACTATAATTCTAGTTGAGATTCAAAACATCATTTATAAATTCTAATGCTTTAACAAGCTTTTCACAATATTTTAGCCCTCAATCACTCTTTACTTCCTAGGTTAAATTTCATATTGCTCTAATTGCATTTTGTTTTGTATTTTCTTAGAAAACAAAATGCAATTAGAGCAATATGAAATTTAACCTAGGAAGTAAAGAGTGATTGAGAGCTAAAATATTGTGAAAAGCTTGTTAAAGCATCAGAATTTTCTAAGAAAATACAAAACATACCCATGTTTATCAGCTAATTTTGCCAAAACTCTAGCTGCTGCAGAAAAGTTTTGATTCATTTCATAAAATTTCCACAGCAAGTCTAGTACATAGGAGTTATCTGGCCGAAGAGTTGTACATCTTTTTAGATAGTCCTCTAAATATGGAGATCTTATCTGAAAATAATGATTATGTTGTTATGTGAAATATTTTCATAACACTGAAAAAAAAAGTACTTTTTTTTTTTCCTTTTTATAATAGACTAAAATACATTAAAAATTAATAATACAAAAATCTTAATTAAAAGTCAATTTTATTATCTATTTCATAGTATTTTAATTAATTTCTTTTGTATGTGTGTAATTTTGATTACAGAGGATGAGTGGTTTGTTTGGATGGATGATTGGGTAGGAATGTGAAAGTAAATTATATATATATATATATATATATATATATGAAATATAATGGATAAAAAAAGGTACAAATTAATATTTTTATTTTTATATTTTAAATTATTATTTTCATATTTTACAGGTATTCTTTTTATATTTCAAAGTAATATTGCAAAATAAATTAAAGGAGCTATTATACTAGGCTGTAAGACTAAAAGCATAAAAAATAAATGAACAAGTTAATCATTAAGCATTTTGATGCCTGGAAATAGTTTATAAATTAAGTTTAATGAGCGATACAAAAGTATCTGGCACCAGAAAGATTCAATACAAGAATTAAATTAGTGATGTTAAAGAAATAAAAGATTTATTATTCTAAATTAGGGTTTGATTACTTATGTCAAAAGAAAGCAATAAATAATCTTGGCGAATTGGCGAAGTAGAGAGCCAAACGGCATCACAATGTCTGGAAAAAACAAAAGTACAACTAATAAGACACAAAGAGAGGGTGTGGTATTAAATTGAATAGCCAATAAAGGAAATAAGGAGGGAATTAGAAATACGCCAAATTACACCAAAAATTACGGGTATAAAATAGAAAACTCACAAAAATTAAGAGAGAGATTAGAGATATTTGAATTATCATTGGCTAGAAAGATTTTTAACTACCGAGCAAACCGGAAAGGCTACGGCGATTTTTGATAATAACGTCCAACTAAACCCCAAATTGGATTACATACTTAATATCCGGACTGTCAATTGCCTTCATAGTAGAGGTCAAGACTTACAATTTTTGAAAGTGGCCACTGAACATGATTAACTCAGTGGCCACTTGCGAGTCAACGCTATACCTGATATTCACACACATAATTAAAATATATATATCTATATACATATAAAGGCATAAAACAAAGATGATATGGTCGGAAAATTAAGAAATAGTGGCCTTAATTTAAAAAAAAATCTTTAAATATTGTTTGAAAATAAATATTTTTTTTTTAAACTTTCATACATCTCGAGCTTAAAATTTTCAATATCTGAAATGAAAGCAGGTGGGAAAATGACAAAATTGGCTGAGAAATCAAATTATTGAAAAATGATTCGACTTTTGAGAGAAGATATAATCTCGTTTGAACAGGGTGGCTACAGAGATTCAGAAAAAAAGTTCCCTGATTTTTCCATGATTTCCATGACTAACTTTGGCAAATTTCCATGATTTCTGTTACCTATTATATACATTGTATAATTTTTTGTATATCACACTCTTGTGTTACATGCTCGTTAACCCCTTAAAGCACGACTTAAAAAAAAAAAAAAACTGTAAAAAATGACAGAGTTTTTTCTTTTTGATAAAGAATTTCTAACAACCTTTAGCAAATCATCAAAATGCACCACGTGGTTTGCACAAGAAAAATACTGCATAATGATACAATCTATGGTAAATAGGTTTAATTGTAACCTAGCCAATCTATTTTTACTAGAACGGATCTCAGACGGGTATTAGAATTAAAATAACGCGAGATACATACAAGATCATCCGTGTGAGACACGGGCAAGTGCAAATTTGTTGGTAAATTCCGCCCGTGTCAGACACGGGCAAATGCGCTAAGGGGTTAAACCACTGCAATTCAAAAAACTATTCTTACTGATGGGCAAAAATATCTCAATCTTTTTATTTATTTATTTTTTTCTTTATTCACTTACAAAAAGGAAAATAAAATGAAAAATTTTAAATTTTGGAGAAATTAACAAAACTATAAAAGTGTAACTCATTTTAATTGCACAACATATTAATATCAAGACATAAAAATTTTTATTTTTATTTTTTAGCGTTAACTTGGTGAGATTCAATTAGATAGCAGCCAATCCTGTGCAATCATGGTTAAAATAACACCTATTTGGCGATCTTTTAATCATGCTTGCTGGGCAAAAATGAAAATTTCCCTGATTTTTGGTTGTTTTTACAAAATTCACTGATTTTTCCCTGATATTTCCAGATTGATAAAGTACCCTGATTTTTCCATGATTTCCCTGTTTTCCCTGATTGTCGCCACCCTGTTGAATTTCCTTTGAGTGTTTATGATTTTATTCTTATTAGTATTTTAAGAGTGAATATTATAAACATATAAGGTAGTTATTAGTAGCATATAATGCAACTTTTAAATGCTATTAATAACTATAGTATTAGAAAGAATATTTTAAAGTTTTAGTAATGAGTAAAAATATATAGACTTTGGTAGTTAAATTTTAATTTCATTTTGAAACAGAAAACAGAAGGCTATAATGATGACACACTAACAAAATAATGTTATTTCTCATACACTTCCTCCTAGCTGCTCTCTGGAACTGATCAACCGACTCTTTTCGCTCTCGAATTTTGAAACGATGTGCCGTCCTCAGCCAATCAGAGTCTGTGCATGCTAATCTAGTCTGCCGGAAGATGAGCGCATCGTCACTTCCGACGAACATTTGAGATTGCTCCAGAAGATCTTCCCCAGCTGCATCCCCCCTTGGCCATGCAGAAAGAACGAAAAAATGCGAAGAAAATGGCCGACTGAAAAAAATCGACGAAAAACACTAGCGCCCGTATTTAAATCTTTCAATTTTGCTGCAATAAAAGTTTAAAGCTGAAACCCTTATTTTTTGACGTATCTTAACGAGGGAGGTACCGTTTTAAAGCTTATCACTTATAGATAACCCTGTTACAATGGAATCTCCGAAATACTTACCACTGAAATTTTATTTTCATATTTAACTGGGAGAAAATAGAGCAAAATGGTTAAAATTAACGAACATTACTTTTTGTTAAATAGTATAATTTACTTTTCAGATGATCGTAGCTTTATGTTAAATGTTTTAGTTAGTATGAAAACTAGTTTTATTAACGTAATTGATGTTATAAATACCTAAATTATTAAATTAGATTTTAATTAAGTCTGATTAAACTGTATGTTAATTATTTTCTGTAAAATTGTTTGTTTAAATGTTGTTTCTGGTTATTTTAATTTCGGTAATGATGTTTTTTGGCTATTTTAATTTAAGTAACAATGCTGTTGGTTTTTTTCATTTAAGTAACGATGTTTTGGGCTACTTTAATTTTAAAAAAGGAATATTACGAAAAAAATAAAGTGTAACAACTTGCAATTAATAAAAATAATTCATTTTCAATATAATATGCCTAATAAAGGTAACTGCAAAATTACCTGTGTCAGACTAACAGTTTTTAAATTCCAAATTAAAAAAAAAAAAAAAAAAAAACATAAATGAGAATCCTAATGTTAAAAAATATGTGTTTTATAAATAAAATAAATAATAATAAATACTTACAGACAATAGGATATCTGTTCGATTTTTTTCTATTAACCAGTCATACATAGCAACATGAAAAAGTTGATCATCTGTTTTCAAAGCCATGTCCAAAATTTTTTTAGACTGTAAAAAACAAGCATTATTAGTTTCATCAGAAAGTCTTGATAATAAGCAATTTCATTTTTTAACAGTCAATCTCTACAATTTAATAAAAAAAAAATATATATATGAAGCTCAGGCTTTAACAAATTTTAAAATATTTAGTAGCCAGGAAATTTTCAGGACATAAATTGAGAAAGAGTAATGGTTAACATAGTAATAATAATTGTATAATTTTAACTATATCAAAACTTTTATTTATCTTTATCTCATAATTTCTCACAAAAGTACAATGTAAACTATTTTCTTCAATGGAGATTATTATTATTTACTGCCTAAACTTTCTAGTCAAAGTTAATATAAATTGAGGTTTTTAATAATACTTATTAATCTTACCTCTATGAAGAAAAAAAAAAAAAAAAAAAGTATTGTTAATAATAATTAAAGCAATTTTAGAAAGTGGTGTTTCTTCAGTGGAAATTTCCTGAAGCTTTTTAATACAATTGTCTTAAGCAATAGCAAAACTGTTTTATTCATAAGAGTACATATCATTCATTGCATGAATGTTTCGAAATAAATAATAGTAATCTTATATATATTATAAATGTGAATGTCCGTTTATTTGAGTCAGTTTCACGCTAAAATTGCTCGATGGATTTCGATAAAATTTGTTATGGAGATAGCTTATACCCCAACTTAAAAAGTTGGCTACCTTTTATTCTGAAAAAAAAAATTGTTTTTGCAATTTTCATGCATAAAATAGCAATTTTGTAAGCTAATAATAGCAAAAAATTAGCCATTTAAATTTATCCATAATTTAATTGTTGCCAAAAAAAAAAAAAAAAAAAAAAAAAAAAAAAAGAATTTATTTTTTTCAACAGGAAAATAAATACATTTATCTAAACGTGAACGATAAAAAATTATAAAAAAAAATTATGCATCTCACAAAAATTGACGTCATTTTTAATTAAAAATTTCTTTTACACATTGATAAAGTGCTAATACGCAAGCGAAGTGATGACGTCACTGGGCGTTCGTGGATGCAAGAAAAATATTTCCTATGTTAACCGTCCATTGGATTTTTTGTAAAAAATTATTAAAAATCGAGGAAAATTATTTCCCGATTTTAATCCCCATATTTAGGTATAGGTATGTATTAATTATCATGTCCATGCGTTAGATTAAGTTATTTTTGTTGTAAAATTGACAAAATTTGAAATTTTAATTTCAAAACTCTAGGGAAAAAAAATGGCAAATTTCCATATTCGATTGAAAACACAAACATTTCATTTCAAAAGATGATATTTACACAATAAATATCCAACTAATATACTAATTAAAAGGAAAATGATAAATATTCTATCATAATTTGAAGTCAAATTTGTTTTCAAATGTCTAAATAAAGTATCTGATATAAGATACTAATATGTTGCAGCGGAATAGATTTGATATCGGTCATCCTTAGCAGAAAAAAAAAATATCGACAAATTATTTGGCGAACATAATTTAATTCCTTTCAAAAATCATGGTTATTTTAACAACTTATATTAAGAGAGTAATGAATAATATGAAACAATATTTCGTACAATGCATATTACGAAAATATACATCTGGCATGCATATTTTCGTATTACGTTTTTGATCACCAAATACCATAAGTGCCAAGAACGACAGAATTTTGAAATTTAAAATTAAAATTTTGTCAATTTGACAGCAAAATAACTCAATCTAACGCATGCACATGATAACTAATCTATACTAATATTATAAATGCGAAAGTTTGGATGGATGTTTGTTACTCAATCACGCCACAACGGCTAAACGGATCTGGATGAAATTTTGTACAGAGATAGATAATAGTCTGGAATAAGACATAGGCTACTATTTATACCGGAAAAAATTTAAATTTTTAATTAATCTTCTATATAATATAAATATTTCTTCTATAATAAAACTTTAAAATAATTTATTTTAGTTTTTAAGTCAAAGTGTTAAGCCAAGTAGTGTTAAAGTGTTAAGCCAAGTAGTCCATAAAATATATAAACAAATCTGTACATATAAAAGAGTAAACTCAATGATTCACTGACTCAACACTGCCATGACGATTCTGTGGGAAAGAGGGTCACAAATTTTAGTGACCAGGTTGGTTTTCGGAGCCTGACCCCCCAACTAAGACGAAATTTTGCAAAATACCCCCCCCCTGTCCCCCTTGGGGGGCAGAAGGCTTAACTCGGCTCCAAATTACTTAACGGTGAAGAAATTGCAGATGGAAAGACCAGACTTGAGTACAAAAAAAAAATTTTCTGCGATTTTGGAATTTTGGATTTTTAAGGGGGCGAGGGAAGGGAAAAGGTTTTGGAAGAAGGGTACTCAACACACGAGGAAATCGAACTGAACACACACTACAAAGGGATTTTATGAAATTCCACCCTACCGCCCTTTGGAGAATGGGGGGCTGCACTAAATTATCTAAGGTTGGACATTTTTTATGTAAGGGACGATTATATGTATCTAACTCATAGTATGAAGAGATTTTGCGAAATTCCCTCCTTTAAGAACGGGGGAAGAGATTTAAAAAAAAAAAGTTTTAAAGCATAGCTCAGCTTTAAATAATTTCATGATCTAAATTTTTTGATGTGTCGGTTAGGTATGTGTATGCAACATGCAATATAAAGTAATTTTGGAAATTTACTTCCCCCCCCCCCCTTCCTCTTGGGGCGGGCAGGGCAAAAACCACATTTTGAAGCTTAAATCCGTCCAAATTACCTAAGAATGGCGAATTTTGGTGTGTGGATGTTAATTAAGTGTGCGAAATATGCACTTTAATGAGATTTTGCAAAACTTTCAACTGTAACCGCGAGGGAGGGGGAGTAAAAAGCAGGTAAGGGACTGCCGAAGGCATTGGGTAACTTAAAATTAGATTTTGACGGATTTCAATGATTTTTTTTTTTTAAAGATATTTTATTATTATTAATGATATGCTGTTTAGGGGATTCATTTCAATATAATGACCAGCGAAGCGGGCAAAGCCTGCTAGTTTTTAATAAAATATTTGATAATAAAAAATATTAAATTAATTTATATAATTATTTCATAATATTTATAAAATAAAAATTATCATCATTATTATTAAAATAATTATAAATTTCAAATGATTTTTATTTTGTATAAACTGTTCAAATAGCTAAATTACTAATCCCATGACTAAATAAAAATATTTGCATAATGCCAAAAATAAATATTTCTTTTAATTTTACATTGAAAACTTATAAAATCCTCATAATGCACATTTAAACAAAATTTTGCATTGTACTTCAATATTAAAAATTATCAAAAAATGGGATGATAGCATCACCTGTTGAGCGATTATTCCCAAAATTTAATCAATTAATCAGCACCAGTTTAGGTCAAAATCTAACTCAGGGTGGCTAGCATTTAAACTTTTTCAAATTCCCTGACTATTTTTCGAGATTTTCCTCCATTTTTCCCTGACTCTCACGCTTATTTTCGATGAAAATTTCATGACACTAGCAAAAAATTTAGTGCTTTAAAATATCATTAATAATTTAATGATTAATATAGCTCATTTTCACAAAATTTATTAAAATTCCCTGTCTTTAAAAGAAATTCCCTGACTTTTCCCTGATTCTTTGATTTTTCCTGACTGCTAGCCACCCTGTAACTAGTTACTAAGTCTGGCTAAATTTCATTCATTAGTTCCTGAGATACAGTGTCCAGAAAAATTCTTATACACAGTACAAACACATTTTCTAAAAATGATCAAATCATGTTCAGGACATCTCAAAATGCATAAATCCATCAAAAACTAGAGGTTAAGAATTTTCCCGAATCCATTACTAGAAGCAAGTATTATAATAATCTTTTAAATGATCAGATAAGATTATAAAAAACTTAACACTGGTTAAAAAATATAGGTTCACTACTACTGCCTTGGCAATAGTACATATTTATGAAATGGAGTCTTGGTGCTGGATTATTAAAACCAATAAAAATTACAACGTAAGAAACGCCAAAGTGAAAAAGTATGGGAAGCATACAGCTGTTTCGGTAACTTTAAGCATACCATCTTCAGTGCATAAAGAATTCTGGAATTGGAGAAGTGCTTGTACATATAGAAGAGGGACCGAATTCTGTTCAACCAATAGGATTATGGGAAAGGTGTAGAAAGTGGCCAATAGTAATTTTAGAAACGCTAGCTGTGTAAACTGTAGAAAAATTAAGAAAATGTGGACTGAATGTAAAATTTCCAACAATCAGACAAATAGGGAACAGCGAAATCACAATTTACAAGATTTTAAAGATTTATATAAATATAAAAAAAGTTTCAAAGAAATCGAGTTCATGAATGGATTTAGGTCTGCAAATTATTTTTGCTGAATCAAAATTTAAAATTACAATTTTCCTCCCAGCAATGCTTAGAAATAGCCGATTTATTGGCTTCTTGTTTGTGGACGTAATTAATATGTTCTTTTAGACGAAATTTAAGACTGTGTTTAGTTTGACCAATGTATGATAATCCAGACTGACAGGAAATACTATAAATGCCCCAAGAATTACGCATATCTATAGCATCTTTTAACTAAGAAAAGGTGAGTTTATTAAAAGGCAAAAATATTATTTTAAAATCATGTTGTTTGATAAACAACTATGTTCAATAAACTCAGCTTTTCTCAGTTAAAAGATCCTATAGATATGCATAACTATTTCGTCTACTAAATCAGTCTCTTCAAATATCAGTATTGTTTTACCCTATTTTCCTAAAACTAGTCAGACCATAGCTAAAATTCTCAAACAACATGATTTTAAAATAATATTTTCGCCTTTCAATAAACTTACCTTTTCTCAGTTAAAAGATCCTATAGATATGCATAATTCTTGGGACATTTATAGTATTTCTTGTCAGCGTGGTTTATCGTACACTGGCCAAACTAAACAGTCTTAAATTTTGTCTAAAAGAACATATTAATTACATCCACAAACAAGAAACCAATACATTGGCTATTTCTAAGCATTGCTGGGAGGAAAATCATAATTTTAAATTTGATTCAGCTAAAGTAATTTGCAGACCTAAATCCATTCATGAACTATTTCTTTGAAGCTTTTTGTATTTATAAAAATCAAATCTTGTAAAATGTGATTTTGCTGTTCCCTATTTGTCGGATTGTTGGAAATTTTACATTCAGTCCACATTTTCTTAATTTTTCTACAATTTATACAGCCAGCGTTTCTAAAATAACTATTGGCCACTCTCCCCACATTTCCCGTAATCCTACTGGTTGAACAGAATTCGGTCCCTCTTCTATATATACGAGCACTTCTGCAGTTCCAAAATTCTTTATGCACTGAAGGCAGTACGCTTAAGGCTACCGAAACAGCTGTATGCTTCTCATACTTTTTCACTTCGGCATTTCTTATGCTGTAATTTTTATTGGTTTTAATAGTACATATTTGTTAAGCTCTGATGAAGCTAATAACAGCTTGAAATACAATCTTTAAATTTATTAGTTAAATTGAAATAAGAATCATTAAAATAAATACAACCTGTATATGTCTTTTACTATATTATTATATTCAAATTTACTATTAGAAATTGAAAATTAAAATCATAAGTAACTTAATTTCAACTAATGATTTTTTAAAATAATATTTTTTGTTGATATTTGAAAAGATAAACATCAAATTTAGTCATAGAAATGGGCAAGTTCATTTGGCAACAGGAATTCTAGTTATTTTTCTAAAAGTGTGAATATTCACAATTCAAATATATTTAAGAAAAAAAAAAAAAAAAAAAACTAATAAATTTTAGAGAGTTTTTTTAAAGTAAAGCTAAATTTATAAAATTACTGCTGTGATACTTGCTATTAAACCTTTGAAATTGAAAGACTTTGATCATCAGATGAAACCCAGATTCTGTGTATTGCCAAGCCTTCAGCGAATAAGAGTGTAAATGCAATGTTATGACAGTAATGATGAGTGCTCTCATCCCTAAGTTTTGATTCATATTTGATCCATATTTATTGTATTACATATACAGTAGAACCTCGATCCATTGTTTTTCATGGGGTGCGTGAAAAAAAATGTTGAAAGCAGGAAAACGATGCATGCGGGTTAAAGTCAAAACACGAATAAAACAATGTTTATGAAATAATACACACAATATATATATAGTACACTACAAATAAAAACTAATTTGTTAATCACCAAACTGTTAAAGAAATAAATCAAAGTTGTAGAACATTAAGTGATATTTATTTTTAAAAATCAGTAATTTTATGTTGGATTTTTTGTTCATTCTACAAATTAAATGGGAAATTTCCAGATTTATAACATTTTCTGTTCCTTTTCTATAATTTCATGTACATATAAAAAAATTTGTGCATTTTTAAATGCTTTAATTGCATCAGACACACTTGGTACTGGCATAGGTTCAGCCTCAGGAATGTGAAAAAATGTAGTAGCTGACCATACTGGAAGCATCCATTCTCCTCTTTACACAAAGTAGAATATTAACTTATTCTGCAAGCAACAACACACGATCCGTATTCAGTAATTTATAAAAAATATCTGCACAATCCCTGTTCTTCACCTAAAATAGCATAAGGTTAAGTAGTTGAGGTTGATTGGCTTTTACAACACACTAGTGCTACAATGTAGACAAATGGCGACGGTCTGGAACTTACTTTTGAGGATGGTCCAGAGACATGCAATCACAATTTTGATCCTCTGCGCAGGAGGAAAAGTTATTTAGGATAAAAGAAGTAATTCCAGTTTGAATGCCATATGGAATCGCTTGATTTTCAATCTCATTTTGGTCAGAAGAAAAATTTTACAACGATGAATGTGGGAAAATGACCTTTTGAAAAATGATACATGCAGGTTCTGTTAACATTATTTAAATACAGTTTGTGCAGGGACCATAGAAATAAAATGATCAATGCAGGAAAACGATGGTTGCGGGAAAAACAGATCCGGATTTCATTGTAATTCAGTTTTTTTTTTTTTTTAATTAGAAGCAGAATTTTTCAGTTTTCTCAGGCTAGTAAAATTTATAAAAAGTAAGTTTTTATTCATATATGATCCATTTTTATTATGTTATGTTTTACATAATTCAGAGAATTTTTTTAAATAAAGTGGAATTTTCAGTTTTCTCATGCTAGTGACGACATTTACAGATGATAAATTTTTATTCAGATGAGATTTATTTTTATTGTGTTATGTTTTACATAAATCAGAGAAACTTATTTTAAATGAAGTAGAATTTTCAGTTTTCTGAGGCTAGTGATGGCATTTTACAGAAGGTACAATTTTATTCATATATGATCTATTTTTATTGTGTTACATTTTATATAATTCAAGGAAATCAATAAAGGAAGAAGACCCCAAACTGGAAAAATTAAAAAGCAATCTTAATAGTTTTGGATAACAGAACCTACATTGTGTATGCATACATATAATATTTTTAAAGATTTTGCAAATGCAGAGCAGTCTCATATTTTTCTATCAATAAAATATAATATAAATAATATGTTAAGTATTATAATGAACTGTGAAATAAGACAAGTGATATTTTAAAAAAGATCTTGCAAAAAGTGTACCAATAAATAATTTTAAAAGTTATAGTTCAGCTAAAATAACTTACATATACTTTGGCTTCTTCTGGAGCTAAAAGATTGGGATCTCTAGAAGGTGGAGGTCCTGGTACTCTTGGTATACTAGGAGACTGCGGATGGGACATACTTTGTGACATCAAATCATTGATTGCATCAATTGCATGTTTGTAACATTTCATTCTAAAGTAAAATTAAACATGTAAATACTGAAAATGATTTTTACTGCTTTTTTATGATTTGTTAATTATAAGATAAGCAGATTAACCCTGATAATTAGAAGAAGGCAGTCAAGTTGATAATATTTACATCATACAAAATAAAGATTAAGCAAGAATTAAAAAAAAAAAACATGGAATTATAACTTTTAGAAATTTTCTTGTTATATAGGTTTGTTGAGAGGAAATTAGGTTCACTGTTCATAAGTTAAAAACATATCTTCAAAAGAAACAATTTTACATTTTTTTTTTTTTTTCTCTTAACGTAACATTTGTACTTGGAACAAAACAATTTCTAGGATCAATAAGGTAAAATTCTATTTTATATTAAAATCAACGTTTTAAATGAACTAAAATGGGAAAACTCAGACAGGAAAAAACAGAAATAAAAAGAAATAAATTGTGGTATTGGACTAATGCAAGCGCAATATTAAAGTAACAATTTCCACACTGAATTAGGTTGACAAGCAATAGATGATGCTGAAAAAAATTTTTTTTTTCTTTTCTATTTAGTATTTCTTTCAGACAATTTGATATTCTGGAGCATTTTAACAGTTAAAGAAAGTAATGCATGAATTTAAAGGGGAAAATCTTTAATTTTTCTATTTGACTTTCGCTATACTGTTATAAAGAGAATGTTTTTTTAGAGTCTTACATTGGATCAAATAATTTGTTTTACCCATACCAGGCCTCACAACAAGTTTCTACCTCAAATATATAGACTTTATAGACTAAAATTGGAAATTTATAGACATAATAGACTAACATTAAATATATTAATAACTAAACTTAATAGACGAAATACCTGTAACAATGATACACAAATGATGGTTTTTATGTATCAAAATTTGTTATACATAAAATGCTTAACTAATTTTTGAACATACATTAAAAGAGGTGAGAAAAAATGCCAACCTCACAACCACCCTCTTGCATTTCTCTCTTTTTACTTATTTTAGTAACTGGATGACTGAGTTCACACGGTCTCATTGTAAAAATCATTCGTTGTGTAGATACAGTGATTTATTTGTTTAAAGATAATTATATTTATTATTTGTTTGCCCGGGCACAGCGCAAGTTACCACTGAAAGCTAATTTTTCTGGAAATAAGGAAAGTTAAAATTGAATCATCATATGAAATCACTGTGAGCGAGTTGCTCCCATATACTTTTATTTCATCAAATTTATTCTATTCTAATTAAATATCTATTTATACACAATTAAAATTTATTAATTTTTAATAATAATCTTTATATATGTCAGATTTATTTCAAATTTATTGAATTCTTTGTTGGAAATTAAATAATCTTTTGTAATTTTTTGAATGAATTCAGTAATATATCCATTGATCTCCTTTTTAGCATAATGCAATATATTTATTGGGGATCTTGTACACAATTTAATTTTATTCTCCCTGAAAATAATAATTTTTTTTTTTTCTATTTCACTGTGTTTCTCAATAAATCTATTTATATTTATAGCTGTAAAAGTTTCATTAGGCAATTTCCGTTATAATTTTATTTTTTTTTGTTTTACTCCTTATACATATAATGTATTTAATTGCGGTTTGAAATAAACTAATGACTCATAATTTAGACATCAAATCGCTAGAATTTCATGATTATTTGCACCTGTTTGTAACCGTTTTTTGGCGCAGTGATATATGCCAAGTTAGGGTTGCTCTTTTTCCAACTGTCTTTTTAGATTTAAAAATTCCTGATTTGGCTATTAAAAAGATGAAATGAATCTTGTGACCACTCTTACACAAATTGTTCGACTAGTGAAGATGTAATCCGCTTTGCTCTCTCTTCCGCAACTTTTAAAGGTTTCCATTAAAATATTGAATCTGAGTTATTTTCATAGTTATTACCTTTAATTTTAAATATTAATATTGATAATGTTTTTTTTTAAATAATTTTCAATAAATATTCTACAGATTAAGAAGGAATTTGTCTCTTATTTACGCAATGTACAACTTTTCCTGCAAGGTATCTTTAAAAATTTATTATTTTTTTCTACATGAATTTTCCACAGTATCACAATCACTAACTATAATTTCCTATCAAAATCATTCAAGCAGTTTCCTAGAAGACAAGATTTCTCCTACACATTATTTTAGGATCAGGAAAGCTAATTTTTATGAAAAATAAGGTAAGTGACACCGATTTTCAACTATAAAAAAAGTCTAAACAATTTTTTTTTCAAAAGCGTTCCGCGATTTCCAAGAAAAAGTTTATGCCACATTTCTTTATAAGCCAGTGGTGTGCGGATTACCAGTGAACTCTAAAATGGAGTTGAGGGTTATTTCAGTTTGAAATGTCGTCTCAAAAACACACCAACTATAAATATTTTTCAAAGTCATTTGAGTAAAAAAAAAAAAAAAAGTAAATGTGAAGTAGTCTAAAGAGAATGTCAGATTTTTGGGCTAACAATTTAATTGTAAACTCAATTATTCTGTAAATCTGAATTTTTATCAAAATGCTTCAAACAATTTCTAAGAAAATCAAGTCTCAGTCATATTTTTGCCTTATGCAAAATGAAAGGTTAATGTTAACAGTCAACACTACGAAGACGAGAACAAATAAAACGGATTTCTCGTCTCAAAATACCCTTAAAGCTAGTTTTTATCAAAACCATTAGAACCATTTGCTAGAAACTTTCTGTTGTAATTTTGCAACAGGCAGAGTAAAGGCTAACTGTAAATGTTAATTTTCCTGAAGATAAAGAAAATTCAGTTTAAATTACCACATAAAAAACCCCTAAACCTTAAATAATTATCAAAATCGTTCAAGTGATTTCCAAGAAAACCAAATTCCAGTAATATTTTGCTATGGTGAAGTGAGGGTTAACACAGCAATGAACAATAACTAAAAAAACTTATTCCTATATATTTATTAAAACTATTTGTTTCTGTGAAAACCGAGTTTCTGCCATATTTTGCAATGGACAGAAAGGAGTTAACATTGAAGGCTAATTTTCGTGAAGATGAGGTAAAGTCAGATAGATTTGGCATCTCAAAAAACACTTAAACCTAAGTTTTTATTGAAATCGTCATATTCCTTTCCCAGGAAACCTAAATTCTGTCATAATTTTTAACCAGCAGCTGATGGGTTAGTAATGAGTGCAAATTTCTCTAAAGATGAGGATATGTCTGATCGATTTAATTCTCTAACAACACATAATCCTAAACATTCATCAAAATCATTATATCCATTTCCAAGTAAACCCAATTTCTGCTGTTGTTGCAACTGGCTGATAAAGAGTTAACAGTGAATGTGAATTTTCTTGAAGATGAGGATAAGCCAAATTGTTTTTTTGACCTAAAAATCCCCTAATCCCAAGCATTCATCAAAATCGTTTAGAGCCATTCCCAAGATATATATATATATATATATGTATGTATATACTCGTATATAAAACAAGTCCAATGATTGACTTGTTTAATATAAGAGAAGGACATACATTAGCAATATATATTCATTGCAAGTTACAAAATAATAACAATTTAATTGATAATATTGATGAAAATTATAAGAGAAGTCATATAAAGAGGGGAGATATAAAAATGACACCATAAAATTTTGTAAGTGTATTTCCTTCAATTTTATTTGTGTATCTGCTGGAAAAATAATTTTTAATATGGAAGTTCTTAAAAATATAGACTTTATAGACTAATTTTTGAAAATATAGACTTTTATAGACTCAATGTTAAATATATAGACTTTATAGACTAGTTGTGAGACCTGCCATACTCAAAGAAATTTTCTAGGTCAGATTAACTACAGTTTTTTTTTTTTTTTTAAGGATAAGGATTTTGTTAGTTCAGTTCTTGAACAACACAGCACATTTAATTTTCTAAATCTTAAAAAAAAAAAAAAAAAAAAATCTTCAATGTAAATTAATTTTCTCCCTATAATCTGTGTATTATACATTTTAAAAAGTTCGTTTTTACTGTAATGTGGATTATACAGTATTGCATGTTATCTGCTTCTCTCTCTTTCCTCTTTACCACTTGTCAAACCATATTAAAATAAAGAAGAAAAAAAAAAAATTTTTAAAGATTCTCAATTTCAATACAATTTAAGTTTCAGCAAATTCATTAAAATCATTATTTTTCTTTCCTGCACTTATTGAATTTAATGTATTCTAAATTTTACATACACTCAGAGTTTGATTAATTATTAAGTAATTAAATCCAAAATTTTCAACATTTCATACATGTATTTTAATTAATTTATTATATTTATTTTTCCAAATAAGCATAATAATTATAATTATTAGTAGTATCATTGACTATTAACTTCTTTACACACCATGAAACTAATGAAAACACTACCGGTTTTGAAAGGACGTGGCTTTTCTTCCTCAGGTGCAAACCTGTGCTGCTGTGTTGGAGGCAAAAGCAAGACTGAAAGCAGGGCAAAAACCAAAGTTTCGGAATTTATTTCGTAAACTTTTACATGATGGAGTATTAATTAAATGTGAGTTTACTTAGCAAGTGATTATCGTAAAAAGCCACGATTTCTCGTGTGCTCCAGCTTAAATACTGCATATTTCGTCGGGAACCGAAACTATTCTTATGAATTCTTATTGGGTAATTAAGCTAAGTGAAATCCCGCATGCCTTCTATCATTGGTTGACTCGGACATCTGGGATTAAGTATTTTGCAATGTTTTGCCGCTTACTTTAGATGATTGCATAATTTCTATTCTAAAACTTATTCTTAAATCAGATTCCCGTGTTATGAAGTTCTGTTGGGAAACTAACTTTATCTGGGCACTCAAATAGAATTCTCATAAAGTTGTTCTTAAAATTAAGATTTATTCTGAGATATTAAGTTATCACTTAATATTAATTTAAATACAGTAGAGAGTCAAAAATCCTCACAGCTCGGAACCAGAGGTTGTGTGGATTTTAGAATTTTGCGGATTTTGGGGCCCATAAAAAATTATTTTCACTTTGAATAACAAAAACAGAATATTATTCAAACTAAACACATACTAGTCAATAATAACACTGAATATTAAATTACTAGGTACATAAGAATAATCATGAACATTTACAAAAATATAATGAAAACAATAAGTAAAAATGAAAAAAAATATATATAATAATAATCAAATTTAGTTAAAATCTGTTCACGCATAGCTAGTTTTAAACTAAACTTGAACCTGCATGATTTTTTTTTTTTTTTTTTTTATTATAAATAGTAGTAACACAAATTTATTTTTCTGTGAATTTTATTCAGTTCTTCCTTACAAATTATGCCTTCATCAGAAAGCATGTTAAACAATTAGTTTGTCATTATTTACCTGATTGATATCATATCACAACAATCATTTTTTTTTTTTTGATGAATTTAATATACTGTCAACTTCATTAGCAGCAACTTAGCTCTTGCAGTCCTTCATATTATTTTTGTTTTTCTTTTTCGTAATCATAAAATACAAACATAAAATCTGTATTCAAGATCGTTTTCAAAATTCTGATTTGCAGTTTTGTAATTTATTAATAGTGAATTTCATTGTTTGTATCTGACAAGCTGTGCGGATTTTAGGTTGGTGGATTTCTGGCTCTCTACTGTACTAATTTAGAATCTTGATTATTTTATCCTTTCATATATAAAATCGGGGTGAATCTTTAAAAAGGTAGGTGGCATATAATATATACCACCATGCTTCAAAGAGTTAAATAAACTGATTGCAGATTTCTAGTTAATATATAATGCCATGCATTTATGTATAGTGGATAGACTTTATGCAATAACTTAGTAAACCTGTCTAATATAACTATCATCCTGACAGGAAAGTAAATAATATCCCACAAGAACTGCACACATAATTCCATGTTAATATATTTAACAATATATTAAGATTTTTTGCAGACAGGTAAAAAAGTGAACCAATTTTCATATTTGCATTTTTCATTTTAAAATTATATCATTCATTTTACTTTCAGTTTTATTGAGAATAGAGATAAAACTATACTGGAGATATCAGACATGAAAGTTTTCAGACTTTAGTCTGAAATCCTTCCTTCTGAAGGCTATCTTGGCTGTTTCTGAGATCATTGCAAATCAACTGAGAAATTGTAACCAAAAATTATTGAGGGAGGTAGCAAATTATGCTAAATCTTGATCTATTTCTTTATTACCAGTTATATAATAATAGGCAGCAATTAATCCTTATGTTTACTGTTTTGTCAACATTGATTCCCACTGTGTGGTTATTTTGCTAAAAAATCGACAATGCTTTTTAAAAAATATTTTTTGCAACAAATTGCAACATCATTTCCCCAATGTAAAAAAAAAAAAATAAAATAAAATAAATAAATAAGTTTAAAAAGTTTTTCTTTCTTTGCTTAAAATTCTTTAATTAAGTAGTTATTTTATATATATTAACAATTGTACATTTTTTATGTCTAATTTAAAAAAAAAAAAAAAAAAAAAAAAAAAAAACTGACCATATTTTTGCATTATGTCAATAATTGCATTTTGCATGCAAGTTCAGACTTTTCAGCTGATTTGCACTTTCATGCCTGATATATAAACAATTAAAATAAAATTCAAATTCTCACCTAGTGATATATGCTTGCATTCCAATTTGGTCATCTTGAGGCTGGCCATTTTTATAATAATGTAAAGCTAAACCTTGGGAATCTCTGCGCTGAGCAGAACAAAGACATAACTCAACTACTCCTGTATAAAAACCAACACTACGAAATAATCCACACATAAGATTTAGATCAACATTGGCAGCAATACTCTTGCATAACTAAAAAAGGGAGAAATTTCAAACATATTCATGAAAATTAATTTAACCTTTCCATATAAAAAAGTGTTTTAAAATTATATCAAAATATAAATTATCATCTTTTAAGTATATATCAGATTCTTTTACAATGTGTAATTTATTTTCATTTTTAAAGTGAAGACATCATGAGGAACCAACTATATTCATCTAAAAATACTTATCAGCATTTAAGAGAATTTTTCAAAATGATGAATTTTCCAATTCCGTCAATATATAAAAGTACATATATATTTAATTACCAATTTAGTTTTTAATTTTTATTCAAATGCTTTATTTTTTACACTAAATCAAATTTAAAAGAAAGGAGAAAAAAAAAAAAATCAAACTTTTTATGTTGCATTGTTTGTACAAATCTTATATGTAAAGAGAGAGAAAGAAATTTAATTAAACTTAAAATGCTGTTTTAGTAAGTACATATAATTTAAAGTATTAATACCTCAAAACAAATTTGCAAACCTTCACATATTAATAATTTTCTTTTTCCTTATTAATTCTTTAGAACATTAAAATAATATATTTAAACATCAGAAAAAATGGAGTACATACTTTTAAGGCTTCAGATAATTTCAATTCTTTTTCAGTTTTATTATGGATGTTTTTAGCATTCAACACAATTTCATGGGCCTAAAAAAAATATAATTAATTATAACTTTAATCTGTAAAATTTTATACAATTGAACAAAAAGTAAAAAATATACATTAATAATTACTTAAAAATTAAAATAGAAAAAGATTCCTGTATGAACAAATATGAAGAGAGGATATTGATTACATAAATCATTATACATAGGTGCCAAGTCTCCCGTTTTTCAAGGGAGTTTCAAACAGGAAATTTTTTACAGCTGTTTTCAGTAATATTAATCGTCTAAAATATATATAACATATTCAGAGATGCCAACTTCTAATGACAAAAAAGCAGGAGATTTTTTAACAGAAATCAGGAGACTTTTTCCAACAAGAAAGTTTGAAAGGAAAATGAGTAAACTAATGCAAATTTAATTTTAAGTATCTGCTCATAATATAAAACAATAAGGATCTTAATTATCTTTGTAAAAGAAAAGGTAATAAAGAATAAAAATATCAGCTATATTCTAATGAAATTTGAATTCTTTAAGTTTTCAATAGTTATGGTATTTTTAAAAAAAAATCTTTTAATAATAAGACATTTTTCATTATGCAAAAATGAAAGTTAAAAATTTATTCTTAGCAAAAATTAGTTTCAAAGTATTGTATAGTAATTCACATTCAAAATGAACTTGATAAATTGCAGGGCAAGATAAATTTCCATTTTCTTTCAAATTTTTTTACCCAATTCCACAATTTTTAAGTATAAATTATGCTAAGAGGGATAGTTAAAAATTACATCAGAAAAGCAGGAGAAATGAGTGGAAAATCAGGAGCATGGAAAAACAAGCAAAAATCAGGAGACTCCTGCCAAAAGCAGAAGACTTGGCATGTCTGCATATTCCATTCAAAAAATACTGGTGTCAATTCTGATTTAAAAGTAAAAAATGTTGGCAGCTATGCATTATATAAAGAAATTCTCAGTTTATTATTATACAATAATTACTAATCTCAAGGCTTCCCTCCCCCTCTTAGAATTTGCCTGCCTTCAATCATGAAATCATATGCAACTCTTAGGGGAAATTTGTTTACAGAATTATATTCATTACCTAATATATTATTTTAAATTTTGTTTCCACATTTCATTTTACAACTAAAAATTAAAACATTAAAATTAAAAAAATGAATCTTTGAAAAATGAGTACTAGTTTAAATGCTTTTGAATTTTCTAAACGCAAAACCGAACTAAAAAAAAAAAGAAATTTATGTAATGAGAAATTCTATAAATGAATTACACCATAGAGTTACATGAGATCTGATGAAAGGAGATTGGGGGGGTGGAGTAAGAGGAAGGGAGAAGCCTTGAATAAAAATTAATGTGAAGTAAGGTTAGTACATTGCATAACAATTATCCTATTTTAAACTACACAATATAAATTTGGCATTCTACAACTTTTTTGATTTCCTGTAGATTTACCATATTGTAAAACAGTGCAAAAGTGCCCCTTTCCTTGATTAAATAGAACATAAATTTGGCATTCTACATTTTATTTTTTAATGATTTTCTGTTATGCTGCAAAAGTATCCCCAAACCCTTGAATTAAATTTACAGGTTATAATGATATTAACAGTGGGCGAGGGAAATAGAGAAAGAGGGTAGTTTTTGTTTTTTACTTTTTGTTTTATTTATTTATGTATACAGGGGTCTGTCTAGGGGGAAAACTTGGTCCGTTTACGGACCCTTCACAAAATTCCATGCAAAAAAAACGGACCCTTCACAAAATTCCATGTTAAAAAAACGGACCCTTCACAAAATTCTATGTTAATAAAACCTTCACAAAAATCCATAATAATAAAACGGACCCTTCACAAAATTCAAATTGGAGATAAACAAACTTTTCCAAAAATTTTCGGAAAAACAAAGCATTTATAAAATAATAGCGAGCAAAAACATCTGCTCAGCAATATATGACCATGTTCTCGTACCAGTCGCTATCGGTACTACATGACACTAAAACCACACCTTCATTTCTCACCGAGTTCACGCTGATTAGTTAGGGAATGATGTCAGACACGATAATGGGTGTGGCGTACCTCTCCTTGATGGGATGAAATTTTTCTGTGGAAAATTACATAAATATTTTGGCAACATCTTTTTACCGCGTTGTGTTTGTTTATGTTTAGTTTGGATTTCGGGTTTGTGGAGTAGCGCAACTATAGATATGTGTAATTTCGTATTTGTCAGTAATTTTATCGCTTCCATTCCATAAATATGAAGCGAGGTAGGCCAGTTACGGGAGGAAATTCCCGCAATTCGGATTATTATGTTAAAAAAATACGATCATCGGATGCTATAGGCTGCGATGCTATTACAAAATTTTTTAAACGAAATGTAGCTGATGCAGAAACTTTACTTCCCAATGATCCAATTGAGAAACCAAGGTTAAATAATTCAAGTTCACAAGCTCATGTGAACGAAATTTCCAGTTCTGAAAATTTGGATGGAAATTCAGCTTTGTCTGAAAATGTAGAAGTAAGGATGCAACTTTTTTATATTAAAGGCAAGAAGGGTGCCATTTTTTCTGTCAAGGGGAAAGCAGGGCACAGCGCCCTCCTGAAACTGTCTAGATGAAACTTACATATACATATGTGTATGTAGATAGAATTTGTGAAATGAATTTTCACAAAGATAAAAATAATAACTATGTCAGAAAAAAAATTCACAAAAATAGGAAAATTTTTCACAAAAATAGGACCCTGGAAAACAAACCTGGACAAACCCCTGGTATATATTTTAATGATTGTACATGTTAACAAAATAATAAAATAACATTACGGGAGAAATTCATAAAGTGTTTTGGCAAGGCAACTTACAAGAAAGCTGACGAAAATGGAAAATTTCTTCACTTAAAGATATTTTTATAGTGTTTTAAAAGTATTCAGACATATTTCCTGCACATTTCAGTTTATCTATTATTTTTCAAAACTGCAGGCAGAAATGAGTTGGAAATTTAGACACCAACATTTTGTAACATCCTCGTTTCTTGTATTACTTTTGCCTATTTCATACTTGCCAACCAATTTCAATAAAAAAAGGGAAGATTTTTGTTGAAAAACCAGAAGATTTCATGAAAAAAGGGAAGATTTTTTTTTTTTTTTTTTTTTTTTTTCTCTTTGACGTATTAAACAATACAGTTTTACAATTTTAATATTTAGAAGCAATCTATAAAAACGTTTTACTATAGATTGATTATACTAAATATATAAAAGTTTTAAATCAAGTTATTCCTCTTCAACATATAGATATCAACAAAACAGAATCTATAAGAAATTTATTTAACAATAGACAAAAAACTTAGTTAAGTTAAAATATAACTAATTTTTTAAATAAATATAGAATATCATTTTTGTGTATGTACATTAATCATACATATAAAAATAAGTAGCAGTAGCTGTCGTGGAGGAGGGGAATGGAGAAGGTGCGCACATCTGAACTGATTAGAAACGGCGCTGAGCAGTTTTGTGTCAGTCGCCTTTCGAATCCGGACGAGGTACGAGGTATCTCAAGACTTTAAAATAAAATCAGAACTATTAAACCATTCTAGTCGTATTCATTATAGTTCCAGTAATAATTCTTAAATATGAATAAAAATTCGTAATTAAGTATTCAAGTCAAATAAACGATTCTTCAAATGTCAAATTATAGTCTACTAATTTAGTGGTGTGTTGTTAATATTCGGAATACTGGCAGAGGGGGTAAGTAGAATTAAACTTATTCTCATTTGATTAATATGCATGTTATTCTTATTTGTGATAGAGTAAAAGTTGCAGAATTTGAATTTAAAATAAATTCGTTAGAATCTCTTAATCCGAGATTCTAAATTTAATCAACCCTAATTCGAAATTTAAAAATTGATACTTAGTCGAAATTCTTTAGTGGCTTCAAAGCCATAGTGGTCCGTCGATTCACGGAGGCTTAATTACCTATTAATTAGATAATTAATCATAATTCGTTAAATTTAAAAAAAAAAAAAAAAAAAAAATTGTAAATTGAAAAAATTCTTTTGTTTACGTAGGAATAAATTATCTGTATAAGAACTTTAAAGTAAATTAAAATTAATTTGTTGAAATAAATCATTAATACAAGGTTAAATTGTTTTGATGTAAAACGTAATTCAAAGTAGTTTCGCTTTCATGCTTACGTAGAAGTTCTGTTTTAAGAGAAAACGTAATTCAAAATAGTTTGGTTTTCAAACCGAAAGTTTCGGTTTGGAATTTCAGAAATAAACTTTCATGTTAAATAATTGTTGAATAAATGAGTGTATGAGAATGAAAAGGGTGCATTTAATATTTTATTAGTTTATTTATTTCAGTTAAAAAAAAAAAAAAAATCTATTCTATTATGAGTTGTTTCTTTTCATTTGTTCTTTTTTTTTTTTTTTTTTTTTTTTTTTCATATTTTACTTCCTGGTCTGCAGAATAATTTAATTCGATCGATTAATTCATATTTAAATTTAATTAATTGTAATTAGTTTGCTCAAAATATGGGTAGAAAGGGAAGAACAAGGGCGAATGACGCCGAACAGAGTGCGTTGTTCCCAAAATCTAATGAAGTGATAAAATTTGAAAATGTAATTAAAGAAATAGAATTTATAAAATCGAAAGTCAATGATTGTGATAAAGGCGATCAAGCCAGATTAAAAATCTTAAAAGATAAGGTAAATGCACTGGAGGTTAAATTCGAGGAAATAGTTACAAATTTTTCCGAAGAGGAAAACGATGAAAACTCTGAAGAGGTGTTAAAGAATAGGGACACTCTGTTAGAATTATCCGTTGTATTAGAGGGTAAATCGCAATCAAATACTCCAAATGTAAATAATGATGCACGTACCAAACCCGGGACTTTTGTTAATTCGCATATTAGTCTTCCTAAACTTGAAATTCCTTATTTTTACGGGGATAATGAATCTTGGTTGTCATTTAAAAATTTATTTAAATCATCTATTCTGGATAATGACAGCCTTAGTGAGGTTGAAAAGCTACAATACCTCCAATCGTGTGTAAGAGGTAGTGCATCAAAACTTATTCGTGGATTTTCGTTACAATCGGAAAATCTTAAACACTGTTGGGAAATTCTTACTCAGCGATACGAAAATAAACGTCAATTAGCTATAACTCAAATAAATAAAATCTTTTCAGTAAAGGTAAACAAAGCGGATGATCCTAAATCGTTTTTCAATTTAATAGATACTTGTAACGAAGCGGTGCGAAATTTATCGACCCTCGGATTGGAATCTAATCCTCTTAGCGATCTTATTCTTATAAATTTCATGATTTCAAAATTGGATTCATCCGTTAGGCATAGGTGGGAGCTCAGTCTAGAGAATACGCAAACTATTCCCGATTTAAATTCGTTTCGTACATTCATTGAAAGGGAGGCGTCGAGTCAAACAAAGCTTGAAAATAAACCAGGGATGTTTAAGAAGCCAGTTGAAGGTAGTAGTGTAAAAAAATCTTGTGTCAATAATTCAATAATAGTCAAAGAAAATAAATGCGTCGCCTGTTCTCAAGTACATCAATTGTTTAAATGTCCCAAATTCAATCGAATTAGTGTTCAGGAGCGATGGGACTTAGTTAAATCAAAATCACTGTGTGAAAATTGTTTGTGAACTAATCATCAAGTGCGTCAATGTAGAATTAATATTAAATGTAAAGTATGTGCAGGTTCACATCACACTCTTCTGCACATTTATACACAGAATTCTGCAGATCAGGGAGGTGGCCTTGTTATTACGTCGGTGGCCAACAGTTCCCAATCTAATGCAAATTTTAGTAACCTAAAGGTGTTATTGGCTACTGCCCTTATAAAGGTTAGGTCACCTAACGGCAAAATTATTCAATGTCGGGCGTTAGTTGATAGTGCCTCACAAAATAGTCTTATAACAAAGGAGTGCGTTGAGAAGCTAAATTTGCCTTTGTTTGGCACTTCTCATCGACTTATAGGCATAAACGGTCTTTCCGCAGAAACTGTTTTAAATTTTACGGAATTCTCATTCTCGCCATATTTCGCTAACGAGTATAGGGACCTGAAAGCGCTAGTAGTAAATAGGGTTACTACCCCTCTGCCAAATTTCCGGGTGAAAACGACGTCTTGGCCACATACAAAAAATCTTCGGTTGGCTGATATGAATTTCTTCAAGCAACAGCCAATCGAAGTATTATTAGGCGCAGATATTTTTGCGTCACTAATTTGTGGCACACCAGTATCGGGAAGGCCAGGAGAACCATCTGCCATTCCCAGTTCACTTGGGTATTTACTCAGTGGCCCCCTCTCAAGGGATGGAATGGAACCAAAATCAACATATAGCTCCTCGTTACACTGCCTTAACTTAAACGATTTTTTTGACAATCAGCCCATAATATCTCCTAAGAGTGAAACCGAAGCCGATACGGCAGAGGAACTATATAAATCTTCCACCAAGCGCAACCCCGAAGGCCGCTATGTTGTCAAATTACCCCTCCATGATGAGATAGATTTGGGTGAAAGTGCCAATTGTGCACTAAAATTGTTTAAACGGCTTGAAAATCGATTTATTCAGAACCCTAATCTTAAACTGGAATACTGTAAGTTTATGTGTGAATACTCTGACTTAGGTCATATGACTTTACTAAGGGCTGAAGAACTTAATCGCCAACCCAATTATTATATGCCCCATCATGGAGTTATAAATGAAAATAGTAGCACTACGAAACTACGGGTAGTGTTCAATGCGTCGGCCGTAACTACAAATGGCAAATCCCTGAACTCTAACTTGCATAAAGGGCCAAAACTCCAATCCAGTATTTTCAGCAACTTAATCAGATTTCGTTTAAATAAAGTCGCCCTCTCGAGTGATATCGAAAAGATGTTTCGACAAATTCTAGTCGCAGAGCCTGATACAGACTTTCAAAGAATATTTTGGAGGGCCAATGTTTCAGATCCACTCAGAGTGTATAAATTGAACACTGTTACTTATGGCACAGCCTGTGCTCCATTTTTAGCCCTGCGTACCATATTACAGCTATTAAACGATGAAGAACCCAATTTTCCCGTAGTTGTGCAGGCTGCCTGCAACAACCTGTATATGGACGATTTCCTTGGAGGGGCTGAAACAATCAAAGCCGCTCAATCTTTGGTCACAGACCTTCAGGCATTATTTAATGCTGGGGGCTTCAAGCTGCGAAAATGGGCTTCAAATTATGTGGAAGCTCTAATTCAGGTCCCAGAACCTTTAAAATCAACAAATCAGGAATTATCCTTAAACCCCGATCAATCCCAACGTATTTTAGGACTAAATTGGAATTTAACATCGGATACACTGCAGGTTGGCGTCAACACAGAAGAAAACGTCAAAACCAAAAGACAATTATTGTCTGTAATTGCACGCATCTTCGACCCTTTGGGTCTGTTATCCCCTGCCACGATTCTTTTAAAATTGCTTCTCCAAGATGTTTGGAAGCTAAAACTTGGTTGGGATGATCCTTTACCACCAGACATTCAAAACAGGTGGAACGAATTTTATGAAAAAATTGCTTCCTTTAAGGCCATGTCAGTACCCAGATTTTTAGACCTGAAATCCGAACCTATGTACCAGATTCTGGGATTTTGTGATGCGTCAACCAAGGCCGTATCCAGAAAAAAATTTCGGAGGGGGCCCAACTTTCATTCAGATGTTGGTCGTGCACCCGCACATATGTACACCAAGAGCGTATGCATTAAAGTTTGCCCCCCCCCCCCCCAATCACCTTAACTTTAAAACAAGAATAAGTTATTGCCTTAAAATTCGTATCTAGGCATAGTAAAATGGTTATGCGCTATAAATAAGATCGGTTAGAACGCCGCATGGCGTCAAACGATGGAATTAATATTCCTAAAATCTGAAATGGCAAGAAAAGATTTAATAATAATAATTCTAAAAAGAGCCTTGGGCCTAAAACTGACGGAAAAATGCACAAGTCTTTAAAATGCACAAGTCTCTGGAAGAGAGTTCTTTAATCCGTGATGTTATAAACCGCTGACAAATGGAGAAAATCCCCAAATACTGAACTCACGGTAGTCCGGTTAATAAGGAGTCGAGCTCGTAATTGAAGGATTGGGCGATCGATGCTTGAGCCATCCAAAGACTGCCATGTAGATTAATGGTATCTGCATCTGGTGCACGTAAAATCCGTTGTGTCCTCCATGTTTTGTAAATGTAATAGCTCAGGTATACTGAAGTTGGGGAAACATCACCCCCATGTAGGTTTTAAATTGAGATGGTACGATTACCCTAGAAATGAATTCTAGACCGTTGATATGCTGTCTGTCTAGCTTTAGTCCATTCAAATTCAACATACCAAAAACTGGCTGACGTCCTAATTCAATGGTATGGCGCATGATTTATGTTCGAAACAACTATGTTTCAAATACTTTTTTTTTTTTTTTTTTTTTCAGATATAGCTTTTTTATATATATACAGCTGAGATATATCTTTCCCATAAAAAGGGAAATTTAGACTAGTGCAGCTACGCTACCTGCTGGGCGATATACCGCAAGTGGGTTTAACACTTCGGTTTCCTTTTGGAAAACAAGGAAAATTGATACGAAATTTCTTTGACAGAAATTGTGGACTACATGTACCCACTAGAGTCTGGTTCAGTCAAAGTTCAGTCTGGTTTGGGAATCTCATCTGGACATTCATTTGAAAATCTGCCTCACAGCAAATATGAATACTGAATGCTATACTCTATGATGTGATTACTGGATTTTTGCTTTAAGTAGGATTAGATAGTACCATCTTTCATCACATGTCTTTCTGTAAAGTCGACTTTATACAGGCTGTTTTTTTTTTTGGTCAGAATTTATACTCTATGGAAAGTGAAAACTACTCATACTACTTTTATACTCTACGTGCATAACTAACAAAACTAGAAGCAACATGCAACTGTGATCTTTTTTAATGATGAATCTTTTGTCTCACATGGTATTAAAATGCTATTTCTGGCAAGAGAAGTGTTTAAAAGAAAGGAGACACATTACAGTGTTCAACAATAAGTACCATAAATATCTCTTTTTAGTGTTTTTCACAAAGAGCTGATATGCATTTCGGTAATTTGGACTTTACAAGACAGAAAATTGCTAATAAATAAGGTTTCACAAGCAAACAAACTAACAACAACAAAAAAAAGATATTGTGAAGGAAAAAATTCATTTTTTTACAATTTTTTTTTCCGGCCAGTAGAACATGAAAAAAATTGTCTCAGACAATTTCGGGGGGGGGGGGGCTCGAGCCCCCAGAGCCCCCCCTCTGGATACGTCCCTGGCGTCAACAAAGGCATATGCTGCCGTAATTTATATACGCCCAAGTCAGAACTCATCTTTAAAATTGATTGCAGCTAAAACCCGTGTAGCTCCTTTAAAACCCATTACCTTGCCTAGGTTGGAGCTATGCGCGGCTGTATTACTATCGGAACTTTTGTCAGTCGTCCAGAGCTCGCTGGCTTATCAGGTTGAGGAAATTCTCCTATGGACAGACTCAACAATCGCCCGTAGTTGGATCTTAAATCCGCCCTTAAAGGGCAACACATATGTCCTACACCGAGTAAACAAAATTAGAGCTCTCACAGACACAACATCATGGCATCACTTACCAAGCAAACATAACCCAGCAGACTGTGCAACCCGTGGGCTGTTACCCGACAAATTAAACCACTTTAACTTGTGGTGGTCTGGACCTGATTGGTCAAAGATTCCGGTCTCGGATCACGAGTCCAAGATTGCTACCTCAGTCCCATGTACAATTGTGGGAATTCCTGGACTAATAGAGTCAACTCCAATGCATGAATCCGTTATAGAGGATTTGGTTTCAAAATTTTCATCAAGTAATAAACTTTTTCGTGTAATTGCATTTATGAAGAGGTTTATTTATAACAGTAGAAATGCTACAAAATTGAAAGGACCAGTCTCAGTACAAGAAATTTCAGAGGCTAAAAACCTTGTGATTAAATGTGTACAACAAAGGTCCTTTGCTTCAGAAATCGCAGTTTGCAGCGTGGCAAACCCGTTGCAAACAACAGTAAATTGAAAACCCTCAATGTGTTTATTGATTCTGAAAATCTATTAAGAGTAGGAGGTAGAATTGACAAAAACATCACTCTGCCCTATGATACTAAACATCCAATACTCATACCTAAAAATCACCCTTTTACATCGACATTAATAAGACATTTTCACACGTATAGTCTTCATGGAGGTGTCGACCTAGTATTAAATCTCATTCGCCAGTCTTACTGGATTCCTGATGGTAGATCCACTGTGAAAAAAGAGCTTCGTAAATGTGTCACTTGTGCCAAAGTCCAACCGACCCCAATTCAACAAATGATGGGTGACTTACCCAGTGCAAGAGTCAATCCTTGTAGACCCTTTCAACATGTCGGAATTGATTATGCAGGCCCTATTCAAACAAAGTGTGAACATAAACGAACAAAAACAAAATTTAAGTCCTATATTTGCCTATTCATCTGCATGAGCACCAAGGCAATTCATCTTGAATTAGTCACGAGCTTATCAATTGAACATTTTTTATATGCCCTACAAAGATTCATAGCGCGTCGAGGCTATCCTACTGACATTTACTCTGATAACGGGCGCAATTTTGTGGGTGCCAATGCCCATTTAAAGGGGCTAGTAAAGCTTTCAAAACCCAATACTATCCAAGACTTTGCCACAACTAGACAAATTCATTGGCATTTTATGCCACCTTACGGGCCTAACTTTGGCGGCCTATGGGAATCTTCGGTTAAATTGGCCAAACGCCATTTACTCAAAGCGTGTAAAGGCAATTGCCTGACCTTTGAGGAATGTGACACTATTCTAACTAACATTGAAGCCTGCTTAAATTCACGACCCTTAGTCCCACTTTCCACCGAGCCCAATAATTTCTTAGTACTTACACCAGGACACTTCTTAATTGGGGCTTCGCTTCTCCAGCTTCCTGAACAATCTTTTAACCAAACTAATCCATTTTGTACCAGTTTTTCTTCCAGATGGAAACTCCTCCAGCAGATCAAGAAGCAATTTTGGAGCACATGGGCAAAGTCTTATTTGACTTCACTCCAGTCAAGAGAAAAATGGAAGAGTGGTAATACACATCTGCAACCTGGTCAGCTAGTCCTGGTGTTGGAGCCTTCTATTCAGCCAGCTCAGTGGAAGTTAGCACGCCTTCTGGAAGTCCATCCGGGTGAGGATGGAATTATTAGAGTGGCTACCCTGAAGACGCCATCGGGAATCATCAAGAGAACCGTGAATCGAATCGCCAGTCTGCCATGCTCAGAATCGCCAGTCTGCCATTCATTAAATCAAGCAATAAAGATCTAAAAATAATTACACATGTGAGAAATATTGAGCCCTTCCATTGCTTTATTGTTTCTAGAATTGATCATTGATCACAATCTGGGGAAGGGGGGGGGGGTACAAAAATAATTACAGAGTAAGAAATATTAAACTCTTTCAACTCTACTTCTAGAATCTAATGTAAGATCTAAAAACTTGATATTATCATTTATGTTGCAGATGGATAAAGATTAAGAAACAAAATACTTCTGCAGAACATTTGATTGCTGATCACTAGTTGGAGATAAATAAAGGGGAGGGGGGCAAAAAATAATTACATCAGCAAGAAATATTTAACAATTCTATTTCCTTAAATGTTCTAGAATCTCATAAAGCAAGTTTGAAATGAATATTGACATTTATGTTATGGATGGAGAAAGATTGAGAATCAGGAGTTTTCGTAGAACATTTGGGTTTCTTTTTAAAACGAACGATATCCGCGACTTTTTTAAAAACTGAAGATTTTATCATCTGTCCAGAAGACCGGAAGATACGTTAAAAAACCGGAAGTCTTCCGGGAAAACCGGATTAGTTGGCAAGTATGCTATTTATGTAATACAAGAAACAAGGATTACATAAAGATAGATTACATAAGGAGGGTTTGTTAATACTTTTTATAATTAGAAAAAATAGAGGGATGAAAGGAGATTTTTTTTTTTTTTTTTTAACTTCAACTTTGCCTAAATGAAGTTTGTGTATTTATGATAAAAAAGGCCTTTTTGAGAAGGGGAGTAGGAATAAAAATTAAAATGAATTAATCTTATGAAAACACTAATCTCTAAGTTTTAAAAATAAGTTGTGTTATCATATGGAGAGGGGAGGATGAGTTCATACTATTTTTATATGTAGAAGAATTTTAATGTCAAAATTCATAACCAAAAAAAGTAGACATCACTCCAAATCTAATTAAACAGTAAACTAAATTGAATTGATTAAGTTGATCTTTTTGAAATTTTATTTTTCAAGCATCATGTTGAAAAACAACCATTAAAATTTTTATTTAAAACTTTCAAAATAAAACTATTTGTGTACTTAAAAGAGTAATCTTAACTTTTTAATTTACAGTATTCTGAATTTTATTCAAATAATATATTTTTTACAATATACACGTATATACATTTTTAAAGCAACACAGAAAAAAGAACAATAACATTGCTATATATAATATTAGAATTCTTATTATTTAAAAAAATAAATACATAAAAAAGTTACTCACTCTTGAAACTGTGGCATCTTCAATTCTATAAATTGATGGACAATCTTCTCGTAAACGTTGGCTGATTGTACCGGTACAAGCTTGATCTTCAAGATAAAAATTAATTAAGGCACTGGTTAAACCAGAAGATAACTATAAAATAAAGATAATATAATACTGCATTAGTACTAGAGCTGCTACAAATGTTCACCAATTTTGTTATGAAATATTTGTTTATATTAAGTAATACAACTGTAAATCACATTTAAAGTAAAATTTAAATTATATAAACTAATTCATATTATTACTAGTTTTTTTTTTTTTTTTTTTTTTTTTTTTTTTCCCACCAGTGCGATTAAGGGACCAACACAAACTGAAGAAAACAAAAATACTTTGAATTACCCAGTATCATACAAAGGTACAAATGCCTTGTACACATGATTTTGCTTATTATTTACAATATTTGTATGCCTTTTTGAATGCAAGGATTATGTTGACAAATATAAAAAAAAATTTCTAAAATTATCATTTTTTCTAAGATATAAGCATTTCCATAAATAACTTTTTACTGAGCATGCAACAAAAGATAGTATTTTTTAGTATTTTTTTTAGTATGATTTTCCCTATGGTCTTTCAACATTTTTAAAATTTGTTGCAAATTACAACCACAGATAGCAGTACTATTCAAGTATATTTCTGAAAATCTGAATCCTAAACTGAAAATTTTTTTTAATTCATTGCATATTACAACCACAGATGGCAGCACTATTCAAGTATCTATTTCTGAAAATCTGAATCCTAAACTGAGAAATTTTTAATTTGAATGGGTTTGTGACATCTGTACATTTACTCCATGATTTATTTTCATATTACAACTGCAGATGGTTGCAGTATTCAAGTTACAATACTGTTAATCTCAATCCTAAATTGAGGATTTCACTAGAATCTTTGTTTTTACTCCATGTTTCTTTGCTATTAATATAATGATATTAACTGTAATTTTAACGGCTATCAGGGTATTAAACTTTACATGTTACATGCATTTCATACGTTTTCATGTTGCTTATTTCTTGATTATTTTATTTGTGACTACAAATTTTATTTGTGTTTTATCACTCATAATTTTTGAACTAATTTATTGGTTTCTCATATGCTGTGGTGAGTTTATTTTGATTTTTTTTTTTTTCAAATAGATGTTTTGGGCCTGTGCACAAAGAAATAGTCAGCTTTTGCTATCTTTGTGACAGAAAAGCATTCATTTATTTAGAGTGTTTGCCTTCTACCAGGCCTTTTATAACGTTAAAATGCAAATAATGCTGTTTTCTTATTCCAACTTGCTTTAATCCATTTAGATTTGACTTTATTTCTTTTTTGGTTTGATTTGGGTGGTCTTTGTTTTTGATCATATGAATTGTTTAAATACTGATATTAAATCCTCTTTAAATTCCAAATGTATGTGCTGATATTATATTTCTACTGCACGTAGAAGGTCTTAATTTCAGCCTCTCATGACTTTCAAGACCTTCTAATGACTGAAGCAATACTCCAAGGATGCTGCATCTCTTCATAAAATATGGCACGCATTGTGCTCGTAAGATTATTGAAAATTGTATTGAAATTCCTTTTTTTCAAGTTTTTTGCCATGTAGTTCCTGTGCGACCTTTTGTGGATTGAACTTTTTTAACTTTAACTGTATTGAACTTCTCAATTATATATTGCTGGCTACTATGTTACTTAAGTACACCTGATGATGCTATTTTGATAATAGCGAAAAGCTTTGTGTCTGGTTTTAATAAAAAAAATTTATCTACGTGCTTTTTTTAAAGTAATTTTATACTTTTTATATTATATAGATTATTGTTAAAAATTACCGGTGGAAGAGTTCCGTCAAAAGACAGAACCCCTGCTGTCAGTTCTAGGAAAAAAATGTCGATATTTGCATGCTTGCAAAGAGGAAGCTTTATGCAAAACAGGTTAGGGTATAAAATGTTTGCAGACATTGTTATGTTTTATGTTGATGTTTCCGGCTGTAATGATGATGGTATTTTTAGATGAACGTGCGTTATTGGTGAAGCTGTTTCACAAAAACAGGGTTCATACTCAAATATGGGAAAAAAATTCCCTGAGTTTTCCTTGTGTTCCCAGACAATTTTCAAGAAAATATTAGTGACATATTACAAGAAACGCTCTTCTAGACAAGACAAAATACAGCTACTTTCCACTGTATGATGTCATATTACTGCCGATCATAATAGAAATTCAGGTAGAAATCATATTTACATGTGTATTTTCACAATAATTCATTATTTAAATTTTGATACGATGCTAAACAAGGAAAACATAACTTGAGAGAAAAAAATATTTGTTTTTCCAGGTTTTATAACTGATTTTCCCTGACTTTTCCCTGACTTTTTTTAACAAATTCCAAATTCCCAGAGTATTTTCTGTTTTCCAGGTTTTCCCTGAGGAGTATTGTTACACACCGGTTTAGTAGTAACATTTTTTTCTAAAAAAATTTCACAATGTATACATCGTTAAAAAATAAAGAAAATAGACAATTTAAATTATTATGGATAACAATCCACCGTAAAACCTTATTACCCCGGGAATACTACATTCTAAAATAATTTCGTATTTAGAGAAAACGCTAGATCGCTCAAAATGCAATGAAACAATTTGACAAGCAGTCAATTTCAACTATTTCTTAATATTTTTACTTTCCTTTTTAGATTCCAAAATAAAATAGTTTTGGTAGATAGCTCGGCAATTACACTGATACCAGAGTAATCTACTAATCATTACCTTTAAAACGAGATATTCCCCATCCATATACGTTAATAATATCGCGATCCAACTTCAAAATTTTAATACAACGATTTTGCCGATTTTAAATACACGCGCCACTGTTTTTTTTTCACTTTCACGGGTCAGCCATTTTCTCTCATCGTTTCTTCACGTTTTCCCGCCCAATGAGAGGGGAGGCAGGCAGGAAATTCCTTCTAGAATCTTGTAGAAATATCTGGAGCTTTGATCAGGAAGTAGCGATGCGCTTGACTTCCGGTGATTTCGCGAAGCTGATTGGTGGAAGATGGCGCATGCTTTCGAAATTCGCCGGCGAAACAAATTCGTTTAGCAGATCCAGATTGCAACCAGGAGGAAGAGGGTGGTTAGGCCGAGAGCCCGGCAGATGCCGTGGACTCAAAGCCGAAGCCAGATGCAAAAAAATTTCGGTTGAAAAAATATCTTTTTAGCAGCTCTTGTTTTAGAGGGCATGTTTGTTTCAGCGTGATAGTATTAATGAAGCAATCCTTCTGAACATTTATGTTTCGTGGTGAAAAGAAGAAATACTGCTTGTGAAATGCACATAGTCAGCTATAAGAACCAGCAAAGCAACATCCCGAATTGATCTTACGGCATTTTTTTTACAATTCCACTCCTACCCAGGATTAGGGAGTGGAATACAAAAATTTTCAACCAGTTTTGGAGTTTAGCCTCACCATTGATATAAACAAATAACTAAAAAGAAATGCTGGTGAATTTAAATCATTGAAGGGTCTTCCCTTTTTGCTGGGATTATTCAAGCGTTACCGGGCGCCATTTTGAGATGCTAAGTGTTGTGTACCATCGTATTTGACTATACTGCAACCACGATTTTATATCAACTAGAAATGTATTCAACTATTGGAGGCACTCTAAATTAGTCTGGCTTTTACATACAAAATGTATTTATGAAATTGTACATGATAAATTTCCGGCTGGAGATATATGATACGAGTTCTAGGTGAACTAATGAAATGATAACCCAAGGACTGGGTTTAACGAATAGTGCTAACATAACTTCTTTTCATCGTGTGTAAGAACTATTTGTACTGTCTCGTAACAACCATCTAATGATTTCTTGTATATGCATAATAGGTATCACCTACATGTTGATATTTACCCTAGTATCTAATGCTGGCCAGCAAATTTTGAAATTTGTGTACTTGTGTGGTAAAAAATAAAAAATTGCATTAAGTGAATTTTCGTCGTCTGCAATCATTCTGGTGGCTTGGTGAGTTATTTTATCTTAATCTTTTTAATTTCAGCTCAAGTACTTGCAGTAAATTGTCATTGGATCTAGTGCACTGCCACTCAGATCATAGTTACGGCTAATTATATAAAATTTTATTAATCAGTAAAATGATTCAATAATCATTCTCAGTTTTGATATTTAACTGCTTGGTAACTGAGATTCTCATATTGAAAATTTAGTATCAAAATTTTTTGTTTACATTTTATTTTATTATCTACATATTGAATTTATTTACAGATTAGATTATTTTAGAATTTATTAATTATTTGGTTTCGAGTTAAAGTTATATTTCGTTTCGGATTTATCAGAATTCCTGTTCAAAGATTGAGAATTCCATGTATCAAGATTTAAGTTTCACGTTTTCAAAAAATTCAGGTATTAGATATATTTTGGTTTTATATTTTTTTTAGACAGTCAAAAATTTAAGTTTTACATAATTTAAGTTTTACAAGTATGAACCCTGAAAAACAAGGGGAATGCTTCTGCTGCAGTTTGTGAATTTCATTGTATAAAGAACCTACGACGTGGACTTGTTGATGTTGTCAAGACAGCTGTTGCCACACAGTCACAGACATCAGTGTTTGGGGGAGTAGCGCATGTGCAGCTTCTCGACAGACAGGCTATTCTTACAGCACCGTCCGAAAAGTGTTCAGAAACATAATGCACTACTTCCCATACAAGATCCATGACACCCAAGAGCTGCTTGATACGGACAAACCACAACATCTCTCATTTCATAATTCAATATTTAAATGCCCTTACTAAAATTACTTGAAACAAATGAATGCAAACATGTAAATTAGAAGTTTAGGTGCAGAGTAAAACTGTCTAATTTCTATGCATGTTGACTTCAATCCACACAAAAATTTTTCTGTTAAAAAACACATTTTCTCTTTTCTTTAAAAGCAGTGTAAATAAAGTAAAATAAATCTTTAAATCAATAGTTTTTACATAGAAAATTAAGGCAATTTTCTTTTTCTATAACTTTTATTCTTTTATAAAAATAAACCTTTTAATTGTTATATTACCAGGCCTATTTTTGCCTTTCGCTTACCATTATTATTACCTCAAAACTAAGAAAAATAGAGATGTTACCAGTTTTTAACCTTATAAGCGTTAAGCTCGTCTTTTTCCGGCATGCATAGTCTAAATAAAAGGCTGGTGTAGCTAAATTTTGAAATATACGTTACTTTTACAAGGTTAATAAATACTTTTTATTAAATACTCTATTTCCACTTATTTCTAAAAACAAGAAATTCGAAAACTATGTCATTAATCCAATCTTCACACATATAAACAGCATATAATCACTCTTCCTTTTCCTTAATGTAAATTAATATTGTCAGCTGCACTTATATAGTTTTCATGCAAAGAAAAAAATAAATAAATAAGTAAATTTACTCTATACTATCAATACTTTTAAACAAGAATATTCGAGCAATGTAATAAACAAAAAAAAAAAAAAAAAAAAAAAAAAAAAGATGATCTGCCTTTAATACCAGTTTTGCAGAATATTTAATTATAAAAACAATTTGTATTATGCCTTTCCTTTCATGGAATGTATTTTCCGAGAGCGGTTTTGTCAACAATGATAAAAAGCTATATTCCATATTTTATGTTTGAAATAAAAACAAATCTATAATAGTCAGTCTTTAAATATTTTTATCAAATAAATAACAAAAATAGTACAAACAGTCTTTTCTTAATATTTTTATAACTGGTTAAAAACTTAATATTATATATTCAGGAATTAAATAATAAGGAAGGGTTGAAGGTGGGGGTAGGGGGAAACACAGTTGATCCACACACACACACAAAAAAAAAAAAAATAATAATAATAATAATAATAATAATAATCAAAAGTAATCAAAAGAAAATAGCATAATTTCAATGACATCAAGAAAATAGCCAGCTTTAATACGACATATGCATTTAATATAGGAACCGTTGAAATATTTTCTAATTGCAATTCAATAAATGGCAATGAGCCAAGGATGAGTTTGAGCCGATCATGGTGCCATCTCATCAACTGCCAGACAGGAGAGAGTCAGTCCAAAGAACAGACAGAACCATGCAAGCCAGCTACTGATGATGAGGGGAGCCCCCTCGAAAGGACTATTGCAACTAAACAAAACCTTAAAGTAAGGTTTCCTTATATTTAACATAATGTTACTATGCTTCTGGTGGAAAATTGTTTTATTTAGAAATAAAGAAATTTAATTAATTTAATTTAATGAATACTGTAATTTTGTGTATGCAGGGTAATGCGGGTAATCTATAAAAAAAACCTGAGTTTGTGTGACCTGCGGACTATCATCCAATGCGGGATATCTATCGCAAAGAAGAAGAAAAACAATACCAGTCTCATTTTTGTTTCGGAAGTCTGGATTATTAAATATAATGTCAATGAAACTGAGGACAGTGAAAAGGAACTTGATGAGGAGGATAATAAGGATGACGATGACGAACTGTCCCAAACAATATTACAACATTTTAATTCTGATATGGAAGAATCTGATTTCGATTGATTTGAATGAATTCTGTAGATAAATTTATTATTAATCTATAATTTTCTTATAAATCGAATAAAGGTGTAAATCATTAGAAGTTACTCCAGTTTATAGTAATTTATATATAGAGAAAGATTAATTCTAAGTTATGATTGTTTGCTTTTACATTATAGGTAAGTAAATTTATTTGGTTATTATTTATATCTAGTTGTACATTTCTTTATTATTTGTATCTTTTCCTACTTATTATTAAAATAATAGCAATTAGTATTGAAATTATAAACAGCGATTGCTGATCACGTGATTGTAGAAGTGCGGGGTATCTTTCGGTTATAAATATTTTTAAATAAATTTCATATGCTGCGGGTTACCTTCCGCCGTGGGTAATATACGCAAAATTATGGTAATTATTTATACAAATGACAAAAATTTATTAACTTCATTATTTCTTTAAGAATATATATACACAGATTCATTAAGAATATATATACACAGATAGAAAGGATTCAACTTAAAATCTAGGAATGGCTTAATTTTTTTTTAAACATCCTGTAATCTGCTACATATATCATCAATTCAATGATATATAGACAATCAAGCACTTCTAGCACAAAGGATTTATTAATGGTAACAAAAAAGATCCTTATTAACGCTCAGAACTTAAAAGAAATAAGTAAATGAAAATATTTACCTCTTTGCCATCAATGATAAAATCTTTGAAAGTAAAACGCTTTAGAAAATCCTGTTGATCCTAAAAAGACATAATTAATTTCTCAGGTGAAAAAACTTAATTGCATTGATAAAATATAGAGTATATTTTAATATAATTTCTATTACAAAAAAAAAAAAAAAAAAAAAAAAAAAAAAATTTAATAAAGCAAACAAAAATATTTTAGTATTTATTAACTAATGTGATGCTTGCTTTATAACAGAAAAATAAGTTGTTTTCAGTAAAAAAAAATTTGCACACTCCTACTTGACAAATTTTTATCTATTTATTTTTAGTTGCTCACATAGTGAAAGGTTCTTAAAATTTGAAGAGGTAAAGAACGTAATTGTCTTTGTTATTTTTTAACACTCTTTTATTAGCTTCACCTGTATGTATGTAATGTATGTATGTATGTTTGTATGTATGTATGTTTGTAACTGCTCTGGGAACAAACAAAAAATTTATATTGTAAAAAAATACTTTCCCTACATGAACGATGTGGCGTTGAGGTAAGGCACCGCGCTACGAACCTAAAGGTCCAGCGTTCGATCCCAGTCAGGGGAAATTTTTTTTAAAATGGTTTTTGTTTAATTCTAAGTAATTTTATTTAAAGATTTAAATGTATGTAAATATTATGGTGTGTCACTCACACAATTTTCTCTTACCCTGCATTTTAATACTTAGATATTTTGTGTGATATTACACATTTCTATAAAAGCGTGTTCTTTAATTTTTTAAAACTATAATATTATTTCAGTGAAAATTGGATTATGACAAAAATTATGGGGCCGAAAACAAATTGAGAAAAATATACTGTGTGTTTGTGATCACCTTGTAACATTAAAAAAGTGAAATGTGTAACTATTGAAACTGTTAACATAGACCTTGTACAATTTTTCAATGCATCTGTGTAATAATAGCATGCCAAATAACATAAAACATTTACTTAAAATTAATTTTTCTAAAATATTCTAAAATGCATTCTTTAATAATTAAGTTATTTATAATTAATTCAGTTAATGAAAATAAAGCAATATATTAAAATTAATATTCAAAATATTCCATTTTAAAATTAAATAAATAATAAAATATAATATAACTCAAATTATCTCTCTACATTTAATTATCAATATCTGCTTTCTCGAATATTTCTGTTTAATAATTGGTAAGTATTAAAATACATATTCATCATTTTTCACGAACACTGAATTTTAAACAGTTAGTTACCATTAAAAATTTCAACTTACTTGAGAGAGTAGTGCAACCACTGCATTAAATTGGTGTTCACACAGGATTTTCCACAAAGCCAGCACCTCACAAGTATATTGAACTAACTGCTCAAAATTTCTTAGGGATACACTTTCTAAGTAGTCGGCATCCACTGATAGAAATATTGATATTATTAGTAATATTATTTAAATAAATTGAAATGGGAGGAATCATTAAATAAACAAAAAGGAAAATCATTATAGACATTTGAATGTTTCTTCACAAGTTGTATATTATGTAATGGATCCAAATTCTTTTGTGCATCCCCTGTGAAAGAACTATAAACAGTGCAGTCACAATATCAAATATATATCTGTTTTCTATGCTTTAAATAATTTAACATTGCAAAAGCTGACTTTAATTAGTCAAATCAAACTGACCATTTGAAAATTCCAATTTGTATCCTGGTTTAAAAAAAAAAAAAAAAAAAAAAAACTGCAAGACTTACACTTATGTAAATCTATATCGTTCTTGTCATGATAGCCCGTAACATGCATACCAATTTATATCTCAATCAAATATAGAGAGTTCAGATGGCTAGTGTACTTCAAATTATTCGTAATGATACAGAATTTTTCTTTGTGTCACTGTGAAAGAACACTATAGGTACTACATTCTTCAAACTCTATAAAATTGTGCAATAGTGACCTATAACATACCTTATAAACATTTAGCTCAATCGTCCATTGGCCATAATAATAAAGAACTTTTTTATTTTTTGTGCCCCTATAAAAGAATTATAATTTGTACAGGATGACAAGAAATAACTTTGACGAAGTTTCAAACCAAATATCTGTAACTACCACTATCGCAAACTCATTTTGGAAGATGTCTTACCTTGGTCGCAAAAGGTCTTTGGAAACAAAAGATGCACCTTCCAACAGGATTCCGCACCTGCACACAGAGCTAAAGGCACTCAAAATTGGTGCAAGACAAATTTTCTTGACTTCATTGGAGCTCAATAACAGCCACCGTATTCCCCATATTTTAACCCAATGGATTATTCTGTTAGGTCAATCTTGGAGACAAGGGTGTGTGCTAAACCTCATAAAACTTTGGCATCGCTAAGTGAGTTGCGGCCCATAGCCGAAAATTTTGTGACACGCTTAAAGCTCTGTATTAAGGCTAAAGGTAGCCACATTGAAAATTTGTAAATATAATAGACAAAATAATGTATTCATATTTATTTAAGTTTGGGCGTGATATTTTCATTAGCATTAAAGTTATAATGTATCATGTGTGTCCAAGTTATTTCTTGTCACCCTGTACACATTAAAATCTGTACAAATCATTCTACCCTGATCTGTAATATACCTATCGACTTTCAGCTCAATTGAACAAAATGTTTAGACATTCACTTACTTACATGCATTACCATAAATAGAACAAAAATGAATTCAGGGCACAAAAACACACCTTAAAGCACAAAAACACACCAAAATCTCATAGTCTAATTTTTTCAACAATACTTTCCTTAAACATCATGTTTTTTTGTAAGCAAACACTATAAAATGCAAAAAATGCAATAATTGTTTTGGGACTAAATAGTTAAGCTCTTCAACAAGCAAAAGAAATAGGCACAAGTGCAGCACGATTTATGGTGTTTGCTTACAAATTTTTTCTTAATCACTCAGCAAAAATGATTTGGAGTATTTTTCTGCAAATACAGATACTGTTTTCTGATTCTCTTATTGTACTATTTGTTTGGCAGGAAGACTTATAATTAATCCATAACTAAGATATGACGAGGCGTATTTCTACATTTTTAACACATAGAATTTAATGAACGACTAAGAACAATTACAGCTGACATACACATGTTTCACAAACGATTACATATTGAAGACTGATCTGTTTTAGCATTAATACAAGTAAAGGGGAATTAACAGATCATTGATTGGACAATACAGTTCACAGGTACCTGTACATTTATGCGACGTCACTTACCAGAAGACCAATGAATTTAATCAGGAACATAATAATGAAATACACCACACTTATAAAACATTAAATCGTTGTTTGGCTTTAATTAACAAATAAATACAGATGCTGTTTTCACTTTTGGAACATATACTATGTAAGGAAAGCATCATTATATTATAAACATGAAAATGACTGACAATGATATTTTGGTGCATTAGTATGAATATAGAACTTAGTTCTTTTAAAGGGACATAAATTCTTTATTATTAAAAGCTATGATATCTGTTTTCTTTACTTACTGACTTCTCTGATTTACTTTATTTAAGCAACCATTAATTACTAAAACTTCAAAAAGTTGAGCAGAGTCACACCAGATTTTTCAACTATTTTATATACAAACATACTCAAGATATAAGTTGAATTAATAACCAAATAAAGATTATATCAAATTAAGATCATATCATAAAGATCAACCACATATTCTTTGTAAATGTTCTATAACTTTTGAATAAAATTTTGCTTTGATTAGATAATATTTTTAAATAATACAAATCCAAATAAAAATTAAAAAATTTTAACTATATATTCATTTTTACTTTTACAGAAAAATACTAAAATACTAAACTTAATTTTAAAATGAAAATAACTAAAAGATAAGAATTATCATTTAATTTTCTATAATTCTAACAAAAATTTCTGTTTTATTTTTTTTTTAAAAACTTGTAAAGCTTGTGAAAAGCTTAATGGTTAAATTGTTTCACTGAACATGGTCAAAATTCATTAAAAAAACTTTAATTTGAAAAAAAAAAAAAATCTACAGAATAATGACTGGCAAAACACATTAATATAGAAATTATTATTATTTAACAAAGACACAGAATAAACAGAGTACAACTTACTTTGTGTTCTCTTCTGATATTGAGGCGTTTCAATGGCTCCCTGAACAGTTTTTGAATAAACTCGAGCAGTTTTAGCTAAACTGTAAAAAGTAGAAAAAAAGTAAATACTACATATTTAATTTTCCTAATGAAATAGGTAATAATTTCAGTTACACACATATTCAATTTTCAACAGCTTGACAATAAAATACTGAAACAAAATGGAAAAATATCAAGCATACATAGGAGGATGAAAATTGAATAATCTAATTTAGAATCTAAAACTGGAGGTAGACAAAATAATGACTAAATGGGTTTTTGTCAGAAACATGTTGTAGCAATGTGACATCTTATTTTTATTTTATTTTCAAATATTGAAATATATATATATATTTGGCAGTACTTCTTCAGATTATTCTGTTTATTTACGTTGACTTTTATTTTCCACTCTTCACTTGCAAAAATAAAAGTTAATAAATAAAATAAAAAGTAAACCTTTTCTTCTTGCTTTATGATGTGACCATAATATTTTAAATGGGGTAACTCGTCATGGTGACCGGCATCAGTGGTGCTAGAAGTCGGTCTGCACTTTCCATCTTCGGTATGCCCACTAGCTCTCCAGAGTAGGTGGTACCACTGTTTATGAGACCCTGCCTCACCGTTGCCATTGTATGAATTTGAAAAATTGTATAATCTCAACAGCTTCATTGTAAGTAGTATATTTGTGATTGTTGTAGTTAGCAATTTTTACAACATTATCAAAATCAATATTAATTTCAGCTTCTTGGTTTGCATTGGTTAACGCTGTGGTGATTTTTCCGGTAACTATATCATGGCTGTGTTCTTTGATTCTTTAATTTTCCTTTTTGATTTTCTTATATAACATTTTTTATTACCATTACAGTCAACAAAGGGGATTTTCTGCACAAAATCAAGAAGAAGACCAAGAAGATGGAATTAATATTAATTTTTATAAACATTGTAAAAATTTCTAACTACCACAATCACAAATACGCTACTTACCCTGAGATTATAAATTTTTCAAATTCATGCAATAGCAAAGATGCGGCAGGGTTGGATAAACAGTGGCACTACCTACTCAGGAGAGCTAGCGTGCCCGCCAATGCCGATGACCACGATGGGGTACACCATTGAAAATATTATGGCCGTACCATGAAGCAAGAAAAGGTTTATTTTTTATTTTATTTATTAGTTTAAAGCTTCATGTTTTATGTAATTATTTAAAATGAAAGTTGTTAAAAAAAGTATGTGTGTGTGTGTGCAGGGGAGGGGAATGTTAAACTTGAGAATTTTAACACTAGATTGCCCAAACAGCAGTCAAAACGACTAGTTTTGGTCTATAAATATGCAGGGTGGTCATCATTAAGCTGACAGTGCTTCAATTAAATCACACTTAATTTAACTGAAGAAGAGCACCAAAGTTTGTAGAAAGATTAAGCAAGATAGAAGACCAAGGATTCCCCCCCCCCCCAAAAAAAAAAAAAGTCCAAAAGTCTTTATTAGGAGAATATGGTGGGTGGCGCTGTGTAATAGAATCATGGGAAAGTGGGGACAAATTAGCACAGCGTCTTCAATTTAAAAATATAAATGGGGACAAAAAGCAATGCTTAAAAAAGTGCATAATCATCAATTTTAAAATATAAATTGCAACAAGAAATTTATATAAAAAAAACAGCACCACATATTCCCATAACAGTATTTTTTTTTTTTTTTTCCTTTCTTTCTTTTGGCAGAATCTTTTCTCCCTTGTCTTGTTTAATTTTCCTACAAAGTTTGACACTGTTCTTGCAATTTGATCATGCTGCAGAACACTGTAAGCATTGTCAGTTTAATTATAGTCACTCTATACATAGAATAGATATCAGAAACAGTGATGACAGGGTAGTAAATACAAGTATTAATAAATCCACCCATAATCATGGATAAAAAAAATCACATAAAATCTAAGATATTGCATCATTATAAATACACATATTTTTGTTAACTAAATTATGAAGCAAGAATTAGTGTTAAATGTATGAACCAAAACAGGGCCAATTGGTGAAATTTCCTGTTAAAAAGTTTTTGACGTTTTCAAATTATTGGTATACTTCTTAAACCTCCCCCTGTCTGTTTCTGATGAACTTAATGGGCTACTTAATGAGTTGTGACTGCTGGCCTATAAATATATTTTGTGTTAAAATTTAAATGCACTATTTTTCCATAAATGACTGGACCCTTTCAATTTCAGACATTTTGTTAAATATCTCGAAAAACATTGCATCTTTAAATTTCAGTATAAAGAAATTGTTATACCTCATATACTTCGGCAAACTTTTGCCCCAAAAACAAAAGGGGAGGCAGTAAAAAATTAAATGAATATTTTAAGGAAGCTATTATATTTTCATGAACATATGTGGTAGCCTGAAAAAAATGATACAGATAATAAAAAGGAAGCCTCATAATCCATGCTACAGCCAGAGCATTACTTTTAACAGAGTCATACGAAACATTTTCATTTTTTCCTTATTTTTTTTTTATACATCTCCTTTTTGCTGTTGATGCAGAACTTTCACTGAAATATATGAAAGTACAGAAATATAATAGAAAGTATCTGGTCATTTATGGAAGGTAGTGAGTGTATGGAGGGAGAAATTTGTTAAACTCTTCCACATTTATCACATTTGAAAGAAAATTGGAGATTTTTTTTTTTTTTTTTTTTTTTTCTTCTTTTTAGAATAACCTATTTCAGAGTCAAATTTTAACTTAATCACATGAACTTTTGAGAAAAGTTACCAAAAGTCTGAGAGAAAAATATTAATTTTATTTTCTTTCTTCTCACTACTTTAAAATGTGAGTAATGAATATCAATTGTATGCCACCTTTCACTGAGATCAATCAATTTAAATTAAGAGTTGTTTGCATTAGTTTAGATTTTCAGTGTTTCTCAAACTATGAGTAACAGAAAAACATGAATGTATATATCTTTCTACAATTTGCAGACATGTAAAATTGGCTTTAAAACATTTATCAATTGACATGATTCTAATACAAATAATTATAAGATAAAAAACTTTTTATATATCATGTTTTTAAATTTTCTGTTGAATTATAGCTATAGAACTGCATTAGCACTTTATCAATGTGTATAAAATTTTTAAAGTGATAATGGCATCAATTTTTGTGAGATGCATAATTTAACTTTTTACAATTTTTTAATGTTCACATTTACTTAAATGTATTTTTTTTTTTTTTTTTTAATGTCGAAAGAAAAAAATGAACTCGTATTTTTTTTTTTTTTTTTTTTTTTGGCAATAATTAAATTATAGCTAATATTTTAATGGTTATTTTAAAGTTATTAGGAGGTTATTATTTTCATATGTTAATTGAAAGAATACTAATCAAAAAATCAAAAACTGGGCTTCGACATATTGTGTTTTCATCGGGTTCTGAGCTATTCTAAAAGATTCAAATGTCTAGCTATTAGGGAAGTTAGTTAAAAATTAATTGCAAGATATGTATTGGACAAACAAACAAGAATCAAAGTTAATAAAAACTAGGTAAAATTATTAGGCAGGTGGCTGATGAAGGACCACAGATGCAACCAGGTAGAAGTTTTCCCTGATCAGAATTGTAAAAAATCATTTTCATAGTCAGCGAACAGGTTATTTCAAGAAGAGAGGCCAGATGAATGTCACCACTGAATGGAAGTTTGCTACGTTCAGAATTTTCAAAACAGTTTCAGACAATGAGCAAACAGGCTGTTGTAAATCATGAAACATGATTCAGATCAGATGCACTACAGGTTCCACCAAATGGGAATTTGCTACAGTTAGAATTTTAAAAGGTATTTGCACTATGATGAATAAGCGGTTATAGTTTCTGAAATGGGGAGTAAGTGTGGCACGCGCCACAAAGCAAAAACTTTTATGGTCCGGTTTTTGAAAGACTGTAAGCCAGCTGGTTGCAAAAGGTGGCTGGTAATATATGATACCTAAGGACCACATCATTTCAAAATTTCTTCTTTTGTACAATTCATAAATTCAAACAATTTAATTTTGGATGAATACCTTTTTCCCTTTTCTGACATTAGGCTGCCTTTTATTAAAAAAAATTACTTTTATTCCTGGACATATGTTTTTTGTATCAGATACTCTTCAATAAATATTTTTCATGTAGAAAATCTGTATCCTCCTCCCTGCACCGTGGTTAACAATTTATTTTCCCTTTCTAATAACCTATGACATAACTATATTCACATTTTCAAAGATTTTACTTTTTTAACAAATAACAGTTAAAAAATCTTGTGAAACAACCATACGAATTCCATTACCCACTATTACACGTATTATATGCATTCTTTTGGAGATAATGTGATCAGAAGACATAAAATTGACCTAATGAAGTAGAAACCAAAAAATTTTTCAGTAAGAGAAACTTGATATACATGTAAAGACTTATAAAACAAAGCTTACATAGCGAGTTAAAAAATAAGGAAAAAAAATTGGTAGTGTTATTTTTTGAAATACCAATTTCTGAGACCTAAAACTAACCTACCTAAGGAGGATGACTATTAATTTTCCTCTAATAACCATATAACGCATGAAAAAGGATATCTAAAATGGATTTATGTAACATTTTTCAAGAAAATCATTAAGAGTCGTTTCAAAGATACCAACTTTTACCAAAACGTGGAATACAATACTCAATTATTAACCAGAAAAACAATAATTACATACAAAAGGATACTTAAAAAGGAGTTAATATGGTGAGTTTGAAAAACAATCCTTACAGCTGTTTTTAAAGAATGTGCGCTGTTTTTGAGATACGAACTTACGGCCCCACCTGGTTTTTTAATTTTCACAAAAATTTCAAAAATCCATCTGTACACTAGACCTGTCTCAATTCTGAAGTTTTCTAGTTCTATCTTTATTAGTTTTTGGAGATAAAATAGCCAGAAGATTCCGCACATACATACATACAAACTGACCAATTGCCAAAAACTATTCTTCTAGACTTGGGAGTCCTTGAAACGTGTAAATCAGGTGAAAACTCGATATTGAATGTTTGGACCAAATGCAATATTTCCATTACCTATGGCAGTAGGGTAATGGAAGTATTTAAAAAAAAAAAAAAAAAAAAGTGGGGGTTGGGTAAAATATACATTTAAATAAAATAATTATTAAAATTCTGTTTTAAGCAGAATTTAACTTTGGATGAAAATAATTCACACTTTTTCTCCCTTTTTTTCCCCCCTAATCAATTATAAACTGCTTATTTAACTTGTTGCCAAAGGGGGAAAAAAAGGAAAAACTTTTTAATTTGATCTGTTTTATTGAAAAGAAATAGGCAGTCTTAATAAGAACATTTTAACATATTTAAATTTAGAAGATCTTTCTTCCCTATTCTTTTTTAAATCCCAGAATACAACTTAAGAGTGTGAATGATATAATTCAAAAATTAAAATTTTTATAACGCAAAAAAAAAAAAAAAAAATAAATAAATAAAATAATAATAATAATAATAATAAACATAACAATTTGAGGAAGATAATATTCTAAATATTTCATATGATTATATATAAAAAGCATAAACAGTTAATTATCAATGTTAATATAATAGAAAACATTACGTGGCTGAACTATGGAAAGACTGGGCATTTTCAAGCAAGAATTGCTTAACAAGTAATAGCTGTTGACGATAACTGGACAGTTCTTCAGATGAAAAATTTGTAAGAAGCTATTGAAAGTAATGTAAAAAAAAAATATATATATATAGATATATATATATTTTTATTATTATTATTAATTACAAGTTAAATTTGTAATAATGAAAATTTAAAATATAATTTTATTTATTACTTGAAATTATAAACAGATAAAAAAAAGCATTTTTACTTACTATGGGCACTTTTTTTTCATCTATTATAGTAGTATTTTCAGACACTATTTTTGTATTCCACAAAGGTCTGAAAAAAAAAAAAAATCAACATACAGTTTACAAAAATTGTAAAATAACATAGAATTTAAATTAAGCCTCATATACAAATTCAATTTCACCTCTAATGGCCATATCACACGAGAGATTTTTCACACAATATTTCACACAACACAACATAGCAGCATATGGGGGAAGGTAAAAGGTCAGCGGGTCGTCAACTTTTTCGACCATTGCTTGAAAAAATTCATCATACAGTGTTGTGCAAAAAGTTGGCTGAAATATTGTATCATACAGCCATAATAGACTGCATCATACAAAAGATTTCACTCAACATTTTCACCCAACACAACTTAGTTCTAAGAGAACTGCTAGTAACTTAGTTCTAAGAGAACTGCTAGTAACTTAGTTCTAAGAGAAAACTGCTAGTAACTTAGTTCTAAGAGAAAACTGCTAGTAACTTAGTTCTAAGAGAAAACTGCTAGTAACTTAGTTCTAAGAGAAAACTGCTAGTAACTTAGTTCTAAGAGAAAACTATTATCGTTTCAATGACATATTTTATAAACAACAAAAAGGCGTTCCTATGGGATCCCCTATATCGGTTACTGTAGCAGAATTAAAATTGCGAATTTTAGAAGAATCTATACTAGAAACGTTTAACAAAGAAATATTTTGCTGGTTCAGATACGTCGATGACGTATTTGCAATTATCAACCCTCAATATAATATCCCGACAATTCTTGAAAGATTAAATACACTCGACAATAATATCCAATTTACCCATGAAATTGAAAATAACAATATTCTTAATTACCTTGATGTCAGTATAATCAAAACCAATAATCTTACCCTAGAAACAACCGTTTACCGTAAACCAAATAGCAGTGCTGAAATAATTCATTGCAATAGTAAAACCCCCTATCAATATAAAATAAATACTATCCAATGCTATATCAATCGCGCCATCACCGTTTGCTCTAATAAAAATTTATTAAACAAAGAACTCAATATCGTCAGAAAATTTACTAGTAAAGCAGGTTACAAAAAAGACTTAATTAACAAACTATACCGGAAAAGAATCAAAAAACTCAATACTATAAACAACTTCCAAAATCCAAAACAAAAATTCACTCCCACCATTACGTACGATCGTGGAATTTCCCAAAAAATCAAAAATGCAGCCAACAAAATTAATATAAAAATCCCAATCAAACCAAATAAAAATATTTACCAAACAATTAGAAATGAAAAAGACAAAATAGATCCCTTAGAAACCTCCGGAATTTATAGTATTCTTTACTCCAAAACAAACAATGAAACCGGTTACTACATAGGCATGACCAAACGTAAAATAAAAAAACATATTAAAGAACATTCTACAGACATTAAATTTGGAAAAATAACCACCGCGCTCACCAAGAGAAACGCGACCGAGCCCATCAATATTAACTTTAACGAAACTCGTAAATTAGCAGATTACAATAACGCAATATACGCCGCGAATTGCGAAACAATTGAAATTTTATTAAATCCACTTACCTGTAATGGCAACGACCCAGCACAGGAAATTAACCGTAACTGGTGTAGGACCATCGAGACTGCAAGAAAACAAGTCAAATGTGTCAACACAACTGAGCAAGCCACCAGTGTGCTGCCTCTGATGATGGGAGGGGCCCCTTCCCGAAAGTGCTAAGGCTCAACTCAAGAAGAATGTAAGGTTTTTAATTAATTTAGTTACAACATAATTAGTTTTTTCGAGTGACAGTTGAAAATGTTGACTACCCACTGCCCTTAAATCTTCCCCATATGTGAAAATATTTAAAAAAATTAATGCCGATTGACGAGTTATTAAAAAGAATATAATATTGCATTGTATTAAAAAACTAGCAGACATCTTTTGATAAGCGGCGATTTATTTCTAAGTACCGCTTCATCGGCAAAAGCTATTATAAGGAAATTAATTTTCTTGCAACACCGAAATATCGGCATAAAATATTACTTCACATAGATAAATATTTAGTTGGAATATAATCATTTATAAAAAATTATATATAAAAAATTCCTTCAGCTTCCCATCAAAATTCTGCAATACAGTTAAATAAACTTAAAAAATAACTCTCTTCAAGACATTAGAATTATTAAAACTAAAAATACATGTTTAAAGACATACTACATCGTTTATGAACCACAAAACCAGTTGAAGTTTGATTTTAAACAGTTATTTTGTTTTACATCAATATAAACATTATGCATAAAAAATAATCTATATACTGAACTTCCAAAATCATCTAAATAAATTAATATACACTCAAAGAATAACTTTATTTTGATGTTTCAAAAGAATCGGAAAGAAGCTAATTGATTATGTACCTTACTATTCTAGCAAAATATAAATACAAGCCGTTATGTTTCCCAGAGTACACAATGTCAGAAGACGGTGAGCCTAAGGCAGGAGCTGGTAGCTGTCGGGATACTATGTTACTGATGTCAGATAAAGACGACTGTGGTGTAGGAGAGGGAGGAGTAGCAGGCACTGGTTTCACTGGACTGAAGGCATCTATATCTAACACAATTAAAATAATAAAACAATATTAATTTCTTTTGAATATTTTTCATAATTTTTAATATAAGTTTATACAATATTTAATAATGATGCAAGTAATAAATAAAGAGTTTTATATGTGAAGACTTAAAACAATTGTTTTGGATTGAGTTCTGACAAAAAGAAAAAAATGTACAAATGTAGCATTAAAGCAGCAACACATGAACATTCACTAAGCAGTCTTTTCTGTTTATTAACTTATTTATTTATTTTGTTATTGTCATCTGCTGTTTTGATGCAGCTTTTGTGCCTAATTTTCTTATTGCATGAATAATTTTGTTATTTTAGCCTGAAGCAATTGCTGCAAACTTTTGCTTGCAAAGTCTATTTATTACCTTAAACATCAGTTTTTCGGTACACTTAACAATTGTTGCGAGTTCTTGCATTATATAATAATTAACAGTCACTAATAGTTTATAAATTTGCTTAAATTACACAAGTTAAAAAAAAAAAAAAAAAAACTTTTGCAGTAAAAATAACAAGTTTGTTTTTTTGAACAAGAGAGTTTTAAGTATTAAATATCAAGCAGGGATTTTATACAAAAAGTGTAAAAACAGGAGGTTCTCACCTCATAGGTTAAATAGATTTTTTTTTATTTTTTTTAATACAAATTAAAATTAACAAAATAAAATACTGACTAAAATAGCAAATATTTTTAATTTAAACATTTTATGCAACTAGTATGTTGTGGCCACCACAAGACTTTCTTCTATCTTTTCTTATACAAATTCACTAAGTGCAAATAATTTATTAAAAACTATTTAACATGGTGAATGCAAATGATTTTCATCTTAGAGAAGAATAACACTAAATATCCAAAGAAAGGCAGTTTTATTGTCTGTAAACAGGGTTCCCACTCTTAAAAAAGAAAAAAATTCAAGGACTTTTCAAGTACTTTTTAAGGCCTATTTGAAATTTTTCAAGTACTAGGGGAAAATCGTAGAACGCTAGGCATATACACAAAACTTTAGTAACTACTTTCATTAGTAATACATTTTTTTTATAATTAGAATAACTTTGCCTGTTTCCACAATACGTTTTTGATGGATTGACCAAATTAACTTTTACTAGAGTCAAAAAACGATTAGTTCAAGATTTGGAATCATTATGATTATTCCAAAATTATTAGGTTTGAATATTGGTCTGGTCACTTTCTGCTCAAAATTAATGACCAGTCCATCAAACAGGTATGAGACTGGCCAAAAAAACAAATAAGTTTAAACTATATGCAAAAGCAAGACAATGAAATAAGAATTTTATGACAAAATCATTATTTTAGACAATGGTGTGCGCATGTGAAGATGGAGATAGTTTTGCCTTGACAGAGTTCGCGCTAAGCCCATCTATTGGAGTGGAAAATTCAAGGATTTTCAAGGACTTTGCACAAAATTCAAGTACTTTCAAGGGCCCTTAAAAAAGAAAATGAAATTCAAGTATTTCTTAAGGACTTACAAGGACCGTGGAAACCCTGGTAAATAACATCTTAAAAATGCATTTTCATAATGGTTCTGTCTCATATCAAGTTCCGTACAGTTATATGCCATACAAGTTCAGATATAGCCTTCCCGTTATCGAGGAAATTTCCAGTATAACAATGCCATATTGGCCTATAAGCATCCAACTTGAATCAGCAAAATGCCTCATACTCCTTCTCCCATACCAAGTTTTATTTGAATATACGCAATAGAACTTGAGATATAGCCTTTCCTTAAACTGCAGAAATCGCTCTGTAACAGTGCCGCCTGTTGAGCAGTTGACACCAAAAGTTGATAGGAACTAATTTATGTCAAGACACATCTACATATAAATTTGTATGCAATTCTGTGCAGTAGTTCCTGAGCTATAGCCATCCCTTAAATTGCAGAAATCACTGTATAGCAGTGCCACCTGTTGGCCGATAAGCATTCAAATTGAATCAGCATAATGGCTCATAATGACATTCTTACATATCAAGTTTTGTTTGATTATACTTAATAGAACATGAGATACAGCCTCCCCTTAAACTGCGGAAATTGCTGTATAGCAAAGCCATCTGTTGAACGGTTGACACCAAAAGTTGATAGGCACTAATTTCGGTCAAGATGCATTTACATATAAATTTATATGCAATTCTGAGCAGTAGTTCTAGAGATACAGTTGCCACAAAATTTTTGCCACACACACATACAGACATTTTCTAAAAATGATAAAATTGTGTTCTAGCCCTCTCAAAACGGGTAAATCTGTCGAAAACCAGAAGTAAAAAAAGTTTATGAATCCAATACTTTCATCTATTGAATATAGAAGAAAGTAAAAATATTTTGCACCCAATAATTTTACTTTATACAAAAGCAAAAAAACTTTTGCAGTTAGGGCAAAATTAGCAACTTACTACTTTCCTGACTGACCTATCCCCCAGGGGGGTACCTTCTTCAGGTACTCAGGGGGAGTCACGCACCCCGGGCCCGAGTGATCTTTTTATCTCTTCTTCATTTTTTTTTTTTTTTTTTTTTTTTTTAACCTTTTACCTTCTTTTCTCTTATTTTTTATTTTATTTTTTTATTTTTATTTATTTATTTTTTATTTTTATTTTTTTTCTTGCTTTTTCGCCCTTGTTTGTTTTTTTTTTTGTTTTTTAATGCCAATAAGGTTTTGGTACTTGTTCTTGTTCATTGTTCTTGAAAAAAAAAAAATTTGAAAAAAAATTAAAAATTTGAAAAACTTACCAAAAAATGAAACTACTTACCTTGTTATACTCACCTTTTTGGTTTCTACTTACCCTGTTTATTTTCACTCACCTTTATTTTTTGGTCTTGTTCTTGTTGTTTATACTAATATTATTTAACTTCTAAAACATTAACCAAGCTGACACCGGTGTAGATGTGGCGCTGGTTATTGGGTTGGCGGTTTGGTGAGGGTCTCACGGTAGTCTAGCCTTGGGAGCACACTGGGAGACTGGTGCCCTTGGTGAAGGTGAGACAACGGTGACTACTCGAACGAGGAACACCGGACTAACACGACTACCACATGTGATTCCCAATCTGGGTCGACGGTCTGGTAGCTGGTGAGTGGTTATGGGTGTCCCAGGGAGCGATTCTGAAAACCCTTTGCTTTCCGTCCGTTCAAGAAATGGGCTGACTTGTGGGACTAAGGAAACCCTCGACCCTCTTTATTTAATTTAATTATGGCGACAAACAAAGGAAATACGAATAATGCGTCTGGCTCGGGCCAAGCTATTAAAAATTCAAATGAGAAATCTTGGGCTGAAAGAATGGAAGAGTTTTCTTCCACCCTTAATGAGAGTAATGTTTTCATAAATTGCGAAGCTCGATTTTTTGTAGTGAAGAGAAATGAAGGAGATTTCTTTAAGACTTCTCCTTTTCTAATTCAGAAATCAATTCAATCAATAATGGGTGATCCAAAATCTGTTAAAAAGCTTAGATCAGGTGAATTGCTAATTGAGGTCGAAAATAACAAGCAAGCTAATAACTTAAAAAAATGTACACACTTTGCCAATATACCAGTCACTGTAAGTATGCATAGAACATTAAATGTCTGTCGTAGTGTGATTTCTGAACCAGATCTACAATATATTCCAGAAAGTGAAATACTCGATAATTTGAAAGACCAAAAAGTTATTGCCGTTAAACGAATTTCAATCTTTCGTGATAAGAAGCCTGTTCCCACCAAACACATTATTTTGACAATAGATTCTCCTAAACTTCCCCAGTCAATCAAAGCTGGTTACCTTGAATGCCCTATAAGGCCATACATCCCTAACCCTCTACGATGTTTCAATTGCCAACGTTTTGGCCACTCAAAGACGTCTTGCCGTGGTAAACTAACATGTGCCCGTTGCAGTGCAATTGGCCATGACAGTGAAAATTGTGAAGCCCCAGTCTGTTGTGTTAACTGCAAAAAGGATCACCCATCTTACTCGAAATCATGTGAAAAATGGAAAATTGAAAAGGAGATACAAACTACTAAAACAAAACAAAACATATCATATCCCGAAGCACGGAAAATTGTGGAATCAAGGACACCCATTGTTGGAAAATCATATGCTGCTGCCATAGTTACCAAAAAAACATATCAGTCTATCGCAATCCAAACTGACACTGTTCATAATACTAGCTCTCCAGTTGTAACTGCATTAAAGAATTCCCCAAGCTTACAATCCAATCCAAATCAGGCTTCTAACTCTTCACAGTCATCTTCATCCAAATCAAGAAACTTAAAGAAAATGCCACAAACTCCTAAAACCTTATTGTCTGAAAAAAGTCTTAACTCTATCTCTCTTAAACATTCAAATTCTCCCTCTCGTCTCAATATCAAGAAAAAGAAACTAACAAAATTGCCCACTCCAACAACAAATAAAAATAATAAAGTAAATGTTCCAAAACAAGATGATTTGATCAGCCTCCATCCTTCTGATGGAGAGGACGGAATGTCCACTGCATCAGAGGACAATGACGTGGATGTTATAATCTAAAAAAAAAAAATAATAATAATAATGACCAATTTCATTTCATGGAATTGCCGAGGTTTTATTAATAAACGTGATGAAATCAGAGATATCATCTCTGATCATCGGCCTATATGCTTCGCTTTCCAAGAAACATACTTAAGACAACACGATAAAGTCAAAATTCGTGGCTATACCTGTTTCAGGAAAGATTTTACACAGTCTGACCGAGCTACAGGTGGGGTAGCCCTTCTGATTTCTAATAATGTACCACACTCCAATATCCCTTTAAATACAAACATTCAAGCTGTTGCCATTCAGGTACACTCTCATTTATTAATGACCATCTGCACTCTCTATCTTCCACCAAATGCATCCATAAACCAGCATGACCTCAATAGCCTCATTTCTCAACTTCCAACTCCCTTCTTAATTTTTGGAGATTTCAATGGACATAATTTGCTGTGGGGAAGCCCTAATAATAACCCCCGTGGTCAAATCATTGAAAATGTTATTTCTGACAACAACTTGTGTATCTTAAATAATGGGGACAATACTTACTTTCACGAACCTTCTAGGACTTTCCATGCAATTGACCTCGCCATCTGTTCTCCCAATCTTTACCCATATTTTAATTTTTTTGTGAGTAACGATCTACATAGTAGTGATCACTTTCCTTTATTTTTATCTTTTTATAATTTCAATGAACATCATCCGGGTAATCCACATTATATATATGACAAGGCCAACTGGACTGCGTTCACTATCAATGCAACTATAACCCATGATATGACTGAAGGTGATATCAACAAAGCAATCACTGATGTCACTAATTGTATAATAAATGCAGCTAATCTTACGATTCCAAAATCATCTGGGCGTCTCCATAAACATTCAAAGCCATGGTGGAATGACGAATGCAGTATTGCAAAAAGACAGCAGCAAAAAGCATGGGGAATTTTTAGGAGGTACCCAACCACTGCTAATTATATCACATTCAAAAAAACAAGGGCAGCCGCACGCAGAATTCGCAGAAAATCCCAAAAGGATTCCTGGATTAAATATGTGTCCAGCATTACCTCCAATTTAAGCAGCAAACAGCTTTGGCATCGCGTTAAAAAAGCAATGGGAATTTACTCTAATCATAGTATTTCTTTTTTGAAGGATAATGGCCAAACAATTACTTCAATGAAAAATATTGCAGATACCATTGGTAGAACTTTATCTAACGTCTCTAGCTCGAACTCCTACTGTGAACCTTTTCTATCTTATAAATATAATTCTGAACGCTCAACAATAAATTTTAGGTCCTGCTCATCACAAGATTACAATAGCCCATTTACTGAAAATGAATTAAACAATAGTTTGAAACATAGTCATAACTCTGCCCCTGGTCCTGATGGCATTACTTACCTCATGATCAAACACTTATCAATACAGTCTCTTAAAAATCTCCTTCATCTTTACAATAGAATCTGGACCGAAAATACTTTTCCTATTGCTTGGCATGATGCCATTATCATTCCTTTTCCTAAGCCCGGCAAAGATGCAACCGATCCAAAAAACTACAGGCCAATTGCTTTGACTAGCTGCTTATGCAAACTGCTCGAGAAAATGGTTAATACTAGGCTGGTTTATATCCTTGAAAAGAGAAGGTTAATATCCGCATGGCAAAGTGGTTTTAGGCGTGGCCGCTCTACTATTGACAACGTTTTACTTCTAGAGACCAATATTCGAAAAGCTAATGTTAGACATAACCATTTGGTGTCAATCTTTTTTGATATGGAAAAGGCATATGACAGGACATGGCGCCATGGCATTTTGAAGGATCTATTTAATTTGGACTTTCGTGGTAACCTTCCCATTTTTATTAAAAATTTTTTGAGAGTCAGACGCTTCCAAGTTCGGATTGGTTCTGTTTATTCAGACTTTTACTTTCAGGACGAAGGTGTACCTCAAGGCAGTGTCTTGAGTGTTACACTCTTCTCTTTAAAAATCAATGATATAATAAAACAACTTCCACAAACCGTTCACGGCTGTCTATACGTTGACGACCTGCAGATTTCTTGCCAGGGAAATGATATGCGCTTCATTGAACGACAGTTGCAACTTGCTGTTAAAAACATTCTTAAATGGACTAATGAAAATGGTTTTACTTTTTCCAGTGACAAAACACAGTGTGTGCATTTTTGCCGCAAACGTGGTCTTCATCCTGATCCACAAATTTTTATTAATGACATACCTATTTCGGTAATTGACTCTGCCCGTTTTTTGGGTGTTATTTTTGACAAAAAACTCAATTTTAAAGACCATATTTCTTATTTAAGGACGAAATGTGAAAAAACTTTAAATATTTTAAAAGTACTTGCAAACACATCTTGGGGTGCTGATCGCATTTCTCTACTAAAAATCTATCGCTCCTTAATTCGTTCAAAATTAGACTACGCCTGTGAAATTTATGGGTCTGCTCCTAATTCTTACCTTAAAAAACTTGACACAGTTCATCACAGTGCACTTAGGATCTGCTCAGGGGCCTTTCGGACTTCTCCAGTCATCAGCTTATATGCTGACTGTGTAGAGCCTTCCCTTACTAATATTAGACAGCAGTTATCTGTACAACTGTACCATAGGATACTTTCTCATCCTAATCATCCAATTCATCCTCATATCAATAACAGTAATGACAATCTCTTTTTAAACCGTCCATCCTGCATCCCACATTTTGGTCTCAGAATCAAGAATATTCTTGCCGGCAATCCTCATCTTCATACCAAAATTCATCCTAGGGGTTTTTTAAATATGACTCCGTGGAACTTCCAGGGTATTTCATGTCTTCATCCTTTTAAAGGTTTTGACAAAGGTAACACTGATGCCTCTATCTTTCAGACCCTCTACAAAGCTCATCGAAGCAATTATAAAGAATATACCGAAATTTTTACTGACGGTTCTAAAACAAGCAATAAGGTTGGTTGTGCGATTATCTCTGACAATACTACTCTAAGCTATGAACTTCCTAACGCTTTTTCTATTTTCTCTGCAGAGTTTTTAGCTATTGAAGTTGCCCTTGATTTTATTTCATCTCATCCAAATCGTAAATTCATTATATATACAGACTCAAAGAGTGTTCTTGATTCTCTTTCATCTACCTTTTGTAACCCATCTTTCACCTCTATTTTAAAAACTTACCATGACCTTCTGAAAAAGGGATTTGACATCTTGTTTTGCTGGGTTCCTGGTCATGTTGGCATCAAGGGCAATGAAGCAGCAGACAAAGCCGCAAGGCAGGCTTCTATTATTTTAAACTGTCCTATACCTTATGATGACATTAAGCACACACTAAAAAGCACTTTCAGAAGTAATTGGCAAATGGAGTGGAATAATCAACAAAATAATAAATTACTTGAAATAAAACCTCAAATTGCAGTCTGGCCTACACTGAGTCCTAGAAAACATGATGTCATAATTACTCGTTTAAGAATTGGGCATTCAAGGATCACGCATAAATACTTACTACTTGGACAACAGGAACCTGACTGCCCGAAATGTCATTTCTGTGTGCTTACCATTCGCCATCTGCTCACTGACTGTCCTTGTCTTCGTCATCTGTATAGGCATTATTTTAACTCATCTTCACCCAATCTGACAAGCCTTTTAGGTGCAAATCCTCATCATCAGTTGACAAATTTTTTAAAGGAGGCTGGGTTTTACTTCGACATCTGATTTTATTGTTTACAATGTTCATCCCATTTTACATCTGTTTTTTATTGTATACTGTTTTTACTATTTTTGATTTTATCTTGTATGTAGTTTTACTTCCTTTTCTACTGTGTTTTCTTAATGACTTTCTGGATGGGTAAACCCATCCAGAGGCTCCTTTTTTCTTTTACCTTTTTGTTTGGCGCATCATGTCCTACTTTGGACCTTGCGCCAGGAAAAGTCATTCAACCAACCAACCTGACTGACCTATACACATCAATTAAATGTAAAAGAAATAAACAGCATTTTTTACATTAAAAAAAAATAATAACTGATACTGAAAACAAGGAAATAGTACCATTATTATCCAATCTGAGTGTTCAACTAATATTCCTGTATTAACTTAAAAGATTATTGGAAGAAATTCCGGGTGGCTACAGAAATTCAGAAAAAAAAATTCCCTGATTTTTCCATGATTTCCATGACTAATTTTGACAAATTTCCATGATTTCCGTTACCTATATACATTCCATGATTTTGTGTACATCACATTCTTGTGTACCATGTTCGCTAAACCACTGCAATTCAAAAAACTATACTGATGGGCAAAAACATCTGAATCTTTTTATTTTATTTCTTTCTTTGTTCACTTACAAAAGGAAAATAAAATTCAAAATTTTGGGAAAATTAACAAAATTATAAAAATGTGAGTCATTTTAATTGCACAACATATTAACACCAAGACATAAAATTATACCTCAAGCTGTTGCACTAAAATTTATTTATTTATTTTTAATGTTAACTTGGTGAGATTCAATTAGAAGCAGCCAATCCTATGCAATCATGGTTAAGATAACACATGTCTGGCACTCTTTCAATCATGCTTACTGGGTAAAAGTGAAAAATTCCATGATTTTTAGGTGTTTTTACAAAATTCCCTGATTTTTCCCTGATATTTCCAGATTGATGAAGTACCCTGATTTTTCCATGATTTCCCCCGATTGTCGCCACCCTAAATTATTTCAAATGATTTTCTTAAGAGCTGCAATAAGTAGCCCAAGTTTTGTTTATCCACTGTAAATATAATTTTCATGTGGGGGTAGAAAAATAGTAAGTATATAAAGCAATAAACCCTGTGGCAGAATTTTTCTGGTTTTCTGCGACAAACCTCACTAGAGCTATTTTCTTTCTTCAAGACAATATTATTCAATAATAAATATATGCATTACTAACTACCAATAAGACTAGCTTTTTTGTTTCTAAAAATGTTTATATTAATATCAAATCTGTATGAACTTTTTTAAAAACTTTATTACCCCATATTAGTTTTTGGTAAGAAGTAATTCTATACTGTGGAGGTAAAGAACACAATGTCCATTTTGTGAAAAGTGTTTTTACTACCATGTCTTTGATGTGCTGCAATGACATATTTGTCATAAATAAAGAAAATGATCCCCCCCCCCCCCACTGTCTTTCCTTTATAGTAACTGTATATTAATGCCTCTATATAAATATAAAAATACACATAAAGGACATGGTGCTCTTTTCACAAAATTAACATGGTATCCTTTACCACTGGGGTACAGAATTTTTTCAAGGAAAAAAAAAAGGATTATAATCTTTATGAAACAATATAAAAATAAATAAATAAAATTAACTGAAAAAATAAAATGTTTCACAGGAAGACAGAAATCAAAACAGTCACATGAAAATGTTATTTACTTGCAGCTAGAATTTCTGAAGAAATAGTGAAGAGCAATTTGTTGTATTTAATTTTGTTATAATTTGTAATGTTTTAACTAGATAAAACAATAATATGAAAAAGTAAATCATATTTTAAAGTACTAGTTTACAAAGTTAATGAAACACCCTGACCTTATTTTAAGTACTGTTGTAGGAAAAAAAAAACAGAAAAAATAAATAAAATAATAAGAGTGTTAAAGGTATGAAATGTTTTAATTAACAAAAATATTTTTTCTTTAATTTAATAATATTCTTTATTATTCAAACATAAAAATATTTTTACACAATAACTTATCAATGAATCCACAAAATAATGGCCAAATGAGTTTTTTAGAACATATTGTGAAACTAAAATAATATAAAATCAAGAGTAACTAGTATGTTGTGGCCACCACAAGACTTTCTTCTATATTTTCCTATACATATTCAATCAGTAACAATATTAAAAAAAAAAAAAAAAAAAAAAAAAAAGATTTTTTTTTTTTCTTTTTTTTTTTTTTTTGTGAAAATTAATACATATTCAATCACTAACAATAATTTAAAAAAAAAAAAAAAAAAAAAAAAAATCGAATTTTTTTTCTAAGTTTTTTTTTTTTTTTTTTTTTTTTTTTTTTTTTTTTGTTAAAAGTAAAAAAAATCGATAACTTTGTTTTAAATTATCACAGATTTATGGTTCAACCATTCGTTTTAAAGGTATTGACGAGATCTTTCGAATGATACCCATCTTCAAAATTTAACCCCCCCGGGGGGGTACTTCCCCCCCAGGGGGGGAACCGATGCCCCCCCATGCACAATTTTTTTTTCCTAGTTAACTACTACTATCATCAATAATTCAAATTAATTTTACAATCACAAGTTCAAAATAACTCTCATTATGCCCATTTATACGGAATTTTGTCCTATGCTGCCATGTTAAAAATTTGCATAAAATGCGATTACAGCGCCACCTGTTGATCTACTGATCCCCAAATCTAATGGGCACCAGTTCATGTCAGGGTGCAACTAAATACCAAGTTTGGTTAAATTTCATTCATATGTTCGTGAGATACAGCGTCCACAAAAAAATGAGACAGACAGACACACAGACACACAGACAGACATTTTCTAAAAACTATCAATTCGTGTTCAGGACATCCCAAAACGTGTAGATCCGTCAAAAAACGGAGGTCGAAAATTTTCGCGAATCCAATACTTTCTCTATATTACATATAGAAGAAAGTAAAAATTAACCATTAGTTAAAAAGGAACATTAAAGAAAAAATAAATTTTGAATTTTGCCTTATTAATTCGGGGACTAAAGGGAACTTAGGACAAAAAATAATGGGAAAGAAAAATAGGAGTTAAAAGTTTAAAAAACATATATGGGAAAATAATAAGGAAAAAAAAAAAAAGAAAGAAATTTTTTTTTTAATGTATGAAAAAATAAATAAGCCCAAACAAAATATAGATCCTGAGAGCTACAATTTCACAACTAACTGACAAAATTTATGTTTAATTGCAATTAACTGTTGTAAAAGGCTATTATTTAGCTGCTAATCTAGACCGCTTGTACATTTTTTAAAAAGTTGATTAATGAAATATGTGCTAAGTTTAAAGCCAATTGCTGAAATATGGATAAATTTTACTCTTAATTACCATTAACTACTTAAATATGTTATTTTTGCAACTGGCTAATCAATAAACTAATTATAAAAAAACGCAAAATTTTTACAGCCAGTTGCTGAAATACATAATTATTTCACTACAAATTTACAAAATCTACATTTAATCGCAAATAATTGATTATATACACCATAATTTTGCACGTAATTTATATTAACTTTATTTATCTATTTATTTTTTTTTTTTCAAAAGTCGATTCCTGAAATTCGCAATATTTTTGCAGTCAATTACCAAAATATGCAATTATTTGCCTGCTAATCAATGAAATCTGTGCCCTTTTCAAAGCTGAATTCCTAAATACTGAAAATCCTTGCCATTGATTAATCTATGAAATTCACTCTTTTTTCAAAACTGAATAGTCTCAAATTACGCAATACCTTTGCAACTGAAATCAAAAATACCTAATCATTTCACCCCTAATTGTGAAAAATGTATTTAAAATTGCAACTAATCTATTTTCCAGCTAATATATAATAATCATGCTTGTTTCAAAGCTGATTCTCGAAATTTGCATTTTTACGATTGCAGAAACGCATTAATATTCAGCTACTAATCAATGAAAATCGCATTCAAAAGCTAAATTCCACATACTCAATTAATTTGCCACTAAGCAATGAAATGTTCACTTTTATTTTCAAAGCTGAATCTCTCAATACAGAATAATTGTATAGAAAATTTCAGAAATACGGGATCGTTTCACCACTAGTAAAACATTTACGTTTAACGTACTATTATTTAGCTGCTGGTCAATAAAGATCACGATTTTTTAAAAGCTGATGTTCATAAATTGGGATATTTTTGTAGCCGATAGTGGAAATGGAAATACGTAATCAATTCTCCACCAATTAACAAAATTTATATTTAATAAGAATTAATTATTGAAATAGGCTTTATTTTGATGCTAAACTGTGAAATTCTTGTTTTTTTTTTAAACCCTTTGAGTGCTATGGACGCACATATGCGTCCAGCGAAAGTCATTAATTATAAAATAGTAATAAAATATAATAATGTATCTTTCAGCATATCACATAATTTTAAAAAACTTTAATAAACTTTATTTCCAACGTTTCGGTTAAAATTCATTTTTAACCATTTTCAGGGAAGAATGATGTTTAAGAACAGGGATGAGAGTGGAAAACAAACAAAAAGTCTGAAAATATACGCAAAACTCGATGAGTTAATTTTTCCAATAAAAGGAAAAACATATTCAAGAAATTCAACTTTACATAAGCAAATGTGAGAATATATGAAAATAACTTGTTCAAGAATATGTCAAGACAAAGAAAATCAAACAAAAATAAGAATATTTAGAAACAAAAAGTCTGAAAATTACTTAAAAAAAATTAAGAAAATCTGAAATTCCTACAAAAGTCTGAAGAATCTCATCCCTGTTAAAAACCATAAACATAGACAATTTAAGTCATTCTATGAAACCACAAATACAATTTCAAGGAAATTAATAGATGATTACATAAATTATAAAAATATACAATATACATTTTTAAAAAATGAGCTAAAATCACTTAAATAAACTTGAAACATGATCACTACAAGAAAAAGAAAACACTTAAAGAAAACGGAGCCCAACGTATCATACAGCGGGGTTGCCAGAACGAAAACAATAGCAGGGTAACCATAAATTATTTCAAGCCTAAGAAATGAAGCCAAATTGAGGGGGGGGGGGAGGTTATGGATAATGAATCGTTACAAATTTTGGATTTTCTTTTAATAATTTCAAATGATTCATAAAGAAGAGCTTGGTTTCTATTGTCAGTATTGTAAATTATCCTGGCATTTTCAAAATTGGGTTCGATGGGATTAGTATTATAAGTACGTGAAAAAGCTGTGTTGGGTCTGTTATACTTTATCTGCAATATGTTCCCTCATTCTATCATAAAAAGGTCTATTGGTCATTCCTATATAATAGTTTTATTATCAATTTTATATCGGATTTCATAAACACCAGATTTTAATTTGGAGGGAGGGGATCTAATTTTTTAGAAATTAATGAATTTAATTTTAGAGGAGCTTTAGCAACAAGATGAACTTTTTTATTAAATAATTTAGAATTTCCTTCATGAAGACCAGGCCAATATTGAATTGTCTTAAATTTATTATTAGAGGATTTATTACTATTAGAAGATGAAGAAGGGGGAGGAGGGGACATAATTTTATAAATTAATTTATTTATAGTCTTGATTTTATAACCATAATTTAAAGCCAAATTATAATTTGGGAGGGAAAATATTTGACTGGGAAAATTTATATACATGTTTTAGGTCACCATCACACAAACTGTATAGATTTTGGTGACTCTAACACTTACAGAATTCTACAGAGACACAAATAAAAACTGCTTATCATTATGGCCTATACGCTCAAATTATTCAAAGTGCGACAGCGACTAAACGTCTTATTCAAATGAACTGAAAATTTATATACATGTTATAGATCACCATCGCACAAACTTAAGAAACTTTAGAGAATTTAGCACTTATGGTTGTTTTTACAGGGACACAATGCATATTTCTTTATCATTGTGGCATATGTGCTAAAACTTTAAAAGGCGATAGCGTCTAAATGCCACATCCGATGGAGCTGAAAATTTTATAAATATTACAAGTCACTGTTGCACTAACTACAATAAGCATTTTGGCGAATCTAGAATTTACATGTTTTTACAGGGACATAACGAAAAATTCTTTATCATTACGATCTGTGGGCTCAAAGTACAATAGCATTAAATTAATCATCGTGTACTATATGGAGAAAAATACTCAAACATCCTATTATAATTTTCTCGCTTTTGTTTATTTAACAGCTCCCCTTACTTTACTTTATCTACAAAACCGTTGATTATTCAATGTTCGGAAAGTCGAGTGGAGCCACTCCAGATTTTTTTTTTATAATTAGCAATAAAATAATTCATTATTTCAGTAAATGGCCACAAAATTGTTCCGTATGCCACAAATAGTCTTTGAAAAAAACAAGAATTTCACCGATTAGCATCGAAAAAAAGCCTATTTCAACAATTGATTCAAATTAAATATAAATTTTGTTAATTAACGGAGAATTGATTGCTTTTTTCCACTTCCACTATCGACAACAAAAATATCACAATTTACGAAAATCAGCTTTTAAAAACTTGCAATCTTTATCGCCAAGCAGCTAAATATCACATTAAACGTAAATGTTTTACTATTAGTGGTGAAACGATCCCATATTTCTGAAATCTACTATAAAATTATTCAGTATTTTGAGATTCAGTTTTGAAAATAAAAGTACAAATTTTGTTGCTTAGCGGCAAAATAATTGAGTATTCGGGATTCAGCTTTCAAAATAATGCGAATTTCATTGATTAGTAACTAAATATTAGCGTGTTTCTGCAATTGCCGCATAGTAAAAATGTGAATTTTGAGAATCTGCTTTGAAAAAAGTGTGATTGATTATTATCGATTAGCTGGAAAATAGATTAGTTGCAATTTTGCATAAATTTTTGACGATTAGCACTGAAATGGTCCAGTATTTTTGATTTCAGTTACAAAAGTATTGCATAATTTGAGACTATTCAGCTTTGAAAAAAGTGCGAATTTCATTGATTTTCAGTATTTAGGAATTCAGCTTTGAAAAGGGCACAGATTTCATTGATTAGTAGCCAGATAATTGCATATCTTGGTAATTGACTGCAAAAATATCATGAATTTTAGGAATAAACTTTTGAAAAGAAGGAAAAAGAAAAGTGAATTAATATAAATTACGTGCAAAATTAAGGTGTATAGTATCAATTATTCATGATTAAATGTACATTTTGTAAATTTGTAGTAAAATAATTACTATTTCTGCAACTGTCCATAAAAATTTTGCGAATTTCCACAATCAGTTTATTGATTAGCCAGCGGCAAAAGTAACATATTTACGTAGTTAGGGGTAATTAAGAGTAAAATCTATCCATATTTCAGCAATTGGCGGTAAACTTAGCACATATTTCATTAACTAATACCAACTTAAAAGAAGAAAAAAAAAAAGTTCAATGCTGTGTAGATTGGCAGCTAAATAATAGCCTTTTACAGCAGTTAATTGCAATTTAACATAAATTTTGTCAGTTAGTAGAGAAATTGTAGCTCTCAGGATCTATATTTTGTTTGGGTTTATTTTTTCATACATTTAAAATATATATATATATATATATATATATATATATATATATATTCTGTTTTTTTTTCTCTCATATTTTGTCTTTTTTTTTTTTTTTTCTTCTTCTTAACTTTTAGTTTCTATTTTCCTTTCCCATTATTTTTTGTCTAAAGTTCCTTTCAGTCCCCGAATTAATAAAATAAAATTCAAAATTTACTTTTTCTTAAATGTTTCCTTTTAAGTAATTTTTTCTTTCGATTTTATATTATTATAGTTTAACAATATATTCTAAAAGTCTCATTTGGCAATTATTTTGTGGATTCATTGATAAGTTATTGTGTAAAAATATTTTTATGAATACGAAAAATTTGTAAAAAATATTTTTTGTTAATTAAAACATTTCATACCTTAGCGCTTTTATTCTTATATTTTTTTTCTGTTTTTTTCTACAACAATAATTAAAATAAGGTCAGGGTGTTTCAATAACTTTGTACGCTAGTATATTAAAATATGATTGACTTTTCATATTATTGTTTTATCTAGTTAAAACATTACAAATTGTAACAAAATTAAATGGAGCAAATAGCTCTTCACTGTTTCTTCAGAAATGCTAGCTGCAGGTAAGTAACATCTTCATGTGTTAACGTTTTAATTTCTGTCTTTCTATGAATCATTTTATTTATTCGGTTAATTTTAATTTTCTAACTGTTGTTTCGTAAAGATTATAATCCCCTCCCCCTTTTTTTTTATTGTTCTTAATTAAAAAAAAAAAAAATGTACCACAGAGGTAAAGGACACAATATGTTAATTCTGTGAAAGGAGCACCATGTCCTTTATGTGCAATTTTAGATTTATATAGAGGCATTAAGAGGGGACAATACCTAATCTCGCCGGCAGCCTTCGCCCATGTTATTCTATGGGAAAATTTGTTGTGACAATTACACATTACCTAATGAATATTTTTTAATTCTGTTTTTGCAGTCAGAAAATTCATAACCGTTAAATGAGTACTCCTTTTTGAAAAATTCATTTTTTTTAATTTTTACATTTTGAGTTCAAAAATGCGATTTTTCACAAAATGCATTTTTCTCATTTTCTAGTCGCAAAATGAAATACTAAAATTTTAAAAAATCAATTTTTGGAAAAGAAGTACTAATTTAACGCTTATAAATTTTCTAAACGTGAAAACAGAATTGAAAAATATTCATTAGGTAATGAGTAATTATGTGAACAAATTTTCCCATTGAATAACATGGGCGAAGGCTGCCGGCGAGATTAGGTATTGTCCGCTCTTAAGCACTAATATACAGTTACTATAAAGAAAAAATAGACAGTGAAAAAAAAAATGTTAATTTTCTTTATTCATGACAAATATCTGTCATTGTAGCACACCAAAGACATGGTGGTAACTCTTTTTACAAAATGGACATGGTGTCCTTTACCTCCGCAGTGAATTACTTCTTACTAAAAATTAATATAAAGTTATAAAAAAAAAACTCATAGATTTGGTATTAATATAAAAATTTTTAGAAACAAAAAAGCTAGTAATTAGCATGCAAATATTTATTATTGAATAATATCGTCTTGCAGAAAGAAATTAGCTCTAGTGAGGTTTGGCGCAGAAAGCAAGAAAAAATTCTGCCACAGGGCTGAACATTTTATGTTTATTTATTATTATTTTAAAATAACTATAAAATCTGAATTATTCTTAACAATACTTTAAACACTACAAACACTATGCACAAAAGGAAGTGAATAAAGGTAATAGAGTTGGAGAATTTAGATAAAAAACATACAAATGTTATTAAAATTAATTACCATTGAAATATATTATACAATTAAATATTTCTTATTTATAAAGCACATATATTCACAAAGACATGCATACATAAAGTTCACTGAAAGAGCTAGAATAACAAAAATAAAATAAAATCTTACATGAAAACTGTGGTTGTGGCAAAGTACTGGCCATTCTTTGTTGATTCTGAGGTGTACTGGCCCAGACTAAAAGGGGAAAATATATATAAATATGACAAAATGTAAAAGAATTACACCTTATATTGGAATACTTCTGACATTAATGGAAAACCTGGCAATTAAGTAAAGTAAACAAAACAGCAAAATCAGGGCTCTCACTCAATTTTTGTTATAAAAAGGGGATCAAATGGGGACCACATTTTTAAAAACGGGCTAAAGGGAACCACTTTTTAGGAAAAAAAAAAAAAAAAAGACCGTTATGGTATTAGCATATTACTTTAGCGAATTGTATTGTCAATAAAATAAATTGAAAATTTTCTACACTTTTTTAGCAACTTCTTCTATACATAAAATCGTAATATAAAGTAAAAAGTACCTAAATTAAACAAAACTTCAAAATTAAAGAGGCACACTGTTAAAACTTTTTAAAAGAGGGGGGGGGGGGAGGGGGAGCATATTACATTAAAACTGAAATTAATTGAAATTTTTATTTCAATAATTTCTAGGCATTTAAAAAATTTATTTATGCTATACTCTTGCAAGCTATTGTTGAAACATGAGATTTTTTGCCTCTGACAAAATTTGAGTTTTCATTATTATTATTTTAAGCTGAATCCTTAAATATGTGATTTGTAATTAAAAAAACATTTTTTGTGTATCATTGCCGGAAAGGGGGAAAAAAACCTTTTTTTTTCACTAATTAAAAAATTATGTGCAAAATCTTTATCAAATTGCTATTTTTTTTTTTTTTAAGGAGGTCAATAGAATAAATATATGCTGTATTGCTTATCTTCAAATTTTATGTTTAAAAAAAAAAAAAAAAAAGCTGTTTTTCGATACATGTGATCATTTTACTACAAATCTTCAAAATTCCTTTGTGTGTGTGCCTAACTGATTGAATATGCCATATTCTGACCGCTGATTGCTGAAATGCAGGATCATTATCCACTGATAAACAAAAGCAAGGTTTTAATTGCTAAAATTTTTGGAGCAATTTTGGTGTAAGAAAAAAAAAAAAAAATTAATTAAACCAAAAGTTGAACATAAAATGAAACTAACGAGTAAATCTAAGTATGAAAAAATGAAATATAACTCTGAAATTAATTCTGCTAAAAAAAAGATCCAATTCGTTGCTATAACTGTGGAAAAGTAGGTCACAAATCTAATTTTTTTTTAGATTAAAACAAAGCATTAAAATGCTTCCGTGGTAACAATTTTGGACATAAAGCCTCTGATAATGTGTGTACCACACATAATTCTGGCTCTCCAGATGAATAAACTGAAAAAACAATGAGTATATTACAGTTTAAATGACGAAAATTAATTTTTCTTTATTTTCCTATACTTGTTTTTTAAGAGCTGCATATTATTCAAGTGTTTGATGTTTTACATTATTATGAATATTAAGTGTGTGAGTGTTTGAAAGTATAATAATTATTAATTTTATTATGAAGTTAATTTCATTTGGAAGATTTACTATTTAGAAATATTGGTAGAAATAAATAAGTAAATTGAAATATTGATGAAAGATAGCTAAAAAATATTTTAAAGTTTACAATATCGTAAAAATAGACTTATGTATACTTTATGTGAAACATTTTTTTTTTAAATAAATGAGTATTTAGCAATATTCCTTGAAGATATTAAAAAATATTATAAACCCATTGACAGTAAATTAATCGAAAAGTAAAAGAAATAAATTAAAACAAATCCTTCCTGTTCAAACAAATTTATCACTGCTCTTCGCTTGTGGTCTGTAAGCTATTAGAAGAAGCAAACTTTGATCCTTTCTCTTCTTTAGATAAAACCCAGAAGTCATAGTGATATTTATTTTGTTACTCTTTGCTAATAAAAATTCAGATTTCAAAACCATATATTTAATCGATAATAAGAAATCATTAATATTTTTTTAATGTCTCTTTGGATATTGAATTGTATTTTGGTGTTATATATATTTTATTATTGTACTACATACATGTTTCTTTTTGAAGATTATGACTTTTAATTACGAAATAACTTTTTATTTTATTAAGAGTTCACTACATTTAAGTTGTGTTGATTGATTAAGAAGTCATGTCGTTTACAAAATAATTTTGTTCTTAAATATGTAAAACTTTTTCCTTACGATGTACATTAAGAATTTAGAAGTATAATTGAAGATTTAATGTGAGAGTAATTTGAGAAGATGTTAAATTATTTTTTTTTTTTTTTTTAAATAAAAGTAAAATTAAAATAAATGAAAAGACGACGAAGATTCTGACGGATTGACGGAACTCTTGTCAGTGTCATTTAATGGAGAAAAGAGGAGTAATTCAATGAAGACAATAAAGACGTCGGAAGGCTTAAGACGAATTATCTGAAGACTATAATAAGACGGAAAATGAAGACGCTCCTACATTAAATGAAGATACACTTAAGACGTATATTGATAATCGTTCCAGAAATCCAGACGACCTTTTTTGTTCTTAAAAGCTACTCTATTTTTTTTTTTTTTTTTTTTTTTAAAGAAAAGTTGACTTTCATTTTTTTTTAATACAAAGAAATTTTTGCCAAAGAATAACAATAGACAAATACTAGAAATGTTTTATAATTCTGCTTTGTTTTTGTCACTACGAACAAGATACTTTTTTTTTTTCTCTTTTGTATTTTTCAGAATGACAAATCTTGACAAGGAGTCTGAGGGTGCACCCGAGGCAGGCCGCATAAGTCAGAGATGGCCCCTGTGGGATGTGGAATCTCCAATACCTGTCACCATCTTGTAGCTATCGACGAAGCAGCCAGCATACCGCTCAACCCGGAGGTAAAGAAGAGTAACGCGCTGTTGGCAACACATCTCTAAGCAGGAGAATGATGGGAGTTTCGATGTAGGTGCTCTCAACGAACAGATTTAAATAAAATATCTATGACGATTTTATAGAATGTAATGAAGTATATGTTTAATGCGTAATCAATTCGCCTTTTGTAAATATTAATTTAACAATTTAATTAAAACTACTTATTGACTTAATAGTTTATGACTTTGTTTCTATTGAGATCAGTGTCTATATTACTGTATTGAATAAGTATCTCAATATATATATTATAAACAGAATTTTTATATATATTATAAGCGGCATTTTAATATATATTATAAAACGGCAGTTTTTTTTTTTTTTTTTTTTTTTTTTTGTAAACGCTGCACAGCTAAAAGTGTAACTTTTAAACACATAAACGCCGCAGCGTTTCTTCCGAAAATATATATAGAATAGTGTTAATGTCAATATCAGGCAGATCAAAATATATAAAATTCATATATTTTTTTATTGAAATGACATAAATCAATAATTTGTTCAATTCAAAATACATTGAAATATGTATAATAATGATGATCTATTAAGCTATATATATATGCTTAATAGATCATCATTATTATATATATAAGAAGTAATAAAGGAGCTTTTTTTTTTTTTTTTTTTTTTTTTTTTTGGGGGGGGGGGGGGGGATGCAGCACCCTCATTTAACTGTCTGAGGAAAACTCTGCACTATCGTTATAATTAAATTTGAAAAAAAGTCATCATGTTTATCAGTTTTCCTTTTTTCCTGGAGATATTTACTAACTTTACAATAAATTAAAATTTCGAAAGGTATATTTAAAAATTTGTATTTCATAGCAATTTCTATAAATTTTGAATTCTTTCATGTATTACTTAAATAAGTCTACTGTTGACAATATATTGTAATTAAACTACTTAGTAAATACTAAAATCATCATGGTACACTTAAAAATAAAATAAAAGCAACTTTTTAGTTTTGTTATATTAAATAATAAGTATAATTTATGAATCTGGGAAAAAATAATAATTGAATAATGCGAAAAATTTAATTGGGAATAATTTTACATTTTCAAAATTTAGTTATATTTCTTTCTTTTTTTTTTATGAATGTTAAGGTTGAAAATTTTAGAATTTTGCATTAGATAGCTGTAAGTTATAGGAAATTATATAAAACACACGTTGAATAGTTTCAATATGTATTTAAGTTTTAGATTTGTGACATTAACAGTGCTTGAAATCTACAATAAATTTAGCTTTCAAAATAATATAATCATAGACATTTTCCCCAAATTCCTATGTACTTACTGTCATTCACTACGGCATGTTTGTGAATCTCAAGCTAATAAAAAATGCACCTCCATTTTAAGCTAAATATAAGCTTTTTCATGTCTATCCGTGGCTCAGGTAGTTAGATTGCCATGTTAGTAACACGGTGGTCGAGCGTTCGATACCACGAAGGTCCGGAGTGTTAATTTTTGCAGATAATTAATAGAAAAGATGTCAATTGATAAAAGAAAATTTTTTGTTGACTACACAGTATCTTAAGAATTTTTTTAAGAAGTCTTTTTTTTTATGTTCGAATGCTGAAATTTAAGGCAAAAATTTAGTATTCAACCATAAAAATGTTTTATAAAAATGAACTCATTGATAAATTTACAAAGTAGTACACAAACATATTTAAAATATTTTTTGAAACTCAAAATTAAAAAATTGTTTGCAGGAGCAACACTGTATATGCATATTTTTATAATTCTAAAACAATTATGCAGTTAGTTACAAAAAAAAAAAAAAAAGTTTTTATGCATATTTACGTTTGTAATGACCGATAGATGGCACAACCAGAGCAATAACTAACGCCACCTAGACTTTCGTGGTTTATAAAAGAGTACAAATTCTTTTCCGCTGAAATTTAACATTTCACCTTACTACAAAAAAAATTGCAAAATCACAACTTCGAAAACATTTATGTGATATGATATGTTAAGAATTTGGGTTTTAAAAGTTTTTTTAAATAGATTATTATACACATACAGTTTAGTATCCTGTATTTTAAAAACTTATAAATAGTAAAGATGAATAATAAATAATTACTAGGACTCATTGGAGAACTGGGTTTGCTATAAGACAATTGCGATTCACTAGGCCCTAATGCAACATCACTAATTTGTGCAACATTGAAATGTGGTTCACCACCATATAAGAAGAAAGCTCTGCTGGCCCATTCTGCAACCTAAAGAAGAAATAATAAAAACAATAGTTATTTAAAAAAAAGAGAAAAAAAAAAGGTCAAAATTAGTATAATCTGAAATCCAAATCTAGACAGCAACTAGTTTACATAAAATTTGTTTAAAATGAGCTTCTTTTTCTTTTAAGAAAGGTCTCGTGTGCAAAGAAAAGTATTAAAAACAAAACATTTAAACAAGTCCTTCCGGCTTTTTTGGAAGGGTAGGTTGATTTCTTTTTCCTTATCAAGTAGCCGTCATTTTGTTTCAAAAAGGCGGCTACAAATTATTAATGCACTTGGTAGAAATATTGATGTAGGCTATGCACATATGGAGTTTTAAGGAAATCGGTTCAAAAAATACATTTTTATGTGAATTTAAAATTTTCAAGTGGCCGGCGCTTGGAAACAAAATGTTGGGTTAAGTTGACAAATATATGAAATGTATTTGTGAGATAAGTCTACTGTACATATATAGTTCGAATTAATTCAAAATATCAAAAGTCATCGTGTTGAAAAATTAAGTAGCTGCCACTTCGACCAAAATGGCAGAGAAAGTTTCTCATCTAAGGTATCGTTGCAAATTTGAAAATAATTTTTTTTGTAGAAATTCTTTCAAAGAGGCTTAGTAAGCTGCTAAAATGTTAGTTTTCTGCATTTCTAGTTTGTTTTAGCATTAAAATAGCCTAATTTTTCCTTAAAAACACATTAAAAAGATCCAGTAACACAGATAAGGGATTTGGCGCGAAATTTGGCGACTTTTCCCCTATGGCGACTAATTTGGCGACATTTGGCGAGAAAATACTTTTTATAGGTATACCAAAGTTGGACGCAATAACGTGATTGGTTCACGAGTTACGTGAATTTTCTAAATTTTTGTTGTTTGAATGATAAATCCATTTTTCAACTTTGATTTGAATTGATTAAATATTTCTAAGGTTACCGTAATAACAAATTTTCAAGTGGCCACCACTTGGAAACAATACAGTGGAACAAGTTGCCAAGCAAACACATCCAAGATATTTGAAGCATAGGTTCACTGTCCAACTGTGGTTTAAATCGGTGCCGTGTTTCTTATGGCAAATTTTCAAGTGGCAGTCTAAGTGGCTGCGTCTTGGAAACAAAATAGCAAAACAACTTGCCCATCGAGATCATCCAGTATATTTGTACGATAAGTTCATTGTCCCATTCTAGTTTAAATTAAATCAGTATTTCAAAAATTATCATCATAAGAAATTTTCAGGTGGCACCACTTGTAAAAAAAAGTGGAGTGAGATGCCCAGCGAACTTATCTGAGATATTTGAATGATAAATCCACTACCCAAATTTGATGCGAATTGATTCTGTATTACTAAAGTTACCATGATAACAAATTTTCAAGTGGCCGCCACTTAAAAATAAAATTGCGGATCAAGTCACCAAGTGAAATTATCCTAGATATTTGAACCATAAGTTTATTCTCCAACTTTTATTTGAATCAGTATAGTATTTTAAAAGTTATCGTGATGGCATATTTTCAAGTGGCTGCGTGATTTCAAGTGTCTGGAACTTAGAAACAAGATGTCGGGACAAGTTGCCCAGTGAAAACATTCAAGATAATTATATGATAATATCACTGTCCAAATTTGGTTCGATTTGGAGTATTTTTTCAGAAGTTATCGTGATTTTAAATTTTCAAGTGGGAGCCTGATTTCAAGTGGCCCCGCTTAACTTAAGATATCTGCCACTTTATTAAAAATGGTGGATATATTTTATCAATAAACTTCACTAAGATCCTTATGTGGTCTGTATTTACATCAAAATTCAAACAATTTCAGAATACGCTTTTTCAAGTGGTCTGCACTTGAAAACAAAATGGCGGAGCAACTTGGTTAACAAACTCATCTGAGATATTTATAAGATAAGTTAAGACACTGTTCAAATTTGGTTCCATTTGGAGTATTATTTCGGAAGTTATCATGGTTTTAAATTTTCAAGTGGTGGCCTGATTTCAAGTGGTCCCGCTTAACTTAAGATATGCGCCACTTTATCAAAAATGGTGGATAAAGTTCATTACTAAAGTTATTTGAGACACTTCTGTAATCTATGTACACAAAAAAAAAAAAAAAAAAAAAAAAAATCGGAATACGCTTTTTACAATTTGAATTTGAAAATTTCAAGTGGTCTCCACTTGAAGACAAAATGGCGGAGCAACTTGGTTAACAAATTCATCTAAGTTATTTATAAGATAAGTTAAGACACTGTCCAAATTTGGTTCGATTTGGAGTATTATTTCGGAAGTTATCATGGTTTTAAATTTTCAAGTGGTGGCCTGATTTCAAGTGGTCCCGCTTAACTTAAGATATGCGCCACTTTATCAAAAATGGTGGATAAAGTTCATTACTAAAGTTATTTGAGACACTTCTGTAATCTATGTACACATTAAAAAAAAAAAAAAAAAAAAAAAAAAATCGGAATACGCTTTTTACAATTTGAATTTGAAAATTTCAAGTGGTCTCCACTTGAAGACAAAATGGCGGAGCAACTTGGTTAACAAATTCATCTAAGTTATTTATAAGATAAGTTAAGACACTGTCCAAATTTGGTTCGATTTGGAGTATTATTTCAGAAGTTATTGTGATTTTAAATTTTCAAGTGGTAGCGTGATTTCAAGTGGCCTCGCTTAACTTTAGTTATCTACCACTTTATTAAAAATGACAGATAAATTTCATTAATAAACATCATTGAGACCCTTATGTGGTCTGTATTTACATCAAATTTCAAACAAATTCGGAATAAGCTTTTTACAATTTGAATTTGAAAATTTCAAGTGGTCTCCACTTGAAAACAAAATGGCGGAGCAACTTGATTAATAAACTCATCTAAGATATTTATAAGATAAGTTAAGACACTGTCTAAATATGGTTCGATTTGGACTATTATTTCGGAAGGTATAGTGATTTTAAATTTCCAAGTGGTAGCCTGATTTCAAGTGGTCCCCGCTTAACTTAAAATATCTGCCACTTTATTAAAAATGGCAGATAAACTTCATTAATAAACTTCATTGAGACCCTCATGTGACCTGTATTTACCTCAAAATTCAAGAAAATCTTGCTTTAAATATGCTTTTTACAATGTCGGTTTGAACTTTTCAAGTGGCTGCCACTTGAAAACAAAAAGTCAGAGCAACTTGGTTAACGAACTCATCCAAGATATTTATAAGATTAGTTCACTGTCCAAATTTAGTTCGATTTCGAGTATTATTTCGGGAGTTATCGTGATGACAAAATTTTCATTATAGATAGATAGATAGATAGATATCTATATTAATAAAATCAGACTTTTGTCTGTAAATTTGTCGGAATCAAAAAATTTTGCGATATCTTCACGTTTCACACCCCATGAAAGCCGAAAATGACTTCAGAAAATTTTGCCTGTGTGTGTGTCATCGTGTCCGAATGTCGCTTTTTTTGTCCGGGCATCACTTGAGAACGGCTGGACGGAATTCAACAGCGCTTGGCAGGAATTTAGGTCTTCACCCAACTTAAAATTATATCTATCAACTTTTCAGAATTTCCCCCCCATTCCCCCCCCTATGGGGTAAAAGACTAAAACACGTTTGTCCGGACATCACTCGAGAACGGCTGGTCGGAATTCAACGGCGCTTGGCAGAAACTTAGGTCTTCATCCAACTTGAAATTATATCTATAGAATTTTTCAAAATTATGATTAGTGTTTAAATTGTGTGTAAAAAACGCCTGCGCATGCGCCATAAATATTTTTTCACTAAAATGCTTTGAATGAAAAAATAAAATATAAAAATAAATTTTTAAGTTAAAGACTTTTGTATTCGTGTGATTTTCACTACAAATTATGAAATGATTGAAATGAAGTGTTGCCATCTAAGTTTCATACTTTAGTTAATTTTATAAAATCTAATTGTCGTATCGAAAAACTGTTTACACCCCAGGATTCAGAAAAATCACCTCTTTCATTTGGTACTGAATTTGTAATGATAGGTCTGATATTTCTAATTTATTTTTCCCTTTATCCGTTGCCACTTAAATTTCATACTTTAGTTATTTTTTTAAAATCTAATTGTCGCATCGAAAAACTGTTTGAACCCCTGGATTCAGCAAAATCGCCCCTTTCATTCGGTATCAAATTTATAAATATAGGTCTGATATTTCTAATTTATTTTATGATGGATATCAATTGTCCTCGTATATAAAAAATTGTTAAAGCTTCATAAATATAAGTGTTTATTTTTCAAAATAACTTTTGGCTTACCTTTTTCTTTAAGCTTTTAATATTTTTGTTTGTTTTCCTTACTTAAAAGCCAGTCTGCCATCTTTTCCTGCACCACGCCTCAATGATGGATGTTTGTTTACATCCTTGCCGTTGCTAATCTCGATCTGCATAACTTTTCCTGTTTTGACTGTTGCCACTTCTGTTGAAATAGTTATAGTAAATTATTTTTCGGTTACGATCGTTGAGTGGCAATAGCGATATGTTGTTTATATGCAGATTCTTGTCTTTCAGTTAGTATAAACAGATCGCGGCGTGTGTGTTAGTGGCAGTCGTCAGCAGTGATTAGCCTGTCTTCAATTAGACATGAGATAGTGACAGCTTTAGATAAGTCAACAGCTTTAAGCTGTTGGCGAGCTAAGTACCGGCAGGTGTGCTTTTAGCATGTCACGGCACGGCAAAGCTTACGTTTTGTTTGGCTGTTGCGTTTTATATTTATGATAGCTGTCGTTGTTAAAGTTATTTACAAATGTTGAAATGTTTCTTTGTTAAGTTTTTGTTTAAAAGTTTGTTCCTTGTTAAAAGGATAAAGTCTTTCGTCGTTCGAAAGTTAAAACAAAATTGATAATCGACTTTTTGAGATGAGGCTGTTAAATTTGCTAGTTTGTTTAATATTAAATTTGTTTAGTGACCTTTTAGGTCACATTTGTTCAAGTTTGAAAATTGTTTTTTGCGTCAAAATTTCTACTTAAAGCTGCTGATATGCAATAGTGATTTAACTGAGTTAGAGAGTTAGTTAAATATAATAGTGTTTTTTTTGTGCAAGCCATGATATGCAAATCTTCAATTGTGTATTCTTGTGTCTGTGATCAGCTTAGTAATAGTGGAAGTGAAGTTCACCATCCTTTTTTCCCGCTGATCAACTGGGCGATCGCGGATGCTTTGTTAAACAACGAATTGTGATTGTGCCTCATTTGTGGTTTGTTCTTCAACTTTATAAATAAGGTAATATAAAATCTGTTATACTTTAAAAAATGTTCTTGATATATTTTTTTGTTTTATTAAATAAAATTTGTTCTTGTTTAAAAACTTTTGTATTTGATGTGTCATCTAGTTTTAACACACTGGTCAGGTCATTACAATTGAAACCCTTAAAAACCTAATTAAGTTTCTACTGCATATTATCTGCTTAATAAAATTGATTAATAGATAGACCTTTAGTCTATGTCATTTTACCCTTTTTCCGTTTTCAACCCAGATTCGATATGGAACAGCTTTAGTATTGGATCCCTTTGGCAAAATTTGAAATTCAACACCGAAGTATCTCGGACGTTTCTCGCCAAGATCTTTAATGGCACAATTGAGATAGCCAATTCAGTTCATCGCAAAAATGGCTTAAAATATTTAAAGTCACCAAAGGGTTCCGATACTTAAGCTGTGCTTTTTGTATTTATTTATTTACGATACTGTCTATTAAAGACTTCTGTGGTCACGAAATTTGGTGTGTAAATTGTTTGTATGCATCCGGCACTTATTGTAACTGCATTTCACGAAATTCGAAATCCCCCCCCCCCTTCTCGGAGTCGGAGGGCAATAAACATGTGTAAAAACATGTTTTTCTGTTTGAATTCGCTTTGAATTATCTTAGAATGGCGAATTTTGGTGTGTGGATATTGATTAAGTGTACGCATTATGTACATTAGTGGGATTTTGCAAAACTTCGAACTCACCCGCTGAGGGTGGAGAAGTAAGAAGTGGGTAAGTTGTGCCGAAGACAGTGGGGACCCAGACTCCTAACATTGGGAGCGAGAAAACCTCTACCAATCACAGCGAGAACTTAGGTTATTAATAAAGATATGGCATTTTGACAAATCATTTAAGTTTAACGTCCAGCGAAGCGGGCAAAGCCTGCTAGTATATATATATAGATAAACGAAGTGATTGCAATAGGTCGATTTCTAAAGAAATCAACCTAAAAGGTTTATGACCTCTAAATAAATTTGTTAAAAAATACAGGGGGGAGGGATGAATCATTCAACATATGGAATATAAAAAGAAGGGTTGTGGGGATTAAAGCCAATTCACAGCACTTGGGTCTTAGGCCTGAGGTGAAGTGTCCTCCGTATGGGTCTTTCTAAAGGGTCCTAGCCTGTATTTATGCAAGTTTCAGAGAAAATCACAGAAAACATCGAATGAAACCCGAGTTACAAAAAATTAAAAATGCTTTATTTCTCAATTATTTAAATCTAGTGTTTAAAAAAAAATCTGTACTTTAACTCAATCAAATCACTACAGGATGACTTTGTGATAACTTATGTTGACAAATCACCCAATAATTATGCATTATATGTAAATCCTACTCTCTCTCTATTTTAAACTCTTTAGTAATTAATAGTAACATCTTTAGTTTAACTAATAATAACATTATTAATAACCGAAAAATACATAATTACTATAAACTACTTCAATTTTCCTTCAATAACTTTAATTATCCTTATATAGTTCTCATACCTAAGTTCCACAAATCTCCAATTAAATTACGCACTGTCACTATTGGATGTAACACTTATAACAACAATGCTAATAAAACTCTACTGGATATTCTAAAACAAATTTACAATTGCACTAAAGTTGATAATTTACACTGTCTTATAAATAGCTTTCAATTAATTCAACACATTAAATCGCTTGATTTAATAGACAATATTATGACTTTTGACTTTCAAGATCTTTTCAATAATATTGAGTTATCAGATCTTAGTAATATCATTTACAGTCTTTTTCAAGAATATAAAGCTCAAATTAATCTTCCTCACAATTTTAAAGCAGAAAAAATTTAAAACACTTCTTAACTTTGTTATCCATAATAATTATATCATCCACAACAACGATATCTATTTGCAACAAGTAGGAATCCCACAAGGGGGTTAGTAGCTGCAGTATTTTGGCAGATCTCTATCTTTATTATTATGAAAAGCAATTTTGTTATGATGATGTCCAGCTTTATCATTACATAGATGATGATATTGTATTTTACATAGATGATATTATTGTATTTTATCATAACAAGAAATCACAAAACGCCTTTTCCTTAAATTATCCTTCTAACTTAAAGCTAACTCAAAATAATCTAACTAATCAATCAATTAACTTTTTAGATCTAAAAATAATATTTGATGGTAATAAAATTTACACAGATAACAATGACAAACAGCAAGATTTTAGTTTTAAAGTAAACTTATTTACACATTTTAATTCCTGCCTGCATCTTTCAGTATTTAGAAACATCATCATTAACCATTTATTTCGAATTAAAAATTTATGCTCTCTGATGTATAAAAGCAAGAATATTAATAATACTGATTAATTAAGAATACTGATCACAGCCACTGCTAAAATGGGTTCTCCTAAAAACTTTGTATTTTCTATTTTATATCCATAATCCTGTCTCTGTTAGTACATTAAAAGAAAAAAAAAAAAGTTCTTTGGCTGGATGGTTGGGTGGGATTGTGAAATTTAAAAAAAAGCAGAAGGCTTGCTTCATTTATTTTGTATTAATATACAATCTTTCTTTTTCCATTAAATATTCAGTTTCTTTATTGTTGAGTTGGCAACTATTCTTAAAATTCTAATCTCACTATTAAACTCATAGTAATCAATAAATATCATTGTTGCTTCATAGTTTCATTATTCGTTATCTGCTATGAAATATTGCTTTTTTTTAATCCATGTGACTCCTATTCTGGTCTTGGCAGGCATGGGGAGTGTTGCCTGTGTGAAACTAGTTTAACCCCACAGGCAAGTCACAAGTCTTGCCGCCTGCCTCTTTCCTTAAGTTTCTTAAATTAATTTTTCATAAATTTTGTGTCAGTAGTTTATTGTTTCGTTTGTTTTGCAGGCTGTTAATTAATAAATTTGATTTCTTTAAATATGTGTATTTCATCCCCTGATGAATTTTTTTTCACCTTTCTGAGCTTCTCCTACATAAAAAAAAATTCATTCTTATTGGTCTTTGTGGTTTCAATGATCTTGTACCTGTTGCTTAGCTTTTACTATACTTAATAAATCATTATTATATATACAAAATAAATAACCATGGCAAGACAGTGGACAGAAGTAAAAACTTAAACTAAAGAGGGTTCATACTATGTTTATATAAAATAAAATAAAAACTGCGATTTTTCAAAAAAATTCTGAATTTTTTTCATGTTTTTGCAAGAAATTTTGAAATCATGTTTTCTAGTTTTTCCTCCGATTTCCAGGTGCTGTAGCAAACCAGTAATTTAAAATAAATAAATAAATAAGAAAAGAGAGAAACATTCTCTCAGACACTCTGTTTGCCTCCCTTTTCTTTCACATACAGAAGAATGGACATACTATTATCAAACATTTAAAGACTTATTTTTCTTTCACTATGATTACAAATTACAATATTGCTTAACACATTACCTGTTTATCCTGCACATTTTGTGAACATGCTAAAATTAGGCACATAGCACAAGCTTGAATTTCCTGGGGGGGAAAAAAAAATGTTAAAATTACAGTGGAATAATATAGTTAGAATTAATCAAAAAAGTTTTGAAAAATTCACAAAATTATGTGTATACATATGTTTATATGAGTTATTTAAAAACAAACGCATAAGTCTGAATTCAAATTCAGAGATTTAAGACCACTTAAATATATTCTGCAAAATGTTTTCCAGTAATTTCCCACTAAAAGAAAAAATATTTATTATAAGATTTTTATTTATTTTTTTTTTTTTTAAAGGAGGGAAAAAAAAACCATATGATAATAGATATACATGGTGTTACACTTCACTTTTCCTTAACATTCCAATTTTAAAATTAAAATAACCAAAAACATCGTTTAAACAAACGATTTTACAGAAAATAATTAACATACAGCTTAATCAGACTTAATTAAAATCAATTTTAATAATTTAAGTATTTAAAACGTGAATTTTGTTAATAAAATTACCTTTCAGATAAGCTACAACAGTTAACATAAAGCTCCGGTCATCTAAAAAGTAAATGATACAATTTAACGAAAAGAAACATTCGTTAATTTTAACCATTTTGCTTTATTTTCCTCCCATTTAATTATGATCATAAAATTTTATCGGTAAGTATTTCGGAGATTCCGTTGTTACAAGGTTATTCTACTAGAGATAAGCTTTTAAATATCTCTTTTTTTAAAATCTGTCAAAAATTAAGGTTTTGATCATCAGATTTTTATTGCAGCAAATTTGGAAGATTTAAATACGCACGGCAGTATTTTTCGTCTATTTTCTGAGTCAGACATATTTCTCGCTTGCACCGCGGAGCGAGGGGGGGGGGGATGCAGCTGGGGAAGATTCTCTAGAACAATCTCGGATGTTCGTCAGAAGTGACGATGAGCTCATCTTCCGGTAGGTTTGAGTACCATGTGCGAAGTCTGATTGGCTGAAGGCGGCACATCATTTCAAAATTCGAGAGTGAAAATCGTCAGTTTAGTCAGTTCCAGAGAGACCCTAGAGTAGGATAGACGTGGGTCATTTTGTTTTGCGCTTGGCTGGTACATTTCCTCTTTTTACAGATAAATTTCATCTACTACCTTCAATCGTGTTTACCACACCAAACCTAGAATATGGTGTGGAAGCGAAAGTTTTTCATCTAAACTAATGTTATTGGCTCAATCTGAATTTTTGTGCTCCTCAGAATATTAAAAAAAAAAAAAAAAATGTTATCATCAACTTCAAGCTTTTCATCTTTGTAAGCCAAGGCTTCCAGTTATAATGCATTGAATCTAAAATACGTCAATAATTGATATCAGCGGTTGCATATCATTGAAAATTAACATTTACAGTGATAATGTATTAGATCTGTAATGTGCCAATAACCGACATTATGCATGATATATGAGCAGCAGAGATAGCCTACTTAAAAATATTTATAGAATAATAGATCTGATGGGGATCCAAAATACCATTTGGTAGCTACATGGGGTGAAATTACGAATTAATTACAGAAGTTGACTACATCTAATGTTTTATGAAAAGATAGTCTGATTATCATTCATTTTAGTGTTATTTGCAATTAACTATATATCATCTTTTATCCAAGACTGACTTTTGAACATTTAATTATGGACCCATGCACGATCAATTTTAAACAATATTTCCTTTGTTTCGTTAGATCAGAAAATGTTTGAGCTTACAGTATAATCTCAGTCAGTGATATCTTCTGTTTCAATTAAGACCATCGTATACTCATTTTGAGCCAAAGTGCATCGTTTTGTATTAATGTTTTATGGCTGGCCAGCTTTGTTTAAAATGATTATTTGATGTTTTCTGAATAAATTAGTGAAAACAAAGTGCTATTGCTTGTGTCTTCCCTGCAAAAATTGGTGAGTTTGTTCATTTTATGTTTTTTTTTAGCTCAATGCATGCAATGTTCGGATCATACTTTAATATCATGTACTAACTACTACCTGAAATTTTGAAATCCAACTAATTAATTACTTGACTACGGCTACGTACGATGCGTACGTAGTTTGTACTATGTGCGTAACGACAGCTCCGTACGTAGTGTCCTCCTTTCACTATACATAAAATGAATCATATTGTCACAAGGGCAATAAAGTTTTCTTATGTCTTGTAGTGGAGATATGCTTTTTTCCACCTGGGATTACATGGACACTTTGAACTAAGAGCATACCAGAAACGTTCACTCCAAGAAGGAGGGAGCGATAGAACTGATAATCTACAAGAATTTTTTTTTGTCTTTTCGTTGCTTTGTTAGTGTTTAGAGTAAGTGCTTGTTTTTGTTAGTGATTTATAAATTTTAGACCATGTGAGTGTTTTCATTTTGAATTTTATTTAAGAATTTGAATGAAATATGGATGATGAAAATAGTAGTGTGTTAGAATTTATTCCAGATGAAGATTAAAATGAGTTGAGCGATTCTGAAATTCTCCAATATAAGTAATATCGAAATCTAAACAAGATCGGAAGATGGGTCTTATGTCTTGTAGTGGAGTAATATAGAGTGCGGCCATCAATTTATTATTTTGCACTTTGTATCTGCGTGTCTCCTAGAATTGTCTTTGCTTTCCTGCAAAGCCTGGTAGCGGGAAGCCGTCTGCTTCTTTCAACGACGTACTCAAGTGGTTAAGAGTAATTTCCCAAAATTTTATATATTTGACTTAACATTATTTAACAATTTTTTCAGATGGATTCAATTTTTTTAGCATTAAAATCACAGACTTTACGGCCTAAATTTACAAATTTAAATCCACTAATTTTAATTTGATTTCATCTTTAAAATTTACCTAAAAAAAAAATTTAATTATTTTTTTAGCACAAAATAAATAATTTATACATATTAATTTATTTTAAAAAGGATTAATTTACATTTTACTTATAAAAAAATATATACCTAAATATACTATCCTTTTAAAAAATATGCACTTACAGCTTTAGAACAAATATATTTTGGATACATCATATCCATCATCAGTGCATCATTGTGACACCTCCTTCTGTTCTAAACATAAGGACAAAACAGAAGGTGACACAATGATGCACTGATGATGGATACGATGTATCAGAAATATATTTGTTCTAAAGCTGTAAGTGCATATTTTTTTTAAAAGGATAGTATATTTAGGTATATATTTTTATAAGTAAAAATAATAAAAAAAATTATATTTTATTATTTACACATGGGACTTAGAAAAGTCAATATAATGAATAATTAGTATCCTACCACCTTTATAATAATAGTTAATATCCTAGCATCTTTTAATGATTTCAATGAACATAAAAATGAGAGTTAAACATTTAGATAGACAGGGGTGTATTGATACTGATAGAAAAAATAATTACATTCTACAATGTTTTTGCAATAATACCTTGAAAACTGGAGGGAAAAGGGGGGGTGGCAGAATTATACGATTTAAAACAGTAAAATATTATCAGCAAATAACCTTGAAGAATAGAGACACATTACTTTTTCCAGTATGTATATACCAAAAAGAAACTCTAAATATATTTCTAAAAGTTAAAGTGTTAAAGAATGGGCAGACTAATTAAAATAAAATTTCCCTATGTTGGATAGACAAAGTGCCTAATGAGTATTTGATATTAAATTTGGTGAATTTTAAGAGACTTCCTAAAAAAAATTTCAACCAGTAATGCTGCAGATATGTTATACAAGTTGATTAAAAATTAGTATGACCAATTTCAGAGCATCAGAAATTTTTATTGAATTAAGTTATTTACATGAAATTTTCAATGTTGTTTCCTTTAGCATAGTACACTTTACGCAAATGTTTAGGCCAAGCCAAAACAGCTTTTTCGACCATTTTTAGGGGTATTTTTCCAACTTCCTCTTTGACTGCTTTTTGAAGCCCTTGAAGAATTATTTTTTTTAAGCATCCCCATAAAAAAATAATCACAAGGAGCACAGTCAGGAGATGATGGTAGCTATTTCTCAGAAGGAAGAATTTTTCTTTTTTTTATCTTTCACCCATTTTATAGTTGATTTCGCAATATGACTTTGTGCAGAACCTTGCTGAAAAACAAAGTCTCCTTGAGAGTAAAGACATTTTTACTTTCTTTGATCATGTGCTTCAAAACTTTATTCTTATAGTATTTAGCATCAATTTTAGTCTTTGGTTCTACAAAAAAAATGGCTTTGTTAAGCCTTGAGAGGACATTCCCATCCATACCATAACATCTGATGGCCAACTTGCCTCTTGTGAAACAGCTGCGTCTTTGCAATGCTTTCCGCATGAAATATGTGGTATCTTCATTTTGCCAGTTGCCCGGTAGCAGAAATCGTGCAGCACGGCAGCGAGCGCTGCAGAATTATCTTGAAGCTTGCAGAATGATCTTGAAGTTTGCAGATTTATTTACCAATTTACAAAAACGAAAAAAAAAAAAAATCATAAGAAAACGAAAAAATGCGACCGGGAAAAAAATCTCGAGTTTGTTTTCGCTGCGATCATTCACCACGTGCGCTACGCTGAAGAATCAAGGAATATTGAATAGAAAAATTCCTCCCGCGTTTTCTCTTTGCTATCTGCCTCTCTCACCTGCAATCAAAGTGGAATGATCCTCTTCGTAGAGAGAGAGCTTGGGAAAGAAGCGCTAGTCACACTCGATCGTTTGGTCATTTTCCGATTCCTTATGTTCATAGTGCACGTGTTTCATTTTTAGTGCTAGAGGCCTATTTCAGTCGGTACAGTTGTCGAATTTTTATAGGTCACTCTTAATTAGTACTAAAGGCCTATTTCAGTCGGTTTATTGAATGGGGATTTATTTAATGAAGTCCCCCCCAAGGTACCCCTATTTTAGTCGGTACAGCGTTGTCCAATTTTTATAATACACTCTTAATAGTGCTAAGGGCCTATTTCAGTCAGTTTATTGAATGGGGATTTATTGAATGAAGTCCCCCCAAGGCACAACTTTGACATGAGTCCCCCCCCCCCAGGCCCAACTTTGACATGAGTCCCCCCAAGGTAGCCCTATTTCAGTCGGTACAGCGTTGTCGAATTTTTATAATACACTCTTAATAGTGCTAAGGGCCTATTTCAGTCGGTTTATTGAATGGGGATTTATTGAATGAGTCCCCGCCAAGGCCCAACTTTGACATGAGTCCCCCTCAAGGTACAACTTTGACATGAGTCCCCCCCCCCAAGGCACACCTTTGACATGAGTCCCCCCCAAGGCACACCACCCCCTCATTGGGGAAAAAGAGAAAAAACGTTGTTTTGCGGCTATAAGACAGTTTGGACTTCCAACGTTATTTGTTACAATATCTGCAGCTGAAACACATTGGTTTGATTTAATGAAAACTTTATCATGGAATTTAGATCGTCACGAATTAACTAAAGAAGAATTTGTCGATATTAACAAGTTTAGCAGTAGGCCTCTGGCACTAAATTAAAATCTGTCAATGTCAGATTTTCATGTTTTAAATAATGAAATAATGTCGTGTCTGTATAATTTTTTTTTTTTTGGTTAATCGTTGATGCGTTAGCACGTGTTATAGATTGAAGTATAATATTTTCTGTGTAATATTTTTTTTTTATCATGTCATCTAACGAAAAAGTTATTTGTTGTTTATGTGAAACAACAGTAATTTAAAAAAATCTAAAACCGCATTACACTCGACGGCATCCAAATGAAGACTTAAAATGGAAATCAGCAACATCGAGCGATGTTAGAAATTTTTTTCCCGGTAATCCGCAGCAAGAAAAGAGGAAAGACTGTGAAATAGACGAAATCGAAGGCATTTCAGAAACTGCAGACGTTGAAAACAAGCGTCCCCGATTGGAAGATACACCCGATTGGATTGCTTTTGTGTTTAAGTTACTTTTTTTTGCTTTCAGGTATTACATTTCTTTTAACTTGCATTAACTGCTGTTTCAATATTAAGCTGTGTAAACATTTATTTATTGTCTGCATGTATTAAAGGCATCTGTCATATATTTTAAAATGCAAATTTTGCTTTAAAAAGAAAGTAATTTATCATGAAAGTAAAGCTTGGCTCGCGTCGTTCAGAGTCGCAGAAAAATTTTGGCTTCTGAAACTGGTGCTGCAGAATGAGACAAAAAATTCTGCTACTGGGGCCAGTTGTGGATGACACATGAAACTGTTCTTTATCTGAAGTTATCTATATTTTGTATCTACCTTTACGTAATATTAAATACAAAGGCCAAGAATGCTTTCTTCATTTTTCTACGGTCTTTACAATACCAAGGACTTCCTTTCGTCACATTTTTTTTTTTTTTTTTTTTTGTGGGGCTTTTGATTACTAGCCAAAATTTCTTTCCAAAGTTTAGATAGTAATGTATTAGAAAAATGTCTTTTCTGATTTTTAAACATTTTATTTATAGCAAAACTTGAGCAACCATCCTTCAAAAGCTTTAAAATTTTGTTTCGGGTTTGAGGATCTAATTTCGAAGCCATAATTTACTCTCACTAATAAAAACAGCTAGATTGGTAATTTAAGCATCTCACTTTTAAAATAAAACTGGTAGCAAAGCAATTAAAATTTACCATATATAGTTACATGCTTTTAAAATTGCTCACACTAACTTTGAATCAACCTGTAGCCTATAAAATATGCAGTAAAAAAGAAAGAGGATAAGTGCAAATAAGATGTTAAGCATCCCAGTGAGTCTAATTCTAATCATACAAATTTTCAGAAATTTTGCAAAATGAACTAGATTATAAAATTTTCTAAAGAAAAGCAATTTTGTGTAGTTAATGTGGAGACTTTTTTTTTTTTTTTTTTTGGGGGGGGGGGGGCATTATTTCAATTTAGTTAATTTTTAGGACTTTGGGAACCTATTTTTTTATTTAGTTACTTTTGGGGAACTTGAGGGACTTTGGTGACCAATAGACATCCTAATGAATGCAACTAGAGTTGGATGATTCAGAAAAGACTAGCAGGCTTTGCCCTCTTCGCTGGGCACTATATTTGAATGATTTCTTTGTAACTGAATTTATTTCGATTGGCGACTATTTTTGTCACAGCTTTAGTATGGGACCTCCTTGGCAATATCAAATATTTTTTGAACTTCTCGAATCTGTACAACAAAACTATTATTAAAACAAATATTTTCGAAAACAGTCCAATAGCAGGTGTTAATTCTTCGAATATTCTGGAAACAGTTGAAGCTGTTACTCGTACAGTATAAGTCATTATTCGATGAATGTTCTGGGACAGTCCAAAAAGTAGTCACTTGTTCTACAGGAAATAACACCAAATACTCCAGAGCAAAAATTTTCACTCACTCACGAAAAATGTCCAGTCGCTTAGAGCTCAATCCATAAAGTGCAATCACTCAGAATAGGTCTCTGAATAACTCTAAATCACAGTGACTACATACTCTTTCGCAAAAATCAACTCACTCCTATTTATAACTTTTGGCGATGGGGCTTGGAGATGACTCCAACGAGAATCCCTTGGTAAGCTCAAGGTCTATGTTCCCATGGGTCGGACAGCTTCGAAACTTCGGGAACCCTAAACTGCCATTTTTCACCAAATTTGGTCGCCCACTCGCCAAGTTTGTCACCAAGACTATGCTTCCCATTAAAGATATCTTTATTTAGTTATTTAAATATTAATTTGAATTAATCAAATATTTCTGCCTGACAGCGTGCAAGTGCAGTCACACACAGCAGCTCATTTATTTGTATGTTAAATTAGCATAGTGATTGGTATATAAAAAAATAAATAACTAAACATTATCGTGTTACACAACTTTATTATATCTCTCCCTTGGCGGCTTTTGAATTTTTGTCGCCATATTAAAGATTTTTTTTTTTTTTTTTTTGTAATAATTTCTTGCAAAAAAATAGAAAGTGTTTTATCGGACACCTTTTCGTTAATATATAAGAACCCTTCATATTCTGTTTATTTTATTAATGGTTTTTAGGTTTAAAATAGTGCTTGCAAAAATAAATTTTCTATTTTTAAAGCTGCGCTTTTTTTTCTATAAAATTATCTACTCGGAGAAAAATAGATCATTTATGTAACTACTATTTCAGTTTATTTTTTTATTTTTTCGTTTTGTAATATTTTATAAATTTTATATTTTTGTTGCGCTACCTAGATTAAAATTGCTGTCGCTAATCTAAATCTCTTGACGGAAAATGTTCGGTGTACTTCAACGCAACAATTTAAAAAATCACCCAGGAGGATCTATAAATAAAACTGATTTTAGTACAACATATATTAGCATTGTAAACTATATTAGCACTTTATGAATGTGTAAAAGAAATTTTAAATTAAAAATGACGTCAATTTTTGTGAGATGCATAATTTTATTTATTTATTTATTTATTTTAAATATTTTTTTATGGTTCATGCTCAGATAAATGTATTCATTTTCCTGTTGGAAAAAAAAAAATAAACTCGTATTTTTTTTTTTTTTTTTTTTTTTTTTTGGGGGGGGGGGGGAGATTAAATTATGGATAAAATTTAAATGGCTAATTTTTTGCTATTATTAGCTTATTATTTTCATATTTTTATAAATTAAAAAAAACTAAACAAAAATTCGAAAATCTGACTTTGATGTGCACAATGACCCTTCAGGGGGCACCTTTGTGTTAAATCTCGTGACTGTCCAAGCTACCGTTTTTGAGAACAGTGAAATATATATATATATATATATATATATATATATATATATATACAAATATTGCTCACTTTATAGTATAAGATTAATTGTAACTCAATGAAAAAATCCATGAAAATTAGAGTATCAAATAAAAAAACCCAGAATGTGAAATGATATTCATATTATTTCGATCAGAAGTCGACAATCTTTTTTTTCTTTTTTTTTTGTATCAGCGAATGCATATAAATATACAATTTGCTCACATATTACCTGAATGACAATTGAATAACCAATGAAATCAAAAACATAACTCTATAGGAAATAGGAAAATGTGGATGGACCTAGATGAAGACCTCTAAACACAAACCTATCCAAATTTTTTTTTTTTTTTTTTTTTTTTTTTGAGGGGGGGGGGGAGAGGGGGGTGTCTTAGATTTAATTGCCAACTTTAATTATTCAGCAAATTAAGATCATAAAATTTTTACACACAGTGGTTTCTGGGTCTCAAATTTTTCAAAATAAGAACAAAAAAAATTTTTTTTAAGTATTCTTGAAATTCAAAAACTTTTTTCACTCTTAATTTAGCCTATTTAAAAATCAAGCACGTTTTTTAAAGGACAGTACAAATTTTGTACTATTAAAAAATAGTTTATTAAATGTTATAGCTGTATCAAATAAAATCTTACTTAACAAAGAAAAATCATGATAAAATATTATATGGATACCTTATGAATCATGAAAAATGCTTTGACAGCATCTGTATCAGGTCCTTTATTATCCGACAGCAATTTATATAATTGATCTATGGGCTTTGGTTTACTGAAAATATAATTACCCTAGAAAAAAGAAATGAAAAAATCATTTGGAATAACTATTTTTTAGTAAGACAAAAAAAATAGTACCTGTTTTTAATATCTAAGCTTTAATACTAAATATATTAAATAACATAACTAAAAACAACTGGAGAGTCAAATATTATTTCTATACCAATTACCAATTATTTCTATACCAATTACCAATTCTAATTACAGTCAGTAAAATATTTTGCACTTCACAATAATAAATCAGAGGTATTACATGTGCAATTAGATGAAAAAAATATTTGATATGGTCATCATTTCAGAATAAAACATCATAAGCATAATAAACAGGACTGACCCTTCCATTAAAAACATGTTTTCATTTCTGCAAGTACTGATATAGTAAAATGTTATAGATAGTGTTTTTTATTCTGATAATGAGCCTTAAATGCGCAAAATATAAATGTTGATTGGTGATTCAATTCCAAACCTTGATTGAAATTTTCTCATTTTAAAAAGTTATAACATTTAAATTTAATTCACTTCTGCTTCGGGGGTTGATACAGGTTTTAATTTTTGGGTTCCTTTTTTATGAAATTTTTATTTTTGTGAAAAATACAATATTGTGTAAAATTTTCCATTTTTATAATCAATGTATATTATGTTTAATATCAAGTTAATAAAATTTTGTTGAGTGAAATTAAGGCATTAATTAAAAATAATACTGAAAACATGATTATTATAGTGTAATGAGCAAGGGCTTAACACATTCGCTGCCACTGACGCGCTGGCGCGTCAGCATGGCGCTACCTCCCATGCCGGTGACGCTCTAGGGCGTCAATCGAGTATGATAAGTAAACTGCTTTAGTTTTAGTTCGGATTTGGAGGTTGAACGATGAGGTTTTTGTGGCACGTTAGTGAAGCATTATTTTTATATTTTCAGTGCGTGGTTTTTAAATTTTGTGTTTAAATTTTTTTTTTGTGCAGCCAACGTTTTTAATCATTAAAACACTTTTTTTAAATTCGGCTTCTGAGGATGGATATATAAATTTTGGTGGCAGCGAATGTGTTAACATGCTTCAAAAACTAAAAAAATTATAAAAGTTGAGAAATGAGTTGAGATATTATCTTCCTCAACTGACTTTCCTATGCTTGAATCACATAAAACATTAACAGCTGTTAATAAATTTTAAAGTTTATTTCAAATTATTAAGAGAATTGCTGCCCACACCTCTCTCGGAGACAGATTAGACTAAATATGAGTAGTCCTGCATATTGTCTATCAATTAAATATGTACCAAACAATATATTTAAATTTAAATTTAGCACATGATAGGAAGGAAAAAAAAAGCATTGCACAATTTAAAATTCACTCTGAGCCATTTTAAAACACAGCCATTAATCTATAAAATTTTCCTGTGGCCTTGTTAAAACAAAGGATCAATATTTTTCATACCATATTTTATGTGAAATATTCTTTTATGCATATAAAGAATGTATGCTAATTTCATTTTATCTGGTTTATTGTAAGTAAGTTAAACTCTATCTAACTGAAATTTCACCCATAATGTATTTCAATACTTTTCTGTATATGCAAGTGCCTTTTTCTGAATTTAGTAAAAAGTTTCAAGTGGCATCTCCAAATGATACAGATTTCAAATATTAAGTTTGGCATTATAAAAAAGCACCATATAACTGGCATTTAAAGTAATAAGTACAAAACTTTGAATAAACACCATAAAATGCAAGAACTTGTAATAATTATTTAGGGTTGAAAGAAGAGATGACCCTTCATTAGGCGATCAAAGTAGGCACAGGCGCTCCTTAGCCCAGTGGCATAAAGTTTTGTAGCTGTCTGCAACAGGCTTTTAAAATTTCATAATCTGTCTGCAAAATCTGCGTTTAATCAGGGGTAAAAATGGCTTACACTCAAAAAGCCTGAAAGCTGTTTTTTTTTTTTTTTTTTTTTTTTTTTTTGGGGGGGGGGGCTTAACATCAGTGGTGATCTCGTGTAACAATACACAAACATAATTTTACTGCAGAATAATATAGTATAAACAATTGTGTGCATTCATTCAATTCATCTCATTCAATTAAATATTTTATAGCAATGTTTGACACAACACAATTTAAATAATAAAAGTATTAGTTTTAGTTTTGATACAGAAAATTTTTTTAAGTGAATTGTTATTCGAAAGTTGCAGACAGATTTTTTTTATCAGTGCAGACAAAAACTGTCCGCAAGCCGTTTTTCTGTGTCCGCAACTATGTCGCCGTTTCGAGTGTTTCTGCCACTGGGCTCCTTAGTGTGTTGTCGCCTTGTTTGCAGTACTCATGCCTACTTTGTTTGTCTCGTGTCTTCTTTCTACCCAAAACAATTGTTGTGAATTATTTCCTTTATGGTGTTTATTCAAAGTTTTGTATTTATTACTGAATTTGGGCTTCTTGCCAATATTTGTTTGTGAGCTATGTCGATAACAGACACACAATAACTGAAAACTTATGGGTAAGAGAAAATAATAATGTGGATTTTTAATGTGGAAAAGGTGGATGGTACCAGTTAGACTAAGTAACATTAAAAAGTAAACATCTATGAACTAAATTTTAAATCTACCTAATGAAGTTCAACTAATTCTCTTAAAAGTACAGTCAAACCATGTTAACATGAATCTCAAGGGGGACAAAAAATTTGTTCATGTTATCAGTAACTAATACTCATATAACTAAACTAATCTTCATTTTGAAGGGGATTGTCTAAACAGTCGTGTTAAAAAGTAACAGTGTTCATGTTAACGAGGCTCAATTGTATGAAATTCTTACCTGAGCATTAAGCACAACAAATTCTCTCCTAGGATCAATATGTTGGGTTACTATAGCTGGAGGATCACAAGCTACCTCTGCTATACTGGTTTGAACTAATTTTGGAGTAGGTGGGATTTTGGGTACTTCAGAAATAGCCCATGCATGACCTTCTAACAGAACAGTTGTCTGTAAAGAAAATTATAATTAGAAGTAATTGCATTCCCTTAACGGCCCTCTTCACTTACCGTCGCCGGAAGCCCGAGCCAATGTTATTCTATGGGGAAATTTTCTTTACAAATAACTTATTAACTAATACATATTTTTAAATTCGGTTTTCATATTCAGAAAATTCCCAACTGTTAAATTGACGGACCTTTTTAAAAAATGTATTTTTTTAATTTTTAATATTTTACTTTGAAATTGCAAAATGAAAAAATTTCACATATTCAAAATTCGTATTTTGCAGTTTTAAAATAAAATATAAAAAATTTAAAAAATAATTTTTTAAAAAAGGTCCGTCAATTTAACAGCTGGAAATTTTCAGAATGTGAAAACAGAATTTAAAAATATGTATTAGTTATTAAGTTATTTGTAAAGAAAAATTTCCCATAGAATAACATTAGCTTCGGCTTCCGGCGGCGGTGAGTGAAGAGGGCCCTTAAAAGAAAATATGCAGATTAGATGTCATATCAAGAAAATAGTATGTTGTGGTTATTACAATTTTTTTTTCAATATTTTCTCTTACAAATTCATGCAGTACAAACTATTTTTTTTTAATTATTTCTCCATGATGAATGCAGAAAATTTTCTTCTCAGAGAAGTATAAAACTGAATGTTACAAAAAAAAAAAAAAGAAGTCTATTTTGTCACCTATTTTTTTTTTTTTAAAAAAAAAAAAAAAAAAAAAAAAAAAAAAGATACCCTATAGAAAATTTGTAGAATTTTTTCCTGGTTGATTATTTTTGTTTTAAAAATTATTTTTAAAAAAAAAAAGAGAGAGAGAGAGAGATGACGGCATTATCTGTTGAGCAATAATTCTCAAATCTAATCAGCACCAATTAAAGTTAAGGTCTAACTAAATATTAAGTTTGGTTAAATTTTGTTCATTATTTCATGAGATACAATCCCCACCCCCTCACCAAAGTTTTTTTATAACACTCAGAGACAGACAGACATTTTGTAAAAATGGTTTAAAACATTAAGTGATAAATATTAACAAATACTTAATAATTAACAGTTATTACTAAACTGAACAATTCAAAATATTCAGTTAAAACTTACATGTGTTTCAATTAATTGGGGGAAGAAAGCGAAAGTATCATTACTAGTTGCAAAGAGAACATCATCTTCACCTTGAGAGGCAGCTAACAATGTAAAACCTGAATGGTAAAACAAAAACATAATGTATATACATACAATATAAGAAAAGTAAAAAGATACTTTTTAAAAGCAAGTTTCATCATTAACGGCCCTCTTCACTTACTGTCGCCGGAAGCCCGAGCCAATGTTATTCTATGGGGAAATTTTCTTTACAAATAACTTATTAACTAATACATATTTTTGAATTCTGTTTTCACATTCTGAAAGTTCCCAACTGTTAAACTGACGGACCTTTTTTAAAAGCATATTTTTTTAATTTTTAATATTTTATTTCGAAATTGCAAAATGAAAAAATTTCACATCTTGAAAATTCACATTTTGCAGCCTCAAAATAAAATATAAAAAATAACAAAAGAATTTTTTAAAAAAGGTCCGTCAATTTAACAGCTAGGAATTTTCTGAAAGTGAAAACAGAATTTAAAAATATGTATTTAGTTAATAAGTTATTTGTAAAGAAAAATTTCCCATAGAATAACATTAGCATCGGTTTCCGGCGGCGGTGAGTGAAGAGGACCCTTAAGATGATTTTAGGCAGAATAATCAGATAAATATACAGTTAATACAAATGCTCATGAACAAGCCAAGATTAAAGGCCACCATTTGCTATGTAGCAATCAAGTTTAAAAGAGTGGCGATTTTAAAAATTGCTGCAATTGTCTTTTTTTTCTTTTTTAATAATTGAGAGGAAAGAGAAAAAAAAAAAAAAACAGAAATTTTAATAAAAATTGTTTCTGATCACATTTCAGGCATTTTCATGCACATACATATTTTTAAATTTACACGTAGATTGCATGCGCTATATTGAATGTACTGAAATAACATATTCATTATAAGAACAGCCTTCATTTCAGTGTTCATGGTTCTGGTTTTAGCCACTCTGCTTAAAACTAACATCATACATACAACAATATATTGAAATAAAGAAAATAAAATTTCATATGTGGTTTTGAATGAATTAAATTATAAAAGGACAGACAATTTAGTACAAAATAATTAAATCTTAGCTACAACAATATACTGAGAAAAAGAGTTTTATTTTCTAAACAGTTTCATAAACTGATTTGGATAGATTTCTCCTCCTTTCCCTAACAAAACCTTACAGTTTATTCATTGCAATGCATCTTATAACATTTTGTTTTCAAAGGACACATCCTATTTATTAACACACAACATGCATACACTAATTATTGTATTATCAATTTTTTGTGTGTGTGTGTGATTCATGAATATTAACCCATTGAGGTTAATACAAAACATAACAGAATTGTAATGTTTTCACGGTATTTTTTTAGAATGTACTAAAACAATAGTTATTTCAGCTTGAAATTAAAAAAGATTATTATGCCTTTAAAGGTAAGTTTCTTGACTATTTATATATGATCTTCATACTTAAAAAACAAGCTAAAAACCTATAACTAAGCACCTTTGAAAAAAAACAGCTCAATGAATGGAAAAATACATTTAAGCCACTCGAAAAATTAGAGTTTTTTTTTTTTTATGTGTATTTAATGTTTGAAAAGCCCTTCCAGCTATTTCGAAGTATAGCTTTAATTAATATGCCCTGGTGTTAAAAATTAAAGCAATAACCTATTTTCTTGTTTTCTTCTTTTGCACACAGCTTTTAAACAAATAAACATATGAACATAAAATTTAGATGGCATGTTTGTTATCATATCATTAATTGAATTTTATATAAGTTTAGCACAAGTAACAATTTTTAAACTAATAATTATTCAATTTTTCTTAAAAGTAAGCTTTGAGATAAATGAAAAATTTCAACAATTTTAGAAAAAAATCCTTAATGAAAAATTATCATAAGGATGTGATAAATAGGTGATGATGCACATACATCCATGTATTAGATAAAAACATATTTTTCTTCTTGTACTCGTTTTTTGATTTTTGATTTTTTTTTTTTTTTTTTTTTGCAAGTGAATAACATGAAAACTGGATGACAGTAGAACATAAAATTATTTATCGACATTCTTATTATTCTGGTGATAATCATAGTTTACAAATTAGTAATTATATTTTTTCAAAAAGTCTGTCAAAGCCAAGAGAAAAATGAATACAGAAAGAAAAATCGCGATTCAGTTTAACATTTGAAGGCATGTGTGTCTTCACATATCTGTAATGTATCCTGAACATCATTTTTCATTATCATTATTACTATTTATTTATTTTCCTAAAATTGTTGAAATTTTTCCTTTTTTTCCAAAGCTTACCTGTAAGAAAAATTGAATAATTATTAGTTTAAAAATTATTACTGATACTAAAATTATATAAAATTCAATTAACGATATGATGACAAACATGCTGCCCAAATTTTATATCCATATGTTTTTTATAATAATAACAGGAGACTTGGCGTTGGAATATTAAAACCCGAATAAACTACTACGTCAGAAACGCCAAAGAAAAATATTGGAAATGCATACAGCTGTTTCGGTAGCCTTTAGCGTACCGTCTTCAGTGGAAAAAGGATTCTGAAACTGGAGAAGTGCTCATATATATAGGAGAGGGGCCGAATTTAGTTCAACCAATAGGATTACGGGAAAGGTGGGGAGAGTGGCCAATAGGAATTTATGAAGGTTAGCTGTGTAAACAGTAGAAAAATTAAGGAAATATGGACTGAATATACGAGCACTTCTCCAGTTTCAGCATCCTTTTTGCACTGAAGACGGTACGCTAAAGGCTACCGAAACAGCTGTATGCATTTCCAATATTTTTCTTTGGTGTTTCTGACGTAGTAGTTTATTCGGGTTTTCATATGTTATTTGTTTAAAAGTTATTTATGTGCAAAATAAGAAAATGAGAAAACAGCTTGTTGCTTCAATTTTGAACACCACTCTATATTCAACTTCTGTGGGATTTTGTAGATGAATGGTGAATGATTATTATATTTCATACCATACTACAAAGCATGCTTTTATGAATATTTAAAATATATGTTCATTCTATTTTGTTTAGTAAAGTTTAAAAGATATTAAACTGTACTAACCAGAAATTTTGCAGATAATATATCTGAATTCTCTTGAATGTTCCTATACACAAACTACTTGTTTGATTTAAAGAAAATGTTTTAGTGGCATCCCCATAGATACAGATTAAGAATACTGAATTTGGACTTCTTGCTAATAGTTGTTCTTGAGATATGTTGATAACAAACACACAGACCAACTACTAAAAACCAGATTTTTTTATTCAAGTGACTTCAAAATGTATTACATTGAAATCTCAACTTTGAAAACAAGACTTAAAAACAATACTTTCTCCACCATATATCAGTAAGAATAATTACAAGATAAAAAGAACTTTTTATATACCACATTTTTAAATTTTCTGTTAAATCACATAAACGCTAGCCAAAGCAGCAAGGATCTGAAACAATTGACTAAATGTATTAAAAATATATTGTCACCATGTTCTGAGCTATTCTGAACATCTCAAATTTCCAGCCAGTCAGGAAGTTATAGGATTTTTGAATCATATAAACATTACTGAAGGCAGACCTGAAACAATTGGCTAAAAGTATTTTTTAAAAAAATGCATTGTCATCGCGCTCTGAGGTATTCTAAAAGTTTCAAATGTCTAGATAGTCGGGAAGTTAGTTAAAAATCAATTGCAAGATTTGTACTGGACAAACAATCAAACAAACAAGAAAGTGAGTTAATAAAACATGGTAAAAAGTAAAAGCGTACCTTTCCTGTAAAATGCCATATGAACGTTATTTGGCTTAAAATCAGTGTTGGCAGTGTAACCTGGAGGAAGTCTAACATGAAGTAGAGCTAACGTATAAGGCCTGTCATCACCGAAACTTCCATTGGTTGTAAAGTACAGTCTTACTCCTACAGAAAAAAATTAAAAACATTTATTTTATCAATATACTATTCAAGAAACAAAACTTCATTTTTACTCATGTAAAATTAAATTAAATATTTAATGTTACAGTAAGACCCCGCTTAATGCTGTTTCATTTAGCACTGTTTCGGTTTAGCGCTCTTTTATTTCAACCCGGGGATTCTCCGAAATTGTGCAGCAGTACAGGGATTCCCCGAAATTGTGCGTGCGCAGCACTAGGTTTCCAAATAACATATCCGAAACAGTGTAGTTGTGTTCCTTGTTTAATGCAGTGCTGTACGGACGCATTTTAATTTTTATACAGACGTATTTCTATAAATTTATATAATACTATATTGATTAATACAGTGACAAATATTATGATCTTTAGTTTTTATCATGGGTGATAATAAAAAACAGGAAAAGAAAGCAACCAGAAAAAGCATTTCACTGGAAACTAAAATGCAAGTGATTAGAAGATTAGATGCTGGTGAACGTCAATCTCAAATTAGTGCTGCACTGAATTTACATTTACAAATTGGTCTGACTGACTTAGAATTTTATTTGCTTTTATAAGTACGTATATTCGTTTATATTGTTTTTACTTTTGTAAGAAATAAATGTTTGGTTTTTATTTTTATTAAAAAATACATTATTAAATTTAATACCTAACCAATTTTTTATCCATCTTCCCCTAACCCCATTATTTACATGTTAAGATAGCCTCGTTTAGCGCTGTTTTGCATTCCGCTCTACTTTGATGGAACGTATCCCCCGCGTTAAGTGGGGTCTTACTGTATTTTTTGCAGTTTATATAGATCAGACATAGGAAATACACTAAAATGCTATAAATTGGCATTTGCTTAGTAATCAAATACTCAAAATTACTCTTAAAATTAATAAAATTCATACATTTCAATTGCTGAAAATTTTTATAGGGCTGATTGTGATCCTACTTTAAAAATTCTGAAATTACATGTAAATTAAAAAAAAAAAGATATGTGTAATTATTATTATTAATAATTGTAACCAATAAAATAAATGTAATCTTTTGTAAATCTAAAATACTAATAAATTGAAAATTACACTTCTAAAGTTCCATAATACAACAGATTTTTCTTAAAAGTAACTCAAAATAGTTTTAAAATCTTGAAATCAGGAAATATAATATGCAAAATTCCTGAAGTCAGGAAAAAATCCTACACTTCATACAATCTTGAAAAATATTATAGGCACAAAAATTTCATAATACGAAAGCCAAAATTTGTCTAGTTTAAAAAATATTATTGTTTGTTCTAATTTCACTGAAGGGATGCTTTGGGTTTTGGATATTTCATGGTCATTTTCTGCACATTAATAACCCTATTACACATGACAGCTTTTCATGCAATTTTTAAGCCGATTGTCAATTTGAGCTAATTTTGTCAGCGCAAATCACCTAAAATCCAGCATTAATGGCGTTCAGAGTACAAATGATTTCTTCTGGTTACTCATGAAAAAGTTGTTCCTATAAACAAATACTCCTATGATTAACCAATCAGAAGAAAACTTTTTATATGCATCGAGAAAAAAAAAATTTTGCTTTGACAAATACTGAACACTGAAAATTAGTTTTTTGAATGATCTTTGACTGAATATTTTCAACATTCATTTAGATTTGAGCACTTACTGTTACAAAAAAAAGCAGAAATATTGATCCTGCATAAAATTGGATTTTCTGAACATCAAATAAGTTTGAGGGTAAATGTGAGCAAGACAGCTGTGCATCAAGCTATTAGTAAATCCAAAATTTTGGGAAAATTTGTGGACCTTAAGAGAAGCAGTCACCCTAGAAAAACGAGTGCTCGTGATGATCATATGATAAGAAGGATTGTTGTATGAGATCCAAGAATCTCCTGCAATACGATTAGACATTCTCTGGCAAAAAATGCACCAACGTCAAATTGAGTACTATTTCAAGATTTCTGGCCAAAGATTTTGGTTTATCATCTTATAAACCTGCAAGGAAACCTCGACTTACTCCAAGTAGGAAAATGAAATGACTGATTTTTGCCAGACAATATCAGAATTGGACAGTACAACAGTGGAGTAGGGTCTTATTTTCGGATGAGTCAAGTGTGCAGCAATTTTTTGCACGTGCTACAAGTGTTTGCTGCCAAAGATATGATGAAAGAGATATATGATTCAAACTGTGAAACATTCTCCAAGCCAAATGATATGGGGTGCAATGTGTGTGTCCGGTACTGCTAGTCTGTACTTTGTGCCACCTAAAATTACTATGAACAGAAAGTGGTACCTTAATTTGTTACGAGAGAAGTTGAAGCTTCCCATGCGCATACATAAATGTTCAATTTTCATGCACGATAGGGCTCCGTGTCACAACGCAAAGATTGTCAAGAAATATCTGAGGACATAAAAAATCAAAGTGTTTGACTGGCCAGTTAACAACCCAGATTTGGATCCAAATGAGAATATCTGGTGTATTGTGAAAAATAAAGTTGCCAAAAAGCAACCATCCACTGATATGGCACTTGTTGAAGCATAAAGTATGTCTGGTGCACAGACATTTTAAAAACTTACTGCAAATCTCTTATTTATAGCATGCCTAAGGGAATTGCACAAGTTGTTAAAAACAAAGGAGGTCCTAAATAATGACTTTAATTACAGTAAATAACCATGTACAGTCTATTTTGTTCTGTTATATGTAAACTATGTGTGTTATTTTTGTGGAATTCCATTAAATCTGTTTTTTCTATTGGTGGTCTTAAACTTTTGCAACTGACTATAAATATATATATATATATATATATATATATTTTTTTTTTTTTTTTTTTTTTTTTTTTTTTTGGGGGGGGGGGGGGGGAGGAGCAAGCAAAATTTAAATATCTTAAGTTAGGCATTTCAATGTCTCTGACAATATTGTGGATTATTTCAAAATTTTATGTACATCAATTAAATTTTATAAGAGAAAATGAAATACTAAACGACTAGTAAAATATATTACCTGATTGAGTAATTGCAATAAGATGAACATGTTTTGATTCACTAGCTTCAACAGGACTAATATGTACAACAGGATAAAAATTCTGTTCATTAATGGTTCTGAAAGCAATGTGAAACATTAGAAAAAAAAATAAAAAGCTAACAAAGCTAAATCAAAGTAGTGAACTGCAAAAAAGCTTTTGCAAATCTTGTAATACTTAATAAAAATTGTTACAAAATTGATTAAATTTTAAGATTACAACAATACTATCCTGTAGTTATTAAAATCACTGATTAAAATCTCTTAATGTTAAGGCATTAAGAGATTAATTTGCTCCCTCTCCGTATAATACTTTAACCAAGGAGGGGTAGTCAACCCGTGGCCCGCATGTGGCCCACTGTGTAGTTTTTTGAGGCTCGTGAGGAGACTAAAAATATTTAAAATTTGACAACATTGGCTAATAAATTACAAATTAATAAATCCATTCTGACTTTTCGAAGTGAAAATACCTTCCAATGATTATGGTAGTTGAAGGATCACACTGTTGTAATGAGATATTATTATATCGATTATTCATTCTTTTTATTGTAGTTATTAACATATAGTAATAAAGTTTTCATGATTATATTGTTAATTTGCGAATAAAAATAATTTAAATGAATATATTTTGCTCCGAATCCTAACCCTGCTCTCCTCCAAAAAATGTATATACATACATGCAGTGGCGTATCCAGGATTTTTCCAAGGTGGGGGTTCGTCCTTCCGAATTTTAATTAAGTTTATTTAAGTTTAATTAAGTTTATTTAAGTTTAATTAGGTTTAATTAAGTTTATTTTTAATTAAGTTTAACAATCTTTTAAAATATCATAATTACTTGCTGAAAATAAGAGTAAGAAAATGAAAAACAGTAAAACAAACTCACCAATTAGAAGATTAAACTAAAAAATCTTTAATTAGCGATGAATAACGTAGAGCCTGTACAAACTGCTACACAAAACATAAAATTCAATACATAGTTAGGCAAAATATTTCATTGAATTTTCTTATTTACAGAGCGAAGTCTAATCGACGAGAAGTTTTCGCTAGTTCATTTAAAATGTCTTCTACTGTTGGGGTATTTTTTGGGTCACTCCTTCAAGGTCACTACTTCAATGGTCACCCCTTCCCCATATGGTCGACCCCTCTTGTCCTTGACTATGAACTCGTAAAGGTGAAATCCTTTCAGAGAAATGTTTTCAGGGGAAACATGTTTCGCGCCGCGCAAATGATGTGGTTTAGTTATTTTCAGGAGTGTTTATCGCAGAGTAATGAAAAAAAAAGTTAGTCATAATTTTAAATCACTTCGTAGAAAAAAATATTCTACGCTTGCCATACATTTTTTCCGAATTTTTTTGAAATGTGAAAAAAAATGTAAGGAACAGCCTAACTTTTCTTATCATACATTTTGTCAAGGGGGGGTTTAAACCCCCAAACCCCCCCCCCTTGCATACGCCACTGCATACATGATTAATACACTCACAAACACATATACACATCATACACATATATGCATACAATGCGGCCTGCCTGAATAAAATTGATTTCCAATGCGGCCCACCAAGTATTTTGGACTGGACAGGCCTGCTTTAACCCACTGAGCATCTTGGAAAACAATTAACCGTTTGCTCTCGAACGCTGTCTCTCAGGCGACATTCCATTCATTACTTCAACTCGAACGTTGCTCGAGAGGCGCCATGACTAATTAAATTACTATATATTAATCACACAATTTTTCTTGCAAGACGAAATTCATTTAATAAATTTAACATTTACCTTAAATAATGTCCTTAGATCTTTCCTTCACTATACGCATTTCGAGTGCAACCGCACTCATCCTCAGGTGAGATGTGACTCTCTTCATCTTCATCTTTGTTTGTTGCTGATGGTTGCCGGGCAATAATCCCAAAAGACTGGCATCCAATAATAAATATATCCAAAACAAAGCGAAGTGAAATGACGAACCGGCAACCATCAGCAACAAACAAAGATGAAGATAGTCACACCTCACCTGAGGATGAGTGCGGTTGCACTCGAAATGTGTATAGTGAAGAAAAGATCTAAGGACATTATTTAAGGTAAATGTTAAATTTATTAAATTACTATATATTTTACATCCACCAGTAATGTTTTACAACTAAAAGTGCTATAATAGGTGTAATTCTTTGTTAAGAAAGGGATTCCACGTACATTTATTATTAAGTGTTTTTGGACGTTACTTGCTTTGTACCAATAGCCAAGGCTAGGATACTGCAAACATAAAATATATTTCATACAAATGAATTTTTACGCATTATTTATATTTATAACCAATTAGAATAATGGTTACCATTTATTTTTACACAATTATACAAATATTTGAAGTTAATAGCTTTTCCACCATTACTGTTTCTGCTGTGTTCATTGGTTGAATTTCATTAGAAGCGTCCCATCTATCCTAGTTTTTAATCTGTGAGTGTTTCTAGCAAAGTAGTTGCGAAAGTTTTTTGTTGCTCTGTTAGGTGAGAGTTTTGATAAAAGCCAGATCTTATATTACGCTGGGTACCCTGTACCAGGGGTCATAGTCCCCACCTTTTTTCCAGAACACTTTCAAGGACAAGAAATTTCCGTCTCTTTAGCTACCACTTTTTTTTTTTTTAAACTGAAATCTTGATTGTATTTTTAAAGTTTTATTTCATGGTTAAATAAGGTAGAAATGCATAAAAATAGCGGTAGTAGAAAAGGCATAAATTTCACATTCCTGAATGTGTCCTGAAAAAAAGGCGGTGACTACGACCCCTACTGTACTTCTGTACTTTTGAATAGATCTCTTACACAATTCTAATTGCATTCTCAAGACACGCCTTTTTAGGAGAATTTCCTAGTACAAAAAATTATTCCATTAGTACCAGAAAAAATTAGGAAGTTTTCTATGCCGATCACCTAATACCTGGAAAATCATTTCAAGTTGCTGGTTTACCAGTGCGAAAAAGGCTTCGAGAGCAATCAGTTAAACTGTAATGTTGTTTTCCCTGCACAATTTTTATAATGTACTAAAAACAAGAGTTATTTCAGTTTGAAATCAAAAATATAATTGTACATTTAAAGATAAACCTCAGGTTAACAGAGGCGTAATTATTTTTAATGAAGGGAAAAAAAGGATGCTTTTTGTTTTTTTTTTTAAATCAAAGATCAAGGAGGGTACAGCACTCTCGTAAAACTAAGTAATTAATAAAAAAAAAAGAGAGATCATGCATTGCATATAGATTATGAAACATTTTTCGATATTATAAATAACTCACTATTATATATATATATATATATATATATATATATAAGCAAAAGTGGTGAGTAACAAATCATTTCATCAATCAATCATTAACTAAAAATTATTACCCAATGCTCATAAAAATAATTTTACAACATTAATAAAATTTTGCCCTATACATAAATCCTGTCAGACATAAAATATTTTATCAAAGGATAATAACACAGACAAAATAATTATAAGATTAAAAAAAAATTTTATATACCATGTTTTAAATTTTGTGATGAATCAGAGCTCTAATCAATGTGCATAAAATTTTTAAAGTGATAATGAGGTCAATTTTTGTGAGATGCATAATTTAACTTTTTATAATTTTTTAACGTTCACGTTTAATTAAATGTATTTATTTTTATGTCGAAAGAAAATGAACTCGTAATTTTTTTGGCAACAATTAAATAATAGCTACTGTTTTAATGGCTATTTTAACACTATTAGGATGTTATTATTTTCATATTTTAATTAATTATAAGAAAACTAATCAAAAATTCGAAAATCGGACTTCGAAGTATTGTGTTGTCACCGGGTTCTGAGGTACTGTGAAAGTTTCAAATGTCTAGCTAGCAGGGAAGTTAGTTAAAATTTGATTGAAAGATTTGTACCAGACAAACAAACAAACAAGAATAGAAGCCATGTCGAAAAACCGTTTGTACCCCTCGATTTAGAAAAATTACCCCTTTCATTTGGTACCGAATTTGTAATAAGCCACATACTTTTTAAAATGACTGAAATCAATTAAAATGAAATATTGGCACCTAAATTTCATACTTTAGTTAATTTTAAAATATCTAATTGCCAGGTCGAAAAACTGTTTGCACCCCTGAATTCAGAAAAATGACCCCTTTCAATTGGTACTGAATTTGTAATGATAGGACTGATATTTCTGATTTATTTTTGTGTTAAACATAACTGGTCTACAAAAACTCCAGATTGAAACTAATAGTCCTTCGTCCTAATAATTACCAAAAGAGAATAACATTTTCGATAAAATGAAATTCTTAAGATTTGCATGGCATTTTGTTTTGACATGCGATAAATGTTATTAGACTTTAACATAAGTAATGTTTAACTAATTTTTCAATTTAAGTAGACTGGAGTGTAAAGATTGATTTTTTTTTTTTATGTAGCAACTAAGGGAAAAATGCCAGAGCCGGGAATCAAACCCAGGCCCTTTGTTTAACGTGCATATGCTCTTCCACTGAGTACCCTGGCTTACCTCTTTACACTCCAATCTACTTAAAATGAATATTTACAGTTGATGAATTTGCGAATAAAAATTTCTAATTTTTCAATATTATTTTAAAAGAATTACCTAAAGACTAATATTTTACTTAATTTAAAACAACAGAAATCACATTTCAAAATAATTATAAAAATACATTTATAACATAATTTTCAGATAACTATGGTAAAAGTTTACGTTTCTAAACTGCTGTTAAATCTAACTCACAGAAAAAAAAAAAAAAAAAAAAAAGGAAAAGATCTTTACAATGGGAAAAAAAAAAAAAAAAAAAAAAAAAAAAAAATCAGATAAATATTTTATTAAATAAATTTGACAAAAGAAAAAAAATGCAAACAAAAATAAGAAGGTTATAGTGGTATACTTTATTACAAATAAAAATACTACTAACCTAGCAATCTGTGATGCCTGTTGGATAATTGATCCTTGATGAAGAACTTTAACTTTACTCATTTGTTTGCCATCTTTACCTAAATCAAAAACCTGAAGAGGTAATGGATACATAGAAATTTTACTAAGTAGTTAAATTTAACATTTATTTTTATGAAATGTATTGTAATTGTTAATTACTAAAATGTTAAATGAGAAGAGTATTATTCAATAGGTATATTTCAGAAAATGGAATTTGCTAATATCATTAATTTACATTTTTATAATGACAAAATAAGTAAAATATCCCTCTCATAGGATGTAGCCCTTTCAACGATAGAATGCAGTATCCTCTAACCAGAACATCAGATTTTTTATTATTTATTGACTCTTGGTCCAGCTGAATGTAATTAACTGTCTTAGTTTTACACCAATTGCAACTGGAGACAGAACTGAAATGAACATTCTTCTTATTCTTTTTTATTTTTCTTTCTGCTAGCGTGTATTTTCTTTCTCATAGTTATAAGCAAAATGATCAATTTTTTTTTTTTCTTTTTTTTTCCATGTAATTAATTTAAACTTGGGACTCAGCGAGCTGGACGTCTACTCGGACTCCAGATTGGTGCTTCACGGTCCAGTACCCAAGCACAGGATTGTGGCTGAGATCAAAGACTTGGTAAAACAAAAAGAGGTCAGAGTCTTTATGCATTCGATCAAAGCATATGTCGGTCATCAGTAGAGCTGGACGATATCAGAAATTAAATATTGCGATATATCACCAAGTTAATATCGATATTAATGATATATTGCGATATTTCTTTCAAGAAAAATAGACATTTGCAACATTTTAAAGACAAATGAACACCAATTTTAATGTATATAAGCGTGGACTGTTTTCTATATATTTTCTGGTATATTATTTCCATACCTTTTTCATTAAAAATAAATAAATAATAATTAAAACAAAAAACTGCATAAAGAGTGAATAAATGTTTTGTGTTTATTTGAATATATATCATTGCTTTTAAGTATACACTGAGAAAAAAAAATATACCGCATTCCTCTAAAATGAATAAGTGGCCATTTTCTATGTCCTTTAACTAGAAATATAGATTTCTGAGTTATGCGCATAAGGCACGCCAATAAAATGAATAGACGAAATGGTCGAGAATTTCTAGTTTACACATTTCTAGATGGTGAAACAATATTATGAATATTCTGAATCTTTTGTAGTGCGAGAAATTCTCGCTCATTTTCTAGAATTGGGTAATAAACCAAGATTATAGTTGCTGAAACCCGCCTCTTGCAGTCTCAATTATTTATAGAGATTTTTAAATAGCTTTGCCCTCGATAATATAGACAAACGCTCTAGAACTCTAATAAGGGTTTATAGAACTCGCTTTCCAAAGGGGATTAGAATTTATAAGTATGACATGGAACTATTTTTTCTAGACTCACAATTTAGATTCTAGATGTCAGTTACAGAATTTTTTTCTCTGTGTACTTGTGTATAATTTGTCCTCCATTCTTCCGATTTTCATCTTTAATTATTTTGAAATAGCATTTTAACAGAATTAATATGTGATATGGGTTTTATTTACACCGCATATCATAAAAATTCATAATTGTAATAAAGGCAAAAGCTTAACAAAAATGAAACTGTCTTAGAATGTAGAGGATCAATAAATTTTTTCGCAGAAATCATCCCTAACATATATAAATCAATATCAATGATTCACTTATATGCAAAATTTTTTTAAATAAATATTAGTAAATATGCGTTTTGCGCCAAATTCCCATTCCTAAGTATAAAGAATGCTTATTTACTAGTAGTCATGACAGTCATTGATGGTTATAATTAAAATAAGGAATGTGGTTATAGTTAAAATAATTTCAGTAAAAATAAATACACTATATATATATCGGTTGTAGAGTAATATTTTTAAATTGAAATCCTCATAACTCATAACTATTCTAAAGGTCAGTTACCTGCCGTTTTTATTCTTGCATTTATTTACCATAAAATTATATATATATATATATATATATATATATATATATATTGAATTTGTATTTGGTAGCAGTTTTATAATAATTCGAAATTTTATATATGTATATATATATACATATTATCAGTATACAAAAATATGTTATAAAAAGAAAATAATAATAATAATAATAATAATAATAAGCTTTTTACGTTGAAGTTTTATTTTATTATTTAAAATAACTCATTTTGCATTTAAAACATTATTATTTTATTTATCTGTTTATTTTAGTACAACAATTTTACCATTTAATTTCAGAAACTCTTAAAATATTAAGTCAAATCTAGAAAAACCAAACATGAATAAATATGTAAATATCTAAAAAAAAAAAAAAAATGACTTAATATGTAAGTAAATATTTTTACTTTTATGTCGAAAAAAATATATAAATGTACAAACTTTTTTTTTCTTAAATAATTAAAATAAATTTGAGAAAAACAGTGCTAGAAAAATCGAACCGCTTCAGCATAGAAGCCCTTGGCAAAATTTTAATTTGGCACCAAAATAACCCGGATATTCCTTTCCAAAATATTTACTTATGCAATTTCTATAGCCACTTTAATTCATCAATAAATTGACAACAAAAATTTAAAAACCACAAAGGGCTTCTTTGCTAAAGTTATACCACAGACATTTTAAGAAATGAATATAGTAAACAATGCTAGTGAATGAAACACAGTTAGTGCATGCTTTAATGGAAGAATAGATTAAAATATGTCCTGTCGTACTAAATTAAATTCTGTTTCCATAGAATGTAAGCAGAATTTCTTTCTTTCTTTTCACTTTTCTTTTCTTATAAATCTCTTATATTTAATAAGAACAGCTAAATAATAATAATAATAATAAAATGCTGCACAAAAAATAAAATAAAATAAAAATGAATAAATAAAATAATAATAAAATGTTCAATGTTATATCATTTTTCAATCGAAAAACTGTCACTATAAAATTTCTGAAGATAAAAATCTATTTTACTGCTAAATAAAAAACTAAGTTTCTTAAAATATTTAATAATAATAATAATAATAATAATAATATAAGTAAACACATATAAAAATGAATTTACATTCTATGATACCGCGCACGAACATAAATTACAGATATCGAAATATGTTTGGATATTTTACTATTTTCATCTCCAGGACATCCAAAATATTTCTTTATTTGCATTTTTTTTAATATCACATAATATTACTTCCAACAATCGATGTGACTGGAAACATTCATTTTACATTCAATGTTCGAAATCATTCTAATGCGTAAACCGCAAAGATATCAATGTGTGAATATCTGGCAGACGAGCTTTCTCAAACAAAGTTGATTCTTTCAATATTTCAGATCGCATAGTAGACATCTTGGATGGGGATATCTCGATATCAAATGTCTTTCCTTGTAAACACAACTGCTGATTGTAGATAGTATGTATAGTGAATGAAAAGCGATATCATTGGTTGATGAAATTGGTCTGATGTTGATGAAGACAGTATTTTTTTCTAGAGGAGTAGAACGAAACGTTGGTAATTAAAGGAATGTATTTCCGCTTATTCGAGCGATAATCAAAGCAGATGGCTTTCAATAAATACTGGTTTATTTTTTTTATTATACGGCGGACTTTTTAAAGCAGTGATATTTTAAATTTGAGGTTTCGCAGAAATAAAGGAAGTATATGTATTGTGAGAGAGATCGTTTGGGGTGGGGTTATATATTTTTATTTTATCAGTGAGTGATGGGAGAAAAATAAGAGAATGGGTATTAGTATAAGGCATTGCGTGCTCTTTTTTGCTCGGGTTTTGTTCGGTGATGTGTGGTAACGGGGAAGCAGAATTTAAGAAGATATTGTAAGGTTGGCGTTCAACGTTATTTATCGGCATATCATTCGATTGCGCAGTGCGCACTAGGTAATATCGTTAAAGGGATATATCGGCAGAGCAAGATCTTAAATATTGTTATCGCGGTATTAAAAAAATATCGATACTTGGGGATATATTGATAAATAATCCAGCCCTAGTCATCAGTTTAATGAAATGGCAGCTTTGTCTGCTAAAACTGCTATATGGAGGGACAGTGTAGACATTGTGGTAAAACATAGTAAATCACATGTCCATAAGACCAGGGGTCTGTCCAGACTTTTCATACAGGGTCCTGTTTTTGTGAAATTATGAACATTTTACACGTAATTTTGTGAATCTAAATTTAGTGTGAAAATAAAGTTTTTCCAAACTTTTCAGCTAGGGTCCTCTTTTTGTGATATTGTGAAAAATGTAATTTTGCAAAATAAAATTACAATTAAAGTTTCATTTTTGACAATGACAGTTCCGTTTTATAGAAACTCACACATATGCATAGAAGCCCTTTATTAATTAGAAACTGAATACCAGCTTTTCGGGAGAAATACAGCAAAAACGTCCGATTATTCAGGCAGTCTACATTTGTTCCACTGAAGATTAATTTTGAAAATGAGAGATTTATCAAATGTTTAAGGAAAAAATTTTGTGAAGGGTCCTGTTTTAAGATAAAAATTTTGTGAAGGGTCCTGTTTTAAGATAAAAATTTTGTGAAGGGTCCTGTTTTGGGATAAATAATTTTGTGAAGGGTCCTGTTTTAGAATAAATAATTTTGTGAAGGGTCCTGTTTTAGGATAAATAATTTTGTGAAGGGTCCTTTTTTAAGATATAAAATTTTGTGAAAGGTCCTTTAACGGACCACGTTTGCCTCTGGACAGACCCTGAAGACTGCACAATGCAGAGCAATAGAAGCTTGGCAGAAATTGTGGGATGACTTGACTGTGGGGAGATTCATGCATGAAGTCATCCCAAAGGTCAGTATGAAACGAATTCAGGGTGACTTCTTTATTAATCAGGTCTTGACAGGACATGGCTCATTCGGGCCTCACCAACACCGCTTCTTCAAGAAGATCCCTGCATGCTTATGTGGGGCAAGCACTAGCTCAGTCAGACATGTGCTATATGAGTGCGCCTGCTGGAGGTCAGTGAGGGAGACTTCCCCTCATACTTTCAGTCTCGAACACGTCGGGATCTGCGCCTGGATTACTATTGTATTAAGGGGATTGCAATCATCATGTCCGATCTTCTGTACTGGGTGAGAGACCTGCTTGGTGGTTGGGTCAGAATAGTTGAAGAGCCTGAGCTCAACCCTCATCCACCTAGGAGGACTCCAAAAAAGCAGGGAACTTCGGCTTCCGAACCAACTGCCTTAAGAGTTCGATTTGAACATTTTGAACGCTAAGATCTACTGTTAAATGTGTAGAATGGGGTTTTAACCTTGCCTGCTCAAGGGTTTTTTCCTGGCTGATACCAACCTATGTTTGCACGAGCACACGTTGTAGTGTCTAGAGTGGCTTTCTGAGCTGATGTGGTGTGTGTTGTGATCCCATTGCGGTGTGAGCAGGTCTGTCTTAAAATGACTGGTGGTGCATAACCGGATGGCTTATGCCTGCTCTGGTGAGCGACTTGGTGCCCATATGGGGGTGAGAGTCCGGGCAACAGGGCACGTCCAGGTGCCCTGAGTTGGGCCTGTTGTACGGCAGTGGAGACCGGCTTATAAAAAGGAGAAGCGAGTATAGATCTGCCTAGCTGGCACCGATGGCACGAATCGACTAGCGCAGTGAATGCTGTTGGGAGTGCAGCTGAATGGCATCCTCAGTAGGTAAATTGGCCCTTCTGGCCGACAAACCGTGGAACTGACGGACCTGAGGCTGTCGGGCCTGAAGCTGACCAACGCTAAAGGCTGGTCCGAGGGGATGGCGAAGGCTTCGGAATTCTGATTGCAATCCATATCTAGGTTGGCACTTGCTGTTGTGTGATGGGTTCTCTGCTGTCATGGTGATATAGACTTCTCATTTCTGGGACCATATCTTATGGACCGCATGGGCTCCGAGGAGCCTGGGTCGGTTGTTGGTGGGGCGCAAGCGCTGGTTTCCATACCGCACACTGTTACACAACAGACAGCTAGTTACAATTTAGCAGATAACCAACATAGTCTTCAGTTACTATAAAAGCAAACCAATCTTATCTATCAGAAACATAAATAAAATATTTTCATCTAAATTATTGACTGACTCCATCAAAGCATAAGAAGATGTGTTGGGGCCACTGACTAATCTAGGTATTAAATCATAGAAGTGTAAATGCATGCTAAGATAGGGATTTTAGAAATTTGGTCTTCTTTGCCCATTAAGAGGGTAAAAAAGAAGTTTCATGTTCGGTCACCTAGCTATACCCTCACTGAACACAGCTCAAAAATTTGCAGGGAGGCTCCTAGCTACTGTTTTGACTTCTCCCGATGCACCTTGAAACTTGAATTACAAATTGTTGATTAATTTTTTAAAATTAATTTATCTCCACATATAATAAAAGAAGATGTGTGTATGTCCATTGCTTTGTAAACAAATGGCTGATACCAGAGCTACAGAATTTTACATTTTTTTTTTTTTTTTTTTTTTTAATCTCTAATGATGCACATTGAAGTCCAATTTCCAAATTTTTGATTATTTTTTAATTAATTTATCTCTATGTATAACAAAAAATGTATGTGTGTGCATATTTCTCACTCTGCAGGCAAATGGCTGACTACAGAGATTAAGAATTTTGCATGGAGATTTGTTTTGACCTCGCTGGATGCCCCTTGAAAAAAATTTCTCAATTTTTGATTAGTTTTTTAAAATTATTTTTAAATATATAAATTTATGAAATGATCAACTATGGAGATAGAAATGTAAATAAAGTTTTTTCATGGCCCATTAGTTCAGTTGGTTAAAGAGTCATGCTAATAACGCAAAAGTTATGGGTTGGATCTTCCAATGACCATAGAAAAGGTGTCAATCAATAAAATAAATTTTTCAGTGTCTTTGTGGTACCTTAAATCGTATGGATGATGAGAAAATGACAAAAACAAAGTTAAACTTAGAGGTATGTTGGTCACTGTGTAGGCAAACGACTGGTTGCAGAACGACAGAATTTTGCCCGAAAGTCCTTTTTGACCTCCTCCTGATGCATCTTGAAGTCTGATTTTTGAATTTTTTTAATCATTTTTGTTTTTATAATTATGAAAATTTTTGCAACTGTTGAGATTGTGTGGTGCTGCTATCTGTTGTCATTGACTGAAGATGACAATCTGTCGGAAAAACATAGCTTTTGAATAATAGCAATGCCACTTATCGTTTAGTTAGCACCTAAATTGAAATTTCCAGTTAAGATGGAATATAGCAGTCAATGAGGACTCACAACCGATATACTGTAAGTGAGGAACACACTGTTGATGGCAGAGGGCATCCAATGCAAGGTTGTAAGTTATTTTATTTATTTTTTTAATAAAGAATAATTAATGTTTTTTGAAAAATCCTTTAAGTGACTATAGAAGCACACAAAGCCTGATAGTTATAAATAAAAATTGAAAAAAAAAATTCTATTGAAATCACTCTGAACCTCGCTTTGGTTATCCGTTGCATTCAGTAGAGTCTTTCCCACATGTGTGTCTGTAATAATAAAGAAAAGAATAACACTAACTATTATGATAAAATATTTGAACACTTACTTGAATTGACCCTTTTTCATGCCTAGTATATAAAATATGCCTGGAACTGTCAATGGCAATCTGGAGAACAGCATCTGAAAATTTTTAAAATAAAAATGCAAAGTCAGTATTTGATATTTCTCAATGTTAAGTAAATTATGAATTTAAACATTATATAACACATCAAAAGAAAAAACTTCTAACACAAATGACTTACTAAAATTGTTAATATGTTATCAGATTTTAAAAACAACATGAGAACATTTAAAAAAAAATTTACATACTTTTTTTGCAACAACTTACCTGGAAGATATAGAATGAATCCTTGTTAGAAAATTATTGCATAAGTTAACATATAGCAAAATTTAATTTAAGGTTTGATTTAACATTTTGCAAGTAACTTCCTTAAATTTGATTTCAACATAAAATTATAAGAAACAGGATGCATAAATATACTTTAACAGGCAAGTAATATATAAATCTAGCATTTATTTATCTATATATTAATAGGCAAGTATGGAATTTGTCGTACACTTTTAACATATTAACTTTGGGAGTTGAGGATTGAAAGTGGTATGGTTCGAAAGGTCTAATTCATGAGAGTTGCAGAATACAAGAATTATTTCCTTATAGTGTCAAGAAGGTATTTAAAAATACTTTTATTTTTTACGTAATACTTTCATTTTATACCCGTAATCTTTTACATTTAAAATCCCTTTCATTTCAATCCTCTGTGTTCCTATAGCAATGACTTGAAATTTTATACTACTGGACATATATACAAATTAAAAAAGAATTTGATTTATGATTTTTTTTTTTTCCTAATTTATATATAATCTAATTTCTTTCTTTCTTTCTTTTTTATGATTTACAGCAGCTCTAAATTCAAGAGAAATTTTTTTGCTGAAACATCATGAATTTCAATTAACTGAAATTAATTGCTTATTTTTAAAAAAGTGAATTTATCAGAAGATTTTTTTTTCTTTTGGTTTTTGATGAATTTACATGTTTTGAGATTTCTGGAACACGATTCGACCACTTTTAGAAAATGTCTGTCTTTTCGAGTTAGCAAAACTTTTCGAGCACTGTAACTCAAGAACCAATGAACTTAATTTAACTGAACTTGATATTTGGTTGAACGTTCATTTGAACTGATTAGCTTTTGGACTATATCAATTGTGCTACTATGCTGTGACTTCCTCTTATTTCAGGGAAGGCTCAGCATCTACAATGTACCAAACTTAGTATCAGTGACATAAGGGTTGGCATTTTATTGAAGGGACTAACTTTACACACAGTCAACTTTATATTGCAACATGCCGGGTCTGTTCTTTCAATGGTTTGAAATTTTCTATTTCAGAACACAATGGACGAGTTCATTCAGCTACGGTGGACAAAGTATTTACAAAGAACAATGTTTATAAAGAAATTATAAATTTTTAAATTTATATTTTAAATCTTTACTTAAAATAATTCTGAGATTTGAATAAATTTGTGGTCAAATTTCGACCACTGGGTGATACTAGTTATTATTATTAATTATTTAATTTTTAATTTATTTATTTTTTACAGTAAATAAAAAATTATTTAATACTCTGTATTTTGCATTTACAGACATTAAATTTTTATTTATCATTATGCAAAAATCAACTCAACTTAAATGATAAATACATCTTGCAATTTAATTTTTAACATTTTCTGATTCAACTATACATGTAAAAAGTTCAAATTTGCACACACCAGGAAAAATATTTTTTTCATGCTACATATACATTGATTATTAGATAGCATAAAGTAATTAAATCTATAATAATAAAAGAAGATGTATGTCTGTCTGTGTATCTATACGTTCAGCCCCTACTGAACGTAGAAGTACAAAATTTGACATACGGGTGCTCAAAAGTCTTAGCCTTCCCAAGTGCATAATGCAAAAAGAATTTACAAATTTTAATTAGATCCAGAGATATTAATTAAAATGTCAACCTATGTCTAATCAAAAAATGATTCAAAAAGCCAGGCGACTGTAATTTTTCCCCTGAACTGCGTTCCTCAAAAGAAAGAGCAGAGAGAGAAAATTTCGCGGGTTTTTGTAAAGCCATCCCAGTTTAATGGTTCCAGATATTGAAAATACGCCTGCACCACGAGAAAGAGCATTTATTACCGATTCTTACTGTACACTTTTTTTTTTTTAAATATGGATTTTTTATATTTTTAAAAAAAGTTTTTAAAGGGTCCAAAATTTCTTTTTTTCTTGATCATCTTTTTTGAAACGCCCTGTACGAAAGAGTAACAGTCCCATTTCTTAACAACTGGTATATTTTGAAAGGTCATTTAATCCTCTTTCGAACCATACAAAACTTTTAACAAAATACGGATTAGCGATCCATATTTTTAGATTTTACGAAACATCGATTTTTTTACAAAACATTTTATAACTCAAAATCTTTTAGAGATAAATATATATATATATATATATATATATATATTAAGGCTGTGCCGATTAATCGATTAATCGGTTCGGTTAATCGATCAATGTTTAGTCCCGATCAATTTTTTTAATCGAGTTAATCGAAACAATTAATTCGATTAAAAATTTTCAAAATCCGATTAAAATTTTCAAACTACGAATTAAAGTAAAAATGCTGTTCTGCCTACAAAATATTTTTTCGCATATTTTGCTAACAAACATTCTAAGAAACATCCATCAAATAATGAAAAAGCAAAAATAAATAAAAATAAATAAATAAATATGAATAAATAAAACCTCACAAAAAAAAAGTTGTTGCACTTTTGTTGATAGAGAAAAGGGGGAAGACAGTTATTAAACAAAATGCCGCTCCATGTGCATGCTGGAGCAACACCACCTGTCTGTAGCCTTATACAGAAAGTGTTGGCTAGGGTAATAGTATTCTCAGAAACAAGAAGCTTTTAAAAAATGGGAATGCTAAAAATTAGAAAAAAAAAGAAAAAAGAAGAAGGAATTGAGATTTCCACTATTCCCCTGATGAGAGAAATGTCAGCAGAGTTTCACATCATCGTCAAGTGTTTATTGTCTGCTCAGAATTGCTGATATCAGAATTGCTGATAATCAGAATTGCTATTGATGTAGAAACAGAAAATAACATTCTGTGTTCTAGTCCGAAGTGACAAAGAAGTACTAAAATATAAGAATTTGAGATTTTTATGATAATGATACGGAGTTTTGAGAATTCATTTAAAAATACAGACAAGCGAGATGGACAAGGCCTGCAAATATAAAACTAAAATGAGTGTAATTTCATTTAATGTTTCTTTCAAAATGAATTGAAAAATTAATTTACTAAAAAGAAAATGAGTAAGTGAAAATATTTATATAAAATTAATACTTAAAGTTATCAATTATTACTCTGAAAATTGATTTAAATTTCAGCTATGAAACAGATATAATTGGTTAGACAAAAATTTTTGAAAAAAAAAATTTCCTCAGTCAAACTTATGAATAATATATATACACAATATGAGAGTTTTATTCATCATTGAAATAAAATTATATGAAGAAAAATGAAAACCGATTAAAAATCCGATTAATCGACCGATTAATCGATTAATGAACTACAATTAACCCAGTTAAAACTCTTAATCGATTCCCACCCCTAATATATATATATATATATATATATATATATATATATTTAAATATAGATCTCGATTAGACGAATCAGATTTCAAAAGATTGAGAGTTTATTTCAAAAACTGAATCAGTTATAAATTTTTTTTAATTTTCTGCATCCGTATACTTTTTCATAAGATTCTGAATCGCGCTTATCACATTTGCGGGCCGAGCAATACTTGGTATACTGGTTACCATGGAAACTCTTTTAATTTCGCAGACAATATTTCGAAAGTGGAGCGAAAGTAAAATATCTTTTACTGATTGAGGTCACTCGTTTTTTGACTGCGATTAAAAATTTCAAATTTCAAAATTCTTCAATTTTCCTTTGTCGCACCCAAAACTTACTATACAGCAATCACATCAAAAGACAAACTTGCAGTTCAAATTTCATCAATTTCGGTCAATAAACGAAAAATTTACATTTCAATTGGTGCTGTAATATTTTAAAATTTCAATATTTCAAATTCTAATTATGATTAAATTATTTTTAATACATCATTCGAAAGACATTTTAAAGTACTTTTATATTATCGAAAGTGGGATTTGATATTTCACATGAGTTACACGTTTTAAGGTCTCCTGATTAGGTTTTCTTTTGTATCTCAGCTACTAACTAAAACAATTTCATAAGTAATACATCATTTGAAAGCTTTGTTTGATCTGGAATTGAACAGTAGATTACAGAAATTTCTACCACCAGATGACACTGTAATATTTTTAATTTTCAATATTTCAAATTCTAATTATCATTAAATTATTTTTAATGCATCATTCGAAAGATATTTTAAAGTACTTTTATATTATTGAAAGTGGAATTTGAGATTTCCCCTGATTTACATGTTTTAAGGTATCCTCTGAGATTAAAATAATTTCATAAGTAATACAACTAACATCATTTGAAAGATTTGTTGATTTGGAATTGAACAGAAGATTATAGACATTTCTACCGCCAGATGGTGCTGTAATATTTTAAAATTTCAATATTTGAAATTCTAATGAGCGAGGAAGGTGTTGATAGCTCCAAAACAGGGATAAGGCGCCGCAGGCGCCACCGAGCGGGACTTTGCTAAAGTCAGAAATTTTAAAGATCATAAAATGATGAGCGAACAGGCTGCTTCAGATATTGAAACGGGAAGAGGGCGCCGCAGGGGCTACTGAGCGGGAATTTACTGCAATTGAAATTTTTAATAAAGCTATTTTCACTATATGTCAATAAGCTGTTGTAAGACCTGAAACTGTTAGCAAATTTGAGTAAAACAAATTTGACTTAAAACTTGTTTGCAGAATAGAATACACAGTAGAAACTACTGGAAAATTTGGCAGCTAAAGTGTTTAAAGAAATGATATAACTTAGTCATGAAATAAAGAGAACAGTTTTTAAAAACTAAGAACTTTTATTAAATTCCGTAAATTCAACAATGAGTAAACAACATTAACAATATATGAACAACATAAGTAACAATTTGACTATATCTTTCATTTATAATTATTAGGCAACTAAAATAAAAATTGACCAGCAATCTTTATAAAAACTTCAACAGCCAAAAAAAATTCAACAATCATTTAAACTTTAACAATAATAAACTTTACTTAATTTCAACATTTTTAGATTTGATTTAAACAAAAACTTAACAAATTTAAAAAAAAATCAACTGCCATAAATCTATTTAATTTCAACTTTAATTAAATTAGCTGAAACTTAAAAAAACAACTGCCATAAATTATCTTAAACTTAATCGAAAAATTATCCTCCATAAATTATCTTAAACTCAATAGAACACCAACTGCCATAAATTCAACTTTAATAAACTATAGAAATGTCAAACTTAACGACATAACCAACAGCAATAGAATTTAAGGATATTAACGACGATAAAATTCAATAAACTTTAACAATAACATGTTAAAAAAAACGTAACATTAGGTATAACCAGGGAAACGATGCCAGCCTAAAAGCTAACAAACGACAAAACGTCATAATTCACCATTACTCAGGGAAAAAAACTACTGAAAAACAAGAAGCATTACTCACGTAAACAAACAACGATGACTACCAGCTCACTTAAAAAACAATTACCATATTTCCAGAGCACTGAAGAGAAGAGGTAACAGGAGAAACGAAAACCTCCCTTATTCTTACAGCATTAAGAACTCACGGCATCCACAAAAACATATTACGAGCCATCGAGCATCAACACGGCATAACCAAATAAAATAAAAACAGGATAACTGATGCGTTGAGAAGTTCACATCCTTGTCTATAAATAGTGCCTGGCAGATCTAAACACTTAACCAATGACAATTTGCCGTAACAGCCTAATACCACGCCATCTATTAGCAGCGATAGATACTGCTACAGACAAGTAAATTTGCAAGTGTTGCATGGATGCTGTTAAATATGAAACGATCGTCTGTTGATCAAGCTGTCCTGGACAAAGGACAAACTTAAACAATACATCATAGAATATAAGCTCTGTACTAAAAATGTGAGTAATGGAGTTTTAAACCTTAATTATAGTATCTTTATTCAATTATATGCTTAATAAGAGAGACACAATTTTTCCAAATGTAAACAATGCTTCAAAGGTGACAATGACAATTTCCATTTTTATACCACCAGCAACCTGATAATTTAATTAATGTAAAAAAAAATAATTATGCTATAATCTTTTTCTTTTCTTTTTTTTTAACAATAAGAAAACAACATGGAAGACCCAGTATAAATTTTGACATCAGATACGGAAAAAAGATGCCTCAGGCGCCACTGAGAGGGAGTTTTGTAAAGTCGGATTTTTCAAGAATCGCAAACCAGCTGGTTGCCGAAGGCAGCTGGTAAGTTATAAATATTGGTTAAGTGAATAATTAATAAGTTACACAGTCAATAAATAAAATTTTATAGGAAAATAATCTTTAAAAATACTTCTACAAATATTAACTTTCTTTTTCTTTGTCAACTGTAGATTGATTTTAACATGTGTTAAAGCTAGCCTGCTCGTCTGATGGATTCACCATTAGCCACACTTGCTTCATGCTTCACTATTCTAGTCACCCACAGATGGGAGCACCGATTTTTTCTTGAACAAGAGTCTTTTGAAATTTCAGAAATTACCGATTAAGAGTTTTATTAATTCTTCATTACTTCCATTACCCTACTACCATGGGTAATGGAGATATTATATTCGGTCCAAAAATTCGATATCAAGTTTCCATCTGATTTACACGCTTTAAGGCTTCCTGAGTTCAAAAAAGTAGTTTTTGGCAATTAGTCAGAGTGTGTGTGTGTGTGCGGAATCTTCTGACTATCATATTTCCAAAACTTATAAAGATAGAACTACGAAACTTCAGAATTAAGACATGTCTGGTCTACAGATGGATTTTCCAAATTTTGGTAAAAATTGAAAAGCTGGAAGTGGAACATTGGAAACCAGAAGTTAGGCCATTAAGTCCATATCTTAAAATGGCTCTAAAGATTTTCTTTAAAGTTGCTATATAAACTCTCTATTAGATGTCCTTTCGAATAATATTGTTGGTTAGTTCAGGAAAATTGATGGGCATCCTGCATAAATATCTCAATTTCAGGTCTTGCAAGCACGTTCCTTTAAAAAAAGGCTTTTTTTTTTTTTTTTTCCCAAACTCGTTATATTAACTCCCTTTTAAATATCCTTTCTTTTTGTGTGTAATTATTGTTTTCCAGTCAATAATTAAGTATTCCAAGTTTCGGTAAAAGTTGGTATCTCAAAAACGGCTCTAACGATTTTCTTGAAATTGTTACATAAATCCACTTTAGATATCCTTTCTCATGTATTACGTGGTTATTGGAGGAAAACTAACAGTTTATCCTGCATAGCTATGTCAGTTTTAGATTTCGAAAATTGGTGTTTCAAAAAATAACTACTACTTTTTTTTTTTTTTTTAATATTCGCTGTGTAAAGTTTGTTCTATATGTTTTATATTTTTACACGTGTATCAAGTTTCTCTTATGGACAAATTTTTAGGCTTCTACTTCATTAGGTCAATTTTATGTCTTCTGATCACATACTTGCCAACCAATTTCAATAAAAAAAGGGAAGATTTTTGTTGAAAAACCAGAAGATTTCATAAAAAAAGGGAAGATTTTTTTTTTTAAACTTTTTTTCTCTCTTTGACGTAATAAACAATACAGCTTTACAACTTTAATATTTAGAAGCAATCTATAAAAACGTTTTACTATAGATTGGTTATACTAAATATAAAAAAGTTTTAAATGAAATTATTCCTCTTGAACATATAAATACCTACAAAACAGAATCTGTAAGAAATTTACTTAACAATAGACAAAAAACTTAGGTTAATGTATAACTAATTTTTTAAATAAATAGAATATGATTTTTGTGTATGTACATTAATCATACATATAAAAAAAAAAGTAGCAGTAGTTAATTATCAGTTTCAAACGTGCATAAAGCCAACTGAGTATTAATTTTCTTAAATTGATTTGGAAAAAAATTTCCTACCTGAAAAAATTATTCTTCATTTTTTTCCCACGTTTACACATTTGCTATAAATATGACATACAAATATTTAATTTAATTAAGGAAAAATAAACAGAATCATTAAATTCAGCAATAAAGATCTAAAAATAATTACATAGTGAGAAATATTGAGCACTTGCATTGCTTTATTGTTTCCAGAATTGAACATTAATCACTATCTGGGGAAGTGGGGGGGGGGGGGATACAAAAATAATTACAGAGTAAGAAATATTAAACTCTTTCAACTCTACTTCTAGAATCTAATGAAAGAAGTTTAAAATGAATATTATCATTTATGTTGCAGATGGATAAAGATTAGGAAACAAAAGACTTCTGCAGAACATTTGATTGCTGATCACTAGTTGGAGATAAATGAAATGGGGGGGGGGGGGGGGCGGACAAAAAATAATTACATCAGCAAGAAATATTTAACAATTCTATTTCTTTACATGTTCTGGAATCTCATAAAGCAAGTTTGAAATGAATATTGACATTTATGTTATGGATGGAAAGAGATTGCGAATCAGGAGTTTTCGTAGAACATTTGGGTTTTCTTTTTAAAACGAACGATATCCGCGACTTTTTTAAAAACGGAAGATTTCATCATCTGTCCGGAAGACCGGAAGATACGTTAAAAAACCGGAAGTCTTCCGGGAAAACCGGAAAAGTTGGCAAGTATGTAATCACATTATCTCAAAAAAAAAAAAAATGCATATAATATGTGTAATAGAGGGTAATAGAAGTCTTGTGGTTGTTTCACACCAGATTTTTTTTTTCCCTTCTTTCATTGTATAACATCGAAAGTTTGCAAAGCCATGTTGCTAAAAATATGATCTTTTGAATGCAATTTGCGTGTTTAAGTCCTAATATCCAGCACTGATTATGAACGGACGTAAAATTAGTGCAGGCATCATATCGAAAACAAAAAGAAAGTGGGCCTCAATTTAACTTGATTGCTGATGTCTTAACATGAAAGCACTTTTGTCTTGATATAATTTGCAGGTGTTCAGCAACATTACTGTACAGTTGCGACTCCCGATTTTTTTTTTTTTTTTATTAGCCTGCTTTCATGTCTGTTCAGTAAGAATATGGAAATTGATTTTAAACTAACTTCCTGATGAGCTAGAGATTTAAAACATTAAACATACCTAAGAACAGTATGACAAAGTAATATTAAAATATCTTGCATTGTAAAGGGAAAGGTCTGGCCCACATGGTTCCCAGTATCTTAGAGGGACATAGAGTGATTCTTACAAAATTTTAATTTTGGCTTAGATGGATAGTATGAGGAAGACGGGTGGATATTTATGAAATTTTAAATTTGGACTTGGATGAGCGATACATAATAAAGACTACATCGTTGGAGAGACAGAATCTCCAAAAAGTTAAAGATAATATTTCTATCTAGTTACAAAATTATTTGCACTAAAATGTGATTTTAATTCCTTACCATCTTCTGAAAACACTAATTTCAAAAAGTAAGGCACTAAGAATGACAATGAGCTGCTAGAGTGATTTATTGTCCAACATTTTCGACTAAACCAGCTATCTTGATCCTAAAATAAAGAAAAAATATCAAAAACATTTATTTATTCTTCATTATAAGAAATATAATGTATGTGCTTTATTTTAACCCTGCTGTTCTGTCACCATTTACTCTACATTACATTAGTACAGTGCAAGAACATTTAAATTCCTTATTCAATAGAACTGACAGTTTGGTAAGCGTGTTATAGGTTGCCATTGCACAATAAACTGCATAGATTTTAATGAGTGCAGATTTTTTTTTTTTTTTTTTTTTTTTTTTACAGGGACAGAAAGAAAATTTTGGTTCATTATGACTTACAGACTCAAACCATTTAAAGTTCAATGATGTTTAAACACCTAATTCATTTGAGCTGAAAGTTGGTAAGTAAGTTACAGGTCACCATTGTATGATTTCTATAGATTTTGATGAACAATATTTCCTATGCTAAAAAAATATTCAGTTATGTGATATCACTATTTATAGGAATTCAAGATTTTAATAATGTTGTGTGGGAAATTATTTAATCATTCAGAATAATAATGCAAACAAAATGGAGAATAAAATCAGAAAAATGCAAAATTTATACAGACAATGTTAAAACTAAACTCACACAAATAATTAAAAGTTCGCATTGCGCGAAGCAATTCAATTACACTTTACTTATTTATCCATGCATAAAAAGAAAAAAAAAGAGAGAGAGACAAGTATTTTATCTGTAAAAACAATGCGAAGTTCATATTCCACACTTGCCAACATACTAATTAATATTCCATAGTATTGTTAGCTCTGCCTACTTTTTCACATCAGTACCTTTTTAGAGTATTTTTCTTTTTATTTAATCGTAATTGCATTTGGAGAATATTATTCTAAAAATTTACTGGTGTGAAAAATAGGGCAGGACACACAACAATACGGAATATTAATTAGGATGTTGGCAAGTATGATATTCTTAAAAAAAAGCTGTATGGCATCAATGTCCGATTACATAAAAGGCTTGGGAAGGAAGAGCAGCTTCTCCGAATTTAAGAGGGGCCCCCAAAATGATTGAAAATTAATGCCTCAAATTCCTAGTATCAGTTTTTCATACTGTCACTTAAGAAGAAAAACAAATTTTTGGAAGAGAATTTGCCTTAGCAAGGAAAAATACAGACTATTTAGGGAAACGTCACTCCACAGCTGACAATTGGAAATTTCGATGCTGGTAAACATATGCAATAAAAAAGTTTTAGACTGATGTGGAATGAAGATGATGAATACGAGCTTTGATATGCACTAAATCTGAACAATTGTTTCGGCTTGAAATCATTTAACTCAAATTTTCCTCTTTTTTTTTTAAGGTAAACATGAACACAATAAGAGAGCAAAAATGGTGCTTCACTTATGCTTACTCTTTTTTATCAAATAAAAAATTTTGTCATATTATCTCAACCCAAAAAAGACTGCTGCCAACTAGTTTGTGCCTTTCATGATTTTAATTAATTTGCAGGTGTACAATACAACTATGCAATAATATATAGGAAGGAAGGAAACTTAAATTTGATTTCAGCAAAGTAATTTCTGGAAATGAAATTCATAGCATAAATAAGTTTCAATGCATATAAAATTTGGAAAATTTCTAACAAATGAAGAGGGCCCCTAAATGATACCAAACTTTCCCTAGCTTCAGATGTTAATCAGGCCCTGTATGACATAATTTATATTTTAATTGCCAAAATATATTTATAATGGAAAATAATTGGCTCATTTTAAACTAAATGTCATTCATACACTTAATTTGATTCAATAAAAAAATAGGCACTCAACTTTTATGACAGTGTTTCTGAACAATAATACAGTGAACTCTCGTTAAAACAGCCCCATTTAAGATTGATTTCTCGTTATTACATACAAAAACACAAATCCCCGGCTAAGGCCTATAGGAATTGCATGTAATAAACATCGCTTTATACGTACAATTCAATCGTTAAGATGGACATTTCCCCCCCCCCCCCAAAGCTTACTTTCTTCGAAAAAGAGTCAGTTCCCAAAATCTTTTCAAATTCAATATATATATTTATTAACATGAAAAGATTCAATAATAAGAGGGTTAATATCTTTCACTCTGTGCTATTACACTGTGGGAGGTAAATAGTATTTACTGACAGTGACAGTTGAGGTCAACAATTTGCACCTGTCTCCACTTCTATTGTGGAGACATAGCAAAGGATTTTGTTACCAAGTTGTACTTATATGAAGAAAAGAAGTTTTGAAAGTAAGTATCGGTTTTTATGCTTTTATATTTTTAGTGAATAAAAGGGTTTGCGGAAACAAATTTTTATTCATGTTATACTGTGTATGTATACATAATAGTGATTTTAGAGTTCATATAGAACTTCAGTTAATGAACTCCTGTTATAATGGACTCTCGTTAATATGGACAAAAACTGCTGGCCCTTGATTGTCCGTTTTAACGGGAGTTCACTGTATTACCTACCATTATACTCAGGTTTTCTTTCATTTCTCAAGCTAATAATATTATCATTAAGGGCTAATGATTCAAATACATTTTAGAAAAGAATAATTTAAAGTTTAAAAAAGATTTTATCATTTTTGCTAAAAATTTTGAACAAAAATATTTATTTACCTTATATGCAAATTCATATACTGCTCCATCTTTACCACCAAAAAAGATACGGCCATCATCAGTACCACTGAACACACACATATGAATATTATCGGATGGATATAGAAAAAGTGGTTCAGGTAAAAGATGCATTTCTTCATATAATGGAGAATCTATTAAAGTAAAAATTACTCTTAAAGTAAAAAATTTAAATACCTAAAAAACTTATAATTAAAAACAGCAAAATATGTTATTATTTCATGTGATACTTCCGTGAATGTTAAATGTAATCCTTTAAGTGACTTTTTTCATTAAAATGAAACAAACTGACTCTGAGAAGAAAAAAAAAAAAAAAAAAAAAAGTTATAAGTTGATTAAGATATTTCATAAACAAATCACATAAACATAATAATGTTATCCAGATTCTATTTAATAAACATTTGAAAACATAAGAAATATCTTTAAATGCTACATTAAAAGTTATTTTAAAGTCAGTGCACAGTATTCAAAATTGTATTATTTCTATAATGTCTTTTCTTCTTTTACTTACAATTGTCTTATAAATGCATCATCAAATGTGCAATTAATTATAGAAAAACACAAATTCTTGAAAATGAAGTGGTGTCATCATAATAAAAATTGATACAATATGTTTTGAAAGATTACATTTTTCTTAACCAAGTGTCAAAGGAAATATATGTTTTGATACAAATATTTATATCACAAACACTTAATTTGATAAAGGATAGGGTGCTGGGACCTAGAAAAAATGAGGAAAGATACTACTAATAAAAGAAACAACTTTTACATAAGAAAAAGACATGTCACTTTGCGAAAAATGGGCATCAATATTGTAAAAATTTATGTTCATTAATACAATTTTTAAGCAATTATTGGGACACTGTAAATGGTCTGTTGACCTATGACAATCTGTTTAACCTCACAACTGGAGCTAAAGTCTTCATTTGTTGCCCTTTTGTTTGAAGCTTAGTAAAAGAAAATTAATTTCTATTCACTTTACAATTGTGGTTTGACCTGGATCTATCAAAGAAAGTTTCTCTTTCAAGATTTCTGCTGATATTGAGGTAAAGTATTTTTGTTTTTTTTATTTTTGCATGTTAAATTAGAGACCAAATTACTTTTTCTGCAGTAATAAAGATACAGTCAATCACTTCTTTTTTCAGCGTAATGTACATAGTTCGATGTTCAATGGCACTACATCCGCAGCTAGATTATAGTGGACTAGAACACAGAGCACATCGTGGACTTGCAGTAATTTCTCCCCATTAGGATAATGTGATTGCGATGATGTATTTAGCCATTCCTTGATACCTTCAAGTCTTTATCGATCCGAGAGATGAAAAGTTTTATCGCACTCATTAATATCCACACTTTGCAGCACAAAAAAAAAAAATTAGTACATTGTCGCCATTTTTTATACAAATTCACTAAGGGCAAATAATTTTCCTCTTCGAGAAAACAGAAAACTAACACTAAATATCTAAAGAAACACAGTTTTATTGTGTATAAGTAACATTTTAAAAAATGCGTTTTTATAATAGTTATCTCATATACCAAATTTCGTACAGTTATAAGCCATACAAGTTGAGATATAACCTTCCCGTTATAAAGGAAATTTCCAGTACAGTAGTGCCATGTATTGATCTATAAACATCCAACTTGGATCAGCATAGTGTCTCATAATGGCCTTCTCGCATATCAAGTTTTGTTTGATTATACGTAAAAGAACCTGAGGTATAACCGTTCCTTAAATTGCAGCAATCGCTGTGTAGCAGCACCACCTGTTGAGCAGTTGACACCAAAAGTTGATAGGTACTAATTTATGTCAAAGTGCATCTACATATAAATTTATATGCAATTTTGTGCACTAGTTCCTGAGACATAGCCTTCCCTTAAATTGTAGAAATCAGTGCATAGCAGCGCCACTTGTTGGCTGATAAGCATTCAAATTGAATCAGCATAATATCTCATAATGATCTTCTTAGATAATAAGTTTTGTTTAATTATACACAATAGAACCTGAGATATAGCCTCCCCCTTATATTGCGGAAATGGCTGTATAGCATAACCACCTGTTGAGCAGCTGACACCAAAAGTTGACAGGCACTAATTCAGGTCATGGTGCATCTACATATAAATTTATACATTCTGAGCAGTAGTTCCGGAGATACAGTTGTCACAAAACTTTTGTCCTACACACAGAAAGAGAGAGAGAGACACAGACAGATGAACGAACATTTTCTAAAAATGGTAAAATCTTGTTCTAGGCCTCTCAAAATGAGTAAATCCGTTGGAAACATTTACGAATTCAATACTTTCTTCTATTGAATATAGAAGAAAGTAATACTATATCAGTAACTAGGAGATTTTGCTTTTTATTTTATTTATTTACAGTGAAACTTGAATAATTCGAACTTGTTTAATTCGAAATTCTGGAATTCGAATTTTTTAGTCGGTCCCTTGAATTCCGTACTAAATAATATTAAAAAATCATGGCTAATTCAAATTTTATTTTGGATAATTCAAATTTTTCACGCAATTACCTTTAAAATATTACAGTAAAATTTCTTCCCAAGATTTTTCTCAGCTAAAGTTGCATTATTTTTTTAACAGTCTTTCAAAAAAGTATAAGAAAATACAAGAGTATTTCCTACCTAGTGCATCAGAAGATATGGTCCATATGCATGAAATTTGAGGGGTTTTTTCATTGAAAGTCATGTCTAATGTACAAGATTCTATTTTTGTATCAATTGATAGGTTGAAGTCATATGCTATGACACAAAGATTGTACTTAAAGAAGCAATCAAAAATATCTGACTATTTTTTAAAAAGTGTTGAATAATTAAGCTCGTTGAAAAATATTGATTTAATTTTTTTTTTTTTTTTTTTTTTGGGGGGGGGGGGGGGGATGTAGCAGTATTCTTAGATATAAAGTTTATGTGTTAAATCTTTGATCGTAGAGTTTTATTTTTTTAATTTATCTCTTCTTTTTGACAAAATAGTATATGTAATTCGAATTTTTGGATATTTCGAATTTTTTTCTGGTCCCTTCAAACTTCAAATTATCCAAGTTCTATTTTATTTATTTTTATTTATTTATTTATTTATTTTATTTTTTTTTTTTTGGGGGGGGGGGAGGGTCACCTGTAAGTACAATCCTGTTTTACTTCTGTGATAAAAATAGGATCGATATCAGCAAAGAATGTCTTTACAGAATAAAAGGAGTCCTTTAGAGGTTAACTAATAATCCTTTGTTAAATAGAATGATGCAGTTTGGCCAGGAGCTAGACAACTAGATTTATTTAGCAAGGTTTCCCATGATGATAAGTGCTCTGATTTGTTTGTGTTTTCAATTTCTGCTCACCCAATCTCAATTCTAATTGGTTAATAATCTGATGACTGTCCCTTTAGCTTAGGTTCCAGATATCCAGAATGGGCTCTTCCCAGCGTCGTCTGCTCAATCACGTGATAGAGGAAAACGAATAATCGAATTCAATTAAATATTGTTCTTAAGAACAAAAATGTTAATATTTAATATAAAATAAAATAAAAGTAATATTGTGCATTTGTAAGCAGTAGAATAATTGTATTTGTAAATTTAATAATTTTTAAAGAACACTTTGTGTTTATTTATTTTTACCTATAAGAATCGATTGTTGTATATTGTAGAGTAACTGTAACATTAACTGATCTAACAATAAATAATAGCTTCTTGTGGAATGTTTACGGATTATAAATTGAAATTTTAAAATGTTTTCATTTAATTTAATTGCATAAAGGTGTTACAACAAGTTAATTAACTTAGTTACTGGTCTAAATGGATTTACGTAGTACGATATTGCACTGTCACTGATTTAAGTACGAAAAATCAGAGTATTTAAACATGGTCTTCATGAACATCAATAACAGGTATAAACTAAATGATGATTGTAAATGTATACAGCAAACAAAAGATGATGAATAATGATATAAAATGGATTGAAAATCATGTATAAAAAATAACACAGATTAAATATGACTGATCAAAAATAAGTATAGAAAATATGTTATTTCAGCAATCGCTCTAGATAAACAAGACTTCATCTGCTATTTGTTTTTCCTCTACCATGTGACCTCTGACGTCAGGTGGGAAGAGTCCATTAATTAATATGGATTACTTTACCCCAAAAATAGGAAAGATGTGTACTATTCAGCAACTTTTATTCTAAAATTTGTTCAATTTTCTGATTTTTGTGTTACGAAAATGTTCTGTTGTGAAACATAGTTTAAAGAGGCTCTTGTGAATTATTAGCGATTTACAATTTTGAATATCAATTTACACTTTTTTTAAAGGAGTTTTCCTGTAATTAATTTTGACTATCTTTATCCTTTCATGTATGTATGTATGCATGTATATGAAACCCAGTGGCAACAAGCTTTTAAAATTTCATAATCTGTTTGCAAAATTTGCATGTAATCAGGGGTGAAAATGGCTTACACTCAAAAAGCCTGAAAGCTGATTTGGGGGGGAGGGGGGGCTTAACATCAGCGGTGACCTTGTGCAACAATACGCGAATACAATTTTACTGCAGATATAGTATAAACAATTGTGTGTATTCATTCAATTCATCTCATTCAATTAAATATTTTATAGCAATGTTTGACACAACACAATATAAATAATAAAAGTATTCGTTTTAGTTTTGATACAGAAATTTTTTTTAAGTGAATTGTTATTCGAAAGTTGCAGACAAATTTTTTTTTATTGGTGCAGACAAAAATTGTCCGCAACTATGTTGCCGTGTCGCAGTGTTTCTGTCACTGGGATATGAAATATGCATTATACACAAGTGCATGTTCCTGTAAACATTTTCTTGATAGAAAATTAAATTGGGAAACTGACTTAAAAATTGTAACAATATAACAATTTTTTTATTACCATTTGTAAGTGTTATAAGATTTGAAATTATATTTTATGATTTCTAAAGTGCACCTTGGAAAAGAAAATTAATTTGTATGAAATGATGTAACATCTGTAAATATTTATTAGAATCTGAGGGAAGTGATAACAAAGAATACAGAAGAGAATGAAACATTTAAAAATAATGGTCCTGAACAAATGATTTTATAAGTAAAAATATCCATGAAAAATAAATTAACAAAACATCATAAATAGAGAATTATTATATGATTCTTACTTGGACTCTGGCGAGAAAAATTTGCTCCAAGAATAACTATTTCAGTAGGAGTGGTCAAACACAATAAATAGTGGATTATACTCTGAAATATACCTATTGCAAGACAAAAAAAGAATAAATTACATCAAAATTATTCTCATTCATTAAAAAAAAAAAAAACATTTATTGAAAATAAGATGCCTATTTTGAATTTATTTAATATTTATTTATGTTAGTAAGACACACACAAAAAAAGTAAAAAGAAATAATTTTTTTTTACAAGCTTTTTATTAAAATTGCCATTTTGTCATTGTGTTTTAGTGTAACGCTCAAAAATAAGGCGCCTCCAGTTTAATGTAAATGTAAGCAAACCTTTTTCGTCGCTTGTTAGTTCAGTTGGTTAGAGAGTCATTTTGATAATGCAGTGTTCATGGGTTTGATCCTTGAAGGGATGATGTGTTACTTTGTTGCAGAAAATTAATAGAAAAGATTTCAATTGATAAAAGAAAATCTTTCATTGTCTACACAATATCCTAAGAAAACTTTATCTTTTTTAAGAAGCTTTTTTATAGTTACTAATATGAAAAAAAAAAAAAAAAAAAATTAACACTAGAAGCTCTTTATTGTTGAGCCCTAAAAAGCATAAAATAAAAATTTATTCCTGCAAAAACATGCTATAAAAAAAATAAAAGTTTTAGCAATAAAAAAAATTTTTACGAAAAATATAGATATTTCACTTCTGCAAGAGATGAAATTTTTTTTTAATATTCAAAATATTCTTAAAAACTTTCGAAAACAATGTTCTTAGGCATTAATTTTTGAAGGAGTATTTTTTTAAGATTTTCTAACATATTCTGTGACTTTTCTTGACTGTTATTTGACTTTTGATTAGAGCGTCATGCTGATAATGCGATGGCCATGTGTTCAATTCTTCAAGGGCTGATGTGTTATTTTTTGCAGATAATTAATAGAAAAGAATGTCAGTTGATAAAAGAAAATCTTTCATTGTCTACACAATACCCAAAGAATTTTGATAAGTTCTTATAGAAGGTCCCCCCCCCAACTAAAAAACACAAAATAAAATCTTAAAAAAAACTTTTTTAACATTACAAGCAAATAATTTTAGTAGGTTATACGTGGTGTAAAATGTACTGAAAATTGCACTTTTTCTAAACAACTCTCCCAAAAATTCAAATTTTAATTTTTTTAAATCCTTTGTTCAGACCCAAACTATACTTATTTCCTAACAGATTTTTTTTTTCAATTTCAGATAAAGCTTTAGGGGTCTGTCCAGAGGTGAATCTGGGTCCGTTAAAGGACCCTTCACAAAATTACTTATCCTGAAAAAAAAAAAAAAACCATTCACAAAATTTTATATCCTGAATAAGGACACTTCACTAAATTTTTCTGTTAAAAATAGACCTTTGATAAATCTTTTTCATTTTGAAAACTGATTTTCCATGGAACGAACAGGCCGCCTGAATAATCGGACATGCTTTGCTGTATGTCCCGAGAAGCTGATATTCAATTTCTAATAAGTTTCTATGCATATATGTGAGTTTAGCTCTATACAAATAAACCGTGATTATCTAAAATGAAACCTTAATTGTAATTTTATTTAGCAAAATTAAATTTTTCACAATTTCACAAAAAAAAAAAAAAAAAAAAAAAAGACCCTAGCTGAAAAGTTTGGAAGAACTTTATTTTCACATTGAATTTAGATTTGCAAAATTGTGTATAGAATTTTTCACAATCTCACAAAAACAGAACCCTGTCTGAAAAGTCTGGACACTTTTTCTAAAGGGTCCCTGGAAACCAGGTACCATCAGCTAAATTTTCCAAATTTTATAATGAATATCAAATATTATTTACATGTAGCTTTTTTATATACTCAAAGTTTCATATAAAAAATCTGGTATGGAACAACCACACGATTTTCATTACCCACTATTACACGTATTGTATTACACTTTTCGGAGATGTGGTCAGAAGACATACAATTGATCTAACAAAGTAGACACCAGTAAGAGATAGCTGATACATGTGTAAAGACATAAAACAGAATTTACATAGCAAATTAAAAAATAAGGGGAAAAAAATTGGTAGAGCGATTTTCTGAATTGCCAATTTCTTTGATCTGAAACTGATCTACCTAATCAGGATGTCTGTTAATTTTCCTGCAATAACCATGTAATGTATGAGGAAGAATATCTAAAATGGGTTTATATAATAATTTTCAAGAAAACCTTTAGAGCCATTTTTGAGATACTGAATTTTACCAAAACAGGACTTTTAGAAAACACTTTTTTGGTTGATTGGAAAACAAATACAATTAAATACAAAAGTATATCTAAAAGGGGTTAATATGGCGAGTTTGAAAAAAAAATCATACAGCCGCTGTTAAAGGAATGTATATAGGAGACCTGAGATTGAGTTACTTATATACAGGATGACTATCATTTTCCTGAACTAGCCAACTAATGCATACTAAAGGACATTAGTGGAGTGTTTATATAGCAATTTTGAAGAAAATTGTTAGAGTTGTTTTTGCGATACAGACTAACCACTTTCCGGTTCCCAATGTCCCAGTTCCATTTTTCCAATTTTCACCAAAAGTTAGAAAAATCATCTGTACACCAGACCTGTCTCAAATCTGATGTTTCATAGTTCTATCTTTATAAGTTTTTGAGATATGATAGTCAAAAAATCCCCCACATACATACACACATACACACTCACCAATTGCCAAAAACAACATTTTTGGACTTGGGTTTGGGAGACCTTTAAACATGCAAATCAGGTAAAAACTCCAAATTGAATACAATACTTCCATTACCTATGGTAGTCGGGTAATAGAAGTAAGCATGTTATTTATTATATTATGCTTTTTTTAAACTGTCAAGACAAAACTCAAGTAACCCTTTAATTTATACATATTTCTGTGCACAGATTTTAATGTGAATTCCCTTTTTCATTTCTACTGTCCTTTTTGATGCACAGAATGGGTATAATAGTTAGTATTGTAAAGTATTTATTACCTGGTTTTGGCTTTACTAATCCAACACATAGTATGGTTTCTTTTAGACTATCATAATAAGCAAGATCACTCCTGAAAAGAAATCGCAAAATTGATAATTCATTTTATGAGGAATAAAATGATATCTGCTAAGAAATTAACATAATCAATGGAAAACTAATTTAAAAAAAAAAAGGATAGCGAAATATTTTGAATTAGTTTTAATACACAAATATGGCATTACTCTCAAACAGCTAGAGAAAAAAATTTCTTATAAAGCTGAATCTAAAAATTTTTAAAGAATGATATGTATATTTAGACAAATAAAATCCTTGTCAAATCACATCTTTGAATGAAGTTTCTAAGATTATATTTCTAATATTGTTTTTGAATTTTATAAAAGAAATAATTCAAGCTTTTTACTTGTATGATGGTATATCATATCAGTTTTGTCGCCAGACATTCCTCATCTATTTTGCGTGCAGAGATAAAGTTGAAAATATTATTTAAGTAAATTGGAGTGTAAAGGTTGATATTTTTTATTTACCAACTATGTGAAAAATACCAGAACCGGGAATCGAACCCGGGCACCTCCGCTTAATGCACGGATGCTCTACCACTGAGCTACCCTGGCTGACAACCAGCTAGGCATTTCTCACATAATATTCGTTGGCAAAGTCACTGAGTCTGCAAACGCAGATATAACAGGTGAGACAATAATATTCGTAGCACAACTCCATAGACCACGAAATTTCAATTTAGAAATTTTTATTGATGAATTCATCAACTGTGAATATTCATTTAAGTAAATTGGAGTGTAAAGGTTGATATTTTGTTCTTTAATTTTTTAAAACTATAATATTATTTAAAGTAATTTTATTCTTATTTAATCCTAACAACATTTGAAGAGAATTACTCTAAAAATAATGTGGTGTGAAAAAAGGGGCGATTATTAATGAGATGGTTAGCAAGTATGTTAATATTATAGTTAATATGATTATGATTTATTACGTTTATCCATAATATGATTTATTTATTTATTATGCTTTAATAGCATATGACTGTAGAAATCAAACAAAGTTTGATGTGCATATCTACTGAAAAAATCACTTACAAATTTCGCCTAAGCTGCCTTACCTAAACTCTAAATTACGGGATATTCACAAGGGTGGGGTGGGGGGGGGGGCATTGAAATATTTTTCGCTTCTTAACACTAAACCTACCACGATGGGTCAAATGACCCATTTTACACTTTTTGTCAGAATTTCTTGCAAATAACATTGTCACATCGTCCATGTTTCAAGTACCAAATTGTGCTAAATAATATATTTTTACTATACATACTAATATATATAACATTTTAAAGATGGGTAACTTGACCCGCTGTGGTAGGAATAGGTATACATGAAGTATCGGTAGGTTTAGTGTTAAGGGGGCAGCAGCTTTAAAATGGTTGAGAATCACTGGTATAGAGGAAACTAATTTTTTAACTAGGTCAAAAAAACAAAACACTGAAAGAAAAGAAGCGACACAGTTAGACTCAAAGACCTATAAAAGTTTTAAAAATACCTTTTACACACTGTGAATCAACTGTAAATCACTGTGAATCAATGGAATTAATTTAAATGTACTGAAATACTATATACTAATATAGTACATAGTATTACTAATGTATATAGCATTTTACTAATGTTAGTAATATATACTAATGTATATAGTATTTCAGTACACACAGAACAAATAAATGTTTTCTGTGATTTGTATAAAAGTAATGAAAATGAATAAAAAAAATTACCCATCATGAAATGACCATAGAAAGATACGGCTATCAATTGTTAACCAGGCTCTTCCTACTTCAGGAAATAAACCCATCTGGCAATTACTCTGCATTACTAAATTGAGTTAAGGAATCTTCTTTTCCACATATTAAAAGGATTAATTTGTATACAGTATACAATCAATTATCCAGAACTCCAAAATCCAGAATTTAATTTTAAACTCGAATGTCAATATTGATCTCTCGAATTTTATATTGACATTCGAAAGAATTTGCATTGTATTTATTCCTTTAAATTCTACTTAAAGCCACTTATGTCATTTTTATTTCTTGTAATTTCATAATTAAAAACCTGAATTGACTTCACTCGACTTTCTGAACATTTAGTAATTAATGATGTTTAAAAAGGTATTAGAAGAATAATTTAGTAAGTAACCAAATTTGAGAACTTTTTCATTAGAAAACTTTCGTGCCATTTGGCACATTTGGCGATTGATGCTCACAACGGGACCCAATGGTAATTCAGTCTAAGGAATAAAGTATTTCAGATGCTTTTTGCTAGTGCCTTTAATACAGTGAAGATCGTAGCCAGATAAAAATTTCAGAGTAGGTTCAATATTTAGTACGTAATATTAAGTGTTTAAAATGAAATATAATCAAAAATTTTTTGGACAAATATGCAAAATTTTTCTGAGTTTTTAAAATCTCCAAATACCTTCCCTAATCTACGACCTTGAATAAAGCTAAATGTTCCAAATTTAATTTGGCAGTTTATCGCATGGGCCATGAAAGAGTGTTAATACTTCCGCGACCGCAAGTTGGCTAAAAGTATTTTTAAAAATGCATTTTCACAGTGTTCTGAACTATTCTGAAAGTTTCAAATGTCTAGCTAGTTGGGAAGTTAGTAAAATAAATTTTCTGTTGAATCATATAAACGCTGCCGAAGGCCGTAGAGACCTGAAACAGTTGACTAAACTAAAAGTGTTAAAAATGTATTGTCACTGTGTTCTGAGCTATCCTGAAAGTTTCAAATGTCTAGTAGCTAGTCAGGAAGTTGGTTAAAAATCGATTGCAAGATTTGTACTGGTAACGCTGCCAAAGGCAGCAGTAACCTGAAACAGTTGGCTAAAACTATTAAAAAAAAATGAATTTACACTGTGTTCTGAACTATTCTGAAAGTTTCAAATGTCTAGCTAGTTGGGAAGTTAGTTAAAAATTGATTGCAAGATTTGTACAGGAAAAACAAACAAACAAGAATCGAAGTTAATAAAAACATGGTTAAAAAAAAAAAAAAAATTAAGTTCTACATCATTAAAATCATTAGTTGTGGGTCACCTCCAGCATACATATCAAATGCAGCGTTTAGTTAGAGTTAGACGCTATCATATTCACTGATACACATACATGCATACCTCTTTATTATAAAAAATGAATTCAGAAGACCTCAAAACTCATAGAAACACAAAAATAACAAATTTGAATTTTTCCATGATAATATTTCTCTTATATATGATCAGAATTTAATTATATTTATTCTTACATCACCCGTAATTTTATAAAGTTAACGAATCGCTCTTTTATTTAATCCGCCACATTACTTTTGTTAAAAGTCTGTTTAGCACGTCCTTTAAGTGTTTATTATGAAAGCCAAATTTATCAATTATTTTTTTTATTAATAAACATGTTTCTTGTAAAAATTTTAAGAAAAAATTGTCTTTTAATTTATTTCTATCCATTTTTGTAAAAAAAGTAAAAGAAAGAAAGAAAACTAAAAACAGAATTTATTACTTTTTAATGTCTTATTAAATGACAAAATTAAATTCATTGAAAACGAGCACCATCTCTTGACGAATTCATGAAATTTTTGGGTTAAATATCACAAAATTGAAAATAATTATCCTGTATATTAACCAAAAAAATCTTTGATTGCAAAAGGCACGAGTACAGGTCAAAAGAAATGTTCTTCAGCTCATTAGCTACAGAACTCTAGGCTCACTCGCTGTCAATCTTAACAATAACGAGAAGGAGAAGAATAAGAATATAACCGGCAAATTTCAGGTTTTCAAAGTTATGTAACTCAGGCCCCTTAATTCAGAACGACATGCAAATTTGTATGTTTTGTCTTAAGGGTATGCTCAAGGTCTGTGCAAAAAATCATAGGTCTTGGGGATCAGGGAGCTGAAATACAGGTAGTCGAAAAGTCTGAGATGCTATGTCGACATAATATACACTTGTAGCGTTTCACCATTGACTTTCCTACTTTGTAAATTTCATTTGTTTTTATTAATGTTTGTTTTAGCTTGGCGGAGCGGAACGCTACCGCGTTCCTTGATATCAACTTGAGATTAAAAATGTAACTGTGCACATGACTGTAACCCTTATCACTAATATTTAAGAACTTCAACTTATAAAAACAAACTGAAAATTCATAAATACATAATTTCAAATTAAAAGTGTGTTGTGGAAAAAAGAACAGCTTAGTAACAGATAGATCCATCAGTGCCAGTTAACTAGTTAACACTCGAATTAATTCTGTTTAATATATTTAGATGAATATTTCAAATATAAATTTATTAATATGGGCATCTGGGAGAGAAATATATTAAATTTAAATAATAATTTTGTTAGTTTTAAAATTAAAGCCAATCATCATTTGAAGATCCTCAACATTCCAGTGAAAAAGCTTTCAGATAACAGATAAATTTTCTATTATATGTTTATAAAAACCTCTAAAGTAAAGTATCATAAAAATATACTACTATTCAACTTGGCTTTAGTTGGTAGATCTGCCTAAAAAGCAAATGCATGCACCATGAATAAAAAATCAAAGCAGTTACTCAAATTAAGAAGTTATACATTTAAAAAGTTTTAAAAAAGGATTGAGATCATACCTATTAAATTAAAAATACCTCATTAAAATCCTTGCCTTTATATATTTTGGCACACCAGACAGAGCTCGAAAATGACACGAAAATCACTGCTGGGCGGTTTGTTTATTCTTCTCTTCTTCTTCATCCTCCTCTTCACTTCGCTTTGTTTGTTGATATAGCGGTTGCCACTCAGGTGGAATAATACTATGCTGGACATCATTCACTGAAACTTAAAAGAGAAACACTTGAAATATTAACCTCTAACAATTCAGTGAATGATGTCGAGCATAGTATTATTCCACCTGGGTGGCAACTGCTATATCAACAAACAAAGTGAAGTGAAGAGGAGGATGAAGAAGAGAGGAATAAACAAACTGCCCAGCAGTGATTTTCGTGTCATTTTCGAGCTCTGATGATGGCCCTGTCTGGTGTACCGAAATATATAAAGGCTCAAATTTCATAAGGATTTTAATGAGGTATTTTTAATTTAATAAGTAAGAAATTATAATTTATAGCAGATACATAAAATTATGCCAGATTGCTTAGAGTGATGCCATTAACTATCACTAAAAAGAAGAAAGTCTTTAAAGAAACCTACAAAGATTCTACACACTGTTTCATTAGTTGTCCTTAGACACTAGGCATGAATGGGTTAAACTTTTCACATTAAGGGACAGTGATATTGGTGGTCTTTTAACATTAGGAAAATTAGAATATAAGGGAGGTAGCAGCTGGAAAACATCAGGGAGATATTAATTATAAATGATACCTGATATTTTCCATATTTATGATAGAGAATAACAGGTAAGTATTAGTCAGGACTTGGATGGGAGAATCGAGCCAGTCCCTTTCCTCCCATCCATGAATCTTCATTCACAAAAATATGCATACTAGCAATCTATTTAAAACAAACAAAAAATTGATTATTATATAATGAAATTATATCAGTACAAATGAGCTTTTCATTTCTTATGATAGTTAAATTACTTTAAAAATTAAAAGAATGTAGTGGTAAAATTCTGTTATAAATGTATGGCATATTACTTCTTTTACCAAAATTTGGGAACCCAAAAAATAAAAAATTAATTTAAAAAATAGAATAAAATTAATTGATTTGTTGAAATAAAAATATGTAATCCAGATTGGTAAGGTAAATCAACTTTTGATCAAAGCAATATCATTTATCTCATCAAAGTGTTTAACACTATTCTACTTAATATTAAAGCATTTTCTTGTATTTTTCCTTAATTTTAAAGTTTTTTCTTAAGTTAAAATAATTTTAACTCCTGAAATACACAGACTGGAGAAAAAAAGGTGAAATTAAGCACAAAGGCAAGACGTTGAAACGAAATGATGAAATCAGTAGATTAGAGTAATAAACATGCTTTTCAATCTATTAAAAGGAACAGATGATTTGGTTTAGTATTCACAAGAATATTAGTAAGTATAAGTAAAAGTTTTATTTAACAAATATACATCAAAAATACTGAAAAAAGTTGAAAAATCTCATTCTTAAATATAATACACATTTTAAAAAATGAAAATGAAAACTATCTAGTACAAGTTATTTACAATAAAATAATTATTTTAAAGAAAGATCTTAAGTACAAATATTGTCACTCATTTTATAATAATAATTATAAAAAAAAAAGACTGACAACTGAAAGAAATTTTTAGTATTCTAAATTTTAAATATTTCTATTAAAAATAATGATAATAATCCGGTGTGAAACAATCACACAACTTCCATTACCCACTATTACACGTATTATATGCACTTTTTGGAGATAATGTGATCCCCAGAAGACATAACCTAACGAAGTAGACACCTAAAAATTTTCCAGTAATAGAAACTTGATACATGTGTAAAGACATATAAAACAGAGTTTACATAGTGAGTTAAAAATAATAATAATAAAAAAGTTGGTAGAATTATTTTTTGAAACACCAATTTACGAGATCTAAAACTGATCTGCCTAAGCAGGATGATGGTTAATTTTCCTGAAATAACCATGTAATACACAAGAAAGAATATTTAAAATGATTTTATGTAAAAATTTTCAAGAAAATCATTAGAGCCGTGTTTGAGATATCAACTTTTACCAAAACTTGGCATACTCATTCATTGACTGGAAAACAATAATTAAATACAAAAGGATATTTAAAAAGGAGTTAATATGGCGAAAAAAATATGTGCAGCCGTTTTTAAAGGAACGCACTTGCAAGGCCTGAAATTGGGCTATTGATACAGGATGCCTATCAATTTCCCTGAACCAACCAACTATATCATCCGAAAGGACATCTATTAGAGCGTTTATATAGCAGCTTTGAAGAAAATTGTTAGAGCCGTTTCTGAAATACAGACTTACGGTGCCACTTCTGTTTTTCCAATTTTCTCCAGAATTTGGAAAATTCATCTGTACACCAGACTTGTCTCAGTTCTGGAGTTCTATCTTTATTAGTTTTGGAGATATGATAGAAGATTCTACACACACACACACACACACACACACACTGCCCAATTGCCAAAAAAAACTTTTCTGGACTCATGAGACCTTAAAATGTATAAATAAGGTGATATTGAATTTTTGGACCGAATACAATACTTCCATTACCTACGGTAGTCGGGTAATAAAAGTTAAAACTTATTCACAAAAATATTGCTCACATTCAAATTTCATTCATATTATTGCCTAAACTCTGATTTTAAAGGATACAGCCAAACTGTTCGACTAGTTCTGGAGGTAAAGGAATTCTTTTCATTGTAGTCAGCTGGGTCAAAGGTTGAAGGCTTATACCCAGTTCTAAAATTCCAGGATAATCGAGGTCATTAAGACCACTTACAGTTGGTAAAGCAGCTGAAAAAATATCACAAGTTATTCACATAAATAAGACTTAATTTTCTTTTTGTATATACATGAAAAAACATATAATACTGTAAGTTATATAAATCAAATGAAATAAGAAAAAATATATTAAATATAATACAAGAAAAATATTATTTAATCACTAAGCTACCAGAGAAAGTTAAAGAATAGAATAGTATTAAAAAATTAATAAGTATTTTTCTTTAAAAACCTACACTAGAAGTTGACAGTGACAGAATCAAACCTAACCTCATGTTACCCTATGTAGAAAAGTGCCCCATTATTACTATTAATTCATTATGTAATACATATTTTAAAATTCTGCTTAAAATGGTCTTAAATTTTTGAAAATTGTTTTTTTTTTTTTTTTTTTTAGTTGCATTTCACAATTACAAAATAAATTTTAAAAATTAAACAAAAAAACAAAAATCAACTTTTAGAAAACAAGAAATAAAGGGTCATATATTTTTTGAATGTAAACAGAAATTAAAAATATGTATGGTATATTAATAATAGTAGAGCACATTTTTCTAAACGGGTTAACATGGAATCTGTCTGACCTTGACATTCTTTGATAAGGAGCCTTAGCACAAAGTAATAAATGTATATATATTACACAAATTCTTATATATAAATAATACACCCATGACATTAACTCTAAATTAAAGCAAAATATATTTATTCAACTCATACATAACTAATAAATAAGCAATTTCTTAGTACTTACCACCCCCCATTTTAAGGCAGTCAATCATTTCATAACAGCTATTATCTTGTTGGATAAAATTATCAACAAATTTAGATGATGTTTCCAAGACATCTTTAGATATGCTGCCAGAAAGGACAGTGCTACTAAGAGTATTAGCATTCATATCATATGTAGATGCCATTCTGAAAAATTAGTTGAAAATAAAAATTAATAAGTAATACAGAAAGTAATGAAACATTTGATATGACAAAATATGCACACACATTCAAATTGTAATTTAACCTTAGAATAAAAGACTATCTAAACCAGTGGTTCTCAAAGTTTTTGTGCATTGAAAAGCCTAGAAATAAGTGTAAGCACAGTAAATACAAATTTCCTAAAAATATTTAATTATATATAGTACCCGCCGCTTATTAAAATCACATTTGTCCTGAGCCAAAGTGATTTTATTAAGCAGCTAATTTTTATATCCACCGAACATTCCTGCACTGAGAAAAAAGTATTTATTTTCTTGAATTTGGAAAGAAATTTCAAAAAGGTAACGAATAATGAAATTAATACACAATATTAATTAATTTTTGAGTGATAATTCATTAATTGTTTCTTCAATATAATAAATTTAGCACATCCCAAGTTCTGATAAGCTTTTCTTTGAGGAAAATCATCATTACTTTGGCGCAAGTTCCCCTTTTTCTTTTAAATTTAAAATCCTTACGTTTAAACTTCTTGTTTCTTAGTTATTTCAAAATAAGAACTAGAAATTGTCTTTTAATAATTAATATATATATATATATATATGCAAATCAAATCAAATTTATGACTCATTACCGTGGTTTAAATAATACATTCTTTGAAACTGTTACTACGACAAATGATGGCACGTGTTCAGTGGCATCGCCAGAAAAAATTTCAAGGGGGGGGGGGGCACAACCAGAAAAAAAATTGTTTTTAATAAAATTCTGATAGCATAGTTTTAAAGTTAAAGAAAAAAACACTTACTAGAATTTTCCAGGGGAGAGGGGGCAAGTGCCATCCCCCTTGCCCCATTGTGCCGACGCCCATAGACGTGTTTAATATATAACTATCAAAGAAAGATATCAGGGGACTAATGTGTTTTGTTTTCCTTTTTATTTTAAAAAAAGAAAGAAAGAAAAGATAAAATAATGCAAATCAAAAATCTGTTTAGTGTGCATAAATGTTATTTTTGCTGCTGAAGAGATATTTTGAGTTTATTAATCGACGATGCTGATTTTATTTTAAGCGGTGGTTTAAAAATTATTTGTATTGATTTGATTCTGGACCTGGCAATTTGATCACATTAAGCAACTGATTTTATTAACCAGTGAATTTATTAAGCGGCAGTTACTATATTAACTATTTCAAAGGTGAACTCTCAAGTAATTGTCAAGACATAGGAAAGTTTTTCTCTCAGGGTTCGCATTAGAAGGTGGGATTGTGAGAATCTCGCAATATTTTGAAAAATCCCACTCAAAAAGTATATTATAAGGGGGGTTTTCCCTCAAATTTTACATTATTTATAGAGTATTTCATCATTTTTTTTAGTTGAGTAATATATTAATTACTCAGAAGCATGTAGTTATCTTTTTTTTAAACTTTTCTAGAATTTTGTGATACAAAAAAAGTTGAAATATTATGTAATTATTTTTAAAATACTTCTTAATTGAAAATATTTGTTAAAAGGATAGTATATGAAGTGTTTATTTTATCAACAAACTATGAAGTGCAAAGGCTAAAGATTGCAATAATTATATATTAAACGGTTATTGCACTCCTGTCAACCATTTTTTGAGTACACAAAATCAAATTGACAAATTTTGAAACAGATTAAGCAATAGCTTGAGCAATTTTTTCTGTATTTCTGATAAAAATTTAGATTCTGAATAATGAAGCAGTATCTTATTTATTTTTTAATTGTTTAATTTGTAATTGTAATTCTCTAAAAAGAAATTTGCACATTGTAAATTATATAATTTTTCACTTAAATTTGAAATATACCACTTTTTTTCCTTGTTATAGTGGGAGAATCTCACCTTTTTTTTTTTTTTGAGTATGAACTGTGTCTTTTTTTTTTTACATTTAATTAAGGTGAGGGTAGAAAATAGGTTATTATATTTAATTAACAAAATGATACCTCTAAGACCACTTACATTTCCTAAGAAACCTTCGGTCAAACATTCATGGCCTTAATCATAGGTGAAATGACATGAATTTCTCATCTGCTCGGGAGCTTCAGCATGCAGCGCCATCTTTCGTCGATTTTGGCCTCCGCTGTGTTGCAGCCATTTTCACAGTTTATGATTTCCACTGCTTCTTTTTTTATGGAGTAGTAGGTGGCTATTATAATTTGAGAGTTTTTTAACATTATGGAAATCAATATTAATATTTTCGTTATGGTGAACCTGGGCAAGTGCAGTTGTGTTTTCTTATTAAGTTTAATATCACTGGAATGTTCCTTAATTTTATCTTTTAATTTGCATTTGGTCATACCCATGTATGAACCAGAACCCCCCCCCCCCAACATATTTTTGAAAATCAATTTTATAAATTCCTGCAGTTTCTAGATTATTAATTTTGTCCTAATATTCATAAGTATTGAATATTAGGTAAAAATATTCATGAATATTGTCCTAATATTAGTAAATACACATCTAAACACAATAATAAATTAAAATTTTGGCTTAAAAAGAAAGGTTTCAATAATCTAAACAATAAACATTATGATATTCCATACATTAATTTTTCTGATTATAAATTAACTTCCCACCAAAATTCACTTCTTAAACTTGGGCATAAATTTATTCTTGATGAACCTATTAATCTTAAAAATTCTATTGCTAGTATTGAAGCTGTTTTGCATAATGTCCCTGTCCCAGATAAACATAAAAATAACTTGCATAACATTTTCCAAAACGAAATCAATAAAAAATTAAAAAACAACCAAGACTATGAAGATAAGAAAGTTCTAAAATCACTTCAAAATAACAACAATATTGCCTGTGTTCATACTGACAAAACTAAAAGAATCTCTATTTTTAACAAACAGAGATGACTATAACAATAAAATGGAAAAAGCCATACAGGATACTGGTGTCTCTAAAATTGATAAAGATCCTAATAAACTTTTTGATAAGGTTAAAAAATTAATTAAAGATGGTTGTTGGCCCTGTGATAGAAGACCTAAAATTGTTAATTCTGCTCCCAATATTTCTCGAATGTTTGGCCGCTTTAAAGATCATAAAGATCCTCTAAAATTCAGACCCATCATTAACAAATGTGAAAGCCCTACTTATAGTTTGGAATTATATATGAAAAACATTTATAGTGAAATCCTTTCTCCAAGTAACAATAGTCTAAAATCTACAAATGAATTCATTAATTACCTCTGTGATATCAATTATAATTATTCTGATAAATTTGTAAGCTTTGATATTGTAAACCTTTTTCCTTCCATTGATATTAATGAGATCTGTAATATTATTAACCGTAAACTTAAAGAAAAATACAGTAATAGTGATATTTGCACTACTTTAACTTCTGCTAGTAATTTAATTCTTAAAGAAATTTTTTTCAGATTTCACAACAAAATTTACAAACAAAATATAGGACTCCCTATGAGATCTCCTATCTCGGGCATTATTGCGGAATTAAAGCTTCGTATTCTTGAAAATACTATTTTCGAAAAGTTTAGTAATATTAAATATTGGCTTCGATATGTGGACGATATTTTTGCCGTTGTTGATAATTCAATCTCTCCTGAACAAATTTTAACTAATCTCAATCAAATTGACAAAAACATTCAATTCACCTTAGAAATCGAAAATAACAATAGCCTAAATTTTCTTGATGTCACTATTCTAAAATACCCTAATAAAATTTAAATCGCAGTTTATCGTAAACCCAACAATAGTAATGAAATTATTAACAATAGATGTAACACTCCTTTTCGTTATAAAATTGCTGCTATTCAAGCCTATAATAGCCGTGCACTCAATATTTGTTCCAACCAAGACCTTAACATAATTATTGATATTTGTATGAAAATACATTTAGTATATATTAGTAATTATTTGTACAAAGCCGGATATTGTTGTAAATTTATATATAAACTATATCATAATAGAATTAAACTTAATAAATCCCTAGATAATGCCCAAAAGCCTCCTCCTATTTATACCACTTCCATTTCTTATGACAAGAGTTTCTCTAATAAAATTAAAGCAGAAGCTGCTAAAATCGGAATTAACATACCTATAAGACCCAATAAAAACATATTTCAAAGAATGTGTAATGATAAGGACAAAATTCCTAATCTAGAAACTGCAGGAATTTATAAAATTGATTTTCAAAAATATGGGGGGGGGGGGGGAGGTTCTGGTTCATACATGGGTATGACCAAACGCAAATTAAAAGATAGAATTAAGGAACATTACAGTGATATTAAATTTAATAAAAATACAACTGCACTTGCCCAGGTTCACCATAATGAAAATATTGATTTCCATAATGTTAAAAAACTCTCAAATTATAATAGCCATTACTACTCCATAAAAAGGGAAGCAGTGGAAATCATTAACTGTGAAAATGGCTGCAACACAGCGGAGGCCGAAATCGACGAAAGATGGCGCTGCATGCTGAAGCTCCTGAGCAGATGAGAAATTCATGTCATTTCACCTATGATTAAGGCCATGAATGTTTGGCCGAAAGTTTCTTAGGAAATGTAAGTGGTCTTGGAGATATTATTTTGTTAATTAAGTTTAACAATGACCACTGTTATACATATAAGTTATTATATTTCTGAAAAGACTGATTTTGTTTTTGTACGGGCACAAATTTTATCACTTCCAAAATGATTTTTTTTTAATATTGCTTTATTTCGAGAAATCCACATTTTAATTGGTTGTACAAAACAAATACTATAAATATACATAGCATCAGTGAGTGAGATTCAGTCTGGTGTGTTTCTTCCATTTGGAATATTTTATAAGTTTATTGTGAGTGTGAATGTGCTAGTTTGCCAAAGCTAGAAGACTGAGTGCGAGAAAGCACTTCCTGTGTTTAACTTTCATTTTAAACATTTGTGTTAATGTTAAGCTATCTCTTTGGGTGTATAGCAGAAGTTTTAAGAGAATGAGTAAAAATGAATGTGCTTGTATGAATATTTCAGGGAGCACTCTAAAGCATTTAAGTGGGGCAGCCCGCCCTTAGTGCCCTTTTTCCAGTAAAATCCTGCCCTAATTGCCCTTTCCGAGAAAATATAAACCCCCTCCTAATTTTTCCAATATGAACCTGACCCTGATGTGTTTACTTTCTACTTCTAAGTAGGTATTTCTGATCTTTTTCCTTTCCAGAATGCTCATTTTTTCCCATTCTGGTGTGTATTTTTTTTAACTAAATAAAAAATTAAATAAATAACTAATATGAAACTTAAAAAATTGCATAACCATTTGCTCAACAAAAAATAATGTTATGGGAAAAAATAGATTGTCGGCATAAGTTTTTGTAAAAACCCATGTGTTTAGATAATCTTTACAAAAGTTGCCCTTTTTCGGATATGATATGTCCATTTCATAAAAATTGCCCTTATTTTATAATGTGCACCCTGCCCTTTTTCATGTTCTAGAGTGATCCCTGGATATTTTATATGTTTCATTACTTATGTTACATATAAATTTTGAAAATGGTGTAGTGCTTATAAATAAACTATAAAGTATATTTTTAAAACTAATTTTCTAGATTAATTGGTGGCTGAAATTCTAAAAAAAAAAATTTTTTTTTTGTGATTATGTTTGAAATAGTTAAAAGCAAAAATCTTATGGCTATCTATTTATTTTTTCCGAGATATGAAGGATTAAGTGAAATAACTTTTTTTCATACCCCTCAAAGGCAGAATTTCTAAAATTCTAGAAATTAATTTTTTGATATTTGTATTAGTTAATTTTAAAGCAAAATCTCACATATATCTATTTTGTTTATTTCAAATATGAAATGGAGGATTATTTGAAAACACGTTTTGAGCATGTGAAATTACATTTTGCTCCTATCACCTTGGGGGCAAAATTAAAAAAATCATGTATATATTTATTTATTATTTATTTATTTATTTATTTTTTTTTTGGGGGGGGGGGGGAGAGAGAAGATATGAAGGATTTTGTGAAATCACATTTTTCCCCCAGCACCCTCTTGAGGCCAAATTTCTAAAATTCCAGAAATTGGTGTTTAGATATTTGTGTTTACTGTAATTTAAAACAACAATCTCATATATATCGGTTTCTTTGTTTAAAGGGCTATGTGAATTCACATTTTCCAACTCTTCCCCTTTGCCCTTGGTAGTCGAATCTGTAAAATTTTCATTAATTTTTTTTTAGGTCTTTGTATAAGCAAAAAATTTTATGAATATCTGTTTTTATTCTTTGAGATATAAAAGTTTTGTAAAATCATGTTCTTTTCCCTTGGGGGCAAATTTTGTAAAATCATTTTTTAGTGGGTATCTACATCTACGTCACTGAAGGAATCAATGTTTTCAGCAGGTTTCATGCTTCTACGTTCAGGGGTTTGGGCTGGGCAGTGATGAATTAACGACTCCCTCAGGGCAAACAATTTTATATAGATAATCTTTTCACAAAATGTATCCATGTTTTCAGTATTACTTTAAATGATTACCTACCGATACTTTGTTCAATGAAACCTTTTGAACTTGATATTAAACATAAAATGAATGGTATGAAAAAATATAGATTTCAAAAAAAGGTGTTCCAAAAATTAAAAGTGGGAGTAATCCCTGACAACAGTGAGCCAAGTTATTATAGGATCGCCCTTCACATACACAGATATTAGAATACATTATACTTTTTTTTTATTAAATATGTACATTTAAAACTTTAAAATCTGATTGGTTTACATTTTTCCCTAAGTGTAAACAAAACTTACCACACCCGATTGTTTTGTAAAGTTTGGTGAACATATACAAAAGAAAATAAGGAGTTCATCACAATATATATATATATATTACATTTTTACTCGAAAATGTTTTTTTTAATTTTTGCTTAAAAATGCATATTTTAGATAACCTAAAGACTTTACATGCCACCAAGAAATCTGATTCAAATAATAAAATAAATTCCTAACAAATTAAACAAGAAAATGTAAGAGTTGTTTCTAAATTTGTTACAACTTCGATATACACCCACAACGATATTTGGCGATTTTTCTTTGGTGCCGTTTTGAATGATAACGATGTCGTTCTGGACTGTTTGCGATATAATATGGCAGCCTATATGTTGTTTATTTTAGATTTTTGTGATGTTATGTTTTATGATTTAGATTATGATTTTTAAATTTGTGATTCAGTCATAATCTGCAACAAAAAATCGCCAAATATTGTTGTGGGTGTATATCGAAGTTGTTCTCTAAATTTTAAAATATTTTTAACGTTTGCTTTTAAACTGAAGAAATAAATCAAAGTTTATGAAGATGTTTATTCAATTTTAAGGGAACGAGAGGGGGGGGGGGATCTTTTTTTTAAAGAAAAAAAAATTACCATGACAAGTTGTAAAAATAAAAGATTGAACATTTGTTTTATTTTTGTAAATATAAAGCGAAAATTCAGATGCACATTTGACAATATATATGCAGTAAACTCTCGTTAAGACGGCCCCATTTAAGATGGATTTCTCATTATTATGTTCAAAAACAAAATCCCCGGCTAAGGCCTATAGGAATTGCATGCAGTAAACATCCCTTTATACGTACAATTTATTCGTTAAGACGGACATTTTTCCCCTCAAAGCTTACTTCCTTCGAAAAACAGTCAGTTCCCAAAATCTTTTCAAAGTTTTGTTTTTTAAAAACATGAAAAGGTGCAATAATAAAAAAGTTAATCTCTTTCACTCTGCGCTATTACACCGTGGGAGGTAAACAGTGAAATGTACCAGAAGAAAACATGGAACAGTGGAAAGAGAATTTGTCATGCCTTATCAAAGACTACGAACTATTAAAGCTAAAAACATATTTAAAATCGATGAAACATGACTTTTTTTTTTTATAAAGCTCAGCCTTTTCAAAGTTTACACTTAGAAGAGAAAAGTGCACAAGCGACAAACATTCAAAATTACGTGTTACTGTACTTGTAGGGGCTAACATGGAACTTCAGTTTATGAACTCCTATAATGGACAAAAATTGTTGGCCCTTGACTGTCCGTTTTAACGAGAGTTCACTGTATATATAAGTACACACAAGTACAGATTAAGAATTTCCTTTAATAACCAGAATCTGTAGAATATAAATATATACAAAGTATAACATTTATTTTTCAAGCCCCCTTGGAAATACATGTTTTAAAAAAAATTGACAAAAAGAAACAACAAAACTAAATTTGTTTTGAAAATTATATAAAATACATTTGGATAAAATATAGAATTTATTATTCATTTAAATAAGCAACTGTTTTTATTTGATACTGTAAAGAAAAATCATTTTAAGCGATAAAAAAATAAATCCGGCAAAAATTACCTCAAGACACTAGTTCAATATTAATTATTCAAGGCATATATTTATGATGGCAAAGATATATTCTTTGTTTTTAAAAAAATTCTTTAATAAACTGCTTAAAATACATACTTAAAATTTACCTAAACTACACAAACAAAAACAAAACTTTAGCAAATAGTAGCGTGATTTAACAAATAATATCAAAACATTTTAAATTGTAAGTCCTGTAAATATTGTTGCCAAATTATGATAGTTTAATAAAAACCAAGCTAAAATAATAGGAGGAGGGAATACGCAAGCACTGAGCTGAAGAACAACTGGAGGAAACGCTAGACCGGTTTTCGTGTGCCGTTTTTGAAGTTCGTCTTCCTCCGTATAGTTTTGTTTTCTGAGCGTTGTACGGCAGAAAGCATTTGAAATTATTGTATTTCAACGTAAAATAGCGAAAATTAACACATTCTTATCGGCGTTATATGAAACATATTTATAAATTTTATTCATGAAATAGGAAAGAAAAAGATATAACATATTGATTTTCAAGACTATATCACTTTAAAAATGAATTTTATATAAAAAAAATTACGTATCATTTGAGTACTGAAGCAATTAGAATTCCCTATTTTGCTACTTTTTTTTTTTTTTTTTTCTTTTTTTTTTTTTTTCCGCCGTATTTATCGTTATTATTATTATTTTTTAAAGGATCTTATTTTTATGAAACTGTTTAAACAATTCGCCATTAGAGCCTAATTATATACAGTCGGCTGCAAAATTATTCGAGCATTAGCAATAATCCTTGCCAAAAAAAAGTACACTTAACACAGCTTTGTTAAATAAATCCTTGTCGAGTCATGTTCTTAATCAGTCTAAGAACATGATTCGACAAGGATTTACTTAGCAAAACAGTCTTAAGTGTACTTTTTAAATATAGGAATTATTGGCTAGAGCTCGAATAATTTTGCAGCCCACTGTACATTCTAATTGTATATATTTTTGCTGCTAAATAATTATGTCAATTTTTTGTGTAATAAATTGATGGAATCAGAAGGCTTTTTTTTTTTTTTTTTTCTACTTTTTGCGTACAAATTTTTGATTTTTAGTTTTGGATGTTTTTAGATTGGATACGTTTTTAGATTTCCTGAACACAATTCGATATTTTTTGGAAAAATGGCTGGATGTGTGTGACATAAATTGTGTTGCATCTCTCGATTAAGACTCAACGAACAAAATTTCATTAAAAGTTATATTTATGTGCAACTTGAAATAAAATGATGTCTGTCAGCTTTTTGTGAATATCACTCAACAGAGAAAACTGTTTTCCTGCTTTTATTGTAATGTATAAGACAAAGTTTCGTGTAAATGAACAAAATTAGAAATATTTTTAAACAAATATAAAATAAAAAAAAGTATTTAGAATACTAATGGTTATAGCCAGGCCCTGACTAATGGCAGGGCATACGGGGCAAATGCCCTGGGCCCCCCTTCTGAAAGGGGCCCCCTACAGACGAATGCAGAAATTCTGCAACCTAAAGAGCTCTTATGCCACTGCAAGGGGGCCCCCCAGAATAGGCTTGCCCCGGGGCTCCAGGTAGTCTAAGCCGGGCCCTGGTTATTATAGCATCGCTCTTTCACTGCTCACCCGCCCACTATCCGTGGCTGAGCGTTTCAACTCTCAAAGCTGGTAGACGGGAAGTGCTGGGTTCGAACCCAGTCTTTCATAGAATTAGTTGTTCTGAACTTTCTGCATTTATCTCTGAAACTCACACGGAGAATGAGTGTTATGAGTTCGTGCTTTCTATGAGAGCATGAATATGCCCTCATAGAAAGACCCTCCCCCCAAGGATGGCACACTACCTAGGTCTAGAACACTTGTGTAGTCAAATTGCCATAACGCTTACACTAATTACATTAATACCAACAACTGCCCCACTTCTTTCTCGGAGGAATATATTTTTAATATGAGCATTACTAAAAATAATTCGTCCATACCTTAAAACGAGTCGTTAAACCATCCACCTGCAATGATTTAAATCAAAATTATCCATATATATATATATATATATCTTTTTTTTTTCTATTTTTAACAAAAATTAAAAATGCTTTTCTCACTCTTTTTTGGATAAGTTGTAGCTTTCTGCGATCAAAGGTAGGAAAGAAAATCTCCGGTTCGATCCTAGGTCGCACTCGTCGACATAGCGTTTTCGAGTTTTCTTCGGTTATCTCCAAAACTCCCGTAAATACAAACCTTAGAAAGGCCCCCAGAAGGCCCATCACCTAAGCCTACAATCCTCGTGTAGGAAATCGGCGTTAACCTTTACACCAACACCTGCACCCCTACATGGATAGAGTAAATTTTTAATATGAATAGTTTTTAAAATAACGTGTTGATACATTTAAAACTAGTATGTTGTGGCCACTACAAGACTTTCTTCTATATTTTCCTATACAAATTCACTCAATAACAATTAAAAAAAAAAAATTACGATTTCTTTTCGTTAAAAGTAAAAAAAAAAAAAAAAAAAAAAAGATAAATTTGTTTTAAATTATCACATATCAAGAGTTCAACCATTCGTTTTAAAGGTATTGACGAGACCTTTCGAAAGATACCCATCTTGAAAATTTACCCCCCCCCCCTCCGGGGTACTTCCCCCGGGGGGGGAAGTGGTGCCCCCACATGCACAAAATTTTTTTACTGATTAAGTACTACTATTATCAATAATTCATATTAATTTTACAATCACAGGTTAAGAATAACTCTCATTATGTACATTTATACGGAATTTTGTCCTATACTGCCATGTTAAAAATTTAGAAAAAGTACGATCACAGTGCCACCTGTTGAACGATTGATCCCCAAATCTAATCAGCACCAGTTTATGTCAGGGGCCAACTAAATACCATGTTTGGTTAAATTTCGTTTAAAAAAAATATATACCATGTTTTTTTTTTTTTGTTTTTTTTTCGTTAAAAGTAAAAAAAAAATCGATAACTTTGTTTTAAAATATCACAGATTTATAGTTCAACCATTCGTTTTAAAGGTATTGACGAGACCTTTCGAAAGATACCCATCTTGAAAATTTACTCCCCTCGAGGGGGGACTTCTCCCCCCCCAGGGAGGGGGGGGTGGCGAGACTCCTACTCATACAAAATTTTTTTCACTGTTGACTATCTCTATTATAAATAATTCTTGTAAATTCCATAATGATTACTAAAAAATAATTCTCTTTATGCACATTTATACAAAATTTTGTCCTATATCACCATGTTAAAACTTTACAAAAAGCAGGATGGCAACACAACCTGTAAGACAATTTTTACCAAAAGTTGATAGGCACTAATTTATGTCAAGGTGCAACTACTTACCAACTTGTATGAAATTCTGTGCAGTAGTTCCTGAGATACAGTTGCCACAAAATTTTGTCACACACACGCGCACACAGACAGACAGACAGAAATTTTCTAAAAATTGTCAAATCGCATTCTACAGCTCTCAAAACGTGTCAATCCATCAAAAACCCGAGGTCGAAAATTTTTACGAATCCAATACTTTCTCCTATAGAATATAGAAGAATGTAACAAATCGTTAAACCTGTGATGATTTTAAGATTTTTTTTTTTTCTTTTTTTAACAAAAATTAAAAACATGATTTTCGGATTCAGGGGACCTTAAAGCGAGTAAATATAACAAAAACCCTATTTCGAAAATTTGACCCAAAAACTATACTTCCTCTACCATGTATATGGATAATGCAAAGTAACATTCTTTTTTTTTTCTTTATAAATAATTTTAGCAATTTCTTTCTGAATTACAATTTTCTTTAAATAAGTTTATTTTAAAATATGCAATGTAATTTTCATAAAGAATACACAATGGTTTTCCTATGAACATGTACATTTTTACAAAAATGTTCTAAAGACGATAATTATTAAGAATATATAATCTAGAAACTAATTTTTAATCATTGCAAAACAATAAATATTTTTATTCTATTTAGTGAAATATTGTTTATTCATTAATGGAATAAAATTGAATGATTATGATACAGTGAAACATAGCACATATTTAAGCAAGTTTCGGAGAAAAGTACTGAAATCTCTGAACGGCTTGGTCGACGAGTGTGACCTGTGCTCGAACGTGACACCTCACGTTTTTCAGTTTTCAGAGCACAATCCTTCGGCCACTGGTATGGGCTTAGATATAATGGAATGGACTCATGTGTATTATGCTATTTTTGATGGCATATATATAAATTATTGAAAATCTGTCAGATTTGATTTTTAATTTTAAAAAGGCATTTATATATTTTTCTTTATTATTTATACAGATTTGTTTTTATTACTTGATTGATAACTACTAAGGTCCTAGGCCTGCAGGTGCAGTGCCTTGAGTGTGGGGGGAGGGGTTTTTCTAAGGGTTCCTAGCCCGCATTTACGCCAGTTTTGGTGAAATCCACGAAAAACTCCGAACAGTTAGGTTGACGGGTGCGAGATTTGATCGAACCCCGCACTTCCCTTCTATCAGCTTTGAGCATAGAGATAAACAATGTAATTGTGACACATAGATACATTATATAGCAATATTCTGAACAGATAGTTAAAATGCATTTGTAAGTATAATTTATTGAAATTTTTATAATGAATCTACTAATATAAAGTATTCAAATGATAATCTGATAATTTGTATGCATTTAACATTTAAGCATATACAGATAACCATGTACAGTCGGTAACAAAAGTGTCCGAACACTATAAAAAATTCCTATGTCAAAAAAGTACACTTCGTACGGTTTTGTTAAATAAATCCTTATCGAATCATGTTCTTACACTGACTAAGAACAGGATTCGACAAGGATTAATTTAACAAAACCGTATGAAGTGTACTTTTTTTCCATAGGAATTTTTGCTAGTGTTCGGACACTTTTGTTACCGACTGTATCATTTTTGATATTGTATTCTAAAAGTGACCTTCTTCGACATTTACATTTATCTCCTTTTATATTATTTATTATGTATAATGTACATTTATTCATTGTATTTTAATCAAGTTAATGAAAAACAGAAAGAAATGTGTACATATGTCTGAAAAATTTTATAGTATTTACATAATATGACAAGAATTTGACAATAAAATTAAAATTTACACGTGAAATGTTATCCCTACATTCAAACGGAAGGGACCGAATTTAGTTCGACCAATAGGATTACGGGAAAGGTGGGGAGTGTTGTCAATAGGAATTTAGGAATGTTAGCTGTGTAAACAATAGAAAAATTAAGAAAATGTTGACTGAATGTAAAATTTCCAACAATCAGGCAAATAGGGAACAGCAAAATCACAATTTACAAGGTTTTTAAAATTTTTATAAATATGAAAAGCTTCAAAGAAATCGAGTTCATGAATGGATTTAGGTCTGCAAATTATTTTAGCTGAATTAAATTTAAAATTATGATTTTCCTCCCAGCAATGTTTAGAAATAGCCGATTTATTGGTTTCTTGTTTGCGGACGTAATTAATATGTTCTTTTAGACGAAATTTAAGACTGAGTTTAGTTTGACCATGTTAGCTGGTGTGAAGTAGATCCAAGGCTAAGTGAAATAGCAGAGGAGCCACTCTAGACATAAACACCAGTTTAACAACATTTAAAGTTAATTAAATGAATTTGATAAAATGGAAGCTAGAATAAGTAAATATGCTGAAAGATAAAAATGTATACGTTGTTAAATAAATAATGATCATAACAAATTTTAATTTAATTTGTGTTTTAATTGAAACAATAAATTCAACAAAAAAGTTTATATAAATATAAATTGATATGACAATAAGATAATTGAAGTAGACAAATATTTTTATGAATAACAAACATACCAAAGCAGATGCTGGATGACAAACAAGGTGAGTAAGAAGACAATATTTAACATCCTTTTATTTCCCATGTAGGTTGCAGAAAAGACAACTAAGTGCCATTACAAAGAGCTGGTGACACTTATGTAGAAGTCGTGACGTTCTTTTTTCCACTTGTTATTGTCGCGATATTAACACCTATAAATTTCATTTAAATTTCGAACTCACAAAAAGGATTAACGTGAGTTATAACTAACTAAAAATGAAAAGATTTTATTTGAATATAAAAAATAAACGCCACATATTACGGCGATATTTCATGAAGCCGGCATCGGCGAAAAATGAACAATGGCAGGGGCAAGAGCAAAGGCAAAAGCAACCGCAACACCCACTACCATCGCCGTTCGCTATTTATAGCTTCGCGGGAGAAACGAAGTGATCTTCCGGATGTACGTCGGGGCGTGTGCCGGCGCGGCGCGTGCGTAGTTTTCGGCTATCGTTCTTAGATGTTTTATGCAAATTTTTGAAACTCGGCTCAGTCGGAACTTCCGGAAGGTTAGCTATTGTTTACGTTTCGCGTTTGAAAAATTAAGATGGATGATTTAAATTTGAAAGCTCCTTAATATAGCATTTCATTGAACGATATATTTATTTTCCTGGTAAGTAGAAAATATATTAAAAGGAAATTAGGATTTTTAATAAATGTTTAATTTTTTCAACTAACGTTTTTTTTCTTTATGCTTTATTTTAAGAGTGATTAATTTTTAATATATTTAATTAGCATAACGATAAGAAAAAACGGCAAACTATAGGTTTACTATTAACAAGGCCCCCCCTCTTATCGTTTGCACTTTTACGTTTAAGAAAGTTAATAAAAAAAGAAAAAGCATCCAGCAAAACTTTGCACAAATTATATAATGACTAATCAGTTTAACTGTGACTAATCAGTTTAACAGTTTCTTCAGAACTAAAAAAACAATTAGGTTTAATCTTCAGCTGCACAGCAACAGAAATCAATATCTGGATAGAGATGATTTACAAAACAATTTGTTTTTGAAACACAAATAACATATACCTGTTTACTCAAACCTCTCCTCCAGTTTTGAAAAGATTTTTAACATGCTCTTTTTAAAAAAAACTGTAGAAAAGAAATTCATACAATGGATTATTTGTATAATAAGTTTAACAACAAATGTAACATGAGTATAATCACATTCAATATTATAAATATATGTATAAACACATGGTATAAATATATGTATAAACGATGGTAGTGGGTGTTGCGGTTGCTTTTGCCTTTGCTCTTGCCCCTGCCATTGTTCATTTTTCGCCGATGCCGGCTTCATGAAATATCGCCGTAATATGTGGCGTTTATTTTTTATATTCAAATAAAATCTTTTCATTTTTAGTTAGTTATAACTCACGTTAATCCTTTTTGTGAGTTCGAAATTTAAATGAAATTTATAGGTGTTAATATCGCGACAATAACAAGTGGAAAAAAGAACGTCACGACTTCTACATAAGTGTCACCAGCTCTTTGTAATGGCACTTAGTTGTCTTTTCTGCAACCTACATGGGAAATAAAAGGATGTTAAATATTGTCTTCTTACTCACCTTGTTTGTCATCCAGCATCTGCTTTGGTATGTTTGTTATTCATAAAAATATTTGTCTACTTCAATTATCTTATTGTCATATCAATTTATATTTATATAAACTTTTTTGTTGAATTTATTGTTTCAATTAAAACACAAATTAAATTAAAATTTGTTATGATCATTATTCTTTCTTACAATATAAAAGTATAAATTACATACAAATACTTAACAAAAAGAACAGAATGGTTTATTTCGGGAATGGAGAGGAGAGAGAGAGAGATTAACAAAAATTGCTGTGAGCAATTGAATAAAAAAAAAAAAATTGACTTACTGTCAAAAAAAGAATGAGAATTGAAATTCTCAAAAAAACTTCCAGCCTAAACCTGGAAAGATTTTGCTTAACTTGCAAAATTTGAATTTTTTTTTTCTCGAATTCAAGGGAACATTTGAATTCATAGAAAAGTTTAAATTTTTGAATTCATAAATTTTGAATGGACAATATTCCTGTGACGTAACCGTAGGTAAAATCGCCGAACACGTGGCCGATATTTTGTAAACAAGTTAGATTCAAGATGCCATTTTATTGTTACGCATAACATTTTCCTAAATATTTCTGCAGTGAAACTTAATAATAATGTTCAAACAAGAACAAAAGAGAAATGTAAACAACTGAATCGAATGATAAAGTTAAGACTATTCCATATCGTAAAATTGCAGAACATTTTATGTATACACACACACACACACATATATATATATAATGAATAAAAGATTAATAAGAACATTTTATGCACACACACATATATATAGACATCAAAGCTTAAATAATTAGAATTTCAATCACTTGAATAACGGAATTTATTAAATGGAACATCCATTTAAATTTGTTAACATCGCCACAGTTCACATGGTAACTTTTAATATTACATATGTTGATTAATATTAAAGTATATTACTAAAACTGGATTAAAAACAAAACAAAGGTATCACTATATCACTCTTACTTCAATTTTATATAATCTGTAACTCTTATAAATAATATTGCAAGATAAAAATTTGCAAGCCACAATGCTTCGTTATGGTAGAGTTGAGGATTGTTTCCCTAACCAGCTGATATTCTTGTAGCCTCGAACCCAAAGTGGGAATATGGTCCATTCTTAAAAAAAAGTTTGAATTCATTAAGGATTTGAATTCATAAATTTTTTTTTTTTTTTTTTTTTTTTTTAGAAAATTTACATTTTTAAATTTTATAAATTCATAGAAAAATTTGAAATTGAGAATTTAAGATTAACTTTCGAAACATTGTCGAAGAAAAGATTTTTCACAAATTTTTGTAATTCAAATTTAGTTTGTGGCTTAGTAAATATGTCAGCCAAACTTAATTTGCTACGAATGAAAACCAATTCAAAAATATTTTTGATAACAAGATCTCTAATAAAATATAGTTTGACCTCTATATGTTTGCTTCTATTGTTCTCTATAGGAGATTTAATAAAGTCTATAGCAGCCATACTGTCAATTAGTAATTTTGAGATTTTCTTATTTTTTATAATCTTCATGTTTTGGCATTCTTCTAGAATTCGATCTAGCCAGACAATTTCTTTTGCTGCTTCTGTAGCGGCAATGAACTCAGATTCCATAGTGGATAAACTAACAGCCTTCTCTTTAAAGGTCCTCCAACTGATGGGGCTACTATCTAGAAATACTATTTGTCCACCTATGGATGTCCGATCATCACGATTTGAAGCAAAGTCGGCGTCTGTGTAGGCTACGATCTGTGAATCAGCACATGAAAGTTTTAATTTTAATTGGCTTGTTTTCTTTACATATCCCAGTAGTTTGATCAACCCATTCCAGTGATGAATTCCTGGATTCGATTGGAATTGGCTATAGATATTGACGGCATATGCTATATCAGGTCTTGTTCTGTTAGATAAATATGATAAACACCCTAGAATATTGCGATATGGATACTTTGTCATTTCTTTGGTTTCTTCTTCGGTTTGAGGACAGCTTGATTTTGAGTAAATACAGCCTTTGCTGATTGGTAAGGATGAAATTGGAGGGTTAAAACTATTAAAACGACTGCACATTTCTTGAATATAGCTTTCTTGATGAATGAATAGCTTTGAGTCAATTTCAACAAATTCTACTCCAAGTAGTTTCTTTGTCCTTCCCAAAATTTTTAATTTGAATTTTTGTTTTAAAACATTAATGGCTTCCTCTAAAAACATTTTACTTTTACCAAATAAAACCATGTCATCAACATATAATAATAGGATAACTTGAAATTTGAATGTATAAACACAGTTGCAAGAAGTAAATTTAATAAAACCGATATTTGATAAAACTCTGTCAATTTCGTAAAACCATGCTCGTCCACTTTGTTGAAGGCCATAGAGAGCTTTGTCGAGCTTGCAAACTAACTTCTCTTCTCCTTGTTTAATAAAACCAGGTGGTTGCTGCATGTATATTTCATCTTCTAGCGGAGCATATAGGTATGCGCCAGTGACATCACATTGTACGTGATTCCACTTGTGCTGCACTACCAAAAGTGAAAAGAAAAAACGAATTAGATCGAAGTTTATAACAGGACTAAAAGTTTCTTCATAACTCTCGCCTTTTACTTGAGCGTAACCTTGAGCTACAAGCCTTGCCTTGCATTTAGCAATTCGGCCTTCTTCATCTCGTTTTATTGCATATACCCAGCGACATCCAATTATTTGCTTATTTTGCGGAGGTTTTACAAGATGCCAAACCTTTCGTTCTTGGATGGTTTTTATTTCGGTTTTCATTGCTTCTAGCCATTCTTGAAACTGGTCTGATTTTTGGGCTTGTTTGAAAGTTCTTGGTATACTTAATTCTAGTCAAGAGGAATTATGACAAAAATTGGCACTTGTGTCTGAGTCAGATTCTTCTATTGGAGTGAATGAAAATTTAGTGGGGTCATACTTGATTTTGTTTTCTTGGCAATATTTTCTAACGTCTCTATGGGATCTTAATCTTGTTCTTGTATTTTCGGGATAGTAGTATACGTCTGTTCTGGATTTATCACTTCTTAAAACTTGTTTTCTTTCAAACTTTATGTTCTTTAATTGAAATGATTGAGCAGGTTTTTCATCATCTGAGGATTCCTCAGTGTCAGATAATTCAGACGGTACGCTGGACTCTATTTCAGGAGTTTCGTCAACAGCCTCTTCATCAGAATCATCGTCACTATCCTTTGGAAATACATCTTGAATTGTGTAATGCTGGTTGATGGTGCCCAGCACTGCTCCACTTGCTTCTGTTTTGAACAAACGATCTTCTTTAAAGGTCACATTTAAAGATTCTACTATTTTATTTTGCTCTGGGATCCAAATACGGTATCCTCTTGTATGGTGTGCATATCCAACTAGATAACCTTTCACAGCTTTTGGATCCAGTTTCTGTCTTCTGTGTTTTGCCAGTCCTACATAAGCTACACATCCAAATGGTTTAAGGTGTCTGATTGATGGTTTTCTTCCACCGTACAATTCGAATGGTGATTTTTCAAAATCTTTATGGCATAGTCTGTTCCAGGCATAATTGAAATGTGAAACGGCTTCTGGCCAAAAACAAAAGTCTAAACCACTTTCATATAATGATGTACGGGCTCCATTAATAACAGTTTGGTTATAACGTTCAATAGCACCATTTTGTTCTGGAGTGAACGTGTTTGTTAGTTCATGTTTGATGCCTTTTTCCTGACAAAATGTTGAAAATTCTTTGTTGACAAACTCTGTTCCATTATCTGAGCGGATAGCTATTAAAGGTTTACCTATAAATCTTTCTGCCCTTTTGATGTGATTAATTAAGGTTTCAGCTACTTCAGATTTTTGGACTATAGGATAAATGAATACTTTACGGGAATAATCGTCCATGATTGATAGAAAATAACGTTCTCCATGTTTGCCTCTTACTTGACATGGTCCCCAAACATCTGTATATAACAGTTCTAAGGGTCTCTTGGATCGAACAAAGTTTCTGTATTTAAATGAAGTGCGTTTAAATTTATTCAATCTGCAATCTTCACAAAAAAATTCTGTATGTCCCTTTAAGAATGGTAATCCCTTTGCACCCCTCTTATTACTTGTATGCGTCAAAGTTTGAGGATTTACATGAGCGCATCTCTTATGCCACAGGTTTAGAACTTCCTGTTCTTTTGAAGAGGTTGTGGAGGCTTCGAAAGTTACATGTTGTTTTATAGATTTTGGGATTTTTGCTTGGACACGATAAACACCACTTTTTAATTTTGCTCTGAACATTATATTATCATTAGACGTAATTTTGACTTCGCCTCTTCCCCCAATAAACTGTAGACCTTCTTTGTCAAGTTGTGGCCCTGATATAAGGTTTCTCCTAAGCTTTGATGAATACATCACTCCCTTTAAAGTAAAATTTCTTTGGCCAAAACGCAATTTAATGTCTCCTTTTCCTTCGATTGGCAAAGTGATGCCTTCCATGGCTACAGCCATTTCTTCATTTTGTTGAGGTTTAAATGATGTGAAAAGTTCACGGTCTTTACTAAAATGATGAGACGCGGCAGAATCGAATATCCAATCTGATTCATTTGTTTGCTGAGCTAAACTGGCCTCAGTAATGTAGTAAGATGAATTTGAATCCCTACTACTATTACGGGTCTTAGAATTTGATCTAGATTGATATGAAGATTTTTTTCGACTCTGCCTACCTCTTGATTGGAAGGATTTCTTAGGACTGAAATTCTGAGAAGGTAAGTTTTGGTTTTGAAAAGAGGGTTTAAAGTCAACATTTTTACTTCTATTGAGAGAAAAACAATTTTGTCTAGCATGGCCATTCTTATGACAAAATGTACAAATTAATTTTTGTTTTAGAAGCTTATTTTTACCTGTATCATTTAGATGAGAAAACTGAGCAGAAATTTTAGCTTTACTTAATTCATTATCTTTATTTCTTAAATTTAGCCTAGTTTCCTCGGCTACCAAGCAAGTTACAATTTCATTGAATGTAAATTTATCATCTTCCCATCTCAGTATGTTTTGAACGATACCGTCGAAATATGATGGGAGATAACGTAACAATTGATAAGATGCAAAAATTTCCGTCAGTCCCCCCTTAGAATTTTCTATTTGTTTAAATATCCTCATGACCCGGGACGCAAAGACATTTACAGCCTCACCAGGCAATATTTTGCAATCACACAGCTCAGAAAATAAACTCATGTGCTGTGCACGAGTATCTGGAACAAAACTTTTGTTAATTAAATTCCATGCCTTTACGGGGTCATCCTCGTTTACTACAATTTTCCTATACTCAGTTTCTATATTTAAGTATAAGACAGCCAAAGCAGCATTAGCTCTAGACTTAAATTTATTAACAGCAGAAGCATTGCTTCTGCCATCAGCCAAAACTGGGGCTGTTTCCGTACCAACAACTATGTCCCAGAGTCCCCGGTCAAGAAGAACAAATTTAATGTCACTCCTCCATTCCTCGAAATTAATCGCATTCAGTTTGGGAATAGAATGTAAATTGTTGACAGCCATTTTTGAGTAAAAAAAAAATTGTATAATTATGGTTCAAACAATTTAAAAATATAATGTATCAAAAATATCACAATTTTTCTTATAAAAACCTTTGCCCCCCCGAATTAAACATTCGGTAAATTCATTTATTACTTGAAAATTTATTCAAATATATATATATATGAAATTTCAAAAAGTTTTTTTTTCTACTTTACTGAAAAAAATTTTACAATATTCCCTCAACAATATGCAAAAAAATGGTCATCATTACTTAAATTAAACAAAACATTCAAGATTTTCATTTATTAACATTAAACAACTTTTAATCTAAATTCAAACAATTTCTTGTTTCAAAAATTTACTATAAATGCAAAAAAAAAAATTTAACTTTCAATTTATTTTTCAAACAAAACAGAAAAACATTAATTTATGAAAGGGCCAGCATATTTACATGCTGAAAAAGGAAAAGCCCATAACCACTTTTTATTTCTCTTGTTAGCTGGTGTGAAGTAGATCCAAGGCTAAGTGAATTAGCAGAGGAGCCACTCTAGACATAAACACCAGCTTAACAACATTTAAAGTTAATTAAATGAATTTGATAAAATGGAAGCTAGAATAAGTAAATATGCTGAAAGATAAAAATGTATACGTTGTTAAACAAATAATGACCATAACAAATTTTAATTTAATTTGTGTTTTAATTGAAACAATAAATTCAACAAAAAGTTTATATAAATATAAATTGATATGACAATAAGATAATTGAAGTAGACAAATATTTTTATGAATAACAAACATACCAAAGCAGATGCTGGATGACAAACAAGGTGAGTAAGAAGACAATATTTAACATCCTTTTATTTCCCATGTAGGTTGCAGAAAAGACAACTAAGTGCCATTACAAAGAGCTGGTGACACTTATGTAAAAGTCGTGACGTTCTTTTTTCCACTTGTTATTGTCGCGATATTAACACCTATAAATTTCATTTAAATTTCGAACTCACAAAAAGGATTAACGTGAGTTATAACTAACTAAAAATGAAAAGATTTTATTTGAATATAAAAAATAAACGCCACATATTACGGCGATATTTCATGAAGCCGGCATCGGCGAAAAATGAACAATGGCAGGGGCAAGAGCAAAGGCAAAAGCAACCGCAACACCCACTACCATCGCCGTTCGCTATTTATAGCTTCGCGGGAGAAACGAAGTGATCTTCCGGATGTACGTCGGGGCATGTGCCGGCGCGGCGCGTACGTAGTTTTCGGCTATCGTTCTTAGATGTTTTATGCAAATTTTTGAAACTCGGCTCAGTCGGAACTTCCGGAAGGTTAGCTATTGTTTACGTTTCGCGTTTGAAAAATTAAGATGGATGATTTAAATTTGAAAGCTCCTTAATACAGCATTTCATTGAAGGATATATTTATTTTCCTGGTAAGTAGAAAATATATTAAAAGGAAATTAGGATTTTTAATAAATGTTTAATTTTTTCAACTAACGTTTTTTTTCTTTAAGCTTTATTTTAAGAGTGATTAATTTTTAATATATTTAATTAGCATAACGATAAGAAAAAACGGCAAACTATAGGTTTACTATTAACACATTACTATTATCATATATTGGTCATATATGATAAACCACACTGACAGGAAATACTATGAATGCCCCAAGAATTATACATATCAATGGGATCTTTTAACTGAGAAAAGGTGAGTTTATTGAAAAACGAAAATATTTTAAAATCATATTAAAAATTTTAGTTATGGTTTGACTGGATTTAGGAAAATAGAGTAAAGCAATACTGATATTAGAAGAGACTGATTTAGTAGACGACATACGAGGGAGTTGTAAATTTTGGATAGCTTTGTCTATAATAGAAGGGTCATAATCTCTGTCAATTGCAAAGGCTTTCAAGTATTTAATTTCAGATTTTAATAGATAAGAACAAATATTAAGACAGGTGGCGCGCTAGCGCGCCCCATCACCAACTGTCCCAGATACAGTGGGTATCCATGCAGTCCATGGGAACAAATATTAAGGGCACGGTTTACAAAAGTATAGAAAGCAGTCATTTTTTGGTCAGGTGGGTGACATGAACGCGCATGGGGAGGAAGGGAGACTGCAAAATTTTTACGATAGACGGTGGTTGAAAATCCATTTACAGTGCGAGAGACGAGGGTATTAAGAAATGGAAGGGAGCCATTATTTTCTATTTCATATGTAAACTGGATATTACTGTTAATTGAATTTAAAGTTTCTAAGGCATGGTCAATATTGTGACGAGATATGTCGATAAGCGTGAAGGTGTCGTCAACATAACGGGTCCAAAAAGGAAAAGATATTTTCTTAAAAAGCTTGCTTTCGAAATAGTGCATGTAAATATCTGCGAGAATCGGGGAGAGAGAGGAACCCATGGCTAAACCTTCAGACTGACGATAGAATTTATTTTGGAAAGGAAAAGTGGTTTGTGATAAACAAATGCGTGTAAGAGAAGTTAATTCTTGTATTTCAAAAGGTGTGAAATGAAACTCTTTTAATCTATTTTCGAGACAGCAGAGGGCGCCACTTATTGGAACATTAGTGAAAAGACATTTTGCATCAAAAGAAACCATACTGAGATTAGTGTGAGGGCAGTTTTGAATATTTTTTGCAAATTTCCATTAAATTGTCTACTAAATCAGTCTCTTCTAATTTCAGTATTGTTTTACCCAATTTTCCTAAATCCAGTCAAATCATAGCTAAAATTCTCAAACAGTATGATTTCAAAATAATATTTTCGCCTTCCAATAAACTCACCTTTTCTCAGTTAAAAGATCCCATTGATATGCATAATTCTTGGGGCATCTCCTATATTATTAAAATCTGTACGCGTGTGTCTGTGTTTCTGTCTGTCTGTGAGAAACGGCTTGAAACAGCTAAGGCTTCGCCGCTGATGGTCGCACGGACTTCGGACAGGTACCGTCGGACGGAGAATTTATCGCAGATGTACGTTATCTAATTTGCTAAACAATGCGACCCTAATTAGCGGAGATATTAATTAAAATGTCGACCCATGTCAAATCAAAAAACGATTCAAAATCGGAGGCGACCGCCATTTTGTTACAGAACAGCCTACCTCACATGAAAAAGCAAAGAGAGAAAATTTCGTGGGTTTTTGTAAAGCAATCCTGCTCGAATGGTTCGAGATATCGAAATACACCTCTAACAACAGAAAGAGCATTTATTACCAATTCTTACGGTACAATTTTTTTTTTTTAAATACAAATTTTTTATATTTTAAAAAAAAGTTTTAAAAAGGGTCGAAAATTTCTCTTTTTCGCGATTGTCTTTTTTGAAACGCCCTGTACGACCGAGTAACTGTTCCATTTCTTAACAACTGGTATATAAGAAAAGGTAATTTAATCCTCTTTCGAACCATATAAACATTTTTACAAAATACGGATTAGCGATCCATATTTTTAGATTTTACGAAACATCGATTTTTTCACAAAACATTTTATAACTCAAAAGCGTTTAGAGATAAATCATTTCTTTTTTTTTTTTTTTTTTTTTTTGTATATAGATCTCGCTTCCATAATTCAATTTCCAAAAGATTGAGAGAAAATTTCAAAAACTGAATGAGTTATAATTTTTTTAATTTTAGGCCGTTTGGAGTTTTCCGTGGTTTCTTCCGAAACACACGTAAATACGGGCTAGGACTCTCATCGCCCTAACCGTTCGGAGTTTTCCGTGGTTTCTTCCGAAACTCACGTAAATACGGGCTTTTTTTTTACACGTTTTGAGGTGTAGATAGTTTTTTAATGGGTATATTTTAATTTATTTTAATTAGAATAAAGTGTTTACACTTAAGACTACTAACCTGTGAAGATCTCCCGTCCACCTGATGTAAGTCTGAGTACATCTGATCTAATTCGTACTAATACATTAATTAAACAAATCAGATCTAAAACATTAAGTAGCAGATCTTACTAATTAAAATAATTTCATAAGTAATGTTTTCTACTTAATGTTTTAGATCTGCTACTTAATGTTTTAGATCTGATTTGTTCTACTTAATGTTTTAGTAACGAATTAGATCAGTGTACTCAGACTTACTTCCAGGTGGAGGGAGTTCCTCAAGGTAGTGTCTTAAGTGTAACACTTTTCTCTATAAAAATTAACAATATACTAAAACAACTACCTCAAAATGTTCATGGGAGCCTGTATGTTGACGACCTGCAAATTTCTTGCCAGGGAAATGATATATGTTTTATTGAACGCCAGCTACAAATAGCTGTCAATAATATTATTAAATGGACAAATGGAAATGGCTTTACTTTCTCTGCTGACAAGACACACTGTGTGCATTTTTGCCGCAAACGAGGACTCCATCCCGATCCAGATAGGTTTTTATTGATAATAGAGCTATTTCCGTTGTTGACTCGGGGCGTTTTTTAGGTGTTGTTTTTGACAAGAAACTCAATTTTAAGCCTCATATTGAATATTTAAGGATAAAATGTGACAAGACTTTAAATCTTTTAAAGGTACTTTCAAATACCTTTTGGGGAGCAGATCGTACTTCCTTACTCAAAATTTACCGAGCTATTATCCGTTCTAGACTAGATTATGCCTGTCAGGTTTATGGTTCAGCTCCTGTTTCCTATCTTAAGAAACTGGACACTGTACATCACAGTGCGCTTAGAATTTGCTCAGGGGCTTTTCGCACTTCCCCAGTCACTAGTCTATATGCTGACTGTGTAGAGCCTTCTCTTAGCCTTATAAGACAACAACTGTCTTTACAATTTTACTTTCGTACTCTTTCACATCCTAATCACCCACTCAAATCTCATTTCAACAACAGTAATCATAGTATTTTCCTTAATCGTCCATCTTGCATCCCACATTTTGCCATTAGAATTAAAAACCTTCTTGAAGGCACCTCTCATGCTCACACCAAAGTTCGTCCTCGGTCTGTTTTGAAAATGACTCCTTGGGACTTCCAAGTCATTTCTTGCCTTTATCCATTTAAAAACTTTGACAAATCTAACACAGATGCCTCAATTTTTAAGACACTTTATGATGCTCATCGCGCTGATTATAAGGAATATGTGGAGGTTTTTACAGATGGTTCAAAGACAAGTGATCGGATTGGTTGTGGTGTCATATGTGGTAATACAGTTTTTAGCTATAGACTCCCTAATTCATTGTCCATTTACTCTGCAGAGTTTTTTGCAGTTGAAGTTGCACTTAATTTTATCTCATCTCATCCTTATAAAAAATTCATAATTTATACGTACTCAAAGAGTGTCATCGATTCACTTTCATCCACTTCTTGCAACCCTTCTTTTATCTCTGTTCTAAAAGCTTTTAACGGCCTTCTGAGAAAAGGGTTTAACATTTTATTCTGTTGGGTTCCAGGTCATGCTGGTATAAAAGGCATCGAATTAGCAGATAAAGCAGCTAGGCAGGCTTTGGTTACTTTAAATTCTCCAATTCCGTACGAGGATATAAAGCACTCAATAAAGAATTTTTTGAAAGACATATGGCAAAGAGAATGGGATTATCAAACTAATAATAAGCTACATGCTACATCTGATCAAACCAAGCATTGCAGTCTGACCCACACCCATACAGCACAGAATGTTTCAGTTATGTTGCAAAAAGCTTACAATCTTTCAAAAACGTAACTCATTTAAGTATGCTCTCTGATACCTTTCTGAAACATTTGCTCTTTTTGATTTTCTATCTGTGAAGTGACTGTAACGTTTCTGTCACATTTCTGATTTTTTGTTACGATCGCGGACATTTCTACGTTTTTGAAACTAATCCGCAAGCAATCTGAACGTTTTTAAACGTTTCTGAAATGTTTATAATGTTTCAATGTTACATGATTGTTACGTTTCTGAAACATTTTGTGCTGTTAGGGCACTTACTCCTAGAAATTATGAAGTAATTATTACTGGCCTTAGGATTGGACACACTAGGCTCACACATAAGCATTTACTTCTTGGGGAACAGGAGCCTTCATGCCCTAATTGTCACTTCGATTTACTTACTGTTCGTCATTTACTCACCAACTGCCCCTGCCTTCGTCACTTGTATCGGTATTATTTTAATTCATCATCACCAAATCTGACAAACCTTTTGGGTATTAATCCACACATTCATTTGACCAACTTTTTAAAAGAGATAGGCTTTTACTTTGACATCTGATTTTATTATTTACACTAGCGAGCTTCGCCCGCTAGCGGGTCAGTATTTTCAAATGAATCACTATAATGACTGAATTCTCAAAATCTCTCAATCACTATAATAAATGAATCACTAACAGTAACTTTTAGTGTTAAGAAAAAAAAGTTAAAAAAAAATCATTTCTGATTGGGTAAAAAGTCGGGCCGGGTCCCCACTGCCTTCGGCAGCGCAGTCCCGTGCACGCTGTGCGCGTATTCCTTCCCTGACCCTTCATACCCCCTAAAAAAAAATCATTTCTGATCGAGTAAAAACTCACGCCGGGTCCCCACTGCCTTCGGCAGCGCAGACCCATGCGTGCATGTAAGAACGTGTACGTGTGCTGCACGCACATATTCCTTCACAAGTCAAATTTTTATTCTTAAGTAAATTTAAAAAATCATTTCTCATCGGGTACAAATTCGGACCAGGTCCCCACTGCCTTCGGCAGTGCAGTCCCGTGCGCGCACAAGTTAAAGGATACCCGAACTGCGCGCGCGTATTCCTTCCCTGGCACTTCGTGCCCCCTAAAAAAAACCATTTCTGATCGGGTAAAAACTCACACTGGATCCCCACTGCCTTCGGCAGCGCAGACCCATGCGTGCTGCGCGCGAACGTGTTAAGGTATACACGCCCTGCGCGCACATCCTTCTCAAATAAAATTTTTATTCTTAAGAAAAGAAAATTTAAAAAAATCATTTGTCATCGGTTAAAAAGTTGGACCGGGTTCCCACTGCCTTCGGCAGCGCAGTCCCGTGCGCGCGCACAAATTAGGGGATACGCGCGCGGTGCACGCCTATTTCTTCTCTACCCTTTCAGGCTCTTTTAATTAACCTACGTCTACCAATTTTGAACGATCTAACTCATTTGGCTGAGATGCAAAAGAAAACGTAATCAGGACACCTCAAAACGTGTAAATATGGTGCAAACTTTCGATAATTTAAAAGAACTTTAAAATATCTTTCGAATGATATATTAAAAATAATTTAATCATAATTAGAAATTGAAATATTGAAAATATTACAGCGCCATCTGGCGGTAGAAATTTCTGTATTCCACTGTTCGATTCCAATTCAAAAAAGCTTTCTAATGACGTATTACTTATGAAATTATTTTAATTAGTAGCTGAGATACAAAAGAAAACTGATTCAGAAAACCTCAAAACGTGTAAATCTGGTGAAAACTTTCGATAATATAATAGAACTTGTAGAAATTTCTGTATTCCACTGTTCGATTCCAAATCAAAAAAGCTTTCTAATGATGTATTACTTATGAAATTATTTTAATTAGCTGAGATACAAAAGAAAACTGATTCAGGATGCCTCAAAACGTGCAGCTAGGCAGGCTTTGGTTACTTTAAATTCTCCAATTCCGTACGAGGATATAAAGCACTCAATAAAGAATTTTTTGAAAGACATATGGCAAAGAGAATGGGATTATCAAACTAATAATAAGCTACATGCTACATCTGATCAAACCAAGCATTGCAGTCTGACCCACACTTACTCCTAGAAATTATGAAGTAATTATTACTGGCCTTAGGATTGGACACACTAGGCTCACACATAAGCATTTACTTCTTGGGGAACAGGAGCCTTCATGCCCTAATTGTCACTTCGATTTACTTACTGTTCGTCATTTACTCACCAACTGCCCCTGCCTTCGTCACTTGTATCGGTATTATTTTAATTCATTATCACCAAATCTGACAAACCTTTTGGGTATTAATCCACACATTCATTTGACCAACTTTTTAAAAGAGATAGGCTTTTACTTTGACATCTGATTTTATTATTTACACTAGCGAGCTTCGCCCGCTAGCGGGTCAGTATTTTCAAATGAATCACTATAATGACTGAATTCTCAAAATCTCTCAATCACTATAATTAATGAATCACTAACAGTAACTTTTAGTGTTAAGAAAAAAAAGTTTAAAAAAAATCATTTCTGATTGGGTAAAAAGTCGGGCCGGGTCCCCACTGCCTTCGGCAGCGCAGTCCCGTGCACGCTGTGCGCGTATTCCTTCCCTGACCCTTCATACCCCCTAAAAAAAAATCATTTCTGATCGAGTAAAAACTCACGCCGGGTCCCCACTGCCTTCGGCAGCGCAGACCCATGCGTGCATGTAAGAACGTGTACGTGTGCTGCACGCACATATTCCTTCACAAGTCAAATTTTTATTCTTAAGTAAATTTAAAAAATCATTTCTCATCGGGTACAAATTCGGACCAGGTCCCCACTGCCTTCGGCAGTGCAGTCCCGTGCGCGCACAAGTTAAAGGATACCCGAACTGCGCGCGCGTATTCCTTCCCTGGCACTTCGTGCCCCCTAAAAAAAACCATTTCTGATCGGGTAAAAACTCACACTGGATCCCCACTGCCTTCGGCAGCGCAGACCCATGCGTGCTGCGCGCGAACGTGTTAAGGTATACACGCCCTGCGCGCACATCCTTCTCAAATAAAATTTTTATTCTTAAGAAAAGAAAATTTAAAAAAATCATTTGTCATCGGTTAAAAAGTTGGACCGGGTTCCCACTGCCTTCGGCAGCGCAGTCCCGTGCGCGCGCACAAATTAGGGGATACGCGCGCGGTGCACGCCTATTTCTTCTCCACCCTTTCAGGCTCTTTTAATTAACCTACGTCTACCAATTTTGAACGATCTAACTCATTTGGCTGAGATGCAAAAGAAAACGTAATCAGGACACCTCAAAACGTGTAAATATGGTGCAAACTTTCGATAATTTAAAAGAACTTTAAAATATCTTTCGAATGATATATTAAAAATAATTTAATCATAATTAGAAATTGAAATATTGAAAATATTACAGCGCCATCTGGCGGTAGAAATTTCTGTATTCCACTGTTCGATTCCAATTCAAAAAAGCTTTCTAATGATGTATTACTTATGAAATTATTTTAATTAGCTGAGATACAAAAGAAAACTGATTCAGGAAGCCTCAAAACGTGCAGATAGGCAGGCTTTGGTTACTTTAAATTCTCCAATTCCGTACGAGGATATAAAGCACTCAATAAAGAATTTTTTGAAAGACATATGGCAAAGAGAATGGGATTATCAAACTAATAATAAGCTACATGCTACATCTGATCAAACCAAGCATTGCAGTCTGACCCACACTTACTCCTAGAAATTATGAAGTAATTATTACTGGCCTTAGGATTGGACACACTAGGCTCACACATAAGCATTTACTTCTTGGGGAACAGGAGCCTTCATGCCCTAATTGTCACTTCGATTTACTTACTGTTCGTCATTTACTCACCAACTGCCCCTGCCGTCGTCACTTGTATCGGTATTATTTTAATTCATCATCACCAAATCTGACAAACCTTTTGGGTATTAATCCACACATTCATTTGACCAACTTTTTAAAAGAGATAGGCTTTTACTTTGACATCTGATTTTATTATTTACACTAGCGAGCTTCGCCCGCTAGCGGGTCAGTATTTTCAAATGAATCACTATAATGACTGAATTCTCAAAGTCTCTCAATCACTATAATTAATGAATCACTAACAGTAACTTTTAGTGTTAAGAAAAGAAAGTTTAAAAAAAATCATTTCTGATTGGGTAAAAAGTCGGGCCGGGTCCCCACTGCCTTCGGCAGCGCAGTCCCGTGCACGCTGTGCGCGTATTCCTTCCCTGACCCTTCATACCCCCTAAAAAAAAATCATTTCTGATCGAGTAAAAACTCACGCCGGGTCCCCACTGCCTTCGGCAGCGCAGACCCATGCGTGCATGTAAGAACGTGTACGTGTGCTGCGCGCACATATTCCTTCACAAGTCAAATTTTTATTCTTAAGTAAATTTAAAAAATCATTTCTCATCGGGTACAAATTCGGACCAGGTCCCCACTGCCTTCGGCAGTGTAGTCCCGTGCGCGCACAAGTTAAAGGATACCCGAACTGCGCGCGCGTATTCCTTCCCTGGCACTTCGTGCCCCCTAAAAAAAACCATTTCTGATCGGGTAAAAACTCACACTGGATCCCCACTGCCTTCGGCAGCGCAGACCCATGCGTGCTGCGCGCGAACGTGTTAAGGTATACACGCCCTGAAGGTATACACGCCCTGACTGAATTCTCAAAATCTCTCAATCACTATAATTAATGAATCCCTAACAGTAACTTTTAGTGTTAAGAAAAGAAAATTTAAAAAAATCATTTGTCATCGGTTAAAAAGTTGGACCGGGTTCCCACTGCCTTCGGCAGCGCAGTCTCGTGCGCGCGCACAAATTAGGGGATACGCGCGCGGTGCACGCCTATTTCTTCTCCACCCTTTCAGGCTCTTTTAATTAACCTACGTCTACCAATTTTGAACGATCTAACTCATTTGGCTGAGATGCAAAAGAAAACGTAATCAGGACACCTCAAAACGTGTAAATATGGTGCAAACTTTCGATAATTTAAAAGAACTTTAAAATATCTTTCGGATGATGTATTAAAAATAATTTAATCATAATTGGAAATTGAAATATTGAAAATATTACAGCGCCATAAAAGAAGACTGATTCAGGACACCTCAAAACGTGTAAATCTGGTGAAAACTTTCGATAATTTAAAAGAACTTTAAAATATCTTTCGAATGATGTATTAAAAATAATTTAATCCTAATTAAAAATTGAAATATTGAAAATATTACACCGCCATCTGGCGGTATGAATTTCTGTATTCCACTGTTCGATTCCAAATGAAAAAAGTGTTCTAATGATGTATTACTTATGAAATTATTTTAATAAGTAGCTGAGATGCAAAAGAAAACCTAATCAGGACCCCTCAAAACGTGTAAATCGGATGAAATCTCGCGTGCGGTATACACCTATTTCTTCCCCACACTTTCAGCTCCTCCTAATTATCCTACGTATACCAATTTTGAATGGTCTAACTCAATTAGCTGAGATGCAAAAGAAAACATAATCAGGACACCTCAAATGTGTAAATCAGGTGTAAACTTTCGATAATATAAAAAAACATTAAAATATCTTTCAAATGATGTATTAAAAATAATTTAATTGTAATTTGAAATTGAAATTTTAAAATATTAAAGTGCCATCTTGCGGTAGAAATTTCTGTAATGTACAGTTCGATTCCAAATCAACAAAGCTTTCTAATGATGTATTACTTATGAAATTATTTTAATTAGTAGCTGAGATACAAAAGAAAACTGATGCAGGACACCTCAAAACGTGCAAATCTGGTGAAAACTTTCGATAATATAAAAGAACTTTAAAATATCTTTCGAACGATGTATTAAAAATAATTTAATCATAATTAGAAATTGAAATACGCGTATTAGAATAAAATTTAATTTGGAATTAAAATGTAAACCTTTTGTTTATTGACGAAAATCGATGAAATTTGAACTGCAAGTTTATTTTGTGGTGTTAAGATTGTATACCAAGTGTCATGTGCTAATTCTAAAAATTCAAGAAAATAGAAAATTGCAATTTTTAATCCCACTTAAAATACATTTGATTGTCAACGGCAGGTGGTTTTTTTTTTTTTTTTTTTTTTTTTTTTTTTTTTTTTTTTTTTCGTTTCCGAGAAAACATCTCTCTTCCTTGAAGTGGTTCCCATGGTAACGAAAAGCGGCAATGAACACGTAATACAATCTCATCGAAGGAAGGTCGCATATTCAATTCAGTAGGTTTAAGGCGTGAAATTAAAAAATTTATAACTCATTCAGTTTTTGAAATTTTCTCTCAATCTTTTGTGAATTATATTATGAAAGCAAGATCTATGTACAAAAAAAAAAAAAAGAAATGATTTATCTCTAAATGCTTTTTAGTTATAAAATGTTTTGTGAAAAAATCGATGTTTCGTAAAATCTAAAAATATGGATCGCTAATTAATATTTTGTAAAAATGTTTATATGGTTCGAAAGAGGATTAAATGGCCTTTCTTTATATACCAGTTGTTAAGAAATGGAAGAGTTACTCGGTCATACAGGGCGTTTCAAAAAAGACAATCGCGAAAAAGAGAAATTTTCGACCCTTTTTAAAACTTTTTTTCAAAATATAAAAAATCCGTATTTAAAAAAAAAAATTGTACCGTAAGAATCGGTAATAAATGCTCTTTCTGCTGTTTGAGGTGTATTTCGATATCTCGAACCGTTCGAGCAGGATCGCTTTACAAAAACCCACGAAATTTTCTCTCTTTGCTTTTTCTTTCGAGGTAAGCGGTCCCTGTTGAAAATTATGATCGCGTGCCATTTTGAATCGTTTTTTCGTTAGACAATGGTCAACATTTTAATTAATATCTCCACTAATTAGGGTCGCATCGTTTAGCAAATTAGATAACTTAGATCTGCGATAAATTCTCTGTCCGACGGTACCTGTTTGAAGTCCGTGCGACCGTTAGTGATGGAGCCTTTGCTGTTTCAAGCCTTTTCTCACAGACAGACAGACAGACACACACGTACAGATTATAATAATATAAGGAGATTATTTACCACTTTTTACATCTGCTTTTATTATATATACACTGGTTTTAACTTTTTACATTTGATTTTATGATATACAATATTTATGTTTTGATTTTATGTTGTTTTTAGTTATTATATTTTTCTTGCTTTGTATTTTTAATGTGGCTTTTTGAAACGACAGTCTGGATGGGTAAAACCATCCAGAAGCTATAGTTTGTTTTTTATTTTTCAATTCAACTGTTTGGCGCAGTATGTCCCATAGTGGACCTTGCGCCACAAAAAACCAACCAACCAACCAACCCATCTCTAAGAAACGGAGGCGTGACCCATCTGGAATCACCTAACACAGAATTCTAACTCCAAATTTAATTTCCCGTAGAATGAATCTCGATTCTTCTGCTTCTGTCACCCCCCCAACCAACGTCTGCAACCCTCTGTGTCTTTCCACAGTCGTGTACATTCAACCTTCCTACCTGTTCCCTTACTAATAGGAATTCATCTTATATTTGTAAATAGTTTATAATATCTTTTGCATTTAAATTATAACGTAACATTTTTCTTTTATGTAACTTTTTATATATCCTTTGTAAATAATTATATTTAGTCTTTCAATTTTAAATGCTAGGCAAAATTTAGAAAACCATGCAGTTCCCTACAGGGTCCAAAGGTGTCTTTTTCAAGTGAGTACTGTCCTGGACAGAACGAGGGGCCCCTGAGGAAGGACTGTGTGTGATCCAATTGTGTTACTGTAAAAGGTAAAAAAGAAAAAAATGTATAAATTTTTTTCTCTTGGGATTGTGTGGCATGTGAAATGTAAGATATAGCCATTATGTAAGATATAGCTTTCAGATCTCTTCCACCCTCCTTTAGTTTACTGTCTCTCCTCAGGCTAGCTTGATTTTTTTTTTTAATCACATCATCACGCCAAGCTCACTTCTTTTAAGAACATCGAATTGTTTGACCATGCAACCCATCTTCATGTTTTCTTCAACTTCAGGTGGAGGTAAGCGGTGATTTCGATCACCGCAGGTACTCCTAAAGATCCCGTGATGATCATGATGAAGAGATTTGGAGGAAGTACTGAGTATCATCTGGCTATGTCTAAACAACGATGACAATAGCTTTAATATAACCCAAGAAGAATGAATTCTGATGTTACGAGGTCTTATGTGGACATACAGCACTTGCTTATCACTCCTAAAATACTGTTATGAATTTGTAAATAATAGTATTTATTTTCTATGTAAAATCCTTCAAACGAGCTTAGTCAGGTTATAAAATGTTAATTTTTTGCATTTCTAGCTTGTTTTCACATTAAAATAGCTCATTTTCCTTCAAAAACCCGTTAAGAAGCATAACCAAGGCCTTATCGTCAAGTTTGGCGAAAAAAAAAGAAAACTCATTTGTTAATGAGTAATTCTCATGAAAAATTTCACCAATAACACGGGTCGTAATTGTCAAAGCACTTTTCAGACCATGTAAGGTTGTGTGTATTTCACGAAAATTTTGTTTATTTATTTATTTATTTTTAAGGCATAACTTATGAACACAAAATATTAGTTTTAGTAGTATTGGATAATGGATGTAATCCTCTATTAATAATAATAATAATAATAAAAAAAAAAAAAAAATCTGGAAGTTTTGGATTCTATTTTATTATTAATTTTTAAAAAAATTTAAATGTGACATCCAATATAAGTTTTTTCAAGTTTTACTCAATTTTAGATATCGAAAACAGATGAAGAAATACCAAGTTCTTCCAAATGGATTTCCAGACTTCCAATTACAAATTATGATGGCGTTCATTTGATCTGTTAGACTTCACCAATTTTTTTTCAAACTCAAGCTCTATTTATTTAGACAATTAATTGTATTTCCTGTTGCTTGTATAAAAAGCATATATATATTCTCTTTAGAAATTAATATTAAAAAGTGATTTAGAAAAAATAAAATTGAAATTTTATATGAGGTTAATCTCTAAAATTTTCAATAATGCTAATTTTGTGATTAACGCTTTTTTTTTTTAACTGGGTGTTAGACAAAGATTAGGACCATGAACTTTCCGAGTCTTTCTCAGAACTAGAGCTTATGAGGTTACCTAAATCAGAATTACTACCTGAGTTATGTCGAATCCTGTTCTTAGTCAGTCTAAGAACATGATTCGACAAGGATTTATTTAACAAAACAGTGTTAAGTGTGCTATTTTTGCTAGTGCTCGGATACTTTTGCTGGCAACTGCAGTCATACATTTGGAACGCCTGCAAACGGCTTTGCAACTGGAAATGTTTCATTTGTATGTACCCCCAACTGAATATTTTGAAAAACAGATACAAGCTCAGTGGTATAGCAATGCATTACTTTTTCAATATATTCCTCTTCATATATATATGTTGATGTTGCAAATACTTTATAACTGTATTCACACACATTTGTTGTTGAAGGAACATTCAAAATTCTGATGAACAACTATGCATCTCTTGTATTATATCAATTTTCTCCTTCTCGAACAAGACACTCAAAACATACTTGACATTACTATAACTATTAATTGTACTGTGACTAATAAAATATATGCTTAAATATGTCGTGTAAAAAATTTACTGAAAATTGCAATTTTGGCTTTGAAATTTTTCTGGAAAAATTTCCAACCCTCATCACTAAATTCTTGCGATACCAGTTTTGGATCGTCAGTAAAGGATCGTAGACAAATTTTACTTTGCTGCTGATAGATACATAAATTCCTACTAAGATTTTAATTATAATATTTTGATTACTACAAATGTTATAGCACTGAAGCATAATTCATGTGAAAATATGAATTAAAAGAGTTTCTTAAGATAAGTATATTACTTTATAGTGGAATTTATATTTGAAAATAAACTTAAAAAAAAAAAAAAAAAAAGTATTAAAAATGAGAAAAATATATTTTAATTCCTGATTTCAGTACTAATTGCATATCTTATTGAGTACTGTATTACTTATCTTGAATACTATATAAACACATTTTGAGTATTAATTATATATTTTGCGTATCTTTAGTCATAAATATTATACGATTTGTGTCTATACTGGTTGTTATTTAATTACATTAACATTTTTTTTTTAATATTCACTTATGTGTTGATTGTGAGTTATTAAGAACTGCATTGTGAATTCAATTAAGTTCATTAAATGATTTTTTGCTTTTCTTTTGATTAACAAAATAAATTCAGAGTTTTTCAATGTAGTCCACTGCACCTTTAAGTGTGGACAATATCTAATCTTCCAGTCAGCCGTGGCCCATGTTATTTTATGAGGAAATTTGTTTCCACAATTATCGTTACAAAACGCATTTTTTTTTAAAATTCCGTTTTCACATTCAGAAAATTCACAATCGTTAAATTAGTACTCATTTTCCAAAAATTTATTTTTTAAATTTTTAGTATTTCATTTTGTGGTTGAAAAATGAAAAAAATGTGGGGGGGGGGAAATTTGGTAATGATTAATTATGGAAATAAATTTTGAAAACGGGGGGGGGGGGTGAGGAATTTGGTAATGAGTAATTATGGAAATAAATTTTCCCGTAACATAGCATAGGCCATAGCAGTCGCCAAGATTAAGTATTGTCCACTCTTAAGAATAACTTCTTCACATTCTACATCGTTATCGCTTAAATTAACATCAGACAATTTGTTTTTAATTAGTTAATAGATTGTGAATAACTCCAAAGTCATGATATTGATATTAAAGTTCACATACTCAAATGATTTTTGTGAATTTTAGAAAAGTGGAAAAGACATAACTAATATTGTGCAACTTAAAAAAAAAAAAAAAAAAAAAAAGAAATTTTTCATTTAAATGAATGGGAATGAATCAGGACTTCGCTAAAAGGACGTATAAATGTAAAAGATGTATAAATTGGGTTTTTCTGTATATATAATGGAAATTTTGTGATTACAATAACTTTCGAAATAATACTCAAAATTTAACCAAAGTATGACATCAAATTTATTTTACAAATATCTTGGATGAGTTTGTTAACTAAGTTGCTCCGCATTTTGTTTTCAAGCGGCGGCTACATGAAAATTTCTAATCCACATAGTAAAAATCTTGGTTAAGATTGGATTCGGTTGAATTTTGATGTTTACATTGACCACATAAGGGTCTCAACCAAGTATTTATTAATGAACTATATCTGCCATTTTTAACAAAATGAACAATATCTTAAGTATGGCCATTTGAAATCAGGCTACCACTTTGAATTTTATCATCAGAATAACTTTTGAAATACTGAATCAGTTCTTTTAATTTTTATTTTAGGACGATAACTTAATTATTAAATTTAATTATACCTTATACTTTGTCCTTTTAGTTTTCATATGCATTTCGGATGCATTCGCATCCTTCCTCAGATGAGTTGTGACTTCCATCGCTGCCGGTGTTCTTGTTGTTTTCATCTTGGCTTCCTCCCTTCATTTCACTTCGTTTGTTCCGGTTTTTAAAGATCAAGTTGCTTTGGAGTTTTAGCCGAAAATCCCACCTGTTTTTTCGCGTATTGTATTTCGGTTTTTCCGTACCTGGATTCTTAAGTATAATAGAGTATTCCAACTTATCAACCTACCCGTTGGGATTTTTTCTTGGTTTTCTCTAAAACTGACTTAATTATAAGGCGTATATTAAAATAATATATGGTTATTATATAAAAATCTCTTACTATCCGATCATTTATAAATAGTTTAAAAAAATTATTACTTAGTTTATAACCAGATAAAATAATTGCTAAAAACAATAAGATTTTTAATTTCTAATTTTATCCTATTAAGTGATTTTAAAACCTCTTTTTAGTTTTTTCTTATAAAGTTAAAGTGATTTCAAAACCTTTCATTAAAAAAATTACACTTATATTTTAGTAAAACTTTATTTAATCGATTAAATGCAAAGTTTAACACTTAATGAATTATTTAAAATTTTATCTATACAGGAATAATATAAAAATTTACATTTATGTGGTAGTAAAAATAATTGTCTCATTAGAAGTTTCATTAACTAAAAACAATGAATTCGAATACAACTGTTTGATTCTAGTATGATTCACGGTAAGTTATTTTCACTTAGACATTCTGAGCAAATCTTATTGTAACGGATAGATTCTTTCTGTGATAGTGTTACCCAAATTCTCTCATAAGGATTATTGTTTAGTATTTTAAATCATATATCCAACTTATAAAATTTAGCAGTTACGTAAATGAGTAATTTTTATTACTTCAATCTGTATAAATAAGTTGAAAATTTTACCCTGAGATGTAATGCATATATTAAAATAATATATAGTTATTATACAAAAATCTCTCTTGCTATCTGATTATTTATAGATAGTTTATTACTTAGTTTTATAACTAGAGAAAATAATTACTAAAACAATAAGATTTCTGTTTTTAATTTTATCCTATTAAGTGATTTTAAAATATTTCATTAAAAATTACACTTATATTTTATTGAATGAAAAAGGATGTCTTATCGTAAAATAATTCTGTTTTCATCTCATTAGCATAATTATTTTCTTAACATAATTTTAAAAAACGCATTTTAACAGGTTAATTGAAAAGTTCACCTCTCAATGGATTATTTAAATAAATGATCCTTATAAACTATTTTATCTTACTCTGAAAACACATAACTCTAACAACAAAAGTCTTCTACTGAGATAAGCATGAATCATCACTATTCTTATCTGTACGTGAGTCAACGTGTAGCGATAAACAGTTTGTCGCATTTAAGTGTGAATGAAGGTTGCATTTCGCTGGAGGGAAATTTCTTCAATTTTAAGTAAGTTTCATAATGTATTATTACTATTTGATAATTTAATAAACTTGATAAGTATCTCTACTTTATACGTAATATCTTAATACGAGGTATACTCTAGTAAATTTATTTATTTATAATAGAAATTTTATTAAAACGTAACTTTTATTGAACTTTACAAACATTACATAAGACAATTTTTATTGATTTATTGAAGAGAGAAAAATCAGTTTAAGAAATATTTTTATTAGTATTTACTTATGAGGGTTTTTTTTATTGTTATAGTGCAAACTTTTTTTATTGTTACACTATAAACTTTTTTTTTTTTTTTTTTTTTTTGTTTAATTAAAACCAAATTTTGCATAACATATCAAACTACTTTTCCAAACGAATATTTACTGCTTAAATAAAACCTACAAAAGTTTTCATTTTACTTGTGTATGTTCAGAAATTATCTGAGTAAAACTAAATTTTGCAATATATATATATATATATATATATATATAAAACTTCTTTCACAAACGAATTTTTATTGCTTAACTATAACTTACTTTTATATGTATTTATTTATTTAAATACCGTTTAAGTGATAGGTAGGTAATAATCGTTTAAAACTCATTGCATGATATGCTTTGTGAAAAAAATATTGCATTTTCCTAATTATTCGCTGTATTGTTTAGTTGATTTTAACTTAATCTTTATATGAGATAGTGTTGCTTACTATTAGGCACGATTCCTCAGCGTATATTACACATGGTTCATCAAGTGTATGGGTTTTCTGTTGCAGGTGATAACTATGACTCATAGAATATTTCGTATTATCTGTTTTTAAGGAAACTGTTTATTTTCATTTAAAATGATGCATTGAATTTTTATGCAATTTATTTCAAAATTTTAAATAGAAATGTTTAATACAAAATAACTTTTAGTAACTGATAGTTTTTAAATATAACTAATCCTTTTTATTATTATAGTTTATATCAATTATTTTGTAAAAAAGAACTTATTTTTTATTATTTCAAGTTTAAAAGTATTTACCTGATTAATTTAAATCAACTAAGATAGTATAAATTATATTACTGCGTTAAACTCGAATAATTTTAAAATAATATTTGTGTAGTATCAATATAATGTTTAAATAACATACTCATGTACTTATAACATTTTGCTTATAAAATTTATGTAAAGTTTTAAAACTTTCGTGTTTGGATAAATTTATTTAATAGTAACAACATAAAGTTTAGTTAATTATAATGTATATAAAATTTAATTGTTGATTTTAAACATTGTATGTATTTTTTAAATTAATATTATTATATGATAGTCATTTTTATTTATTTATTTATTTATTTTATTTTTATTTATAACTTTACTGTATATCTTTGTATGCATTTTTTTAATTAATATTATTATATAATAGTAATTTTTTTTTTAAATTTATAACTGTACTGTATATAAAATTTAATTGTTGATTTAAAACTTTGTAAGCAACTTTTTTTTTTTTTTTAGATTAATATTATTATATGATAGTAATTTTTTTTCTTTATTTATAATTTTACTGTATGTTTTTGTAAGCAATTTTTTAGATTAATATTATTATATGATAGTAATTTTTTTAAATTTATGTGATAGTAATTTTTTAAAGTGCATGTGTGTTCAATTTTTAACGAATGTAAGTTAGAGTTTAAATAAATGTGAAACTTATTTAGTGAGAATATAAAGTTTAATTTATATAATTTTTATTATATTTAGTTTAATTTATATAAATTTTAGTATATAACTTTATTGTATATAAAATTTATTGTATTTAGTTTAATTTATAACATATAAATTATTTATACTCTTCCAGTGGCAACACCCAAATTTTAATATCAATGTCTATACCATTCACATTCAATGTTTTTAATTATATAATACTCACCAACCCTTTGTTTTATTTTGTCAAATTCCATGAAATACATAGGAAAATTTCTATTTAATTCTGTAATCAATTTATAATCTCCGAATGGTAATGCGCAGATATTAATATCAAAGTCTATACCATTCGTTAAATTCATTATATTCATCTACCTTTGTTTCAGCGTTCAATTTTTAACGATTGTAATAATAGTATTTGTAAGTTAGAGCTTAAAGAAATTTTAAAAGTGAAACTTATTTAGTGTTAACATAAAGTCCTGATGTGTATAAAGTTTAGTTTATACAACTTTATTGCTTATAATGTCGTTTTTGTTTTAAAATAACTAATTATACGTATAATTACATGACATTCATTATTAAAAAAAATATGAGTTTTAAATTATTTATTATTGTTTTTAAATTTATGTGTATCGTTTTTGTTTTAAAATAATTAATTATACATATAATTTTATGACATTCATTATTGAAAAATATGTGTTTTAAATTATTTATTATTGTTTTGTTTTTAAATCTGTGTGTTAATCCACTGATGACACTTATCCTCAAAATACGAAAATTTCTAGTTAAATCTGTAAAAATTTCTAATTTTCTAAATTTCAAGTTCTAAAATACTAAGTGTACTCATTAACCAATTAGACTGCAGTATTAGAATCATCTTGTTTCTATAAATTCTGTAAAAATGTCCTAATATAAATTTACAATAACAACACTAAAATTCTGAATCCTTATTTAAATTCATTATTTATTATCTAACGAAATACATTTTCAATCTCTAAAAATGCTAAGTCCCCAAAATACATAGGAATATTTCTAATCAATTTACAATCTCCGAATGGCATCACTCAAATTTAAACCCTTATTAATTGTTACTTATGTTAATTAACTTCAATCATCTATTGTTTCATTCAGTCAAAAATACTAAGTCCCACCGGAAATATTTTATAATCTTCGATGTAAACGGTCCAAAAGTTTATACTCTCCCGATGGCAACGTCTAAAATTTTAAGATCAAAGTGTATACCATTCATTATTAAGTATTTAATTATATAATACTCATCAACCCTTTGTTTTATTTAGTTAAAACTTCAAATTCCACGAAATTCATTTTCAAACGTGAAAAAAGTTTCGAATCTCCTGGTGGCAACAGAACCCTTGGTGCGACGCTACTCTTTATATACCTTATAAGTGCACTCACAAGCATAGCTTCATGGCTTGATAAATAAAACCCTTATCCATTTATCAAGCCGTGAAACTATTTTACCTTCGGTTCGAATCTAACCCCCCCCCCCCGCAAAAAGTCCGCGAAATTGTGAAAAAAAATACTAAGTCCCGAAACTTAGGAAAATAAATCTAACTCCCCGATAGATGGGTGCACTCATCGCGGAAGCCCTCGTAAAAGGTGATGACTCATTCACTCTGATATCCAAAGTTTCTAGTTTTCCGGTGGCAACACACAGTTTCTATTCTTCCGGTGGCAACGCTCCAAAATTTCTATTCTTACGGTTCTTAGGGGGCGTTCTGCGCCACGGTGGAGGCGTAGAGGTGTAAGGGTGGTGGCGCGCCACTACCCTACGCCACTACGCCACCACTGTGACGCAGAACCACCCTTTTTACACTACTCTTGTCTATTCATATAACCATATATATAAAATATGATATCACCATTTTTAATTTTAATTCATTAAACCAATCACCATAAAACTCCAAGCAAGACGCAGGCAAGTTTCTTGATAAAATTTATAATAATGACGCATGTTCGATCAATAATAAATGTAAAAGAGAATGATAAAGTGTTTATAAAAACTAGTGATGGACCGGATATCCGGAAAATATCCGGTATCCGGCTGATTTTTTTCAATATCCGAAGTATCATCGGATATCCAGATCAAAACCACCGGATATCTGGTTAATATGCCGAATATCCGGTTTTTTAATATCTTTTTTTTTTTTTTTCTGTGTGTGTGTGTTTTCTTTGGTTGAGATACGGTAGGAAATGCTGCCAATATTTAAACCATAATATTGTTACTTTCTTCTATATTCAATAGAAGAAAATATTGGATTCGTAAAGATTTTCGACCTCGTGTTTTTGATGAATTTACACGTTTTGAGAGCTGTAGAACATGATTGGGCCATTTTTCGAAAATGTCTGTCTGTCTGTGTGTGTTTGACAAAATTTTGTGGCAACTGTATCTCAGGAAGTACTGCACAGAATTTCATACAAATTAGTATGTAGTTGCACCTTGATATAAATTAGTGCCTATCAACTTTTGGTAAAAATTGTCTTACAGGTTGTGTTGCCATTCCGCTTTTTCTAAATTTTTAACATGGTGGTATAGTAGAAAATTTTGTATAAATGTGAATAAAGAGAATTATTTTTTAATAATCATTATGGAATTTACAAGAATTATTTATAATAGAGATAGTCAATTGAGAAAAATTGTTTGTATGCGTAGGAGCTTCGCCCCCCCCCCCAAGTCCCCCCTCGAGGGAAGTAAATTTTCATGATGGGTATCTTTCAAAAGACCTCGCCAATACCTTTAGAACGAATGGTTGAACCATCGATCTGCGATAATTTAAAATAAAGTTATCGATTTTTTTTATTTATTTATTTTTTTAATGTAATATTGACAATAAAATTGACTTTTTTTTTTATATTTAGTGTTATACTACTTCTCGAATATGGAAATCGTTTGCATTATCATGGAAGATAATTTTTAAAAGTAATAATTTTAATAAATTATTTTTACTGAGTGAATTTGAGTAGGAAAATATAGAAGAAAGTCATGTGATGACCACAACATACTAGTTTTTTACTGCTATTGTTACCATGTCCAGGAAAGCTGCCAAGGAATTGAAATTAATTCTACATGGCTATAAGGTAAATATTCATTGGTTGGGTTTTTTAACACGCTTTTATTAGCTTCACCTGTATGTATGTTTGTAACCGCTCTGGGAGCGAACAAAAAATCTATATTGTAAAAAAAGACTTTCCTTACGTGAACGCTGTGGCTGTGAGGTAAAGCTCCGGGCTACGAACCTATAGGTCTATAGTCTAACATTCGAGCCTAGTCAGGGGAGATTTTTTGTTTAATTCTAAATTATTTTATAATCACCCTGTAATATGGTGTGTCACTCACACAGTTTTTTTTTTTTTTTTTTTTTACCCTGCATTTTAATACTATAAAGATAGATATTTTGTGCTTTTTAGTTCACATTTCAATAAAAGCGTGTTCTTTAATTTTTTAAAAGTATAATTATTTATATTTAAAAGTATTGAGGCTTCCTAAGTACCGAAGTCAAGTTTTAACGCTTGATCTTTGCCTGTGTCACTTAAATTAAAAACAAGTACTTTTAGGTAAGTAATTTTTAATAAACAAGTAATTTTTAAACAACAACAAATTTTAATAAACAAGTAGCTACAATTTTTAATAAGCAAGTAATTTTTTAAAAATGTTGTATTTTGAAGTTAATATGCTTGTTAGCAGAAAGAATTGATCAAAATTGATAAGTTTTAAGAAATATTGCGTGTGAAAGTTGTCTGAATAATTTTAAATGAACTTTTGAACTTAATAACAGACTTGAAATATATATAAATGTATTAATAACGAAACGGGGGTTTGAGGGAGGGGCCCTTCACATATTATTTGTCAAATAAATGTGATCCGAAGCCTAATTTGAATTGTTTTAACATAGGTTTACACAACAGTACTCGTTTTCTTACCCCTTAATCTCTAATCTATGCATTTATAATATTAAAATTCAGCGTAAGAAAAAGTCGTGTGAGTGGCACACAACATTATTTAAGTAAGTTTTGTCAATTATATGCATAGCAAGGCAGACAAAGCACGTAGTTCAGACAATATTGCACATTATATTCTGCTAACCTAACTATCAAAAGTAACACATAAGCATAAGAATTGATATTAAAAAATAAAATAAAATAAAACTCTTATGGCTTATTATCCCAATGGTATTGATATTTTTATGTATGTGATTGGAATCCAGTTGCATAAAAACCAAATGCAAATACCTGTTTTTAACTACTGTGTGCTCTTAAAAAACTGAAATTTTCATGTGTACTGGGAAAGGGGATTGCCGGATATCCGTATCCGGTAAAATCCATATCCGGTCCATTCCTAATAAAAACATATAATACTCTGGTGTGTCATTCACGCGACTTTCTTTTACACAGTACTAGTGCACTATAAAGACAAATTATATTATTTGGAAAGATAACAAATGATGTACTACGTAAATGACTTTGAAATTAGTCGAAAATAATTTTAAAAACAGTTATATCATATATACATTCCTGTGTGTGTGTGTGTGGGGGGGGGGGGGGGGGGGTATCGTCCCTTACACCCCTCGATTGAGCTTAGAACAAAATTATTCAGACAAATTTTATTCCCACCACACCTTGAAACTGAAGAATCTTGCTCAAATTTTTCAAGCGGCAAAATCTTTTGAATAACCAATCTGAATTTCCTGCAATTATTTGTTATTACGATATGCTGATAACGAGCATATACACAAATAAACTACTAAAAAATTTATTATTTATTTTCAGGAGGCCCTAAAACGTGTAGTTATGACAAAATAAATAAAATAAAAAATAAATAAATAGTGTTGAAATTCGGACTCCAAACAAGTACTTTGTTTATCACAGGCTGTAAGAAAGTAAATATCAGTCCGCAGTGGTTTTACTAAAGTTAGAAAATTTAATAAAGCACCTCCATTAATTACATTTAAAACATAAGAACGTACTCACTAATTTTTGTGTAGTCCTGTATAATGTCTATAAATTATATATATACCACATAGTATCCTTAAATTTAGCATAATATGAAAAATACAACACAACTTGAAATACAATTTCAGCAATTTCAAACAATTTCAAACTAAATGATTTTCACATCATTTCCTATACTAAACACGCTTTTATGCATATAGAAAATATAGTCTCATATCATTTTACTTAAAAACTAGCTGAAACCCGTCGAATTCCGACGGTCACTTTATTGACCGTAATGTTTCAAAAATCGTCGCATCATTATTTAAATGTTTTTCAAGAGAAATTCAGAGAAATGGTTATAAATAGAAATACTATACATGATATCACTTTCTACAAAGTACTGTTATAGTGAGACGTCAAACTGATTCCAAATTTCTATTGCGTTTAATACTAATATCACATGTTAGCTGACACGTCCGGCATTGCCCGGGCCCATGATAATAACCTTAAATTTGTATGATTTTATATCTTTAACTCGATTTTGTTTGAATTTCTATTTTTAAATAAAAGCATCGCGAAAAAAATGATCTGCTGTAACAAAAAAATTACCTCGAACCGAACGAAACACTGCATTGTGACCCCGGTGCCTGAGGAAGCGCATACTCGGGCCGCTAATAACATAAATAAATTCCCCAAAATTAACCTGGAACTGAACGAACCCGCCAGGTTCTGCCCGCGCCCATGATAATAGCCTTAAATTTCTATGAATTTATATTTTTAACTCGATTTTGTTTGAATTTCTGTTTTTAAATGAAAGCATCACGAAAAAAATAATCAGCTGTAACAAAAAAATTACCTTGAACCGAACGAAACTCGGCCTTGTGACCCCGGTGTCTGCGGCAGCGCATACGCACGGACCGTTAATAACATGAAAAAATTCCTAAAATTGAACCTGAAACCGAACGAACCGACCGGCGTTGCCCGGGTCCATTATAATAACCTTAAATTTGTATGATTTTATATCTTTAACTCGATTTTGTTTGAATTTCTATTTTTAAATGAAAGCATCGCAAAAAAAAAAAAAAAAAATCTGGAGTGACTCCACTCGACTTTCCGAACATTGAGTAATTAACAGTTTTGTAGATAAAGTAAAGAAAGAGGAGTTGTTAAACAAACAAAAGAGAGAAAACCATAATAGAGTGTTTGAGTATTTTTCTCCATCTATTACACGTTGTTTTATTTAACGCTACTGAACTTTGAGCCCATAGATCATAATGATAAAGAAATTTTCGTTGTGTCCCTGTATAAACCTATAAATGCTAGATTCACCAAAATGCTTATAGTTAGTGCAACAGTGATTTATAATACTCATATAAATTTTCAGCTGAATTCAATAAGGCGTTTAGATGCTATCGTACTTTTAAAAATTTAGTCCCATAGGCCATAATGATAAAGAATTTTTCTTTGTGTCCCTGTAAAAAAAACTGTAAGTGCTTGATTCACCAAAATCTATACAGTTAGTTCAACTGTGATCTATAACATGTGTACAAATTTTTTGCTCGGATTAATAAGGCGTTTAGACGCTATCACATTTTTAAAAATTTGGCCCCATAGGCATAATGATAAAGAATTTTTCTTTGTGTCCCTGTAAAAAAACTGTAAGTACTAGATTCTCCAAAATCTATACAGATTGAGTATTTGTGATCTATAATATGTGTATAAAATGTTTGCTCAATTGAATAAGGCGTTTAGATGCTATCGCACTTTTAAGATTTTGCTCCCATAGGCCATAATGATAAAGAATTTTTCTTTGTGTCCCTGTAAAAAAACTATAAGTGCTAGATTCACCAAAATCTATAGGGTTCGTACTATGGTGACTTACAATATGCGTACCAACTTTCAGGTTAATCGAACAAAGCGTTTAGACGCTAGCGTGTTCACTCACAGACATACACACATACATCATTGTAAAAATAGTGAAAACGGACTCAGGGGACCTCAAAACGTATAGAAACATCAAAATCTCGAATTCGGATTTTTGACATGATTACAATACTTTCCTCACTATAGTGTTCGGAAAGTAATAATCATCTGTAACAAAAAAATTACTTCAAACCGAAGAGAACTCGGGCTCGTGACCCCAGTGCCTGAGGTAGCATATATGCGGGCCGCTAATAACGTGAAAGAATTCTCAAAAATTAACCTTGATCCGAACGAACCTCTGATTCGTGTTTCCGCTGCCTTTGGCTTCGGCACCGTATAGAAGGCATGCTACGCACGCGCTGCAAAATCCACTTTCCTCCACCAGGGGGTGCAGAATTTGCATACGAACACCACCAATCACCTTTAATTTCCAAGACCTTTCAAATAAGGTGTCACATAGTGGTATTGACTGCAAAATCCTTTAGTTGCACTTTTCACCGCCAGGAGGGACAGTGTGTTCTGTAAGAACATCATCAACGGTCAGGAAATACCAAGACCTTTAAAATAAGTTGTAATATGATAGGGTCTACTACAAAATCACCTAGTGCCATTTTTCCACACCAGGGGGCGCACATTATTGTATACAAACATCCCCAATCAACATGAAATTTCAAGACCTTTAACACCAATCGCCTTGAACTTCCAAGACCTTTTAAATAAGGTGTCACATGGTGTTGTCAACTGCAAACTCCTTTAGTTGCACGTTTCACCGTCAGGGGGCACAGTGTGTTCTGTACGAACATCACCAACGGTCAGGAAATACTAAGACCTTTAAAATAAGGTGCAACATGATAGGGCCTACTACAAAATCATCTAGTTCCAGTTTTCACCACCAGGGGCTCACTATATTGTATACAAACATCCCTAATCAACATGAAATTTCAAGACCTTTAAAATGAGGTGCTACATGTATGGGTCTAGAACAGATTTCCCTCTCAAACTAATTTCTCCCCTTTCCCCCCACCCCCAAAATACTATCACCCTTTTAAAATCGAAAATTCCAAAATTGCAGAAATTGATTTTTTAGCCCGTTAGTAGTCGCTAGTTGGTCGATTTGCCGCCCATCCTTCAGTGTTGCCAAATTTTTTTATTCAATAGCCACTAAAAATTTTAGAAGTGGCATTTGATATACATAATACACGAATAAAATTAAAGAAACGTCGATCACATTACTTCTTAAAATTACTGGTGACAGTTAAATAAAAAGAACGCAATTTGTAATAGGTGGCGCTGTCTATAGCGACTACTAACGGGTTAGTATTCGAGTCTAGTCCCCCCATGTATAATTTCTTCACCGTGCAGTAATTTGGAGCTGAGTTAAACTCGCAAACGTGCTTTTAACCCCTGCCCCCCAAAGGGGGGAACCATTCGACTTTTTTCATTTTTCTCTTTTGATGACACATCTACAGACCAAGATCTTCTTTTTAGACACCTCAACCAAATTTTTACACCTAGCCATTCTCTCAATTTAGTGGATACAGACAAAACACGTTTCAAATTAATATATAGATGTTTAAAGATGTTAAACTGAACCTACCAGAAATTGTACTCTTAGACCTAATGTGTTTGAATTTTCTTGGATTTCCCTGTAGATAATCCATTTGCATGATCTCAGTGTTTCGCGTAGCATCCCTATACGATACAGATTTAGAATATCGAGTTTGGGTTTTCTGCAACTATTTGTCCTTGAGATATGCTGATGACAGACTTACTTACACAGATGCACATACACAAACTCGGATCAACTGTTTAAATTCTTCTTCTACTTATTCAGGTAACCTCAAAACGTGTAATAAAGCAAAAACACGATTGCAAAATTTCGACTCAAAAACTATATTTTCTCTACCACAATGTACTCTATACTAGTATTAGCGACCCCCTACATACAAAATTTATATGAACAAACATTGAAACAACTTTAGGTTTTTTGATGGCCATCGGTTATAAATTGGCGTTGGCAGGATGGATGACCAGATCATCGGAAAAACGTTGGCCTATATGCAATATTCGACTTTGTCAATACATTTTGGTATTTATTATTTCCTATTTTTACATTTTCTTGCGAATAATGAATACCCTCGACGATATTTTAATGTGTGTAATAAAATAGTATATTTTCTTTGAAGTAACGCAATAGTTAGAAATGAGCCCTTATATGCAAATTTAACACATCAGTAACTGTTGAATTTATAACGTTGTTTATTAGGCTGAACCAGCCGTAGCTAACCTAACAAATAAAATGCCAAGAAAGGAGAAAAAAAAATGATGTTGAGCCAGTTACTAACCAAGTGCCAAAAGTGCGAACCATTACTAGCTGATGAACTAACGACACATGTTAGTAGGGACATTCAAATTGCATCAGCATAATGTCTTATAATAGCCTTCTTACATATAAAGTTTCGTTTGATTATACGCAATAGAACCTGAGATATAGCCTCCCCTAAAATTACGGAAATCGTTGTATAGCAGCACCACCTATTCAGCAGTCGACACGAAAAGTTGATAGGCACTAATTAGGCCAAGGTATATTTACATATAAATTTATATGTAATTCTGAGCAGTAGTTCCGGAGATACAGTTGCCACAAAATTTTCGTCATATACACACAGACATTTTCTAGAAATAATCAAATCGTGTTCTAGACCTCTCAAAACATGTAAATCCATCGAAAACCTGAAGTCGAAAATTTTTATGAATCCTATTGAATACAGAAGAAAGTAAAAAAATGGAAACTTCAAGTGGGAACAGTTCCAAAAGTTCTGCCATCTTCTTTACCAACAAATCTTATAACCCCAACATTAATTTTAGATTTAATAATGAACCCTGGGAAACTTCTTATAAATACTTAGGACTTCATCTAGATTCCAAATTATTATGGCACAAGCATGTTTCGGAAGTTCTGAATAAAGCTCAATGTGCCATTGTCCCACTTTCTTATTTATTTGCTTGGAATTGCAGTCTGTCCATCAAGAACAAATTGTTGCTAAACAAATCCATGATCCAGAGGTGTATACAGGCTTATCATTTCGGGGGGGGGTGGCACTGAGATATACTTGTGAAGAATTTGCCTGCTTTAAAAATTTGACGTAAACACACACACACACACGCTACCCCCCCCCCCCCCCCCCAAAAAAAAAAAAAAAAAAACCTATACAATTCGTACAACATAACCTGTAATAAATATATTTTGAACTAAATCAAAAGCACCAATCAAGAGCTATCCTAGTATTCTATTCACATACCAGCATAAAAATGACAAAAATGAATTCAGAACACCTCAAATGGTAGTGCAGCAAAATCTCATAGATTTCTTTTCATGATCACTATTTTTTACTTTCTTCTATATTCAATAGAAGAAAGTATTGGATTCGTAAAAATTTTCAACTTCCGACGGATTTACATGTTTTGAGAGGCTTATTTTTAGAAAATGTCTGTGTGTTTGTGTGTGTGACAAAAATTTTGTGGCAACTGTATCTCCGGAACTGCTGCTTAGAAATATATTTAAATTTATAGGTCGATGCACCTTGACCTATATTAGTGCCTATCAACTTTTGGTGGCAACCGCTCAACAGGTGGCGCTGCTATATAGCGATTTCTGCAGTTTAAGGGGGGCTGTATCTTAGGTTCTATTGTGTACAATCAAGCAAAACTTGATATGTAAGAAGGCCATTATGAGACATTATGCTGATTCAATTTGGATGCTTATCGGCGAATAGGTGGCGCTACTATACTGAAAATTTCCTCAAAAACGGTAAAGCTGTCTCAGTTTCTATTGCATATAACAATGTGAAACTTGATATATGATATAACCATTATAAAAATGCATGTTTAAAGATGTTATTTATAGACAATAAACTGTCTTTCTTTGGATATTTAGTGTTAGTTTCTCTAGCATGAAAATCATTTGCATTCATTATGTTAGATAATTTTAATAAATTATTTACACTTAGTAAATTTGCATAGAAAAATTTAGAAGAAAGTCTTGTGGTGGCCACAACATACTAGTTTTTTGCATAATACACATGTAACAAGTAAGTCTGAAGAAAACATTTTTATTGAAGTGAAAACTTCATCAGGCGCATTGAGCACATTTGGGTGAACAAAAATCATGAAACTCGCGTTATCGTCAGCGAAGGTTTTCCATGAGAATCGAAAGTGGAATTCGAGATTTCAGCTGATTTACACGTTTTGAGGTGTCCTGAATGAGTTTTCTTTTGTATCTCAGCTACTAATTAAAATAATTTCATAAGTAATACATCATTTGAAAGCTTTGTTGAGTTGGAATCGAACAGTAATTTACAGAAATTTCTGCCGCCAGATGGCGCTGTAATATTTTAAAATTTCAATTTCTAATTATGATTAAATTATTTTTAATACATCGTTTGAAAGATATTTTAAAGTTCTTTTATATTATCGAAAGTGGAATTCGAGATTTCAGCTGATTTACACGTTTTGAGGTCTCCTGAATGGGTTTTCTTTTGTATCTCAGCTACTAATTAAAATAATTTCATAAGTAATACATCATTAGAAATCTTTGTTGATTTGGAATCGAACAGTAGATTACAGAAATTTCTACCGCCAGATGGTGCTGTAATATTTTAAAATTTCAATATTTCAAATTCTAATTATCATTAAGATTAAATTATTTTTAATACATCATTCGAAATATATTTTAAAGTTCTTTTATATTATCGAAAGTGGCATTCGAGATTTCACCTGATTTACACGTTTTGGGGTTTTCTGAATCGGTTTTCTTTTGTATCTCAGCTACTAATTAAAATAATTTCATAAGTAATCAATATTTTTACCTAATATAAGGCTTAGTTCATTTAATTTGGGTAGCTACAAATATTGTGCCGAATCATAGAATACAAATCATAAACACTTCTTTACAAACCAGAAATAATTTGAAAATAATAATCTAATAGCTCGACGATACAATTCACAAGTTACTTAGTTTTCACTTCTATCAGCAGTTCCCAAACACTGCTTTAATTTTTTTAAGCATATCAACTATAGATGTAATTTTATTATGATTTAAAACAGTACCAATGTTTCATTTAAAACAGTACCAATGTTTTAAATATGATACTACATAAAAATACCTCTCATAAAATGCAATGCCTTGACATTCTTTTGGGTGCCTTTGTACACTAACTAGTTGTAATATTTATGCTATTTTAAATAGGAAACAAACCAGCAAAAGAAAGCTTAAGAATTTTCAGTTCATGCTCTATATATGAATAAAACAAATAGGGCTGGATATTCCTTTGTGCTTATTATGCCACACAAATGGCTTGTAATACAGATAAGTGTATTTATTAATATAATTTAATACCAATATTAGAATTTTCCGAATGTTCGCTAGCCGGGGTAAGAAATTGCTGTCGAGTAGAAATAGATTTTTTGCCCTGCCTGTGCTAAACTTTAACATAATGGTACCAAATCCTCATAAACTCATAAAAAATTGCAAGAATTTGCTTAAACAACTAAAATTATTATTATTATTACTTTTTTTTTTGGTCAACATTTACTTTTTTTCTTATAAAACTTTAGCAATTAGACATGATATTTGCCTCAAATTTCGGGGGGAGGGGGGGTGGCTGCAACCCCATCAGCCCCCTCCCCCTTGGATGCGCTACTGCTATGATCCATCCTACTTTGACCTAGGGTCCGTTGTGTACAGATCAGCCTCCAAGTCAACGCTTAAGAGACTTCAAAAGTCTTCCAAAATAAGCAATTTGCGTAGGTATGTTAAAGCCTTTCGCTATGTTAGTAATGACGTCATCCACAAAGACCTGAAAATTAAATCCATCTATACTGAAATTAGGAAACTTACGTTGAAGTTTCACAGGTCTATCCCGAAAGTTCAGAATCCTGTGTTGAATGCTATTTGGAGATATGATCCTCGTGTGGACAGGTGATGAAAACATCCACTTGTCATCCTTCTTAGAGAGGATGGATTGTACCCATCTCTAAGAAACAGAGGCGTGACCCATCTGGAGTCCCCTAACACAGAATTCTTACTCCAAATTTAATTTCCTGTAGAATGAATCTTGATTCTTCTACTTCTGGCGCCCCCCATCCGACATCTGCAAACCTCTGTGTCTTTCCACAGTCGTGTACATTCAACCTTACTACCTGTTACCATACTAATAGGAATTCATCTTATATTTGTAAATAGTTTATAATATCTTTTGCATTTAAATTGTAACCTAACATTTTTCTTTTATTGCACTTTTTATATATCATCTTTTTATATATTGCATTTTGTAAATAATTATATTTAGTGTTTTCAATTTTAAATGCTAGGCAAAATTTAGGAAAACATGCAGTTCCCTACTCAGGAGGGTCCAAAGGTGTCTTCTTTTTCAAGTCAGTACTGTCCTGGACAGAACGAGGGGGCCCTGAGGAAGGACAGTGTGTGATCCAATTGGGTTACTGTAAAAAGAAAAAAAAATGTATAAATTTTTTTCTCTTGGGATAGTGTGACATGTGGAATGTAAGATATAGCTTTCAGATCTCTTCCACCCTCCTTTAGTTTACTGTCTCTCCTCAGGCTAGCTTGATTTTTTTTTTTTTTTTTTAATCACATCATCATGCCGAGCTCCTTTCGAGCTCACTCCTTTTAAGAACATCGAATTATCTGACGATGCAACCCATCTTCATGTTTTCTTCAACTTCAGGTGGAGGTAAGCGGTGATTTCGATCACCGCAGGTACTCCTAAAGATCCCGTGATGATCATGATGAAGAGATTTGGAGGAAGTACTGAGTATCATCTGGCTATGTCTAAACAACGATGACAATAGCTTTAATATAACCCAAGAAGAATGAATTCTGATGTTACGAGGTCTTATGTGGACATACAGCACTTGCTTATCACTCCTAAAATACTGTTACAAATTTGTAAACAATAGTATTTATTGAAGTGAAAACTTCTTTAGGCGCGTTGAGCACTTTTGGGTGAAGAAAAATCTTTGAACTCCCGTCGTCAGCTGACGCTTTCCATTTGAAGTGAAAACTTTTGCGTGAATAAAAATCATTGAATTCGCACCATCAAAACGCTTTCCATCCTTGTATGATACAAATAATGTATCATACAATTAACTTGCTAATGTGAAGTATTAGTAATTATATACTGTATATTGTTTTAAAATCTGGTGCAGCTCTACACGACTTCTCTCATCTCCGAGCACTGTCTCTATTGCAGTTAGACCTCACAAAACCGTGAGAAAGCCCAAAGCTGCCATTTTTCTCAAGTTTTTACAATCTGGTGCGGCTCTACACGACTTCTCTCATCTCCGGACACTGTCTCTTAAAGATTGCAATCGGAAACGATGCAGTTAGACTTCACAGAACCATGAGAAAGACCAAAGCCGCCATTTTTCTCACGTTTTTAAAATCTGGTGCGGCTCTACACGACTTCTCTCATTTCCCGACACTGTCTCTTATAGATTGCAGCCGGAAACGTTGCCGTTAGACCTCACAAAACCGTGAGAAAGGCAAAAGCCGCAATTTTTCTCACGTTTTTACAATCTGGTGCGGCTCTACACGACTTCTCTCATCTCCGGACACTGTCTCTTTTGCAGTTAGACCTCACAAAACAGTGAGAAAGGCCAAAGCCGCCATTTTTCTCCCGTTTTAACAATCGGGTGCGGCTCTACACGACTTCACTCATCTCCGGACACAGTCTCTTAAAGATTGCAGCCGGAAACGTTGCAGTTAGACTTCACAGAACCATGAGAAAGACCAAAGCCGTCATTTCTCTCACGTTTTTACAATCTGGTGTGCCTCTACACAACTTCTCTCATCTCCGGACACTGTCTCTATTGCAGTTAGCGCATTAAATAAAATTGTAATATAATTTTTGTAGTAGTAGTTTATATTAATGAATAAAAAAACACTTCATTTAAAAGTATTTCCTACACAATAAAATATTTCCTGACGATTCAAGAAATACACACGTAATTGTTCACGTTTTCACTTCTGTCGGCACTCCCGAAGTGCAACCTTTTTTTTTTCTATGAAAAATCCTTCAAACGAGCTTGGTCAGGTTATAAAATGTTAATTTTTTGCATTTCTAGCTCGTTTTCACATTAAAATAGCTCATTTTTAATCAAAAACCCGTTAAGAAGCATAACTAAGGCCTTATCGTCAAATTTGGCGAAAAAAAAGAAAACTCATTTGTTAATGAGTAATTCTCATGAAAAATTTCTCCAATAACACGGGTCGTAATTGTCAAAGCACTTTTCAGACCATGTAAGGTTGTGTGTATTTCACGAAAATTTTGTTTATTTATTTATTTTTTTTAAGGCATAACTTATGAACACAAAATATTAGTTTTAGTAGTATTGGATAATGGATGTAATCCTCTATTAATAATAATAATTAAAAAAAAAAAAAAAAATCTGGAAGTTTTGGATTCTATTTTATTATTAATTTTTAAAAAATTTTAAATGTGACATCCATTATAAGTTTTTTCAAGTTTTACTCAATTTTAGATATCTAAAACAGATGAAGAAATACCAAGTGCTTCCAAATGGATTTCCAGACTTCCAATTACAAATTATGATGGCGTTCATTTGATCTGTTAGACTTCACCAATTTTTTTTCAAACTCAAGCTCTATTTATTTAGACAATTAATTGTATTTCCTGTTGCTTGTATAAAAAGCATATATATATTCTCTTTAGAAATTAGTATTAAAAAGTGATTTAGAAAAAATAAAATTGAAATTTTATATGAGGTTAATCTCTAAAATTTTCAATAATGCTAATTTTGTGATTAACGCTTTTTTTTTTTTTTTTTTTTTTAACTGGGTGTTAGACAAAGATTAGGACCATGAACTTTCCGAGTCTTTCTCAGAACTAGAGCTTATGAGGTTACCTAAATCAGAATTACTACCTGAGTTATGTCGAATCCTGTTCTTAGTCAGTCTAAGAACATGATTCGACAAGGATTTATTTAACAAAACAGTGTTAAGTGTGCTATTTTTGCTAGTGCTCGGATACTTTTGCTGGCAACTGCAGTCATACATTTGGAACGCCTGCAAACGGCTTTGCAACTGGAAATGTTTCATTTGTATGTACCCCCAACTGAATATTTTGAAAAACAGATACAAGCTCAGTGGTATAGCAATGCATTACTTTTTCAATATATTCCTCTTCATATATATATGTTGATGTTGCAAATACTTCATAACTGTATTCACACACATTTGTTGTTGAAGGAACATTCAAAATTCTGATGAACAACTATACATCTCTTGTATTATATCAATTTTCTCCTTCTCGAACAAGACACTCAAAACATACTTGACATTACTATAACTATTAATTGTACTGTGACTAATAAAATATATGCTTAAATATGTCGTGTAAAAAATTTACTGAAAATTGCAATTTTGGCTTTGAAATTTTTCTGGAAAAATTTCCAACCCTCATCACTAAATTCTTGCGATACCAGTTTTGGATCGTCAGTAAAGGATCGTAGACAAATTTTACTTTGCTGCTGATAGATACATAAATTCCTACTAAGATTTTAATTATAATATTTTGATTACTACAAATGTTATAGCACTGAAGCATAATTCATGTGAAAATATGAATTAAGAGTTTCTTAAGATAAGTATATTACTTTATAGTGGAATTTATATTTGAAAATAAACTTAAAAAAAAAGAAAAAAGTATTAAAAATGAGAAAAATATATTTTAATTCCTGATTTCAGTACTAATTGCATATCTTATTGAGTACTGTATTACTTATCTTGAATACTATGTAAACACATTTTGAGTATTAATTATATATTTTGCGTATCTTTAGTCATAAATATTATACGATTTGTGTCTATACCGGTTGTTATTTAATTACATTAACATTTTTTTTAAATATTCACTTATGTGTTGATTGTGAGTATTAAGAACTGCATTGTGAATTCAATTAAGTTCATTAAATGATTTTTTGCTTATGTTTTGATTAACAAAATAAATTCAGAGTTTTTCAATGTAGTCCACTGCACCTTTAAGTGTGGACAATATCTAATCTTCCAGTCAGCCGTGGCCCATGTTATTTTATGAGGAAATTTGTTTCCACAATTATCGTTACAAAACGCATTTTTTTTTAAAATTCCGTTTTCACATTCAGAAAATTCACAATCGTTAAATTAGTACTCATTTTCCAAAAACTTATTTTTTAAATATTTAGTATTTCATTTTGTGGTTGAAAAATGAAAAAAATGGGGGCGGGGGGGAATTTGGTAATGAGAAATTATGGAAATAAATTTTGAAAACGGGGGGGTGGGGAATTTGGTAATGAGTAATTATGGAAATAAATTTTCCCGTAACATAGCATAGGCAATAGCAGTCGCCAAGATTAAGTATTGTCCACTCTTAAGAATAACTTTTTCACATTCTACATCGTTATCGCTTAAATTAACATCAGACAATTTGTTTTTAATTAGTTAATAGATTGTGAATAACTCCAAAGTCATGATATTGATATTAAAGTTCACATACTCAAATGATTTTTGTGAATTTTAGAAAAGTGGAAAAGACATAACTAATATTGTGCAACTTAAAAAAAAAAAAAAAAAAAAAAAAATCATTTAAATGAATGGGATTGAATCAGGACTTCGCTAAAAGGACGTATAAATGTAAAAGATGTATAAATTGGGTTTTTCTGTATATATAATGGAAATTTTGTGATTACAATAACTTTCGAAATAATACTCAAAATTTAACCAAAGTATAACATCAAATTTATTTTACAAATATCTTGGATGAGTTTGTTAACTAAGTTGCTCCGCATTTTGTTTTCAAGCGGCGGCTACATGAAAATTTCTAATCCACATAGTAAAAATCTTGGTTAAGATTGGATTCGGTTGAATTTTGATGTTTACATTGACCACATAAGGGTCTCAAACCAAGTATTTATTAATGAACTATATCTGCCATTTTTAACAAAATGAACAATATCTTAAGTATGGCCATTTGAAATCAGGCTACCACTTTGAAATTTATCATCAGAATAACTTTTGAAATACTGAATCAGTTCTTTTAAGTTTTATTTTAGGACGATAACTTAATTATTAAATTTAATTATACCTTATACTTTGTCCTTTTAATTTTCATATGCATTTCGGATGCATTCGCATCCTTCCTCAGATGAGTTGTGACTTCCATCGCTGCCAGTGTTTTTGTTGTTTTCATCTTGGCTTCCTCCCTTCATTTCACTTCGTTTGTTCCGGTTTTTAAAGATCAAATGGTTCCAATTCCTGGGGATAGTTGGAAACGAAGTGAAATGAAGGGAGGAAGCCAAGATGAAACGAAGTAAAATGAAGGGAGGATGCCAAGATGAAAACGAAGTGAAATGAAGGGAGGATGCCAAGATGAAAACGAAGTGAAATGAAGGGAGGAAGCCAAGATGAAAACGAAGTGAAATGAAGGGAGGAAGCCAAGATGAAAACAACAAAAACACCGGCAGCGATGGAAGTCACAACTCATCTGAGGAAGGATGCGAATGCATTCGAAATGCATATGAAAATTAAAAGGACAAAGTATAAGGTATAATTAAACACAGAGATTAAATGCCTCAAGAGTTTAAAAAACAACCGCGAACTCACCATCTTAAAATCAGACAAAACAAACCTAATCACAATCCTAAACCGCGAACATTATAACGAGCTCATGTATGATACGATTAATAAATTGAACGCAGAAAAAATTAAAAATTCCCCACTAAATAAACTCAACGAAAAAATAAAGGACTTACTAAAAACTGGACACTGGCCCAACAACATCCCCCCAAAAAATAATAACTTTGCTCCTATTATCCCCCGGCTGTTTGCCAAATACAAAGACCATAAAAATCCGGCCTCATTACGTCCCATTGTTAATAAATCCGAAGGTCCAACATATTTCCTTGAAAAATACATGAAAAAATATTTACCAAACCCTTCTCCCACCCTCTAATATCTCCATAAACTCTAACGAACTTTTCATGCAAAAACTCCAAGACACAAAAATCAACCACGACGATATAATGATAAGCTATGACGTAAAAGAATTATACCCCTCAATAGACACTACAGAAATCAGTAACATAATTAACGAAAAAATAATTGAAACCTTTGGTAAAAACAAAATTAGCGAAACTTTAATTAGAACTAGCAACTTACTCCTCAACGAATCCTACTTCCAATTCAATAACAAAATTTATCGGCAAAAACAAGGCGTTCCTATGGGGTCACCTATCTCAGGGACTCGAGCGGAACTTAAGATGAGATTAATTGAAAACTCAGCCACCAACATCATCAAAAACAGCAAAATCTGGACTAGATACGTGGATGACATATTTACAATCTTTCCAAAAAATACAGACGTTAATAATATCTTAAATAAACTCAATAACCTAGATAAAAATCTGGAGTGACTCCACTCGACTTTCCGAACATTAAGTAAAACAAACAAAAGAGAGAAAACCATAATAGAGTGTTTGAGTATATTTCTCCATCTATTACACGTTGTTTTATTTAACGCTACTGAACTTTGAGCCCATAGATCATAATGATAAAGAAATTTTCGTTGTGCCCCTATAAAAACCTATAAATGCTAGATTCACCAAAATGCTTATAGTTAGTGCAACAGTGATTTATAATACTCATATAAATTTTCAGCTGAATTCAATAAGGCGTTTAGATGCTATCGTACTTTTTAAAATTTAGTCCCATAGGCCATAATAATAAAGAATTTTTCTTTGTGTCCCTGTAAAAAAACTGTAAGTGCTAGATTCACCAAAATCTATACAGTTAGTTCAACTGTGATCTATAACATGTGTAGAAATTTTTTGCTCAGATTAATAAGGCGTTTAGACGCTATCACATTTTAAAAAATTTGGCCCCATAGGCATAATGATAAAGAATTTTTCTTTGTGTCCCTGTAAAAAAACTATAAGTGCTAGATTCTCCAAAATCTATACAGATTGAGTATTTGTGATCTATAATATGTGTATAAATTTTTTGCTCAATTGAATAAGGCGTTTAGATGCTATCGCACTTTTAAGATTTTGGTCCCATAGGCCATAATGATAAAGAATTTTTCTTTGTGTCCCTGTAAAAAAACTATAAGTGCTAGATTCACCAAAATCTATAGGGTTCGTACTATGGTGACTTACAATATGCGTACCAACTTTCAGGTTAATCGAACAAAGCGTTTAGACGCTAGCGTGTTCACTCACAGACATACACACATCATCGTAAAAATAGTGAAAACGGACTCAGGGGACATCAAAACATATAGAAACATCAAAATCTCGAATTCGGATTTTTGACATGATTACAATACTTTCCTCACTATAGTGTTCGGAAAGTAAAAATATAAAATTTACAATGGAGAAAGAAAACAATAGCATAATAAACTATCTTGATATAAAAATCATAAAAAACCCAAACAATACCATAGACACAACCATCTATAGAAAACCAACTTCTAATATCGAAATTATAAATAACCGCTGTAATACCCCCCTCCCATATAAATATGCCGCCATCCGTTCATACATTAATTGCGCAATTCTAATATGCTCCAACAAAAAACTCCTAAACGAAGAACTCAAATTTATCAAAAATATAGTACATAAAGCAAACTACCCAAAAAATCTGGTAAATAAACTGTATAAAAAACGTATCAAAACACTAAATAAAATAGATAATGCCCAGAAAGAAAGAATAAAATTCACAACATCCATCCCCTTCTGTAACGGCAATAGTATAAAAATCCAAAACGAAGCCAAAAAACACAATATCAATATTCCAATCAAACCAAACCGCAATATATTCCAACACATCCGGAATGAAAAAGACATAATTGATAGCCAATCAACCGCAGGGATTTATAAAATAGACTTTAATCACATTGATAATTCCCACGCATGTTATATCGGGGTTACTAAACGGAAAATTTACGATAGAGAAAAAGAACACAAAGCCGATTTAAAACATAACCGCCAATCTACAGCACTTGCTTCTACCCATTCCTCTAACCCAATTAATATTAACACCATAACAACTAAAAAAAATCGCTCACTATAACAATCACAGTTACGCACTAAAAAGAGAAGCTATTGAAATTATTACTAACCCTACAGCAATTAATGAGCGCGAACACGCAACTATCCCCAGGAATTGGAACCATTTGATCTTTAAAAACCGGAACAAACGAAGTGAAATGAAGGGAGGAAGCCAAGATGAAAACAACAAAAACACCGGCAGCGATGGAAGTCACAACTCATCTGAGGAAGGATGCGAACGCATCCGAAATGCATATGAAAATTAAAAGGACAAAGTATAAGGTATAATTAAATACTGAATCAGTTCAAAGTTGGATAATGAACTTATCACACAAATATCTTTTATGAGTTCGCTGGGCAGCTTGTTCCAACATTTAATTTCCAAGTTGCAGCTGCTTGAAAATGTGCCACCATGATAACTTTTAGAATACCAAACTAGTTCAAATCAAAGTTGGGTAGTGAAATATCTTTGAAATAGAAGTTCGCTAGGCGCTTGCTCCACCATTTTGTTTCCAAATTGCAGCCACTTAAAATTTATTAGAATAATTTTTGTAATACTGAATCAGTTCGAATCAAATTTGCATAGTGCACATATCATTCAAATATCTTTGATAAGTTCACTGGGCATCTCAGTCACTCTTTCCTTTTGTTTCTAAATGGTGGCCACTTGAAAATTATCACAATAACTTTTAAAATACTGAATTAATTCAAACCAAATTGGACTTATCGTAACAAATATCTTTGGCTAGTTCACAGCACAACTTGCTTCTCCATTTTGTTTCCAAGTGGCAAAATACTTGAAAATTTGTCAGCATGATAACGTTTGAAATACTGAATTAACTCAAACTAAATTTGTAGTGTAGATTTATCTCAGAAATGTGTTTGACATGTTTATTTGCCAACTTAATCCACCCTTTTGTTTCCCTGTGCCAGTCCATTGGAAATTTCAAACTTACATTCGAAAGGTTTTATGAACCGATTTGCTTAAAACTCCATCTATACATAGCCTTCATTTATAAATCCACCAAGTCCAATAATAAATTGTTGCTGCCATTTAAAAAAATCTGGAGTGACTCCACTCGACTTTCCGAACATTGAGTAACTAACAGTTTTGTAGATAAAATAAAGAAAGAGGAGTTGCTAAACAAACAAAAAAGAGAAAACCATAACAGAGTGTTTGAGTATTTTTCTCCATATATCACACGAAGTTTTATTTAACGCTACTGAACTTTGAGCCCTTAGATCATAAGGATAAAGAATTTTTCGTTGTGTCCCTGTAAAAATCTATAAATGCTAGATTCCCCAAATTGCTTATAGTGAGTGCAACAGTGATTTATAATATTCATACAAATTTTCATCTCAATTGAATAAGGCGTTTAGATGCTATCGCTGGTCTCATAGGCCATAAGGATAAAGAATTTTTCTTTGTGTCTCTGTAAAAAAACTGTAAGTGCTAGATTCACCAAAATCTATACAGTTGGTTCAAATGTGACCTATAACATGTGCACAAATTCTTTGCTAAGATTAATAGGGCGTTTAGACGCTATCACACTTTTAAAAATTTGGCAAATAATTTTTCTTTGTGTCCCTGTAAAAAAACTATAAGTGCTAGATTCTCCAAAATCTATACAGATTGAGTATCTGTGACCTATAATATGTGTATAAAGTTTTTGCTCAATTGAATAAGGCGTTTAGATGCTATCGCACTTTTAAGATTTTGGTCCCTTGTCCATAATGATAAAGAATTTTTCTTTGTGTCCCTGTAAAAAAACTATAAGTGCTAGATTCACCAAAATCTATAGGGTTCGTACTATGGTGACTTACAATATACGTACCAACTTTCAGCTTATTCGAACAAAGCGTTTAGACGCTAGCGTGTTCACTCACAGACATACACACATACATACACACACACATACATACATCATCGTAAAAATAGTGAAAACGGACTCGTTGGACCTCGAAACGTATAGAAACATTAAAATCTCGAATTCGGATTTTTGACATGATTACAATACTTTCCTCACTATAGTGTTCGGAAAGTAAAAATGGCAGCAACTTCATCAGAAAAGATAAATCCGATTAACCTTCCTATGAGCTAGAAGGACTTGTTTTAATTTTTTGATCAATAACCCCTAAAAAGTAATGATATCAGTACAAAATCCCTTAACGGGTTAAAAGTTTGTGACACCGCTACTTTTTGGCTATAAGAATTTGAAATATGAGTCTTAAAAATAATATCAAATTTTAAGTGACGCTTTGCAATTAGTTAAAATATACATAGATTTTCTTATTTGATCATTTACTTTTTTCTTTTCTTTATATTTATAATGCAAACATAATATTTTTAACTTCAAGATCAGACAGATATACAAAATACACTCACCGATGCTTTTTCATTCGCATTTTGAATTCAAAATAACAGTTTTAAAAAGAATAATATCAAAATTCCAGTCTCGCCTCGGTATTATTTTAAAAGATTTGTTCTTAGATTCCATTAAAATTACTTTTGTTTTGTCTAATAAAGTATATTTACACATTGAAACAGTGTTCTTAATTTTCAAATACACTGTTGAATAATTATACTTTTACTGAGTTTTCATTATAAATTGAAATTATTTCAATAAATTGATTTATCTTTTGTGTCACGCTATCCAAAACTGCAAGTAAAATTTGTGTAAATGTTTTCTTTACCTCATCTCTCTTGTTCTAACTCTTTGCACAAATTTTCACTTAGTTGGATACTATGATACCAAAGTAACAACAAGTAGTAATTGTAGTTAAAGAAATTATGCTGCTAAACATTTTTTCTGAATCTCTTTTGTTCTGAATGTAATACAAACCGATTTTATAAGCAATGGCTTTTTAACTTACAGTCATCTCGCTTGGATGAGCAACGTGGCCTCCTAAAGCCAAATTTCCAGTTTAAACACCCAAAAAATTTTATATCTTGCTAAAAACCATTTTACCAATATTTCGTTAACATTTAATTATTTTACCATCTCACGTATTAAAATATTTTTAGATTTTCATTGAAAAATTTATACTTTTTGTGGCATCGTTAACTGCCTTATTCTTACCATTTTTGAAATAATTTCTAAAATTACAATTTTCCTGACAATTGCATTTTGTTTTTAACACTGGACTCAATGCTAAAGTATATGTGGAGGACAACATAATAAAATCTGTGCGAAAATTTGCTTTTTAAGCGATAAAATTGGCAGTTGTAGAAGGGAAAAAGAAAAATATTCAAGTGCGGCTTTTTTTTTTTGTCGTTTAGTGTATATGATTAAGCACTGAATGTCAACACTTTCAAAAACCTTGATCAGAACCTTTATCAGCTTATCAACTTGTCTGTTTGCATCATCATATTGGAAGTTTACCATTCCATGCAATTCAATGTAAGACCGTACTTGGCAGATATATTCCTTAAAGATAGATATTGGGGAAAAAATATATATACATTATTACTAGCAGGCTACGCCTGCTTCGCTGGTTGCTATTTTTAAATGAATCACTATAGTTAATGAATTGTGAAGATTGCATTAATTTTTATCATGTGAAAAAAAAAAAAAAAAAAAAAAAAAGAGAAAAAATTCTGATTGGAAAAAATATCGCACCGGGTCCCCACTGCCTTCGGCAGCACAGGCCATTGTGTGCTGCGCATGCACATTTATGTTCGATACTCTTAATGAATCACTATGCTATCGTAAGGGAAAACAAATATAAAATACAAAAAAAAAAAAAAAATCTTCTCCCATCGGTGGAATAATTGGTCCGGCCCCCCACTGCCTGGGCAGGGTATACAGGCGTGCACGGAGTGCATGTTCCTTCACCTATCGTTCCCGCTACTCTTAATTATTTTACTTATTTATCGGACCTCAAAACCTAACAACACTAATTTTCAGCACTCTTATTTATATATTTTTGCTTTTTCACACCCTTCCAGTCTATCCTAATTATTTTACAAATTCGAAGATATTCACAATCGATTTGTAGGTATCAAAACCTCCGTGTACCAATTTTGAGCGACCTAACACTATTTTTTTTTTTTTGTCCTCCCCCTCCTAATAACTTTACAAATTTGAAAATATTCGCAGTCGATTTGTAGCTATCAAAAACCTCTATGTACCAATTTTGAACGGTCTAACACTATTATTTTTTTTTTGCCCCTCCACCCCCCCCTTCTGACCCTCCTAATAACTGTACACTTTTGAAAATATCCTCATTCTACTTGCAGGCCTCTAAAACCTATCTGTACCAATTTTGAATGGTCTAACTGTATTTCTATTTTTTTGCCCCATAGCCCCCTCTTTCCTGCTCCACCTAGTACGAATTTCTAAAATTAAAGAAATTAGTTTTTATGTATTTGTGGGAGCTATATTTTAGAGCAAAAATCGCACATATATTTTTTTACTGTTTGCGATATAAAGGATTATTTAAAATTACGTTTTTCTCCCCCCCCCCTCTTAGGGGCTGAATTTCTAAAATTCCGGAAATTAGTTTTTAGGTATTTGTATTAGCTATATATTAGAGCAAAAATTTCACGTATATCTGTTTTTTTTGTTTGAGATATATAGAAGTATGTGAAACCACGTTTTACACAAGTGAAATAACATTTTGCCCCCTTTTCCCCCTTAGAGATCGAATTTTTTTAAATTCCAGAAATTTGTTTTTAGATATTTGTGTTAGCTATATTTTAGAGCAAAAATTTTATGGATATCTGTTTTTTTCTTTGAGATATGAAGGTTTTTGTAAAATCACATTTTGCCCCTACTCCCCCTTAGGGGGGCGAATTTCACAAAATTGCTTCTTAGGGGGTGCTTACACTATATGTTCTATAATATGACCCAGTTTCGAGTCAGTGGCTCCAGTAGATTTTGCTGTGCGCTGATAAGTCAGTGAGTGAGTGGAAGTACTCTTTTATAGGTATAGATTTGAACCTTGTTGTGTAGATAGAAGGTTTTGCATCAATAGTTTTTCTGGACACATACATGCCTACTATTTAAATTTAGACCATTAAAAAATAAATAACACCTCTTGAAATGCACACCAAGCAATTTCCCACCATAGCTCCATATATATTTGATTTTTATTATATGAAACCATAAACAAACTAATATATTTGGTATATCATTAAAGGAAACATGTTTCCAGCACATAAAAAATACATGTTAATTTCATTATGTTTAGTGTAGTCTAAAGATGTTAAAATATATCCATGTGAAACATACATCTATAGACATAATGTATTTAGATTCTTTTGAAAATTTCAGTACACAGAACATTTGTCAAGATTGCAGTAAAAAGCTTCAAGTTATACCACCTTTTATTATACAGAATTAAAATACTGAATTTGAACTTTCTACTAGTATATGTGTGAGTTACACTGGCACAGAGATTAACCACTAAAAACCTAACTTAAAGTTTCAAAAAATTTCAAAATATGTAAATAAACTGCAAAAATTTAGTTTTAAAATTTGATCGTAGGTACAACAATTATATTAGTCTATTATACATGAGTAAGAAAAAATTAATAATTAATAACAGGCTCAAATGCGCTTAAGTTATGGTATGTAAAAAAAAAGTTTCTTTTTTTTTTTACAGAAACTTGCAGTTCATATTCTATTGTGAATAATATTGTCTCATTTTGAGGCAAAATATATAAAATTTTATTGCAACACACCAGTTATTCTTAATGTATCACAGAAATAGTGTTGTGACATTAGACAATTAAGAGGCAACTTTTGAGGCTAGCATGACAAGACTTTCACATTTAAAATCGAGACACTGAGAATGAGTTTTGCTAGAAAACTGAACAGAGTAATTAAAAAACAGAAAAGTAAAAAAACTCTTAAACAATAAATTAATCAATAAAATTTAAAATATTTAGTCTTTTTAAAATATACAAAAATTGTTACACATTGTCAAAACAAACAAACAAAAAAAAGCTAGACCAATACACAACTTTAACTTAATAAATGGTCTGCATAATGGTATAAATAATTTTTTCTATGAAGAAACAAACAAAATTTGTACAACATTACAACTAAAAGTACTATTTAAATATAATATAAGGACATTTCATAAATTTATAAGCACACCTGTACAATTTTTTTTTCAGTGAAACAAATACATTCAGTGTATTTAGAAAAATTACATTGCTTTAGAGTCAAATATATACAATTTTTTTTGTACAAATACATTAGAGGTACAGTCAAACCTCGTTAACGTGAATCTCAAGGGGGATAAAAAATATGTTCATGTTATCAGTAGTTCATGCTGTCAGTAACTAATCTTCATATAACTAATCTACATTTTGATGGGGACTGTGGAAGCAGTTCATGTTAAAAGTAATTCGCGCTAATAGTGCACGTTAATGAGGTTCGACTGTATCTTTTTTTTGTAGTAAATTAAAAAACTGGACTAGAATAGGAAATTCATTAAAGAATGAATATAACACATGTTAATTTATATTTTACATAAGGTTCTGTAATAATTGTTTAAAATGTTAAAAACAGATACATCATTTAAAAATAAAACTTTTTAATAAACATGCTATAAATATTTATATATATACACAAGAATATTCATTTTCAAAAGTTTACGAAAATAAACATTTTTACCCTAGAGGCACAGAACTACTTTTCTTTTGTAAAAATATTACTTCTCTAAAATACAGATAAATTTTTTTTAAAAGCCCACATCTTAAGCCCATACAATACCTACTAACCTCACAGAAAGTCAAATTCCAAATTACTTTATAGAGAAATTTGTTTCTACAATTACTTATTACCTAATATGTTTTATTTAATTCAGTTTTCCCAGTACTCGTTTTCTAAAAAATTTATTTTTTATATTTTATTTTCTAGCTGAGATGCATTTAGTTAATTTTTCGCTTTCTTTAATAAAAAAATAAAATATTAACATTTTTTTTTTTTTTAACAAGTACTAATCTAACAGTTCTGAAGTTTCTGAATGCAAAAACAGAATTAAAAAAAAAATAATAAAAACATCAAGCAATGAGTAATTGTGGAAAATAATTTCCCAAAGCCCTTGTGGAAAACATGGGCTTTGGCTATTGGTAATGTTAAGTATTGCACACTCTTAAGATAACTTTAGCAACGGTATGATTTATTATTTTTTAACAATTTCAATATAACAAAAATGATTAAGTTTCTGACAAGCTCTTAATTTACATTTCCTTTTTAAAAAAATTAAATATAGTGTGAAGACTTACTTAATTGCTATGTTGCAGGCATAAGCTGCTTTTCGCTGGAGGGCCCTCCGCATCCTCAGTCATGGCTTAAGTGGAAAGTGGCCTTCCAAAACTTCGTCTTCACCTGTGATTAGAGGACACCACTCTGTGTCAATTCTGGTTTTTGATTCGTGGTCATTCACGGCTTCGCGGTTATGAATAATTTCAACAGTTTTGCGGAAGAAAGTGTATGTGGGATTATTGTAAATTCGCAGTTTTAACTATGTCATTAAATTGAATGTTGATGTTATTTTCCTGATATGTTTTAGCAAGGGCTGTATTGTTTCTAACGTATTTAATGTCATGTTGATGCTCTTTTATTCGTGTTTTTATTTTTATTTTAGTTACACCTATGTAGCAGCCTGTACTATTATTTTGACACTTAATAGGGATTTTATAAATACCAACAGTTTCGAGGGGGGAAATCTTTTTATCGTTTCTTATAAATTGAAAATATTTAAATTAGGTTTAATTGGTATGTTTTTATTTTATTAGAAGTGCCTTGATTATAAGGGATCGAGTACATAAAATTCATCTGTGATTTTTGGCGATTCGGAATTTGGTTGAGAAATTATATAGAAAAAGAATCCAACAATTGAACCAAATTCCGAATCGCCAAAAATCACCAATGAACTTCACATACACAATCCCTTATAATCAAGGCACTTCTAATAAAATAAAGAAAGCCGCTATTTAATATAAAAGTACTAATTAAAACTAACCCAAATATTTTTCAAGTTATAAGAAACAATAACGATAATATTTCCCCCCATGAAACTGCTGGTATTTATAAAATCCCTATTAAGTATCAAAATAATAGTACAGGTTACTACATAGGTGTAACTAAAAGAACAATACAGCCCTTCCTAAAACATATGAGGAAAATAACATCAACATTCAATTGAATGACGTAGTTAAAATTGCAAATTACAATAATCCCACATACGCTTTCTTCCGCGAAACTGTTGAAATTATTCATAACTGCAAAGCCGTGAATGACCATGAATCAAAAACCGGAAATGACACACAGTGGCGCCATCTGATCATAGATGAAGACTAGGTTTTGGAAGTCTGGCCACTTTCCACTGAAGCCATGACCGAGAATGTGGAGGGCCCACCAGCGAAAAGCAGCTTATGCCAGCAACGTAGCAATTAAGTAAGGTCTTTACTTTAAGTGATTAATGCTTTGTTTTTTAACTAGTTTAAATTTATAGTATGAAAACTAAAATTGGAACCCCAAAACAATAACATAATCGAAAAACTAGACATTGTCTTTAATTATCATCAACTACTTTTTCATACCTCTTTAATTTTTAATATAAATCAATGTATAAGGTGTGTTTCAAAATGATAGAGCCACATATAATTTCTTGCAAATCACAAATTGTATTGTATGAAGAAAATTATATATATATATATACAAACACAGGGGTGAAACTTTTCAGGGGCTATCCCTGAATTGAGGGTTTTTGAAAATTTTGCTATTCTGAATTTTATGTTAAATTATTTTGTTTTTACAGAAATTTGTCTTATAATGTATAAAGAACTCTGCAACTATCACTTATTATAGGTAACTATATGACATATCATTGTTAAGTCTTCCTACCTGCATGTTAATAACAGATTTCTGGGTTTTTGCATTTTAGGTAGTTTCACCCATGTAATACAGTAAAAGATATTTACAACACAATTCTGTATAATGCACAACTTCTGAGACATAACAATAAATTTTGCAGTCAAGAAATACTTTATAAAAAAAAAAACTGCACAGTACAGAGAACTAAATGTCTATCTTCTTAATTCAGAGCATTTTAATAAAAAAATTGCTATCATTACAATTTTATTTATATATTTTTTAAATGAGTAATTTAATGAATATTTTGGTATATGCAATGGACTATGTTTATATAGTAAATTTAACAATGAAAGTTATGATCCATCCAACTCTTGTTTCAAGGAATATATCTTAAAAATACCCTACTCTGTTTTGATATGTTTAAGAAACATTTGGCAGTTTAGGTAAGTTTAATGATAAATGAAATGTGATCTATGTAATGCAAAATTCCATATAACACACAACCTTGTGTTTGAAGGTTTGGATTATAAAGATCTACTGTATATATCTTCAAACAGCAAAATTAAAGTAAATGAAAAGTTTCAGACTTTATACACATTTTATGCTTGACGATTGAAGAGAGAAAAAAAAAAAAAAAGAAGACAATCAAGTGTGCCAAAATGATAGTGCCACCTCTATAACCTAAAGACAAAATGTGCTTTTAACGATCAATAAATTCACCTTTTTTGGAAATTATGTCACATGCGCATTCAGGCATTGAATTGGATAGCTTCTACCACAGACACAAATGCATATCTTCCCAAGCTTTAAGGATTGTGAGTTTAAGCTTTCATACAGAATGGTACTGCTGACCATGTTTATAGATATTGTGTAAAACAGTTGCCCACATAATCTTCACCGAACTGAGGTCTGGAAAACATGGAAGTCAACCTATCACAGGAATTCCATTGGCTAAAAACTTCTAGGTTGAATTTGTATTCATGGGATGGCAAGGGTGGTGCCAGTTAGGAGGATAGGGACACAGCCCCTCATTGGGGAGACTGCCCCCCCGCCCCTCATCAGGTCATTCTTAAAATCTGTTGGGTAAAAAATAGAAATGTTTTCAATTTTCCTCCCTTTTAGCAGCAATTTTTTTTTTCCTTTAACACGTTCAGCACCCCGCAAATTCTTAAAATCCATTAAAATTCAATAATGATTTTTCCTGTAATAAATAAAAATTAAGCAGATTTTTAATAAATTTTCAATCATTAAATGTAATATTTTTAGTTTTATATCCTATTTTATATCCGCCACCAATGGTTGACACGGCTTTATATCATACTTGACACTGTCAGCCACCAATGGCTGACAGAGCAACATTTAAATTTTTTTTTATTAGTACTGCTTTTACTTTCGGGGTAAAACTTTCACTGAAATGTTTGAAGTGTAACATGTTCTGCACACTCCTAAAGTTTCAAGATGATTCCTTCAGTACTTAGAGATACATGACAAAATGTCTAGAATCTAGAATGGCTGACATGGCACGCAACGTGTTAACAAAATTTGTACCATTTAGAATCTAATTCCTTATATGAAGTTAAGGAAATATAATCCTGATTTATGAAATGTATGTTGTATTTTGTGTAACTTTAAAACGACTAGCCATAGAATGTTGAAATTGGGTATTTGGTAGTGAATAACAACATAATACAGAAGTTTCAATCTTTTCTACTTGATCACCTGCTTTAGAGATTTCAGAGTTTTTTTGTATTATATCTGTATGTATGCATGGGTATCTTACATGAATTAGAAACAATTAGCCGCAGAATTTTTTTTTTTTTTTTACTGTTATAACACCTAGTTGTACATCTTTCTTTTAATCACTATATAACCTACTAGTTTAAGTGATATTTTGTGGTATACTAATAATTAGCTATAAAGTTTAAATTCAGCGGCCTCTAAATGTATAATGTTGTCATTTTATATGGCAAAATAAAAATATTAAGTCTAAGATTAAAAAATAAAGGCTAAAATTAGTATTTCCTTTCAAGAGACTGAAATGGTTATGTATGGATTATTAGAGACCTCTTGCTACTCAGAAATGGTACTAAAAGAAGCTAAAAGAATTTGTTTCAGTACGTAAAAATAAAATCATGAATAATAAAATCAGAATTTAAACAAACTAATATTAATGATTATTCAAAAGCTATATCAGAGTTCCCAGTATGAAAGACACACAAAAATAGTTGCTTTAGTCATAAGTAAATACTTTGAATAAATACCATAAAATGCTAGAACTCACAACAATTGTTTCAGGTTGAAAGATGACACGATTCTTCGTCAGATGAACAAAGTAGGCATGAGTGCTGCAATCAAAACGGCAACGCATGTGTTTGATTTACACACACATTGACCAGTTGCCGAAAACTTGTGCTCCCTCCAATAAGTTGCCCCTTCCTTTTTTACAACCATACCCAGAGTCGTTCTAATGGCAGCCAGACAGTACACATGTCTTAATTCTGAAGTTTCGACATTTTATCTTTATTAGTTTCAGAGAGATGATAATCAGGAGATTGCCTGCAAACATACACACACTCTTTTCAAAATCCCTTTTAAGTTAGTATATATGCTATAGATCAGTGTAGCACAAACCCTATTGATTTTGGTGAATCTAGTTATTTTCTTCAAGGGACACAAAGAAAAATTCTTCATCATTATAGCCTATGGGCTGAATTTTTACTTTCCGAACACTATAGTGAGGAAAGTATTCTAATCATGTCAAAAATCCGAATTTGAGATTTTGATGTTTCTATAAGTTTTGAGGTGCCCTGAGTCCTTTTTCACTATTTTTACGATGATGTATGTGTGTGTGCATATGTATGGCAGTGAACACGCTAGCATCTAAATGCTTTGCTCGAATGAGCTGTAAGTTGGTATGCATGTTGCAAGCCACCGTAGCATGAACCCAATTGATTTTGATGAATCTAGCACTTAGTTTTTTTTTTACAGGGACACAAAGAAAAATTCTTTATCATTATGGCCTATGGGGCCAAATTTTTAAAAGTGTGATAGCATCTAAACGCCTAATTAATCTGAGCAAAAAATTTGTACACATGTTATAGGTCACAGTTGCAACAACTGTATAGATTTTGGTGAATTAAGCACTCACAGTTTTTTTACAGGGACCCAAAGAAAAATTCTTTATCATTATGGCCTACCGGACCAAATTTTTAAAGGGCGATAGCATCTAAACGCCTTATTCAATTGAGCTGAAAATTTATATGAATATTATAAATCACTGTTGCACTAACTATAAGCATTTTGGTGAATCTAGCATTTATAGATTTTTACAGGGACACAACGAAAAATTCTTTATCATTATGATCTATGGGCTCAAAGTTCAGTAGCGTTCAATAAAACATCGTGTAATATATGGAGAAAAATACTCAAACACTCTATTATGTTATTCTCTCTTTTGTTTGTTTAACAACTCCTCTTTCTTTACTTTATCTACAAAATTGTTAATTACTCAATTTTTGGAAAGTCGAGTGGAGTCACTCCAGATTTTTTTTAAGTGTGATAGCCTCTAAATTCCTAATTCGATTGAGCTAAAAATTTATAAACATGTTATAGGTCTAGGTCACACAAACTGTATAGATTTTGGTGAATCTAGCATTTATAGTTTTTTTTTTTTTTTTTTTTTTTTACACGGATACAAAGAAAAATTATTTATCATTATGGCTTATGGGATCAAATTATTTAAAGTGAAATAACATCTGAATGCTTTATTTGAATTAACTGAAAATTTATATACAAAAAATTCTTTATCATTATGATTTATGACTCGCATTATTTAAAGTGTGATGACATCTAAATGTCTTATTTGACTGAACTGAAAAGTTACATACAAGTTACTGTTGGACAAGCTGTATAGAGTTTGGTGAATCTAGCATTTATAGATTTTTACAGGAACAATGAAAAATTCTTTATCATTATGATCTATGGGCTAAATTATTTGAAGTGCAATAGTGTTAAGCTTACTTTAATTTTTCCTTTTGTTTATTTAATGACTTCTCTTAGTTTTAATTTATAAATACAATGTTTAATTACTTAATGTTTGAAAAATTGAGCGGAATTATTCCAGGATTTTTTCTATTATTAGATCCGAATCTAGTTTAATACAGCCTCAATAATAAAAGCAGTAAAAATTTCAACAATGGGTGCAGAACACAATGGAAAGATGAGATAAGCGAAATGTCAAAAAAGCTGAAATTTTACGGAAAGGCAAGACACTGAAATGAAATATTAGAATTTTAATAACAAATACCGAATTAAATATATATATAAATCTTTAATCTATTTTTTTTTTTTTTTTTTTTTTAGAACAAATGATTAAGCATTAGCATTAACTTGTTGACATAGTAGGCATGAAAGTACAAATCCGCCTAAAATCTGAACTTTGCACAATAGAAATTTATCACAATATAATGCAAAAATATCATATTTTAGGAATCAGACACAAAAATTTACAACTGTTAATTTGCAGTAAATTAATAAGTTAATCAGTGTATTCATTGAAGGCAGGGAAAAAAAATCGACAATTTGTTAATTATACATAATAATAATAATAATAAAAAAAAAGGAATTTTAATGAAATAATTACCTATCACAAACACACACACATTACGGAAAAGTTTTATTACAGGTAGTGCCAATACATTCATCATTTTGGAATTTGGCAACAAAAAATAACCCTAATTTCAGCATTTAGCTATAAATAAGTGTTTTTTTTTTTTTTTTTTTTTTTTTTCTTAACAGCAGTAGAATGAACCTATAATTTCCACACTAAAATATTCTTTTATTTCTGGAATTAACTTTGAAAATAATATAAACTTTGTTACAATTAACAAAAGTAATCTTGTTATTTCAGAAATTAGCAACAGAATAAATCGCAAACTTTAAAAAGTTAACATAATTTCTACCCCCCCCCCCAATAATTTTTGGTTATGGTTTCTCTTTTAATTAGCATTGATCTCAGGGGCTTGAAAAGGGAGGGTCTGAAAGCTTTCATGCCTGACATAGATAAGTGAAAATTTTATTTGATTAGCTGATATAACAAATACACATCAGTAAGAGAGGGGGTGGAAAAACCTTAAATAACACAGGCAAAAAAAAAAAAAAAAAAAACCTCATTCTTGACAATAGAAAAAGACTATCAAAAAATAAAACAATGCATTTTGAAAGACTACAACCCTTCATTAGGTTTATTAAAAGAAAGAAAAAAAAAAAAGTCTTGTCATTGCAAAAGCAGAATAAAGGGGAAAAGGGAAATTATTGAAAGGCACAATTATATATAACTAATATGAGGAAAGTATAAATAACCAATAAAAAGAGAGGGAGGGTAACCATTAGGATGGTGAAAAAATTAGAACATATGGAAAAACAAATTAAATATTTCCTGTTTTTAAATTTATTATTAATCTTATTGTATTTCTCCTTACACTTTTCTACTGGATCACCTTCCTTGTCTTTCCACTTCTATTAGAATCATTTGCCCTTCCTTTTCTTTTTCAATTTGTCTTCTGCTTTTACAATTCTGGTATGCTTTTTTTAAAATGAAGATAAATAGCAGTCTTACAAAAGAAATTGTCATATTTTAATATTGTCTTTTAGTATAATGTTCTTTTATAACAATATAAGCATTCACACAGAGATACATAAAATAAAGACACCAGTGTTTGCCACTCTCACAAAAGATATGTTAAAATAATTTAATAACATCTATGAATTTGAATCTACCTCAAGCAGATTCAAATTCATTAATGTTAATTAATGGTTATTTTAACATGTCTTTTGTGAGGATGGCAAAGACTTGTACAAATTTTAGAATGGCAACCAAACACTAAGGGATCACATGACTTTGAACAGCCATTATTCAAGAAAAGCAAAAATGCTTTTAACAATGTTTTAAAATATTATTTACTTTAATTCATTATCATTAGTTAATTATTGTAGTTAAGCATATTATATCCAGAGCTGACTACATTTAATTTTTATATGGATTTAATCACTGTATCTAATTATAATAATAATAAAAGAAACTACAACAACCAATTAGTTTTCATGCACATATTTCTTTTTATAAATAAATATATTTACATAAAATTTGCTTATATAGAATACACTATGTACATTACCTATGCCTTTCAATAAGATATTGAACTTTCCCTGATGATGTTATTCTTTTGCCTAAAATACAAATTTCACCTTCTTTTGTCCTTTGTAATAAATCCTCTTTGGTAGTCAAAAGAGAAACTGATTCTCTACTAGAACTATCATCGGAACTATGAGTACCATTAAAGACAGATAAATTACTAGTCAAATTATCAGTAAGTCTTTTTCTTTTAAGTCCTGTTAGAGAAGTTTTATTATATTGTAAATTTGGACGTTTTGAGTTGCATTTTTTAGATGTTTTTCGAAAAGGATTATTGCAATTTTTAAAGTCTGGTGGATGAGGTATAAGTGAATCCAGAAGTCCTAAACAAGCCGACTCTTCATTAAATGAAGACATTGTGCATTTGACTTTGTGTTTAGCTTTGGTGACTCCATTTTCACTATGAGGAACGCTACCACGGCACTTCGATACTTCTCCCTGAAAAATAAATATTACTAATGAATAAAATTTGAAAACTATAATCAACAATTACAGTTCCTAGCTTTTTCAATGTGAAGCACACTTCTGTGGATATAACAAATAAAAATGTAATTATGTTTAGTGCCATCCACAGATGTTAAAATATATCAACAGGATATTTCAATCATACATGAAATGTATTACAGGGTGTCTACTGACTTGACCGAAAAAAAATGCATGATCCCCAAAAAAATTTTTCATGACCTTTTTTATCGACATATCCAAGCTTTATTTTTAAATTATTTATTATTATTATTATTATTATTATTATTTTTCATTTTTAACAATATATCAACTTGCTTTATTTTTTAAATTATTGTTTAACATAATTATCTGTTAAAAAAAAAAAAAAAAAAAAAAAAAAACCTGAAAACATTTTTTTTTTTTATTAACAATCTAAGTAAATAGTAATGAAAATCAATATAAAACAGACACATAACTACAAACATATGTACACTATTTGTGTAATGTTATAATATTGTAACTATTAGTTTTTGGGGGGATTTGAAAATTGTCATTTATTTTCCTTGCATTAAGGAGAAAAATATATGTATGAATTTTTTTTTTTTCAAATCTACAAAAAAGTTATTTTTTCCAAGAAAAGACTAAGAATAGAATTAATAAACTAAAGTCAGAGATGAGAGTGGGAAATAGATAAAAAGTCTGAAAGTATCAGCAAAACTTAAAGATAATTTTAGTAATAAAAGAAGAAACAGATGCACAGAATCATACTTTCTATAAACAAAAATGGAGAATATATGAAAATAAGTTGCTTAGAAACAGACAAAAGAAAGAAAACTGAACAAAAATAAGAATATTTAGAATGAAAAACCTGAAAATTGTTTAAAAAAAAATTCTGAAATTCCTACAAAAGTCTGACAAATTCTCATCCCTGTAAAGCATATAACTATACATTTTAAACTTTGCATTTCAATGTCTTTCCTATACTTTAAAATAGAATACATTCTGAATTAGAAAAAAGTAATTCATTCAGTTATACATTAATACTGTTTTGATTAACAAAATATTTTGAGCATACATATATTTTAGAAAATTTAAATATTAAGTAAGAAAAATTCAAAGATTTTTTTTTTTCCTTGGGGAAGGGGGTGGGGGCAACAAAAGTTAGATTGCCTATAGATTTTCATAGAAGACAATTTTGTTTTTTAAAGATATAAATTACTATACTAGATTTATAATCATGCTTATATATTTATGCTACTACATAATAGTAATCTGAAAATTAACCTGAACTCACAACAGAGAATAATGTTAATGACCCACACCCGACTCAAAACCTAAAATGAAAATTAATAATTTATCAAAACATCTTGCAATTTAAGTTATGCCGAATCTCACCCAATCTCACAAAGGGGAGAGGAGGGTCTCGGCAAATATCACATAATTTTTTCCCCGCAAAAAACAATGTAAAATTACAAGAAAATTGAGTTAAATTCAATTAAAGCATATTTCTTGACTTAGATATGGCAAAATCTGACACAATATTAATCGTGGCTATCCAAATACCGCCACGATAAATATTAATGTGTAGCCTTCATGTGAGCGTGTAGCACAGTAGCCTTGATGTGATGATTTAGAAAAGAGATGCTGCAGTACATGCGGTATCTACTTTGCATCCATCACAAGAGCTGCAGAGCATCGTTATGCGGTTCACAATGCACTAGCTGTGCAAATGCGCAAAGTGCGACCCTCACGGATTGTCACAAGTACAAGATGATCTACTGAGCTTCTGTGCGTAAACGACAACGGTTTAGAGTGGCTTAATCAGAGCGAAGTTGAAGGAGCAGATGATTTTACTGAAAATCACATGGATATGTTGGTTCCAATAGTCACTCTTGAGACTGTGCACGAGTCCCCATGGACTGAATTAGAATAAATATTATTTTATTAATTTTAGTAGGTTTCTATTTAAGTATTTTATTGTTCAATTTTATTACTGTGATTCTAGAGTGTTTTTTGAAATAAATCCAACGCATTTACAGTAAAAGTACGAATTTTGAAAATTCTCACGTGAGATTAGGGGAGGCGGGTAAAAAAATCGTCGAAACCGCCTCACGTAATTAATGGATGCTCCCCAATTGTTTCGGGTTGAAAAAACATTCATCAGGCGAACAAAGTAAGCACAAGTGCTACAAGCAAAGTGACAATGTGCCAAAGGATGCGTTACTGAATTATGTTTTTGCCCGTTAAAAAAATTATTTTGAAAGATATTCTCAAGTCGACCCGACTCGTAGGAAAAAGTCAATCAACTCAACCCGAACTGTAACAGACTTACAATAATCTTAATAGTATAATTGTAATTGATTACAAAAGTAACATAATCGCTGAATAATCGTAATTTTAAAAAAATTAAATTATAATCTTAACCTAATCGTAATAAAAAAAATATTTAAATTATAATCGTAATCTAATTGTAATCTCATTTTGCTAGAGAATAATCTGTATGGAGAAGCAATGTAATCATAATCTATCTCTAAAATACAATTACACTATATTTTTCTTTTCTTTGCTACCATTTTTTACTCTATATTTTTGATCATTTCTTTCTTCAAAATTTTCTAGCTTCACAAAATGGTTTTTTAACTCATCCACACTATAAAAAATATGTCCTATTTGTTGCCAGAAATTCTCTGTAATTTGAGAAAATACGCAAAATTTACGAAAAAATTACATTGTCATAACATATTTTCTCAAATTACAGAGAATTACTAGCAGCAAAGAGGACATATTTTTTACAGTGAACTCACCCTGTAAGATTTCAGAGGTCATGTTTTAGTTTTACTACGAACTATGACATGACACATGAGGGCACCCCCTGCCTGAAGGCGTTAAGCCAGATTCAATTAGTCGGTAGTATTTTCAGACCGTGGTAGCCCAGTCGGTAGAGCACCGGGCTCGTAATTGGAAGATTGTGGGTTCGGTACCCGAGCCGGCTAAAGATCGTCGTGTAAACTAATGGTGGCTGGTGCACGTAAAATCTGTCGTGGCCGCAATGTTCTCCATGTTCCCATTAAAGTTATACTTCTGGGGGTTACTGAAGCGGGACAGCCATCCCTTCCGTAGATGAAGATGTGATGAGTTTCCATAATGAATAGAATGAAAAAAAAGTTCAAAAACAAGTTTGCAAAATGCAATAAAAGTTCTTCCAAATAATAGAAGTCTTAATGCTATTGATCTAACTCAAGTTGAGGAAATAATAGAAGTAAGTTACTGTAATATTAATTTAAATTTGTAGAGAGATTTTATTTGTTTGGACAAAAAGTATATCTGCAAAATATATATGAATTTATTGGTGTATTTTTTAAAGAATTTTTTTCAGCTTACTTTCGGTATCATAAACCTTCTGCCGAATCCAGGTGAAAAACAGAAAAAGGGGAAAAAAAAATATATATATATATATATATATCAGACATATCGTTACAAATTTGGTACCAAATGAAAGGGGCGATTTTTCTGAATACAGGAGTGCAAACAGTTTTTCGACACGACAATTAGATTTTTTTTTTAAATAATTAAAGTATGAAATTTAGGTGGCAACAACTAATATACATACATAAAATAAATTAGAAATATCAGTCCTATTGTTACAAATTCGGCACCAAATGAAAGGGGCGATTTTCCTGAATTCAGTGGTGCAAACAGTTTTTTGACATGACAATTAGATTTTTTAAAATGAACTAAAGTATGAAATTTAGGTGGAAACAAAAAAGTTAGTTTTATTGGGAATCTCTAACACAAGTGACCAATAGGCAATGTAAGATTAACTTTTATTTTTTAATTATTTTTTTAGCTTGCATTCTCTGTCATAAACCTTCTGCCGAATCTGGGTTAAAAACAAAAAAAAGGGTAAAATAAATTAGAAATGTCAGTCCTTTTGTTACAAATTCGGCATGAAATGAAAGGGGCGATTTTTCTGAATCCAGGGGTGCAAGCAGTTTTTTTGACATGACCATTAAATTTTTAAAAATTAACTAAAGTATGGAATTTAGGTGGAAACACTTCCTTTTAGTTAATTTTAATCATTTTAAAAAGTACGTGGTTCGTTACAAATTCAATACCAAATGAAAGGGGCAATTTTTCTGAATCCAGGGGTGCAAACAGTTCTTTAACACGACAATTAGATTTTTAAAAATTAACTAAAGTATGAAATTTAGGTGGAAACACTTAATTTTAATCTTTTCATACCTTTTAGTACGAATCAAGCTAATAGAAAAAGTCTAATTTTTTTTTTCATTTTATTTGATTTATAAAACTTTTAAAGGGTAAACTTTAAAAGTAAAAAAGGGTTTAACTTTTTAAAGGGTTAAACTTTTTAAAGAATTTAACTTTTAATAAAAAAAATATTTTTACTGAAACTTAATTAAAATTAAAAAATAAATAAATAAAAGTTAATAGACAAATCGAAAATATTTTTATGAGTATAAGGAGTTACTTTTAATCACAAAATTAAACGTGTTAACAATCCACTTAATAAGATGCTTTGCCATTAAAAAGCAAAAGTAATCTCTGAAATATGAATTTGTTATTGACCTGATCTTAAAACTTAAGTTATCCATTAAAAAGCAACTTTATAGTTTAGATATGCTTAATTGATTTCATAATTTTTTAAACGTACGAAATTTTAATTTATTTTCTTGAAATATTTATAAGTTTAATTTTTGATTGTCTTTTTCCCTTCTGTCTATCTATTAATTTATCTATTTGCCTATGCTCTAGTAAATTTAGATAAAAACGTTTGGATATCTGAAATATTGGGAAACAGGTCTATTTATCATTTAAAACATATTTCTGCAATTACTACTATTATTTATGGGGCCTGATAAAATAATTTTAATACATTTGTGGTTATTGTAATTTATTGTTTAAGACAATTTAAAAACTTATACGAAAGATTTTTATAACTTAAGGGAAAGAAAATACATGTTATTATTAAAGTAAATGCAGTTCAAAATTTAGTTTTATTATTCTCATTATTCAATTTTAATACGATTATAATAAATTTAAAATAATTTTGTTGATACTGAGACTTCTATAATTAGTTTATTTTCGGGTATTGGAACCTTTTGAAGGGGCTACAAATGCTATCCAAGGAGAAAATACAGTGACATCTTCAAAAGCGATACCATACATTTTTGGATTATAACATCCCTTAAACAATTACGAAATAAAAGTAAAATATTGCCAAAGTCTCATCTATGCTTTGAGGTTTTCTTTAGAAAAAGGATGAAAAAATATTTTGAAGTACGCCATTTATTCTATCAATTTTTGATCCAAGCTTCAAGGATAGTTGTCTGAGCTTGACAAATGAACAAGTGCGTGATTTACTAATTAAAGAAATGAAGAATCCTTTTCTTGTCGAAGAAATAACAGAACCAGAACAAAACGCCCTAGCAGACTCACATAAAATCTCACATATATATATATATATATATATTTGTTTGGAATATAAAGGATTATTTGAAATCACGTTTCTCCCCCTCCTCCCTTCAGGGGCTGAATTACTAAAATTCCAGAAATTGGTTTTTAGGTATTTGTATTAGCTGTATTTTAGGGCAAAAATTTCACGTTATATCTGTTTTTTTGTTTGAGATATATAGGGTTATGTGAAATCACGTTTTGCGCACGTGAAATCCCATTTTGCCCCCTTTCCCCTCTTGGGGACAGAATTTTTAAAATTTCAGAAATTAGTTTTTAGATATTTGTGTCAGCTATATTTTAAAGCAAAAATTGTACAGATATGTTTTTTGTTTGAGAAATGAAGGATTTTATAATATCACATTTTACTCTCCCTCTCCATTAGGAGGCGAATTTTGTAAAATCGCTTCTTAGTGGATGTCTACCTAATAGAAGGAATATTGTCACAAAATTTCATGCTTCTAGGTCCAGGGGTTTGGGCTGGATGATGATGAATCACTCTCAGGACAAATGATTTTATATATATAGGTTATTTTTAATTACATTACAATTATTACAAAATAATTCTCTTTATGAACATACAAAATTTTGTCCTATACTGCAATGTTAGAAAAAGCGGAATTGCAACGCCACCTGTTGGACGATTTTCACCAAAAGTTGATAGGCACTAATTTATGTCAAGGTTCAACTACACATAAAATTTTATGAAATTTTGTGCAGTAATTCCTGAGATACAGTTGCCACAAAATTTTGTCACACACACACATTTTCTAAATATGGTCAAATTGTATTTTAGACCTCTCAAAATGTGTAAATCCATCGAAAACATTTACGAATCCAATATTTTCTTCCATTGAATATCGAAGAAAAAATGTCTCAAGTTATACTATTATGCAACAGCTTTAGAATACGAAATCCCACTGGATAACATGGAAAGGAAGAACGAATCTGATGTACAATGTTTACCAAGGGATAAAATGTATACATTAATCTCCAATTTTAACAGTTATTTGACTTTTACGGTCATTTGATTTCCAAATGCCATGTTTATTACTATTAATTAATATATATTCTAGATGAAATATATTTATTTCATAAATCATAAATTAAATGTAGACATCACAGTTCACAGGTAAGCTTTAAATTTGGAAAATTCTACATTAATTTTTTGTTTTGCAAACCATCAATTTTTTTTCAATTAAAAAAATTATCTCTCGATGAAATGTTTTCAAATATTGGGTATTTAAAGAACTGGGTCTTCCTTAAAAAATCAATAATGCTTGTGATCACCCTGTATCATTAAGTGAAGAAATGAACCTTAACTTTTAGATATGTTAATACACTTAATTTCTGGGTGAATTTGTGTGACGATAGTATATTAAATAACGGAGGTATAAGCATTTATTTTAAATCTTAAAAAAAAAAAAAAAAAAAAAAAAAAAAAAATCAGCATGTTTTTTATTATAATATAAAGTGAGAAATAGATAATATAAAGTGAGAAAAATCCCCCCCCCCCCCCCCCACACACACACACTCCTTTTAGGGTAAACTGTGCATGAAACATGTCTAATAATATTTTTAAATCACAGATCACATATACAAAGAAAAATTTAAAGTAAAATCTTACATTTTTATGTCGATTTGAAGATGGAGCAGATACCTTAGATTTATTTTTACTATTTTTAAAACTCTCTCTGCTTTTTGTCGGCCTGAAAAATAAAGCAATAATCATTAAAAATTTAATGCAACTTTACTTTAACAGATATATAATTTTAAACACAATTTTAAAGACCATCACTTTTTAAGTTATCAAACACCTAAATCAGAAAGACAAAAAAAAAAAAAAAAAAAAAAAAAAAAAAAATCATATGGAAGACATACTTGTGGTGAAGAGAAAGCACACAGGTTTCTTTTCTTTTTGTATGTGTGTGTTTCTTTAAATGTAAGTGTGGCATTTCCCTTTTAATTTCAAAAGTTAAAATTTTAATGCCAAACTTTTTTTTTTTTTAAGTGTAATTATACACTGCTCAAAAAAAAAAAAAAAAAAAAATAGGGGACACAGTTTTAACGAAAACACTCTAATACTGATAACTAACGTCAAATAAAACATATATAATTTAAAGCACACAGCATGAGGTAACAAAATGATAGATATTTTATAAAACATTAGTTATTAGTATGAGTATTTGAGTAATTTCATCAAAACCATATGCTCCACTAATTTTTTTGAGTAGCATATATCATTTAAGGCATACATTACATTACATTAAAATTGAAAATTTTCATAAAATATGCACTAAGCATTTGAAAGGTTTCTGAAATACAGAATCATGCATGCCTGAAAATTAAAACTACCTTATATTGTAATTTACTGAAAATATTTTTACATGATATAAATAATATATGAAATGAATATCATTTAAATTTAAATTACTTTCTCTCTTAAAAATAATCAAACTTTTTTTTTCTTTTTACAAGCACACGCAAAAGAATTACTGTACTTACCATCGAGTGTAATCTCTAGATTCCTAAATATGCACATTGCAGATTATGCAAATTACGAATTATCTGCAAACACGGGAAAAGGGCAAAATCAAGAAAGCGCAAAATAAAAGTTTTTTTTTTCCAATAAGAAATAATGCCAAATGATTATTATAATTTTTTTTTATTTTTTTTATGTAGATATAAAGAACTTAGTTTTTTTTTTTTTTTACAGTAAGGTACTCATCAATTTAGCGGATAAATTCGCCTACAGAGTATACCTTGGCTTTATCATAAGTACACTTTTATTATTTATTGTTTTTTGCATCTTTTACCAGACCTACCAATTTAATTTATTCTGTAAATTTGTTTCTACCTGCTTTTTATTTACACCACTTTTTTCATTGATTAATTTTTCCTAATATTTAATTGTAATTAAATTAGAAGAAAATTAAAAAAGTGGTGTGAAACACAAAGGTGGGTACTAAGTTTTACAAATAATTTAAAAAGTTGACAAGTCTGTTTTAGTGCATAAAATACAAACATTTTTATTGTACTGTGAATATGCTCACTGTTTGTATTATGTTTTACATTAAATACAATCAAGTTGAGTTAGATACATATATTTTTTTAAATCTCATTTACCCCTTATTTTCAGCTTTTTTGCAGTTTACCAGGCTGTTCAATAAGTTTTATTATTCAATAAGAGTTAGCGCTAGGTAGGTTCATCTCCCCCCCCACCAAAAAAAAAAAAAAAAAAAGGATGTACTACTTTTTTATGAACACGTGTTAAGTTTCACGCAGATCTGTTAACTCATTCGTATATTTACAGCTGTTTAAAGTTGACGTGTCACAGTATTTTTGTACAATGGAAAAATTTGAATATCGTGCAGTAATAAATTTTTTATTTTTGGAAGGTGTAGCACCAAAACAAATTCATGAATGATTGTTAAAAGCGTATAAGGACTCTTCACCTTAAATTCGAACACTAGAAAGATGGGTTGCTGCATTTAAAAGTGATCATACAAGTCTTGAAGACTATCCACATGAAGGATGTCCAAAAAGTGCATCAATACCAGAGAACATAGCAAAAATACAGGTTATGATTATGAATGATCGTGAATTAACCAGGAGAGATTTAGTACAGTGGTGTGATCCTGGTACTTCAGCTCCAAAGCAAGTTAGGGTCCAGAAATCAGCCAAGAAGGTTTTAGCACCAGATTTTTGGGATGGTAAAGGAATTTTGTTTGTGGATTACCTTCAAACTGGTAAAATAATAAATGCAGATTTTTATTGTAACCAACTGGGTGTAAAAAATTCGTGAGAAAAGACTTGGCTTACAAAAGAAAAAACCTTTTTCATCAAGATAACGCACCCTCTAACACAGCTAAAACAAAAACTATCTCAAAAATCAGTGAATTAAATTACGAACTCTTGCAACATCCACCCTAGTCGCCAGAATTGGCTTCCTCTGACTTCTGACTGATCTAACATTTAAAAAAATTGACAAGTGGAAAACAATTTTCATTGAACAAAGAGGTAATAGCAGCCGTGGAAGTGTATTTTGACAGTCTTTCGGATTCTCACTTCAAGAATAGAATCCATAAATTAGAAGATAATTGGAATAAGTGTATTGAAGTTCAGGAAGATTATATTGAATAATAAAATGTATTTCAAACCATAAAATTGTGTTTTTCTTATCACACAAAAAAACTTATTGAACAACCTGGTACATGGGATTTGCATTATCCACTTGATTCCCCTGGGCCACTTGATTCCGCAGATAATCGGGAATTTACTGTATGTCATTTATAGTGCATTTTCAAAATGTTAAACTAAGCCATGCACAAATATATGCTACTAATGCTTTGTACAGTCTCTTGTATATATTTTTATATTGCATGCAATAATTGATAGAGTATTTCTGAATAAGGCATGAATATAATAAATTAAAACATTGTATTTTAATTAAACAAACATTTTGCAAAGAAATTTGCTATTTATTTAGATGCAAAAGTGAAAATGTAAGCATTGAGTAAATTATTATTACAAGAAAAATGAATTCTTAATTTTCTTCTAACTTGGAATTTATCAATATAAATAAATTTTTAACATTTATTTATTTTAGAGGATGGGGGGGGGGGGGGGGGAAATCGCTATGAATTTAGATATTACTTTATGTTAATGCGATGCATACAGACATGCGTATTACTGATTGCTGCAATGCGAAATTTTGTATATATTTTTTAATTCATGCATTTCGATGTAAGGGTATACAGTGATTTTCTCTCTCTTTTTTTTTTTCTTTTCCATGTATGCAAGGCATACAGATGCATATATTATTGATTGCAGTGAATGGGAATTTTGCGTATTTGTACTGTATAATTATATGTTCTAAGTTCATTTTTTTTTTTTTCTTTCTTTTTTTAAATTTTCAATTGACTTTAATTTCATAATTTAGTAAAAAACAATTAAATTGTTTTTCATTATGATTTTTGTTATTTTCTGCACACTGTTTCTGATAAAATTCCTTTTTTCCAAAGTGTTCTGTTGTTTGGTTAGATTGCCGAAAAGCTTGCATTCGTGTTAATAGGCTACAATGCAATAATAATATTACTAATTATGTTATGTGAAATCATGCCCATCTCTAGTACAGAGTGTGTTTTGGTTTTGATCGCTTAATTTGAGTAGTTTAAATGCCAATATATAGCATAATAGCTAAAAATTTCAGGAAAACTTATATTTGAGGACATCTCAGGATGTTTTTAAATTTTCAGGAATTTCAGGAAAATCAGAACAAGTACTACTTCTGCTCATATAATTGATTTTTTTTTTTCTTCTCTATTATAAAACACTAATAATTTAAGAAAATTTGATGATTAACACTAGAACCGCGAGACTTTCGATATACCTAGAACCGCGGAGCGGGTCATTTTGACCCCAGGTTGTAAATCAATAAAATATTCAAAAGAGCTTAATTTAGATAACTAAAACATTTTATTTTTTAAATAATCAATATTTCTGAGATTTTGCATTAAATAATTTACATAATTAAAGAAAAATTAACTTTTTTTTTTTACAAAATTGTATCGTTTAAAATTTTTTACCTTTGAGTATAATAACATGTCTCTATAACAAAATATGACATAAATTTCCTAATTTCAATAGAAAAACAGAGTATGTCTTTTAAATAAGTTTAGACATAATTTGAAAAAATTAAAAAATTTGTCAGTTGCTTACCAATTTACTATATGCATTGTGCACAAAACTTAGCAATAACTTTTGTACATTTTCCACAAATGGGTGCTTTACATTTTGAACAGATATCTATAGTTTTATTTTCACATTTCGAACTGTGGCACCGGACTCGTTTACGCTTAATTTGTGGTAGTCCGTCGTTTTCATTGGTTGCTTCACACTCTCTTTTTGGCACCTTTTTTTGTCGGGAGAGGACAAACTTTTCTCTCAATTCTTCAATCAAGTATTGAATGAATTGCCTTCTACTAATGGATTTTCCAGTTACAGCTTTGTATAAAACCCAGGCATTGATTGCAGCAAGGTCTAGAATATTATAAAAAACCTGCACCGGCCACCTACGTGAAGCAGACTTAACTGTATATTTCCTTGCCATTTGGTCAATCACGCCCACTCCGTATTTAGTTGCGTTGTAGAAAGCGATAGTATCAGGTAGTTTTTTGGGGTTATCTGAAATTTCCACGTTTGGATGGAGACTACTTAGCAACAAAACATTTTTATCTTTTTTACCTTGGTAAACAGTTAGGCTAATGTCTTTATGGGTTAGTACCGTAGTCGAATGCAGTGTCGATTTTGACATTTTTACAGAGACTGGTATTTCTCTTCTTGAACGTTTTACAGTTCCTACAAGGCTGGTGTTTTTGGATTTCAACGTCTCTGCAAGCTTCAGTGTTGTGAAAAAATTGTCTGTAGTGACATTTCTACCTTTGTTTTCATATGGACTTATTAGTCGCAGCACTACATGTTCAGAAAGAGACACGTTGGATGGACTTTGGTTATCTTTTCCAAGATAAGGAAATCCATTTATCAGATATTTTGAGTCAACATCTGCAGCCAACCAGAACTTGATTCCAAACTTATCTGGTTTGTTCGGCATGTACTGGGTAAACCTACACCTAGCTTTTGTAGGAAATAACTGTTCATCTACAGTTATATTAGGACCTGGTGTATAGTTAGTCTTGCAATTTTCAATGAAACGATTCCAGATATCCGAAATAAGGGCAAATTTGTCAGTCTCTAGGCGCTTTGATCTTGTTGATTTTATGTCGAAGTGTAAAAATCTCATTATTTCACGAAATTGGTCTCTTGCCATTGTATTTTGGAAAAATGGTGGTCCCCAGTCCTTTGACCACAAGCTATCCAGTTCAAGTCCTTTTGCACAATATATACCACGTGCATATAAAATTGAAATAAAAGCATCTATTTCTTCTAATGTTATATTCCATTCTTTTTCATGAATATGCCGACGAGCTTCATCTTCAGTACACTTCTTTATGTGCTTCAATATCCATTCATCTATAAAAAGTCTCCAAGCACTTGAAGGACTGTTATCGATAACATTGCGTTTAGCATGTGGTGTTGGGCCTCCAACTTCTTTCAAAATATTACACTTTGATTTTCTTCCTCTATTGTTTATTCCTAATGGAGCGACATTCCAAACTGTCCCATCTTTGCCAACTTCATTATTTCCAACTTTGAATGTTATTGTTGATTTCTTTTTTAAATTTCTAATCGTATGTGTATCCCTTCTTAGAAAGTTTGATTTTTCTTGTTTATCAGATAAATTATCATCATTATTGCGATAAGAAGGAATAGCGATTGTTAGAGCATTGTCAGAGTCATCTTCACTTTCATTTTCTTCATCCAAATCCTGATTGTCTTCATTAGTAGGCAGGTATTCATCCTCACTACTCAAAATCGAAACATTTTCTTCATTTTCATCACCTTCTGAATCATTTTCAGATAATTGTTTTAAATATTCTAAAGCTTCTTGAACAGTGAGATTACGGCGTCGTAACATCCTTTTTATGCATACACTAATTACAGAAAAAAAAAACAGCTTCAAAAAGTCTTCTAAATATTCGCTGTAAATTTTCGATGCATTCCAACGTAGTTCACGCATCAAACCAAATATAATGACCTTGACTGAAAACCTTCACTATCTCCCCTTCTAGTGCAGTCCATTTAAGGAATTCGAGGGTGGGAAAGAAGTATTTTACAGTTACTTCCGAGAAAATGCGTCAGTTTTCCATTGTTTGTACATTTACATTTCTTATGGGTCAAATTGACCCGCTCCGCGGTTCTAGGTATAACTGTTAATAAATGGAAAATTATTTAAGTTACGAATTTTTAAATTTGATAAATTGTTGTTCACCTTAAATTATTAAAAGTCATAAAAGGAATTTTTTTTTCTATCAAAACTTTTCGCGTTTCGATAAATTAAACATCGTTTTGGGTCAAATTGACCCGCTCCGCGGTTCTAGTGTTAAGAAAACTTTTAATGTTTTTCCAAAAAATTTAAAAATTCCTTGAACTTTTCGTGTTTTTGAAATAAATTTTGAAAATTTCAAAGTTTCCCCTATTTTTTAATATTTTTCAAATCCCTTGAGTTTTCCAGTTTTTCTCTGAATTCCAGGTACTGTAGCAACCTTTTCCAAAATCAATATTTAAACAATTAAGGCAGAGGTCTGGGTTTTTCGATCACATTGTAAATTTTTAAAACATACCTTTTAAGCGAAAGAGTATGGTATTCTCTGCCTTCAGCTTGAAAGTCCCATAGAACTACATCCTTTTTTAAACGTGCAGCTACAGGAAGTACATTTGGTGATTCAGGTGGAACTCGTACTCTTAAGGCCCAATTATTCTTACACTTTTTTACTTCTTTACCACTCTTAAATCTAATATATAAATTGAAAATAAATTAAGCAAGAATTATAATACAACTTTCCACATAAAAAGTCGAAAAATAGAACTATACTTGTTGCAGCAGTTTTCTAAAGCTTGTAAAACTTTGGTTCGAGCATTTTTCTTTGATGTTGCAACCTACAAAAAATATAGAGGGAATTGTAAATACAATTATTCCACTGACATTTTATAACAAATTCATCTAGAAAAGCATTATAATAGATTTCATTAAGAGCTGCATTTTTTTTTAATAAATAAACATTCAGATATTTACTTTTTACAATAAAAAATGAATAATAATTCAATATGTTTAAAACAACTGTATTCTTGCTGCTATAACATCAAATTCTAAACTATCAATCTGTATAGAAAATATCCAAATGAATAAAATTTCTGTATTATTCGATACTGCTTCTGCCTTTCTTTTTCAGTTATAATCAAAAGTACAGGGGTGATTGTGACTCAAAGGTAAAAACCCTGAAAATTAGAGCCTCAAACTAGAAAAAACCCAAAATATCAAATAATACTCGAACTATTTAGACCAGAAGCCCACAATCCTTTTACATTTCATTGACATATCACCTGGATAACAAATGAACAACCAATGAAAGCAAAAAATTACTTTATAGGAAATATGAAAATACAGATGGGTTAGAGTAAAAACCCTGCACACATACACCACCTGAAAGTATGTTTTTAGGTTTGAAAATTTTAACCACATTCTATTTTTAAATTTTTGAAAAATTGCATTCTGCATAGCTGCCAACCCACACTTTGCGCAAGGGACTAATTCATGATCTTTTTTGCCCTATTTATACGTTATTTTATAATATATGCAGAGGTTTATCAGCATTTGAAATATTCAATATATGGATTAATTATAGTAAAATCCTATTATTATTCAATATAATTTTAACTATACAAATTGTTCATTAAACAGTTTTTAAGCATTCCTTAAACAGGCAATTGGAGGGGGGGGGGGGGGGGGGGGGGAGGGTGTCACAACAAAATTACATGAGTGAGATATTTAATAATTCTACTTCTTTATTGATTCTAGGAACTAATAAAGCAAGTTTAAAATTATCATTGACATTTTTGTTCTGGATAAAGAAAGACTGAAAATCACAAGGCTCCTTGTGGACATTTGATCACCAATCAATAGCGGGAAAAGAAGGGAGGGGTAAAAAATTATGTGAGTGAGATATAATCAACAATCCTACTTCTTTATAGGTTCTAGAATTTAATAAAGAAAGGTTAAAAAGAACATTCCATTATGTTGCAGATGGAAAAAGATAGGTACTCGCAAATATTCTGCAAGACGTTTCATCACTGGTCGTTAGCAGGTGGAGGAGGGAGGGGACAAAAAAATTACATGAGTGAGAAATATTGAACAATTCTAACTCTTTATAGATTCCAGAATCTAAAAAAGCAAGTTTAAAATGAACATTGACATTTATGCTGTGGATGGAAAAAGATTGAAAATTGAAAGACATCTGCAAGAGTTTGATCACTGATCGTTTTATTTCTTTTTAAATGTTATGAAGCCGAAAAATCTGAATATTTTCGGGTAAAATCAGATTTCCGAAACAAAACTAAAACAAAGGAACAAATATGGGAAAATCTGAACATTTGGCAGCTATGATTCTGTAATTGATATTAAACTAATTATTTTTAATTAATATATATGTATAATAATTTAAATATAATTAATGTTGATTAAACATAAATGTATTTTAAAAATTATGCACCAAAATTTTTATAAACCTCTAGTACATCTAGTTTTTTGACAGTTAAAACCAGTTTTTGACATAGGTCATGTCAAAAATGAGGTTGATTATATTCTAAACCAGATTTCACCAGAAAGTCTTTTACAAGAGATAAATATAATTTACATATTATATCTTTCATTCAATGGATTATAGTTTGACTACATAAAGAAATTGTATTAAAATTATTTGACTATTGAAATTTACATCATACAAAAGAGATTTATTAATACTTACAGCGCCAAACAAGTGGAATCTTTCCCAATTGTCAAAAAGGTAAGGCATTATTTCACTATCCAAGTGAAAGTACTTTTTCTTTTCTACAATAGTTAGATTGTATAATAACAATTGGGTGACTTCATTCCTAAAATTAATAATATAAAATATCTTTAATAAGTAAAGATGAAATTTTTTTTTATAATATTAATACATATGAGATTTTACAACTTTAAACTTATTCCAAATAGTTAGATACATAAAAAACAAAAATCATGTGATACACATAGAATATAAACACTTTTCAACTATTAAAACCCGAATAAACTACTATGCCAGAAACGCCAAAGAAAAATATTTGAGATGCATACAGCTGTTTCGGTAGCCTTAAGCATACCATCTTCAGTGCAAAAGAATTCTTTTTGCACTGAAGATGGTACGCTTAAGGCTATATTACAAAATATTAGGTGCACATCTTTTAAATAGAAATTATTGCTAGCGCATCAATAATTTTGCCGCCGACTGAACAAGGTAATTAGCAAGGTATGGCTCAGACCATGCAAGGGTTCATTTCATCAAAATTCTTTTGATTTTTACTTTATTTGATTTGTTCTATTTTTAAGCATAGTTTGCGAACACAAAACCATATTTTTTAATAGTTGGTGGTATTGGATAATGGATGTAATCCTCTATTCAAAAAAATTAATCTGGAATTTTGAGATTTTTTTTTATTATTGTTATTATTTAACTTTATGTAACACCTTTATGAGATTTTTCAAGTACAATTCAATTTCGGATATTTTAAGCAAATAAAGAAATAATGAGTTCTTTCAACTAAATCCCCAGTTACAAGATATGATGCGATTCATTTTATCTATTTGATTTCCTTAAACATTAATGAAAATCTTGCTGTTTATTTATGTAGGCAATTAATTGTATTTCCTGTTGCTTGCGTAAAAATAATAATAATAATAATAATAATTTTTTTTTTCCACATTAGAAATTAGTTTCAAAAAGTGATTTAAAAAAATATAATTATGTTTTTATATAAGATTTTTCTCTAAAATTTTCAACAATGCCAATTTTGTAATTAAAGTAATTTTTTTTTTTTTTTTTAATTTTGCTCTGTTTTCTTTTTTTATTATTATTATTGAATATTTAATGAAGATTATGACAATGTCCTAACTTTCTGAGTCTCTCTCAGAACCAGAGACCATAAGGTGACCTAAGTCAGAATTGCTGCCTGAGTTTGAAAAACATCGGTGTATCATTATTTATCAAATGAATATTTTGAAAAATAGGTACACATGCTCAGCAGTATAGCAGTGCATTAATTTATCAATTTATCTCTTTTTCGTATGTTGTCAAATGCTTTGTAATTATGTTCTTACAAGCTTATTGAATGGACTTAAAATCCTGATTAGCAACCATAGATCTCTTGTATTATAATAAATAACCTCTTTCTCAAGCAAGTTGCTCAAAACATACATCTGGTAACTTTCTAAATGATGGCTTTAATCAGAAACTTTTGTTTTTCCCACTGTATATAGCATTACTATGATTAATAAAATTTAAATATGTCATGCAAAAGATTTACTCAAAAAATTGTTTTTTTGGTTGGAAAATTTTCCGGAAAAACATAGAAAATTTTCCACCCCACATCACTGCATGTAACTGTATGAAACTTGATATGCGAGATAATCATTATGAGAACGCATTTTTTAAGATGTTATTTATAAACAATGAAACAGTCTTTCTTTATATATTTAGTGTTAATTTTCTCTAAGATGAAAATTACTTGCATTCATCATGTTAGATAAGTTTAATAAATGATAGTTTTAATAAATTATTTGCACTTAGTGAATTTGTGTAGGAAAATACAGAAGAAAGTCTTGTGGTTACCACAGCACTATTAGAAAATGTGTCTATGTGACAAAAATTTTGTGTCAACTGTGTCTCTGGAACTACTGCTCAGAATTGCAGGGGTGATTGTGACTCAAAGGTAAAAACCCTGAAAATTAAAGCCTCAAATTAAAAACCCCCCAAAATATCACATAATACTCAAACTGTTTAGGCCAGAAGCCCTCAATCCTTTTACATTTCATTCACATATCACTTGGATAACAAATGAACAACCAATGAAAGCATAAAAATAACTTTATAGGAAATATGAAAATACAGATGTGTTGAGTAAAAACCCTGAACACAAACACCCCTGAAATTGTATATAAATTTATATGTAGATGCACCATGACCTAAGTTAGTGCCTATCAATTTTTGGTGTCAGTCGCTTAACAGGTGGCGTTGCTATACAGCAATTTAAGGGAAGCCTATATATCAAGTTTTATTGCGTATCATCAAACAAAACTTGATATCTAAGAAGGTCATTATGAGACATTATGCTGATTCAATTTGAATGCTTATAGGCCAATAGGTGGCACTGCTATACAGCGATTTCCACAATTTAAGGGAAGGCTTTATCTCAGGAACTGCAGTACAGAATTAAATATAAATTTATATATAGATGCAACTTGACATAAATTAGTAACTATCAACTTTTGGTGTCAACTGCTCAACTGGTGGCACTGCTACACAGCGATTTCTCCAATTTAAGAAATGTCTACATATCAGATTCTATTGTGTATAATCACACAAAACATGATATCTGAGAAGGCCACTATAAGATATTATGCTGATTCAAGTTGGATGCTTATAGGCCAATAGATGGCACTGTTATACTGGAAATTTCCTCGATAACTGGAAGGCTACATCTTAAGTTCTATGGTATATAACTGTACAAAACTTGATATGTGAGATAACCATTATAAAAACGTATTTTTTAAGATGTTAGTTATAGACAATAAAACTGTCTCAGGGTTGGGTTTCTTCCGGAAGAAACTAGTTTCTTCCAGGACAGTGGAAGAAACTGGAAAAAACCGGAAGAAACTGGAAGAAATGGAAGAAACCGGAAGAAATGGAAGAAACTAACCAGAAGACAAAACAGATGTTCGAAATTAAAATTTATGAACTATATAAACTCAAACCATAAATATAATGTCAAATCTAAACTATAATCCAATTAATATTAAAAATATTGTTAGAAAAATAAGTTATTTTATAACAAACACTAAATATATATAGGTCATGGGTTTTTACTTTTCAATGCTGATATTTTTAGAACTTTTTGCATATATACTATCTCATATTAGTATACATTCAGACAGTACAAGTGATAATAATTACGGAATTAACCATAATATTTGCACTTTTTTTTTTAAAGGATACAATTTTTTGTATAAACTCGAAGCTGGTAAACTGTATCAATAAGTAATATACCTACTTTTAAACTCTCCTGCAAGTTCTATAGGATTAAAAAAAAAAGCATAGTTTGTATTTATCTATTTTAAGTTGAAAAATAAAGTGCAGTACCGAACTACTCTAAAAAACATTTGTTTTACAGTTTTTAACTCCCTCTAACTCTCAAAAATTTTGTGCGGATTATAGGAATTTGTAGATTAGAGATCATTGCCTTTGTTTACAGTTTTCTTTTGCAGATACAGAGTCAGTTATTATTAATTCATGAGAATAGACATCAGAATGGAAAGACGATTTCTAATAAATTTTAGAATAAAGTATTTCTTCAATATTAATAAAACTAATCAATCACATTCATATATGATAAATAATTTAAGCATATTCAAATAATAGGTACCTATAAAATGTAAACAAACATATTTAAAAAATATGAAACTAAATATTTTTGAAAGTTCAGAAAGAATATTCATCACTGATTAATTTTGTTAAACTTTGATGTAATAGTGATTTGTTTTAAGCACTAGTCTGTATGAATTGCAGGATAACAAGAATGTTCCCCCCCCCTCCCCTCCCAAGTTGAGTTTTAAAGCAAGGATTAAGCTAAAAATTTGATTAAAAAAAAGTAAAAATGTGAGAAATGTGAATTTATTTGAAATATGAGATGTAAATTTCTTTTTCATTGTACTGTATTAGGAAAATGAAGTTTTTGATGACATTTTGTAATACAGTAATTATTGAATACTGGCTCTTTTAATTAACTGAATGTTTGTTAAGAGCTGTTTTATCAGAAAGTATAAGCAAGTGATACAAACTATTATTTATTACCAGTTAAAGAAATAAAATTGTCTAAATAATAAATTATAAAACTTTACGCTTTTTAAATTGAAATTGATTTTTTTACTGGATTTTGAGTATTTTGGAACGTGATTATCAGATACCAAAGATCACTTCGGTAAAAATCTCATAATTATTAATTAAATGTGTAATTAAATTTTTATAGGTATAATTAAAGTTACTTAAAGTTGTTTATAAGACAAATGCATCAATTGTATTTTACAAATCTGCAATTTATAGGATAATTTTTTAAGAAAAACAGTTTCTTCCATTTCTTCCACTTGGAAGAAACCTATTTCTTCCGGCCGGTTTTTTCCATGGTTTTTTCCGCCTTGGAAGAAACTTGCCAACCCTTTCTTTAGATATTTAGTGTTAGTTTTCTCTAAGATGAAAATCATTTGCATTCATCATGTTAGATCATTTTAAAAAATAATAGTTTTAACAAATTATTTGCCCTTAGTGAATTTGTATAAGAAAATATAGAAGAAAGTCTTGTGGTGGCCACAACATACTAGTTTTTAAAAAGTTATCTTGTCCACTAAGAAAGTTTTTTTTTTTTTTTTGTGTGTGTGCATACATTTTTTGTCAGTCATTAAAAAGAAAAAAAAAAAAAAAAAAACTAGTATGATGTGGCCACCACATGACTTTCTTCTATGTAATTTTACACAAAATTTATTCAATACAAATTGTTTATTAAATTATCAAATTATTTTCCATTATAAATGCAGACAATTTTTTCTGACAGAATTATATCACTAAATGCCGAAAGAAAGTCATTTTTTTGCAATTATCAGAAGAAATGATGAGAATTTTTTCTAAGTTTTTTTTTTCGTTAAAAGTAAAAAAAATTGATAACTTTGTTTTAAATTATCACAGATCTATAGTTCAACCATTCGTTTTAAAGGTATTGACAAGATCTGTCGAAAGATAGCCATACCGTTAATTTATTCCCCCAGGGGAGGGGGGGAAGCAATGCCTCCACATGCACAAAATTTTATTACTATTTTGCTACTACTATTATCAATAATTCAGATTAATTTTACAATCACACGATTAAAATAACTCTCATTATGTGCATTTATACGAAATTTTGACCTATACTGCCATGTTAAAAATTTAGAAAAAATGCGATCACAGCGCCACCTGTTGATCGAATGATCCCAAATCTAATCAGCACCAGTTTATGTCAGGGTCCAACTAAATACCAAGTTTGGTTAAATTTCATTCATTGGTTCATAAGATACAGCGTCCGCAAAATTCATGATACAGACACACAGACATTTTCTAAAAACAGTTTAATCGTGTTCAGGGCGTCCCAAAATGTGCAAAACCATTGAAAACTGTACTTTCTTCTATATGTATATATAGAGAAAGTATTGGATTCGTGAAAATTTTCAAACTCCAGTTTTTGATGGATTTGCACGTTTTGGGATGTTCTGAACACGATTCGACTGTTTTTAGAAAATGTGTGTGTATCACAAATTTTGTGAACGCTGTAGCTCCTGAACCAATGAATGAAACTTAACCAAACTTTGTATTTAGTTGAACCCTGACAAACTGGTGATGATTAGATTTGGGGATCTCATTCGCTCAACAGGTGGCACTGTGATCGCATTTTTTCTATATTTTTAACATGGCAGTATAGGACAAAATTTTGTATAAATGTACATAATGAGAGTTATTTTAATCGTGTGACTGTAAAATTAATATGAATTATTGATAATAGTAGTAGTTAACTAGGAAAAAAAAATTGTGCATGTGAGGGCATCGCTTTCCTCACTGGGGGGTAAGTACCCCCCCCCAGGGGCAGTAAATTTTCAATACGGGTATCTCTCAGAAGATCTCATCAATACCTTTAAAACGAATGGTTGAACTATAGATCTGTAATAATTTAAAATGAAGTTATCGATTTTTTTTTACTTTTAATAACAACAAAAAAAAATTCTTATCATTTCTTCTGATAATTGCAAAAAAATGACTTTCTTTTGGCATTTAGTGATATAATTCTGTCAGATAAAAATAGTCTGCACTTATAATGAAAAATAATTTGATAATTTAATAAACAATTTGTATTGAATAAATTTTGTGTAAATTTATATAGAAGAAAGTCATGTGGTGGCCACATCATACTAGTTTAATTGCAAAATCAAGCTTTGATTTTCAAATATTATTTTGTACAAACTATTTTGTTTTAAAAAGAGAAAGATTTCTGTTTATGATGAATTGAGAAAGCATATCAAAATACACAGTTTTTGGTTTTGAAAGGTACTATTAAATAAGCCAACAAAACATTATGTAACAGTATATAAATAAGAGTGGATTACAATTATTATAAATGTTACACAAACTGAAAATAGCACAAGCATTTTAAATCAAGTAAATCCATACATAAATTTACCAACTTAAGGAAAATATGAATTAAAATGTTTATCTTACCACTCCATTTCTAATCTACCTAAGTATTCTGAACCAGCATTACAAGTTGAACAAATGAAAATATAAAATCTATCTCCAATCAACATAGGAATATCAAGGCACTTGACGCATCCTGAAGAAGATAGAATAACGCAGAAATTAATTTTTTAACCTGCTTTATACTTTTACCAAGAAGCATTTAAAAGAGGAAAAAAAAAAAAAAGGAAACTTTTCTTTTTGAAATAATCCTTAGTGTTTTTCTAAGCTATATAAATTGATTTGATTGTTTGTTAAACGCTTGAAATGGACACTCACTGATCTGACTACTTTAGCCCTGTTTCAATATATTTAACAATCAAATTTGCTTTGTAATTTCATTCATGTGTGTTGTTTCTTACTTATAATGGGTTTAAGAGACATCTGAATATTTTTCTCAATTTGAAAATAGTCTCAAAACTGCAATGGCCATATAAAATAATTCTTTTTAGTATCAAGTTAAAATGAACAAAATTTACCAATTTTATGGTAATCCTATAATTGCTATAATTTATTTCGTTTATTTTGAGTATGATACCAATAGGAAAAAAAGGCACAAGTACAGCATGAAAGCAATGCTGCCTAAAGAATGTTGTAACTTGACTATTTTGAATTTTAAGCAAACAATTTAATGTGTTTTTTTCCATCATTATAATTGATCATGAAATTAAATATTGATATTATAGTTTTGATAAGCTTAAAAACTTCTTCATACCATAAAAAAATTAACGTGAGACGTACCAGTTTTGGAAGGATATGGTCTTTCATCTTCAGATGGAAAAAACACATGCCACCTTGGAGACAAAACCAAGACTGAAAGCAGAGCAAAACCAAAAGGGGAGGAGCAACACAATCAACAAACAGGAAGCAGTATGGAAATAAATATTTTAAAAATCCCCCCCCCCTTTTTATTAAAATTTGTTTCTCTTAGATCCTGTTTTTTTGGTTGTGTTCCGTTTTGACGGGTTTTTGCATCCTGCTTCCTATTGGTTTGTTGTGTTGCTTTTCTTCTTTCGGGTTTTTTGCCTTGCTTTTAGTTTTGCTTTTACCTCCAAGGTAGTAAAATAAGTTCTTTGCATCTGAAGAAGAAAAGTCGCATATTTTCTAAACCAAACCAGTAGAGTTTAGATGAATTTTATGGTGTGTGAAGAAATTTTCAAGTTTAAATATTTATTGTACACCAGTTTTTTATTATAATACAGGTAATTAACTTGTTACAAAAATAAACAAAATGGAAAGCATAAGATTCTTATAAATTTCTAAAGTGTTACCTTCATGAAACAATCGTTTACACTTGACACATTCTAACATATTTTGAGTGGTGCTAAATAGAAAAATAAAATGTAAAATTACTTTGACTAAAACACTGATCTATATAATTTTAAAAAGAATTCTTTAACATTATTACGCAGGGTGGCATGATTAAACTGACAGTGATCAAATGTTCTGTAGTACGATCTAATTGTGGAAATGGCACAAAATTTTGTAGAAAGATTAAATAAGACATGAATGATTTTGTGGCAGGAAAAGGGGAGGGGAGAGTTCAAAAGTTACCACTAGGGGAATATGTGGTGCTTCTTTTCTGAGTTTTTGTCGCAATTTATAATTTAAAATTGATGAATGTGCACTTTTGAGTATTGCTTTTGTCACAGGGTTTGCCCAAGTGGGCCCAGCAGGTTTTTTTTTTTTTGGGTGGACCCGCTTGAAAAAAAAAACCACTATTTTATAAAGTGATTTTTTTCAAAAAAAATCAAGATTCCCACCTGGATTTGGTCAGTTTTTTTTCTCTTTGCATTTAGCACCGTCTTCGTCTGCATCAATTGAGAGATTTTCCTCAACTTCTAGACTAGTTTTGAGTAAGCTACACAGTCATTTAGGGGTTGACAAAGCAGCAAAACTCATAAAAGTATGTCGTCATTTATGATCAAAATCAAACTATGCACTTCCCTCAGAAGTCTAGACTGACTAAATTTTTCATTCAAGTAATATAATATCTTTTTCTGTGTTCCTATACGCAAGCGAAGTGATGACGTCACTGACTGTCTGTAGAGCCAAGAAAAAGAATTCCTATGCTAATCCCCCATTAGATTTTTTGTAAAAAATTATTAAAAATCAAGGAAAGGTATTGCCCGATTTTAATCCCCATATTTGGGTATAGATATGTATTAGTTATCGTGTACATGTGTTAGAGATTGTTATTTTTGCCGTAAAATTTGAATTTAAAATTTCAAAACTTGGTGATCTGAAAAAAAACTGGGTTTTAGAGGGTGGACCCAGGTGGGTTGGGCTTTAAAAAAAAAAAAGGGGTTTTTTCAAACCTTGTTTTGTCACCATTTTTTATATTGAAGTTGCAGACACCACACTAATTTGTCTTTTCTATTTTTTAAAAAAATATTAAAAAGTGCCACAATTTCCCCTAATGGTGACTTTTGTAACTTTTTTTTGTTTTGTTTTTTTCATCATGAAGTCTTTTGTCCAATGTCTTATTTATCTTCTTACAAAATTTGGCAACATTCTCACAATTAGACTGTGTTGCAGAACACTGTAAGCACTATCAATTTATCCCCAACCTGTATATCTTAATAAATAAATAAATAATAAAAATACAGTTTATATGTATACATACACACACTGTAATTTTGTTTTTCAATATAATAGTAAAAATAGATTTATTGGATTCACTTGAAAGGTTCAGGGAAGAGGAATTTCTATTATTTGGGTAAGAATTAAATGATTTATTTTAAATATATAACTGAAAACAATTTTTAATTGCTATGCCAAATACAAATGTTCAGATTTCTATAAAATGAAAAACTTTCTGTAACTATAACATTTATATCAAAAGATTTTCTGCAAAAAAGGCACAACAGATAATGGATTAAATATCTTGTAAAACGACAAATTTATTCTTAAAAAAAAATATATATATATATATATATATATATATATGTATACATTGGGTGAGTGCAAAAGTTCATGCGGAGTTTGTGAGTAAAAGTCACACAGTGATTAGGCAAACAAAGTTCTTTATTCAATCAATAATATATTCTCCATCGTTTTCTATAATCTGTTTCCAACGTCCTGGCAGCATACGGATGCCCCAATCAGAAAAACTGTGCGGTTTAGATTTGAAGAACGAAGACATGACGTTTTTTAAGGCATCCAAAGAGTCAAGTTTTTTCTAGGGGTGGGAATCGATTAACAGTTTTAACTGGGTTAATCGTAGTTCATTAATCGATTTTCAGTTTTTGTATAATTTTATTTGAATGATGAACAAAATTCTTGTATACTTTTTTTTTCCTTCTTTTTCAGATATCTCACAACAAACTATAAAAACGATATACATGTTAATTTAATTAGTTCCTTAAACAATAAATAATAATAATAAACATGCAAATAAATAATGAAAAAAGAAAACCTCTTTTTTTTTTTTTTTTTTTTCTTAATGATAAACTATTGTAAATACGAAGATAATACATATTTCAAAAAGCAACAGAAAATATTTGTACGTGACAGAGCATTTATAATTTTTTTTTTTTTTTTAATTTTATGAAATAAGTTTCCTGTTAAACTTAAATTTCATTGTGAAGATATTTAATTACAAATATTTAGTGCTGTTGCCTTTTAATTATTGATACATAATAATAAAAAATATAATTAAAAATACCTTATAAATATTAAATATTTAAATTATACTCACTCATATGTAATGAAATATCGGAAGGAAACTCACCGACATGTTTATTTCCAAATGTTACAAAACAGATCATAAAAAAGTTAACGAATCCCTTAAAAACACAATGTATTGACATTTTCGAGCTTGATCTTATGTGAAATATAGATATATGTATGTGTGCATATGTAAGAATATGTGAAAAAATATTTTGTATGGGTATGTGTGTTTGGGATTAAGGACGATTGACTTCACTAGGGTAATAAGCCTATGGGTACAATGTCTTCCATGGGGGTCTTTCTGAGGAGTTCTAGCCCGTATTTACGCAAGTTTCAGAGAAAACCACGGAAAATTTCGAACGGCTAGGTCAATGAGCGCGACCAGGGATCGATTCTGGCACTTCCCGTCTACCTGCTTTGAGTGCAGAACTCACTCGGCCACTGGTGAGGCAGCATTTTGTATAGGCAAAACTGCATTTTCAATTTTTACATCAATTTGTAATTTGAAATTTTTGATCGGATTTTGAAAATTTTAATCTAATTAATTGGACCGATTAACTCGATTAAAAAAATTGATCGGGACTAAGCATTGATCGATTAACCAAACCAATTAATCGATTAATCGGCACAGCCCTAGTTTTTTCCCATTTAAAAGATTCTGCAATGACCATAACAAGTGATAATCAGATGGTGCAATATCAGGAGAATACGGTGGATGAGTTAGGACATCCCATTTCAGGCTGTTCAGTTTGCGCAGCGTCTGTCTCGAAACGTGTGGTCTGGCGTTGTCGTGATGAAAGACTATGCCCTTGCGATTTGACAAAATCGGACGTTTGTTTGATTTCTCGATTCAGATTGGTTAATTGGCAACAGTACTTGTCCGAATCAATCGTTTGGCCAGCAGGGAGAAACTAAAAATAAATTATGCTCTTGCAATCCCACCAGATACAGAGCATCACCTTCATCGGGTGCAAACTGGCCTTTGCCATTGCGTCACCATGCTCACCTGCCTGTTTCCATGTGCGTTTGTGCTGAACATTATTGTACAGGACCCATTTCTCATCGCCCGTCACTAATCTATCCAAAACCAGCTCATTTTTCAGCTGCCTGAATAAAGAAACGCCAGCAGAAAATCACTCGATTTTGTTCCTCTCGGTCAGCAAATGGGGCACCATATATTGAGCTTCAAATCGAATCCCATGTTTTTTAAATGCCGAAAAGCAGATGATCGGTCAACGTTAAGTGCTGTAGTAACTGCCTCTGTTGAAATTCACGGAGTATTCTGAACTAAATTATGCACAACATCGTTATCAATGTCTGAAGGTCGACCTGAGCGTAGCTTGTTTTCAAGGTTAAACTCTCCGCGCCGAAATTTCATAAACCCTTTTTCCACAGTTTGTTTAGCTGGTGCTTGATCTTGATAAACCTCTTGAGTGTTTTTTACGGCTGATGCAATGTTTACTCTCGTCCAAAACTCGTAAAGCATAACATGCTGTAAATGCACCTTAACGACACTCATTTTGAAAGTAATCTTTCTCGAAGCAGTTTGTATCTACACAAATTATTTTGTTTGAAATGAAAGCTGCACACGTCACCTTTCCAACAATCTGTCTTATGTAGATGGCAGTATTAATGACAACACTTTACGCCGCTTCTAATGCCATCTATTGCACCTCCGCACGAACTTTTGCACTCACCCAATATATAAACTTGCGATATACAGTGAGTTTTGTTTTCAGATTACTTACATTAAAAGAAAAAGTATTTCACCTAAAAGCAACATACAAGTTTTTTCATTGAGAATTAGGAATTAAAATTTTCATAATTAACAGTAAAAATTTATTTTGATGACTAATTTTATACAGACAACTGCCTTTTTTGTTGCTTGAAAATTAATGACCGTATTACACAAGAGATTTCATACAACATTTTACACAACACAATATGATTAACTTTTTCTAGTGACGGTCGAAAAAGTTAATTACCCTATACAGCCAACTCTCAAAAATCCGCAACCCTAAAATCCGCAATTCTCTAAAATCCGCATATCATTTGCAATGTAAACAAACATTGCCATAACTGATTTGTTGATTGGTGGATTGCAAAAATTCAGCTGTATTAGGAGATAAATCAATAATTAACTGGTGCTGACGAATCACCAATCACTCAGCATATTACAGAGGAGAACATTTTGTGTAATTATATATAATTATCAAAAAATAAATCATTAATTTAGATGAAGAAGGAGAAAGACAGTTTTCATGAAAGATTTTCTCTCATGAAGATAAATATTCAAACTTTCTCATAGTACAAACTTATGTGACTGACCAAGAATTGCTGACTTTTTTGCAGGTTATAGGAAAGTAAATATGTATGAATATTCTTACTAAAACTACTATTGATCAGACTTTTCAAAAATCTAGAAAATTTGCAACTATAATATGATGTATAAAAATTGCTCTTTAAATTAAAATTTCATGAAATATTTGTACTTTTTTTGGGCACACTTTATTACAGCATTGTATGTAGTATAACATCTAAATTGTTTCTTAAAGATTTGCTACTCAAATGAGGTTCTAAGATGTAAATAAAAAAAATTGCTCTAAAATCTGCAAAACACTTTGTTTTAAGCTATGCGGATTTTTGAGAGTGCACTGTATATTGCTGTTTTGAGAGAAATTTTGAGCAAAAATCTCTCATGTGATATGATCATAAGACTCCATTTTCTGAAACAATTATTCTAGCAATAAAGTTATATATGTCAGCCATCTGCAGCTTAATATTACAAATTTATCTAATTTCTAATGAGGGTAATTAAACGAGGCTTGAAACTTTGTTATTAATTGTATTTTGTTAAAAAAAAAAGAAAAAAAAAATCTCTTTCTTGATAAATTGCCCCACATACTTTAATAAGGGAATTTCATAATTTTTCAAGACAAAGAATTTGTCCAGGGGTTAACAAATACAATTACTAGGTTGCTAGTTGCTACTGGCGACTAATTTTCTAACTGGCATTTTCTGTTGTTAGATGTCTATTATTTTATTACAGATATCTTTATCACTAAACAGGGAGGAAAAAAAAGTAAAAATTTAACTTTTTTGCATATTAGGAGCTCAGAGAAAAGTGGTCAATAATTTCACAAAATTATAGTGTTTTTTTAAGAAAAAAGAAGGGGGGAACCTGTATAAAAGCTGGGTAGATATCTGGCTTCGAATATAGAATACTACATAATGAAAATACATAACATATAAAATTATAAAAACATACATATTCTAAAATTCTAGTATCTAAGGTTTAAAAATAAAAGGCTATTTTACGAGACACTTACTCCCTGTTTCGCCCACAGTAACAATTGGATGGAGCCATTTTATATAAGTTCTTCATTGTTCACAAATAGTATCACCAAAGTAGTTCTAGTGAATAAATACAGAATATATGCATTAATGAACTACAAAACCAAAACAGCTAAACTAAGATGGGATATTTAAAAAGTAAAAACATATACTATTACTAATTAACGATTTGGCTAAGTAGCAGGGCTCTGAATATATATATAACTGAAATATAATAAAATAAATATAAATTTTGTCCTTATTTCTTTTTAAAATTTCAAATTAAAAAGTAATTAGTTTTAACCACTTCACCGGCCACTGTAGTATGTGGAAGGCTACGTTTCCCCCCCAAGTTATCTCGGGATGGCCAGTGAAGTGATTAAAAACAATGAGTAGGGGTAGATCACTGAACTCAATATCATCAGAAAAATTACAACTAAAGCAGGTTACAAAAAAGACTTAATCGACAAACTATACCATAAAGGCGTAAAAGATAAAAAAAACTTAATATTATAGAAAACTTTCAAAATCCAAAACAAAAATTCACTCCAGCCATCATGTACGACCGCAGAATTTCCCAAAAAATTAAAAATGCAGCAAACAAAATTAATATAAAAATCCCAATTAAACCAAATAAAAATATTTACCAAACAATTAGAAATGAAAAAGACAAATTAGATCCCCTAGAAACTTCCGGAATTCATCTTATTCAATTCTTCAAGACAATGATACTGGTTACTACACAGACATGACTAAACGCAAAATCAAAAACCATATTAAAGAACATTCAGCAGATATCAAATTTGGGAAAATAACCACTGCACTCACCAAAGCAAACACTACCAAACTCATCAATATAAATTTTAACGAAACTCGCAAACTAGCCGAATACAACAACGCAATATACGCAGCAAATAGCGAAACGGTCGAAATTTTATTTAATCCTCTTACCTTTAATGGCAACGACCCAGCGCAGGAAATCAACCGTAACTGGTGTAGAATAATGAAGACTGCAAAAGATCAAGTCAACACAACTAAGCAAGCCGCCACCGTGCTGCCTCTGACGATGGGAGGGGCCCCTTTCCGAAAGTTGTACTAAGGCTTATCTCAAGAAGTATGTAAGGTTTCTTTACTTAATTGAGTTATAATTTTGCTTTTTGTTTTACAAAAAAAAAAAAAGTATTAAAAAAAAAGTATATCTTAGGTAGTTATAAGCTAACAAATTTCAACAACAACAATAAGAAACATAATTTGTATTGAGAACCTCTTTCTTTATGAAGCCCGTTTAAAATGTCTATGTGTTAATCGATGTGACCGCTTACAATAACCATACTTTGAATTTTACATAGCATTATAAATGTCACCTGCTACGCGACAATGTATGCAATGTCGTTCAAGTGTGCAGAAAGTAGGAAATTGTGAACAAACAAATGCACGTTTTAAGTATTCAATTTTTAGCATTAATATCTACAAACTGTCTTTTCGTACTAAATTGATGATGCTTTGCAATTTTATAATTCACTTTTTTGCACTACCTTGAGACAGAAATGCTAACTCTGCTGTTTTCCACCAGGTGGCACTGTAGGCGGTTGAATCGCATAGCACATGTCCACTTTACTATACCTACATACCATTCTTATAACTATAGCTGCAGCGGTTCAGCAGTTAAAAGTGTTGGGATTCACTTTTTGAGTTTGAGCATCCTGTATTTTCTTCTGATCGTAAAGATATTACAATGGGACCTATATCAGACCAAGACCTTTACAACAAAACAAAAAATATCAAAGTCGGATCATCCGTTCAGAAGTTATAAGCTAACAAAAAAAAAAAAATAAATAAATAAATAAAAAATACATACGCTTTGAATTGAGAACCTCCTCTCGGTTAAAAAGCACCTCTTCCGGTGTATGGCCTTTTTCGGACTACCTTGGTTAACCTAGAACTTGGTTAATCGGGGCTCAGATAACTGTGGCTCTACTGCTTATATACAGGGTGATTATAATTAAAGTTACGATTTCAAAATGCTATAATTATAAAACTACCCATCAAAACAATTTGATATTTTACCAGAACAATCGCAAGGCAATGAAATTTTGTTTGCAGGGGTCGATCCAGGTTTTAAAATTTGGGTGCCTTTTTTGTGAAAAACAAAATATTTTTGTGAAATTTCTATTTATTTTTGTGAAATACAAAATATTTTTGTGAAAAAGTAAAATATTGTATAAAATTTTTCGTTTTTACAATCACTTTATGTAATGTTTAATATCAAGTTAATATAGTTTTGTTGAGCCAAATTAAGGTATTAATTAAAAATAACACTGAAAAACATGAAAACATTTAATAAAAGGATCATTTTTATAAAAAAAATCTTGTGAAGGGACTCATTTTATGAATTTGAATTTTGTGAAGGGTCTCTTTTCAGGAATTTGAATTTTGTGAAGGGTCCCTTTTTATGAATTTGAATTTTGTGAAGGGTCCCTTTTTACTATAGGGAATTTTGTGAAGGGGCCGCAAAAGGGACCCAAATTTTGCCTGGATTGACCCCTGGTTTGGCAAAAGAAGAAGAAAAAAAAAGTTCCAAAATGTGACATTAATTATCCATAAAGTATTTGTTTCATGAAGTTCCTCTTTTTCTCTTTCCATTATGACTGGTTCTGCTGTAAACACGTATTCTTTTCTTTTTGCTAAAAAAATTGTAGGAAACCCTCGAAGTCTATTGTTTCCTGCTATTCCATTGTGTTGCTAACAACATTCCTGTGTTTAATGTGTCCATTTAGGCATTTCCCTTGACAGCGCCATCTCTATGAACATGTTAGAACTACTTTTTTCTCCACCAAACAAAATTTTATTGTCTCCCGATTGCTCTGGTAAAATATCAAATCGCACTGATGGGTAGTTTTAAAATTATAGCGTTTTGAAATTGTAACTTTAACTATAATCACCCTGTATTTTTAGATTTTTCATTCATTATAATTAGAATGAACGTTATTTCTTTTTATTTATCTGCAGAAAAAATATTTTCTAAAATTGAATTTATAATGCAAATATCTAAGATTTAAATCTCTTTCATTGGGAAAGGGGGAGGGGGAAGGGAAAGAGAAAAACTTAAATTTTCAATTGATTTTATTTACGAGATATTTTCTGAAAATCACATTAAGTATGTAGGTACTATCACACAGATGTTCTGTGAGGGAAAAGTCAGTATAAATAAAGGTATTTAAGTATTGACGACATGAGAGTGAAGAGATATTTACACATATAAAAAATTTAAAAATAAGTGTGACCATGTTTCCTTGGAGGAGTGCCGATTGCAGACTAGGATTTGGTAAACATTTAGTCATTCCACGATCCTTTATCATGCACTTTCTTTCTAACACGAGTTATTCCCCCTTTTTTAAATACTGAACTCGTTGAATCAGCACATGCACAGAGGTTAGCATGGCCGCAAGAAATGTGGTCAAAGGATACAAAGCATTTCATAGGCTCACTTCTATAATGTTCATATATATATATTTACATAAATCTGAATAATAAAATACCCTTAAAATATGCATTACATATTTATCATATGTCAGCAATAAATCGCTCACATATGGTTAATTCATAAATACTTAATAAAAATAAAATACGACTCTCACTAACAATGTCAAGAAATGTCTAGCAAATATTTCTATAATGATTTTTTTAAAGGATTTAGGACATTTAGAATCAAATAGATCAGCAACAGCAAGGATTAACAATTTCTTAAATATACAATACAATTCACCTATTATCACACATTGTTGAACTCACATGTATAATTAAAACATTAAATGTTATGTGCTATTTATTTTAATTCCAAAATATTAGATACTATTTTTAAATCATTACTAAACTGGAAATATATGTCAAAAAACACAACTTCTTAAAAATTGTCATTATCGATCATTACTAAAATTATGCCTGTTACTGAACATATACTTACGTATTATATTGGAATTAACACAGATAAATTTTTGAACAGAATATTTTAATATGACTCCCATAGTATTTTTGTGTTTAATTTTTCATCTACTATAATTTTGTAAATCATAAGAAAAGTTGTATATTATTATTACTATTATTTTTTATAAGTATTTAAAAGATATATGTTAAAAGGATGTCTAAAAGCAGTTCCAACATTATAAAAGATTTACTTCTTACTTACAGAATTAATCTTATTTAATAAAAAATTCAGAAAAAAATGTTGTGAGTCAAGTTTTTCAAATTCTTATATGTTTTTTTTTTTTCGTTTTTTTAATTGTCTCTAAATTTTAAATGCCAAATATCATATTATATATACATATATATGTAAATCAATAAATATATTAAGATGTTAATAGAATATTTTGTGCATTAAGCTATTAATAATACAAATGTTAACAATAAGAAATAAATTTTTTGTATTGTTCAGATCTCTTGATATGTTTTATTCTAAAATTTCAATAAATCATGAAGTAGGTATTTTTCTCTTACATATTTCACACATAACATTAAAAAATATTTTATTTATTATCTGAGCATTTAAGAAGTAAAACTTTATCCAGCAAAAGTATCTTTAATATATTATCGCGTCACTTAAAGGGATTTTAATATAAAATCTAAAAATAAATAAATAGCTAATTATTATAATTATTTTTTTTAATTGATACATAAGACAAAAAGTTATAATACAAGACAATGATTTACTGAACAAAATAAGTAAGCAGAAGCTATTTAAAAATTGATGAGGACTAGAAAATGTAAATCATTACTTACGAACAAACAATTTAATAATTTCAAAATATTCTCCGGCATGAAAGGGATCATATTTCACACTTTCTTCATTATCTCCAGCAACATTTTTTGGTAGCTAAATATGTAGTAACTTAATGTGCATTTATTAAACAAGTTCAAAACTAAAGAATCCATCATATAGCCCACAATCGCCAGGAGCAAATACAAACAAACTACTCCCAACTAGTTTTATTATCAGCGGTACACGTTGAGTCTATGCAAGCTTATTATCTAAGGTATAGATAGCCATAATAGCCATAAAGAAATATCTTGAAAATTTCATTATATACCTTGATTAAATAGAATCTATAGACTGATTACATGATACATATGTTTAGAAAAAACAACAAATGAGCGAAAAACAAATTCATTTTTTTTATTACTATTCATTCAAAATAACCGCCTACTTGAATATTTCAGTCAGTTACAGTGAAGAGTGAAATATGAAAGCCGGTGATTTTTTGCTTTTTCATTTCAAAATATTTTATTGGGCTTACAATTAAAATAAAAATGCCAATAAATTAAATCAATATATTCATTTATTTATGAAAATAATTTGACACAGCCCATCATTTTGAATAATATTAATGTGGATATTATTAAATAAAACCGTTGGGATTCATTTCCACTATACCAGCAAAACAGAAAGGGGCTATTTAGCCGACCTATAAGGAAAGTGCAGCTGACGTCACGCTCAGGGCAAAAGGCAAAACACTCTACTCAGGCAAAACATTGGTATTTGGTATTTCCACCAATAGAGATTGTCCTTTTGCCACTCGTGAGTGGAAAAGATTGGTTATAAGAGCGTTTGTTTGTAAACATGCCCTTTCCTTATATTGCGTATTTACCGAAAATTAAAATCCACAAAAGAAATTGGTCTCAAGCTTTCATCTCTAGCTTCTACTGCACTCTAAAAAAATAACTATTACCAGCTGCAAGAAACTCTCTGTGATTGGAAAAAATAATTATTTTCTCCAACAGAGAGTTTCTTGCAGCTGGTAATAGTTATTTTTTTACAGTGTGATAATTCCATATATTAAGAGTGTGACGACCAAGACAAACTAGAGATTCTCACTGACCAGTACGAATCGCAATATTCCACTCATGCATATTATCTTTAATCAAAGACTCTTTAATACCTCAACCATTATTTATGAGGTTGATTATGTTATTAATAAATTTTCTAGAAGAGAGGCTACTGAACGAACTACTCAGGAAGAAATTATTTCTTTTGTAAAGAATCTCCCAAATCGTAAAGCCCCTGGCTATGAAGGGATCTACAACATAGATGAAGGCTGGGATTGCGTTTGCGGTGCCTCGTTCTTAAGTCTGATCTTAAATCCTACGACCTTTCGTAGAATGGGCGTCGGGTCGTCAATTACTGTAGTGCTCCTTAATGAATTAAAATTAAATATGGTGATATCATGTTTTATATATGGTTGTATGAATAGACAAATCACAAAAATCTCTTAAAAAAAAAAAAAAAAAAAACTCACGGGTAAATTTTAATTTTATTGTCGAATTCTTGTCACATCATGTAAATACCATAAAATCTTGCAGACATATGTGTACATTTCTTACTTTTTTTTTTCGTTAACTTGATTAAAATACAAGGAATAAATGTACATTACACATAATAGATAATGAAAATAAATAATATAAAAGTGGACAAATATAAATGTCGAAAAAGGTCCCTTTAGAATATGATATCAAAAATGATACATGGTTATCTGTATATGCTTAAATGTTAAATGCATTCAAATTATCAGATTATCATTTGAATACTTTATATTAGTAGATTCATTATAAAAATTTCAATAAATTATACTTACAAAAACATTTTAACTACCTGTTCAGATATTGCTATATAAAGTACAGTCGGTAACAAAAGTATCCGAACACTAGCAAAAATTCCTATATAATAAAAGTAGAATTAATACTGTTTTGTTAAATAAAACCTTGTCGAACCATGTTCTTAGACTGACTAAGCACATGATTCGGCAAGGATTTATTCATGCTTACAGAATCACACCAACCATCGAAAAATATTCTTCAGTAAGATGGAGAATTAAAATTAATTCTAACAAATCGAAGGCAGTGTCGACTTTGGAAGAGAGATAAAATATCTAAGACTTTATTTGGACAGCGGACTTACTTGGCGTACGTACATTGACTATGCCCTCCAGAAGTACTAAAAAGCTAAGAATGACCTTGCCTATCTCCAGCGTATGTATGGTAGCGACTTGAGCATGAATAATGAACTTTTCATGTATAAAACTGTACTTAGGCCAATTCTGTCTTATTGTGCTCAGATTTGGGGTTCGGCGGCTAAGTGCAATCTTCAAAAAATCCAGATTATCCAAAATAAAAAACCTCCGTTCAATTCGGCATGCCCCCTGGTATTGTTGCAATTCTCTTATTCGTATTGACACAATCAGTACTACTATTAAAACTCAGGCTAAAAATATTTTTAAAAATTTATCCCCCTTTCCCAACGAAGAAATTTTCAACATCCCTAACTATGACGCTAGAATAAGTTATAGACGACCTCATGCCACCCTGTTTAGCAGAGTTTTAACCCCGGTTAAAATTTTCCTGTATCATTGTTTACTCTGGTAGAGCCTCTAGAACCTTCCCAGCCCATATATACTGCTATAATATTTTATATTATTCTAAATTACTATTATTATTTATTTATTTTTGCTTTGTTTTGTTTATTTATTAACTCTTTTCTTTTAAATATATATTATTATTATAGTTATTTAATATTTATATTTTAGTAAATTTTACTCTGGGAACAATCATGCCCTTCTTATTGTTACCAGAGCTCTGTTTTGCTGGTCCTTGGCTATGGGTTTGAATCTTTCAGATTTTTACAGTCGGCAGCAAAATTATTGAAGCCCACATGCACACTATATATATAGATATAGATATTTTTTTAGTTTGATCTCTAATTTTTATCATCAACTTATTTTTTTATAAACAGTGTAAGATAAGATCATGACTCGAAAAATACTTACTCAACAAAATAGTATCAGGTGCTCATCTTTTAAGTAGGAATTATTGCTAATGCTTCAATAATTTTGCTGCCGATTGTACATACCATCGAATAGATATACTAGTAGAATATGGATTCCCCTATACTGGCTATGGAGAAAAATTCCCGGAACATCACTGTGATTTTTGCTCCTTCTTCTTTGGCACCTTCTTTCGCTTTCTTGGCAACTGGTTCTTGATATTTTGAATATTTTAAATGGTTTGTTCCTCTTACCACCAAATCTCCACAGAAAACGCAAAGAGAAAAGCTTTCAATCAATAACAAGGATTAGATTACTTGATTTTCATTTCAGCTAGTGTAGGTTAAGACTACTATATAACAGGCTGAATCATTCGCCGCCATTTGTACGTCAAGCCCGTCATTGCTAAACCTAAAACTACCATATAACACTATTATATGAGACTACATATGACTATTATATAGTTATCTTAGGTTTAGCAATCACGGACTACAATATAAAACTATCATATGAGACTATAAAAGACTATTATATAGTAATCTTAGGTTTAGCAATGACGGACTTGACGGACAAATGGCGGCGAATGATTCAGCCTGTTATATAGTAGTCTTAGTGTAGGTAGTGGTTTGTGTTTAATTTTTCTCCAATCGAAATATAAAACAGCGATGAAGGAAATTTGCTTTAATGGAAATGGAATGTCGGTTTGGCGGTAGAAAAATCGATTTGGCGAATGAAATGGTGGAATGGTGGGGATGTGGTCTTCGGAAGGAAAAAGGTTGCTAGTTCGGGGTCCACTCTAATATCTCATCGATGGTATATACTACTATTAGAGATGAAGGAACGCCATTCCTAGGAACTTTGAAAAATTGATTTTGATGAGGATGATGAAATCGGCAAATGAATTTGTCTACGGATTAACACTAAAAAAAAAAAAAACATGGATGAAATTCTGTCTATGACGGAATTTAATTTAGTACGACAGGACTACTTATATTTGTATTTTAACACCCTTAAAAAAAAAAAAAAAATCTGTAAACATTAGTCTAAATAATCAGAAAATATTCAGCCGAAATCCGTTAACTGTGTGGTCAGAGTATACAACTATGAATCCGGAGGTTGTGAGTTCGATCTCACCGATGGGTAGTGCAAATAATAATAATAATAATAATAATAAAACATCTGAAAACATTAGTCTAAATAATCAGGAAATATTCAGCCAAAGCTTGTTGGCTCTGTGGTCAGAATCACAACTACGAACCCGAAGGTTGTGAGTTCGATCCTCACCGATGGGAATTGGAAAAAAAGTATAAAAGTTTTTACGGATTTCACAAAATATTTTAGGATAGAGTAAGAAATTAAATGGCAAAATTGGATATTGGCAAGCATTTTCGAAGTGGAATACTATAAATTGGTAATGACGCAAAATGCCAGATTGAAAGAAATAGTCCTATCGTACTAAAAATAGGAATTTTTTGTGTCATTTCAAAAGAGGATTACGCAAAAACTCTAATTAATACACTGATGGTTTAATGTTTATTAGTGTCTGAAGCAGATGAATGAACTTTGTCAGTGAATGTGATGCGATTTGTAAAATATTTTCCTAGGCAGCATAGCATATGTATTTTATATAACTCTTTTAATATAACAATAACAAAGCAAACAATCTCGAATTTTTGCAACTTGATCAGATGAAGTATTCAGTGACTTAGAGCAATTTAGTCATTTAAGATCAAGATTTTCCAAAATAAACAAAATAAATTTTTAGAGCTTCGTCGGGCATACTTGTGCGTCTGTTATTTAATGCATAGATATAGTAATTTATACATATATATATATCATCCCCATGTTATCATGCAAAGATTTTTGATGCCGAAAAATTTTTTTGGCATAAACCATAGAATAATAATAAGGAAGAAGGAGCGTACGTGTTTTGGTTTCGGTTTGTAAAATCCAGGAATGCCGGGTATAGGGTTGTAACAGTGCTTCCATCTGATTGGTTGGCGACTTGTTGGCGAGATTGTTGCAAGGCAGCACCCACAACAAACAGCGATAAATGCGCTGAGGATGGGTGCCCTACTTCAAGGTCTAGAGGAGCAAAAGTAGCTTTCGCTGGTATTTCACTAGAAGGGGTTTGTAAGCATTAGAGTATTGGCATGCTCCTTCTTCCTTTATTATTATTCTATGGTTAAAACCGTAATCATGGCTCGTTGAAAGAATGCATCTTTTAAACCGATATTCTCTTTTTCCCAGTGCGCCTGCGTAACACTAAATCGAAACGGCATTTCGAATAAATATTATTCGCTTGATTTTTTGCGGTTTCATTCATTCAGTCAAGATTTTTATGATTTAATTGTCTATGAGTGCGCATGCTTGACTAAATCGTTATCCCGTTGAATGAATATGAATAGCTATCTGGCATTATTCCAGCATTGAATCGGTTTAGCCTGGAATCAGATTTTTACGTGCTTTGATGTTTCTGCATCGATATTTTACGGAAGATGAAATTTTTAAATCGGATAAACGATATTAGCGTTAAATCGATATGTTATTTTACATCGATATAAAGCCCAGTCCTACTTCCCAGTAACACATTTGTGAGAAAAGAGTTTTAAAAGATTTAAAAGTTTTACGAACGTTCTTTTTTATTATTGAAGTTGGTAACGATAAGAAGGAGAAAGATGATAAGAGAGCAAGCTTGGAACGCCTGTTAATTCTAGTTTTAATCCTTTTAAATTAATTTTTAACTAAAATATTTTTGTAAATAATAATTTATGTTATTTATTATATGTCGTATTAAACTTGTGTGCGTTTTAAAAAATGTACTTCATCGCAGCGGCGGCTCGTAAACCGACAACAGGTGAAAAGCTGAAAAACAATATTTAAGTAGTTTTAATGCAAAATTTTTATTAAACATAATTTTAACTAAATATTAACTAAAAATACTCATTTTATTTAAACATAAATACATACTCTATAAATGAAAACAATGTAAAATATTAGGTGAAGTGCCTCTTCACCTATTTTCAGCCATGAGTCGCCACTGCTGAATTGTTCTTTCTTTATGAAGTTTAATGAATTTGTTTTTATCAGTGCCTTTACAACTTTATTCTATTTAATTACTTTCCGAACACTATAGTGAAGAAAGTATTGTAATCATGTCAAAAATCCGAATTTGAGATTTTGATGTTTCTATATGTTTCGAGGTCCAACGAGTCCGTTTTCACTATTTTTGCGATGATATATGTATGTGTGTGTGTATGTATGTGTGTATGTCTGTGAGTGAACACGCTAGCGTCTAAACGCTTTGTTCGAATAACCTGAAAGTTGATACGCATATTGCAAGTCACCATAGTACGAACCCTATAGATTTTGGTGAATCTAGCACTTATAGTTTTTTTACAGGGACACAAAGAAAAATTCTTTATCATTATGGCCTATGGGAGCAAAATCTTAAAAGTGCGATAGCATCTAAACGCCTTATTCAATTGAGCAAAAAATTTATACACATGTTATAGGTCACAGTTGCACCAACTGTATAGATTTTGGTGAATCTAGCACTTACAGTTTTTTTACAGGGACACAAAGAGAAATTCTTTATCATTATGGCCTATGGGACCAAATTTTTTAAAGTACGATAGCATCTAAACGCCTTATTCAATTGAGCTGAAAATTTATATGAGTATTATAAATCACTGTTGCACTAACTATAAGCATTTTGGTGAATCTAGCATTTATAGGTTTTTTACAGGGACACAACGAAAAATTCTTTATCATTATGATCTATGGGCTCAAATTTCAGTAGCGTTAAATAAAACATCGTGTAATATATGGAGAAAAATACTCAAACACTCTATTATGGTTTTCTCTCTTTTGTTTGTTTAATAACTCCACTTTCTTTACTTTATCTACAAAACTGTTAATTACTCAATGTTCGGAAAGTCGAGTGGAGTCACTCCAGATTTTTTTTTTTTTTTTCTTTTCAAAGCATTCTTGTTTGACAAAATTTCAGAAATAGAAAGATGACAAACGATTTCCTAAAGAATCTGAATCTCTTAAATGGATTTATTCGAAATAGTTTGGAATCTAGTCCCAATGGTATTACTTTGAATGGTATTACAAGTGAAGATTTGCACTTGTAACAAATGCAGTCTCCTCCCGAACTGCCTTGTTCACTTGATTTGTCAGTATCCCGAATAGAATCGATATTGAAGAGAAATATTGCGCTTTCTTTAACACGTTCACGCCGGCGCATTCTTCTCAAAAGTATCTGAGCACTAACCAATAATTCCGATATCAAAAAAGTATACTTAAAACTGTTTTGTTCAATAAATACTAGTCGAATCATGTTCTTAGACTGACTAAGATCAAGATTCGACAAGGATTTATTTAACAAAGCAGTATTAAGTGTACTTTTTTTGGACAAGGGTTATTGCTAGTGCTCGGATACTTTTGCTGTGACCCACCGGTGTACCACGCCGGCGTGAACGTGTTAAGCAATCCATTACCCATAGCACAGTACTAGTGCGATGTTAAACCCAACCAACCAACCAGCCTTTAAGTAATCCAACCAATCCAGCGCGTCTTCGACATAGACTAATAATCAAGGAAGGTGCCGTACGTCGATAGTCAAATGCTTACAAATGCCTTCTAGTGATTTGCCAGCGAATGTTTCGCTTGATGCGCAGTTCTTTGAAGTAGGGTATTCATTATCGGCGAATTTATCACTGTTTGTTGTGGGTGCTGCCTCGCTGATTGATTGACAGAGTCACAGAGCGACGAAACGATTAAAAAATCTTGCCAACAAGTCGCCAACCATGAGATTGCAGCATTGTTACAACCCTATACCCGGTATTCCTAGATTTTTTAAACCGAAATGAAAACACATACGCGACATCTTATTTATTATACATCTATGGTCTTTAATACGGAGTAAAAAATAAATATTTTTTTTTTCTAATTTTGTTTACGCGGCAATAATCCACACAGAAGTACCAACTGCAAGCTTTCTTCTGTGCCAAAACAACTGGAGACGACCACTGGAGCTTTTCAGTGATATTGTATGGGTGAATGATCTTCCTTATCAATTTTATGCTTTATTCTAATTCGATATTATCTGTTCTTAGATTCTTTTAACGCATTTTACTTTATTTTTATTTAATATTTAACAGTTATTGCTATTGTTCATTACTGAGACTCGGTACTAACCATTGAGTACTGATTGAGGAAGTAGAGTACAGATTCCTTATACTAGCTGCGGAGTGAAATTCCGCGAACATCACTACAGTTTTTAGATTAAGAGATATCTTCTTTTGGCGATAATAGTTTTAGTGGAAGTGAAATGTTGCTTTGGCGAATGAATTGGTGGATTGGTGGGGATGTGATGTTCGGGAGCAAATAGGTTAGTAGTCTGGGGTGTATTCTAATATATAATCAATGGTGTTGACATCTGTGTGTAATCGAAAGATATTTTATCTTTAGTGATACCAGAGTGATACTGATAGGATATTGACACATACAGGATTAAGTAATTCAGCATGACTTACAAATACCTTCAGGCAGACGAAGGGCATGATTTCAGTCCATTAGCAATCCATAGCTTTATGTTTCGATTCGATTCAGAAGGGTGACGACCATTGAAGGAGTAGATAAATCTTTATTCAGTAACAAAAATTTTTTGCATTCGATGATGACGTCAGTGTCCTTGTGGTCTATCATAGGAGCAGTTACTTAGATTTTAATTGTGGGCAGTAACCAACAATCTTCTACTGCGAATATACCCTATCTATCTAAGGTAATGAAAAATGGAGCTCCAAAATTCCCAAGTATTCCTACCAGGTGATCATTGATAATGATACCGATATAGTTTTCGTGCATAGAGGCAGCTGGAGGATTTAAAAAGTAGTGGCCTTTCCTCAATCCATAAAGATGACGCTGAGAGGCCAGCGTAAAGCACCGAAAATAATTTGTAGTGCTCTCCTCAATATATATATATATATATATATATAATAAATACATGAAAAATAATTCATTGTGTCATCATAAGCTTTTTTTCCCCCCTATAACCAAAATGTCAAAAGAAATTCACTTTTGTGCCTTACAGACAACTTCTTAGAAAATGCTTTTTCTTTTTCTTTTTCTTTTTTTTCTTTTGATTAAAAAAAAAAAAAAAAAACTTAATTATTCGTTTAAAAAGTATTAAAGAGTCCTTAAAGTCACGAATCTTTATTTGATGACACATTATCTCTGCTGAGGGGATTCTACGCAATAATGAGTCCAGTTATTCGGCACAGTCGTTTATTGAGACTCTTGCAAACATTGCATTTTATTCAAGTCCTTCTGTTTAAACACACTGAACACTACGACGTCGACTGAGTACGGAGAAAGCCAGCGAAAAGCTATTTGACGCTCCTGGGGTCCGATTTAATGTAAGTTCGTTTAGCAAAGTAACATACAAAAAAGCGCCTATTTTTCTGTGTTTTCACTTAAATACCGCTTATTTTGGTGCGAACCCAGTCTCCTCCTACGCTTTTCTTATTGTTTATTTAAGCTTCTCCTAACTTTCTCATTGGCTATTAACTTAATGACCAATCTGTCCCGGGAATCCGGGGATAATTAATCTGCATTGTCTTAACGCCAAAACTGCAAGATTGCATAATACTTATCAGGTTTTGTTCTCAAAATCGTCTAAATTTCTTATTCCCGGGATATGACGTGCTTTGCTGCAAAATTGACTTTACAGGGAAATCTTTAGTATAAAATTCAAGTTAAGAATTTTGAATGGAATTTTCTTTAGCTTTAAAGTTTTTTGATAAGTTTATTTTACAATAGTTTTGTAATTTTTTTACACTTCAAATTTGTATGTATTGTTGTGTAATTTTATTTATTTTTCCTTTGTATTTCATAAATTCTTCATTCGTAATTTTGGGATACAGTAGTTAAGGATTATTTTTTTCTCTCGGCGAGACGTAGGAGATCAAGATGCTTTTAGCTTTAGCTAATATCTCTTGAAACGTCTTGCTGTTCTTTCTTCACCCTGCATTTGAGGGTTCTCCCTGATCGTAGCCTCAATACTTTTTGGATTAATTACTTTTCTGGTTATATTGATATTTTCTGTTTATATTTATATTTATACTTATTTAATTTTTATATATGTTTACATATCTTATAATTGCTGCATTTGATTGCGTATTTAATATGTAAATTCGTTTGAATATTGCTTGTTTTTATTCAGACTTTAAAACTTCTTCACAAACCATAAAACTAATGAAAACACTACCGGTTTCGAAAAAACGTGGTCTTTGTTCCTCAGGTACAAACACGTGCTACTGAAGAGCTACAGTCGGCTGCAAAATTATTCGAGCACTAGCAATAATCCTTGCCAAAAAAAAGTACACTTAATACAGCTTTGTTAAATAAATCTTTGTCGAGTCATGTTCTTAATCAGTCTAAGAACATGATTCGACAAGGATTTACTTAGCAAAACAGTCTTAAGTGTACTTTTTAAATATAGGAATTATTGGCTAGTGCTCGAATAATTTTGCAGCCGACTGTACCTCGGAGGCAAAAGCAAGACTGGGCAAAACCCAAAAGTGGAGGAGCAACACAGACAACTAATAGGAAGCAGGCAGAAAAACCAGAGGGGGAATACAACAAAAACGAAAAACAAGAGAACAAACATAAAAAAAAAAAGGGAGGGAAGGGGTTTTAAAATAATTAAATTATATATTTTAATTTTATTTTTATGTAAATACCTAACATTAATTATTATATTTTATTTAATTTATATTTATTAATTTAATTAATATTTATTTTATTTTTATTAATTACTAGCAGGCTTTTCCCGCTTCGCTGGTCACTATATTTAAAGGAAACTCTTTTCTATATAACTCTATGAAAAAAAGAAGAAAAAATAATACTGAAATCGCTCAAAAGCTCGCTTTGGGTTGCCGCTGCTTTCGGCAGCGACTTGTTCATCCTCTCAGTCGGCGATGCCTGTCTCTATTGCCTACGACATGGCTTACCCGTGGGCTTTCATTTGGGTGTTTATCATATATGACAGTTTCAATACGGACAGTATCGAAAAATTTGAAGTAGCCCTTTATATTTGAATCCCAGTTACATATGAACAACATTATACGTGATGTACATAATACTTGCTTTCAAGTTATTTCCTATATTTATTTGATTTAATCGATCAACCATAAAATAACAGCAATTTCAAGCCAAATATAATATGATCGGCTATGTCTATCACATGAGTCAATTATTATTATTATTATTATATTATATTATATTTATTTATTTTATTTTATTTTATTTTATTTTTTTGTGTGTGTCTATGGTTATACATACTTCATGCTTAGTTAATAGTAGTTGGTATATAGAAAAATAAATTAATTAATATGTAAACCTGATCATGGTACAATCTTAATATAGCTCCCCTTGGCGACTTTTGAATTTTTATCGCCGTTTCAAACCAAAATATAATTTATGAGATTATTGTTACTATTTCTTTCTATCTCTTTCTTTTTTTCAATATTTTATAATTTAATTATATTTTTGATACGCTACTTGGCTTTAAGTAGCTTTAAGTAATTTTAAATTATAAGTGTATTGCAGGAAATACAATAGGTTTGTGAACGGATATTTCCGATCTCGCGGTACAGCGCCTAGACAGTGTGGCAAGCGCTTATGATCGAATGCCAGGTTCGATCCCAGGTCGCGCTCATCGACCAAGCCGATTTAATATTCAGTAATTTTCTCCAAAATTCGCGTAAATACGGGCTGGGACCCTTTAAAAAGACCCTCATAGAGGGCATTCCACCTACAAGTCAAGGACTCTAGTGCAGTCAATCGGCCTTAAACCCTACAATCAACCAACCACCTCAATTATTTTCTTTTCTAAAATTGTTCAAATTTTCCATTTTTTCGAAATCCCAAGTTTGAATAAATAAATAAATAAATAAATAAATAAATAAATAAAATAATAATAAAATAAATAAAACTAAAGCAATATTAATTTTAACATTATTGCTTTTTTAAAGTTCAATAAAATTCGATTAACTGTTTGATAAAGAACATGCCATCCAAATTTTATAGTCGGTAGCAAAAGTGACCTTCGAGGGGTGCTGAGTGCTGAGTACCCGGGGTCCAATGATGACCCCACACCTCAGCGGGCCAGAGAAATGGAAACAGAAGAAATAAATTTACCTGACATAAAAAAAAAAAAAAAAAAAAACTGTTCATAGACGCCATTCGGACGGGAAGTAGAAAAGTGATACAGGAGAAGAGAGTAGGTCATTGCAAGTTTAAAGAGCACCCGACTCCCTAAGGGAGAGAAGTGTTCAGTTCACCGAAGGTTTCCTGGAGAATATTTAGTTTTTCTAGTAAATTATTTGTGTTTTGCATTTTACTTTTGGCTAGTTTGAGTTTATTGAGAAGTTCGACAAAGGAATTAACTTGGAATTCCGAAGCGATAGCGTTTAAAATTTCATTGAGTTCGGCTAAGGGACTTGATGTACCTCGTTTTAAATGAGAGGGCGTGGCTATAGCCGCGAAGGAAATTTCGGATTGGACGGTGGGATATTGATTGATAGGACGGATATTTTTGGTAATAACGGATTTATTGCGGTTTTCAGGAAATTTAGGGCAACCACGGTAATTTGCGAGGTGTTCACAACCACAATTACAACATTTCGGAGGAATACGAGCTTCTTTTTCTAAGTTACAATCTTTCGTAAGATGATCACCAGTGCACCGGAGACATTTTAGATTCATATGACAATTTTTGGCGGAATGAAAAAATAATTGACAACGATGGCATTGAAGGGTTTTAGTTGGATTTTTGTAATGTTCAATTTGAACACGGTAATATAAGAGGGAAGTAATTTCAAAAATGGTTTTGCTATATTCGTTCTTTTCGAGATGAATTTGAAATAAAGGCATGGGCTGTTTCGTTTTGAAGCTGGTCAATTGATTTATTTTGAGAACATTAAATTTTCTGTTAGTTAGCTCATCTTCGATGTCTAAATGGGTAGTTTCGGAGGGAAGCCCTCGGATTACAACTTTTAAGGGTGGATTAGTTCGATCATTTTTAAGATAAAATTGAACCTTCATTTCAGCGAGTTTTTCAGCTATGAGGTCATGTTCGTCATTGGACTGAGGAAAAATTTTTAAGAAATCACCGGCTGGTGCTGCAATAAAATTGCAATAACCAATAGCTTTTTCAAGGTTTTTAAGGAGTTGTTTTTTATTTCCGCACCTGACAGTAATGAATCGACCTTTTGGTAAGGAGAGTTTTTTATTTTTAGATTTAATTTCATTGCTAGAGTTAGGTTTAGTGGTCTCACTGCTGTCGCCATCTAGCGGCGCAGGCTCATCTAAAAACTCATTTTCGTTAAGAGAGACAAATTTATTTGCAATGGGGATATTGTAAGAATTTTCCATTTTGCTAGAATTTTGGGATTGGCTATCATCTTCTAATTTACGTTTGTTAGTTCTAACATTAGTATGTTTAGTAGTTGGGGAAGGAAAATTAGTATTTGTTAGTGGAAGATTTTCTGATACCTGAGTATCATCAGTTATTTCATCGAGCTCTTGATCTCTAGTCCAATCAGTTGATTCAATTTTTCCGAAACCAATTCGGAACTCAGGAAAATTTTTGATGACAGTTTGTACTTGAGTTGCGGTGAAGTCTTTGATTTTACCGGAAATTTCTTTTTCAGTATTAGGATCAGGAACTGTTATCTTGTATTCAAGAAATTTTCCATAATCATTGTCCGACAGTCTATCGATCATGTATCTTTTGATTTCCCAGTATTTTTTGCAAGAAAGGAACCTGTCAAGTAGACTCAGGTTGGTGAGCTTAAGTCCCCTGAATTCATGTACGGCGTCGTCTTCATCTCTGTGGACTGATATTTCCGATGTAGTAGAGGAACTGCAAGATAGATTCTCGCTGGCCTTCGAATACTGGCCCTGAAAAGGGCCTCTAGGAACCAGTGAATCATCTTTGCAGTTATCGATATCCATATTAAGATAATTAGACTCAAGATCTTTACTGGCCTTCGAAAGCTGGTCCTGAAAAGGACCTCTAAGAACCAGTCGATCAGTGAGTGGATTATCCTTAGCGTCCGCCAGAAGGCAGCCTTGGGAGCTACTCAATGACACATCCGATCCCTACCGTGGTAGGGAATGGGAATGAATAAAAAAGTGAATCGAATCTAGCAAAAGTATCCGAGCACTAGCAAAAATTCCTATGTAAAAAAGTACACTTAATACTTAATAAGAAAGAATCACAGAACTGGCGTTGTAAATTATTACTACAAAACTTTGAATAAACACCATAAGACGCAATAAACTCGCAACAATTGTTTCGGGTCGAAAGAGCACACGACCCTTCATCAGGCGAACAAAGTAGGCACGAGTGCTGCAGTCAAACACGAGCGCTGCGTTGCCGTTTTGACTGCAGCACTCGTGCCTACTTTGTTCGCCTGATGAAGGGTCGTGTGCTCTTTCGACCCGAAACAATTGTTGCGAGTTTATTGCATTTTATGGTGTTTATTCAAAGTTTTATAGTAATACACTTAATACTGTTTTGTTAAATAAATCCTTGTCGAATCATGTTCTTGGACTGACTAAGAACAAGATTCTACAAGGATTTATTAAACAAAACTGTATTAAATGTACTTTTTACGTAGGAGTTTTCGCTAGTGTTCGGATACTTTTGCTGCCGACTGTACTTTAATTTGTTTAAAAATTACGCACAAAAGAAGGAAACGAGAAAACAGACTGCAACTTTAATTTTGGACATAAGTGTACAATAGAATCAAGTACATTTTTCACTGTATGTTTTACTATGTTAAACTTAAATACCTCTATGTAGTGCATAAACAATTCATACATAATGTGCAGAACTATCTGAAATTAGTCGAATACATGCATTTTGAGTGGATGAAATTACTCAGAGTGCTTTACTATTTTTACCAATAATTTAAGCAGGAAAAATGCTAAGATAGTATAAATACTTCTTTTTCTTTTTTTTTTTTTTTTTTACGTTTATGGCATATGAAGTATTATTTTGGAATCAAATTTTCTAAGCTTATTACTTTCTTCTATATTCAGTAGAAGAAAGTATTGGATTCATAAAATTTTCGACTTCGGTTTGTTGATAGATTTACACATTTTTAGAGCTGTAGAACACGATTTGACCACTTTTAGAAAATGCCTGTGTGTGTGTGAAAAAATTTTGTGGCGACTTTATCTCAGGTACTACTGCACAGAATTTCATAAAAATTGGTATGAAGTTACTCACTGACATAAGTTAATGACTATCAACTTTTGGTAAAAATTGTACAACAGCTTGCGTTGCGATCCCACTTTTTCTAAATTTTTAACATGGTGGTATAAGCCAAAATTTTGTATAAATGTGCATAAGGAGAATTATTTCTTTATAATCATTATGAAATTTAAAAGAATTATTTGTAATAGCGATAGTTAACTGTGAAAAAAAAATTGTGTATGTAGGAGCCTCGCCCCCTCGAGGGGAGTAAATTTTTATGATAGGTATCTTTGAAAAGAGCTCGCAAATACCTTTAATACGAATGACTGAACCATCGATCTGCGATAATTTAAAATTTAAAATAAAGTTATCGTTTTTTAATTTAAATTTTTTTTTTTTTCATTTTTAACATTTTTTTTTTTTTTTTTTTTTTTTTTTTAAATGTAATATTGAGAATAAAATTGACTTTTTTTTTTGGATATTTAGTGTTATACTACTTCTCTAATATGGAAATCGTCTGCATTATCATGGAAGATAATTTTTTTAAATAATAATTTTAATAAATTATTTTTACTGAGTGAATTTGTATAGGAAAATATAGAAGAAAGTCATGTGGTGGCCACAACATACTAGTTTTTTGTTTTGTAATTTTACGTTTTGAGGTTCGGTGAATACAAAAATTAGGTTTTCAACAGTTGATCTGTGTGTCTTTTTGTCATCAGTATAATACAAGGGGAAAAAAAATCAGAAAGTTCAAATCCAGTATTCTGAATATATATATATATAATATGGGGATGCCAAATGAAAATTTTTGGAAAGGTCGTTAATTTAAAAAAAAACTAGTGTGAAACAAATTCCTTTGAATAATTTGAAATAACTTTTTTTTTTTTTTAATAATTTAATAACAGTATTAAAGCTGTACAATCAGTATTTTCATTCGTTCCCCCTCTTCATGTTATGGGATTTCTTCTATGGGGATTTTTGATGCTTCGTTTTGTAAGGATAACTCATTCAAAAATGAAGGTTTTCGAATTCCGTTTCTTAAATTCCATTCCTTGAATATGTCCCCATTTAGATTAATGAGCAATAAAATAAATATTTCTTTTTGAGATAGAGTCCTATCTTTACAGAAAATTTCATACAAAAGCTTACATTTCCATATATTTATAAATTGGACTATATTAAGTTTGTTTAATAAAATATATATTCAGGCAACAATTCTGATAGTTTTTGATATATTTTTTAAAGATCTGAACTCTTTAAACTAAGTTTGCTCTATTTTTCATGAATTCACGATCTTCAAAATGATTAAACTTCTACAGATATTTTCTTTGGATGTTTAATGGAACCTATTTAAAATAATTAGGTATGGATTTTGAATTTTATTAATTAGTGTTTTGGGGAAAAAAATTAAAAAGTACATTTTTATATAAAAAAAATTGAAATTTGTTTGTTATGTTTTTATTTTTAATATTTTTGCTTTTAAAGATATTCCAAAATCTATCCCTAATTCTTTTAGGTAAGCTCTATTAAACATAAAAAAAAAAAAAAAAAAAAAAGAATTTTGTTATGTTTTTATTTTTAATATTTTTGCTTTTAAAGATATTCCAAAACTTATCCCTAATTATTTCAGGTAAGCTTTATTAAACATTAAAAAATAAAAATAAAATAAAATAAAAAAAGAATTTTGTTATGTTTATTTTTGCTTTTAAAGATATTCCAAAATCTATCCCTAATTCTTTTAGGTAAGCTCTATTAAACAGAAAAAAAAAAAAATTGTTATGTTTTTATTTTTAATATTTTTGCTTTTAAAGATATTCCAAAATCTATCCCTAATTCTTTTAGGTAAGTTCTATAAAACATTAAAAAAAAAAAAAAAAAAAAAAAAAAAAAAATATTATGTTTTTATTTTTAATATTTTTGCTTTTAAAGATATTCCCAAAATCTATCCCTAATTCTTTTAGGTAAGCTCTATAAAACATAAAAAAGAAAAAAAAAAAAAAGAATTTTGTTATGTTTTTATTTTTAATATATTTGCTTTTAAAGATATTCCAAAATCTATATCTAATTCTTTTAGGTAAGCTCTATTAAGCATGGAAAAAAAAAAAAAAATGTATGCGTTTATTTTTAATATTTTTGCTTTTAAATATACTCCAAAACCTATCCCTAATTCCTTGAGGTAAGCTTTATTAAACATAAAAAAGAGAAAAAAAAAAAAAAGAATTTTGTTATGTTTTTATTTTTAATATTTTTGCTTTTAAAGATATTCCAAAATCTCTCTATAAAACATAATTAAAAAAAAAAAAAAAAAAAAAAAAAATGTTATGCCTTTATTTTTAATATTTTTGCTTTTAAAGATATTCCAAAATATATCCCAAATTCTTTTAGGTAAGCTCTATAAAACATTAAAAAAAGAGAGAAAAAAAAAAGAATTTTGTTATGTTTTTATTTTTAATATTTTTGCTTTTAAAGACATTCCAAAATCTATCCCTATAATTCTTTTAGATAAGCTCTATTAAACAACAACAACAACAAAAAAAAGTTATGTTTTTATTTTTAATATTTTTGCTTTTAAAGGTATTCCAAAGTCTATCCCTAATTCTTTTAGGTAAACTCTATTAAACATTAAAAAAAAAAAAATTGTTGTATTTTTATTTTTAATATTTTTGCTTTTAAAGATATTCCAAAATCTATCCCTAATTCTTTTAGGTAAGTTCTATTAAACATTAAAAAAAAAAAAAAAGTTCAGTCACTTAATATTTGTAGAAGTTTTAGCATTTTGATGGTCATGAATTCATGAAAAAATGTATGGAATATACGTTCTGTGAGGAAGGACGGGGGAGTACTATCGTCCTTCGAATGCGATAAAGTACGACAAATAAAAACTGCTTTATTAAACCATTGTGTACTATTTTTAAAGTACTGTGAAATACCTTTCATCTTACACCTTAATTTGCAAATAAAAATAATCTATCCTTATAATATTAAAATGCAGGGTAAAGAAATTAAAGTGAGTTCTGAACCAATTTCACAGTTGCCAACATTTTAATTTATTCCGGAGTATTGTCCCGCCTTTATTGGCACCACTTTATTTATAGAAAAATATTCTCCAATGTCTAACTACGATAACATAAGAAAAATTTACTTAAAAAAAATAATAATAATAAGTAGTATGGAATAAAGGCGGGGTTAAAAATACTACGAAATAAATTAAAATGTTGACATCTATGCAGTTTATTTAGTTACTCTAAAGAAAGGAAGCAAGAGTCTAAAAAACATTGTTTATGAGAAAGTAAGAAAATATTTTTATTACAAAGTAACACATATGTTAGACAAAAATTTCTTTTTAATTTACAATGCAGACTAATTTTGCATGGACTGGTGTATGTGGAGCAAGCTCACGGACCACAATCGTGACGTCTATCCACAATGGCTCTGCTGCATGTTAATAGGCCAGGCAGCTGACAACATCCCATTCGATGTCAGATGAATTCTGGATCTTCAACAAGTAAGACCTGTAAATTAAAATAAAGAAATTAACATTAATATGTTTATTAGTTATTTATTTTTATTATGCAGCTGTTATGAGTAGTTACTCAATTAACTGTTTTTACTTATAACGTTATAACTAGTTGGCATATAGGTGGACTCTGCTCAGTGTCCCATCATATTATTTGTTCTCTTAAATGTCTAATACAAAATATACTATATTGCTAGTAAGAGAAATGAGTTTGGCCGATCAGTCGACACAGTTGCAGAATGAAATGCTGTACAGTGGAGTTTGGATAATCACCTGAAGAATAATTTTTTAAGTACATTACTAAAATAAATAAATTCCAACCTTCAATTAAAAAAGAGCCGATAATTTCTTTAACTTATAATTTAGATTTTATTAAAAAATTATAGACATTCTTTTAAATTGTCAGTTTTAAAGGACCTAATATGTGCCAGGCTCGTTTCAGAATTGAAACCATTAAAATGAATGTGGGAGAGAGAGAGAGCACTTTAATATTACAGTCGGCTGCAAAATTATTCGAGCACTAGCAATAATCCTTGCCAAAAAAAAGTACACTTAATACAGCTTTGTTAAATAAATCCTTGTCGAACCATGTTCTTAATCAGTCTAAGAACATGATTCGACAAGGATTTACTTAGCAAAACAGTCTTAAGTGTACTTTTTAAATATAGGAATTATTGGCTAGTGCTCGAATAATTTTGCAGCCGACTGTACGTCTTCTGTGACCAAGCGATTAGAGTAAGAGTGACGAATCGAACCAGGTTTGCTTCTATCTTTTTATCGTCATAGCTGGTAGCCGCTGCGAAATTACCAGCCAAAATCGCCAAGAAAAAGTTTCTTTGTCTTAATGTTAAATCAATTATAATTTTGAATTTAGGAGTGATCGTTAACAAATTGTAACCATAAATTTGGCTTAGTTTTATGAGCCAACAAAGACCGTTAGCAGGTGCACTCATAAAAAGTAATTATCATAGTCATTGCGACATAAAGTCTGAAAAATAAAACATTTAGATTATATCTAATCGCAATTGATCTCCTTATATGGTCAGAAAGAGTATTTAATAGCTTTTTGGAGTTAAACAAAATAAAAACTAGTTGGCATAGGTGGACTCTGCTCAGTTCTCCACCATATTTATGTTCTCATAAATTTCTAGTGCGAGACGTATTACAATCATGTTAAAAAAAAAAAAAATGAATTTGACCGAAGCTTGATAGAGTGACAGAACAAAATCCCTGCCTAATAGGCTATCCACCGTTCACTTCGATATATTTATCTTATTCTAATCTATTAATTTATTTTATCAGGGTCAATTCCGTTGTTTAGTTTTCATGCTACTATTTCCAATGCAATTAAACATCTGATATTGTAATTTCCTCAAAATTCATATTTATATGAAAAATTTACAATTTCGCTATGTTGATAAACTCGTAAATTACAAATAATTTACGAAATTTACCTATTAGAATATTTGTATTCAATCATGTTCAAACTAATATCATAAATGTAATTTTGAAGTTGTCTAATGTATTTATGATCCTCAAAATGGAAATTTATGCTCAATTTTGCCTTATTCTGACATGTTAAGTAAATCGTAAATTCCAAATAACTTACGAATTTTTTAAATTGGAAAAATCATAGTCTATGATATTCATGCCAGTATCCTAAATAATATTTCGAAAGTGGTTTGACATCTTTACGATGAAAATATCCCTCAAGATTGACGTTTATGTGAAATTTTGCTCTATTATGCCATGTTAAGAAATTCGTAAATTTCCAATAACTTACGAAATCTTTATATTGGAAAATTCATAGTCATTAATATTCATGCCAGTGTCCTATGTAATATTTTAAAATTAGTCTGACATCTTTACGATGGAAATATCTCTCAAAATTGACGTTTATGTGAAATTTTGCCCTATACTGCCATGTTAAGAAATTCGTAAATTTCCAATAACTTGCGAAATTTTCAAAGTAGCATATTTATAGTTACTGATGTTCATTCCGGCATCAAAACTGATATTTTAAAACTGGTCTGACATTTTTACAGTAAAAAGTTTCCATTTAATGCACGTTTAAGTGAATTTTTGTCATATTCTTCCATGTTAAGAAAATCGTAAATTTCTAATAACTTTCGAAGTTTTTAAATTCGAATGTTGAAAATGAATAGGGTTCTTGCCAGTGTCGAATGTAATAGTTTAAAACTGATCTGACCTCTCTGCGACAATTTGTTCTTGAGATATCGTGTACACAGACTAACAAACTAACGGACTAACAGACACCCTACAGACAGACACCATACAAGTTTTGTCATTTTCGGATTCCTCACACCTGAAAACGTGTAAAAAAGTCAAAAAACCGAGGTCGAAAATTTTCACGATTACCTAAGTTCCCCATACCTATAGTATGATGGGGAACTAATAAATTATAGCGGAAATTGTTTAATGTATTTTAATAGCTAGAAATATAAATAGATTATTATGAATTGCAACGAAAAAAAAAAAATATTTTCGGGGAATATGAAATTAAATTACATTTTAAGTCTCATTGCATTATTTTAAAAGGAGATCAATGAATTTATTACAGAAACCTTTCTTAATGTTAATAAAAGTTATATATTTAATAAATTTGAATTAAAACTTGATGTATATAAGTATATGTGAGTAACTCGCTCACAAATGCCTCACCTAGTGGGCTCCCCCCCCCCCCTACCCCCGCATACTATTCGACATATTAACTTTATCCTAGTGTTAGTTTCATTTTTACTTTCCGAACACTATAGTGAGGAAAGTATTGTAATCATGTCAAAAATCCGAATTGGAGATTTTGATGTTTCTATACGTTTCGAGGTCCCCTGAGTCCGTTTCCACTACTTTTGAGATGATGTATGTATGTGTGTGTGTATGTGTGTATGTATGTGTGTATGTCTGTGAGTGAACACGCTAGCGTCTAAACGCTTTGTTCGAACAAGTTGAAAGTTGGTACGTATATTGTAAGTCACCATAGTACGAACCCTATAGATTTTGGTGAATCTAGCACTTATAGTTTTTTTACAGGGACACAAAGAAAAATTCTTTATCATTATGGCCTATGGGACCAAAATCTTAAAAGTGCGATAGCATCTAAACGCCTTATTCAATTGAGCAAAAACTTTATACACATATTATAGGTCACAGATACTCAATCTGTATAGATTTTGGAGAATCTAGCAGTTATAGTTTTTTTACAGGGACACAAAGAAAAATTCTTTATCATTATGGCCTATGGGGCCAAATTTTTAAAAGTGTGATAGCGTCTAAACGCCTTATTAATCTGAGCAAAACATCTGTACACATGTTATAGGTCACATTTGCACCAACTGTATAGATTTTGGTGAATCTAGCACTTACAGTTTTTTTACAGGGACACAAAGAAAAATTCTTTATCATTATGGCCTATGAGACCAAATTTTTAAAAGTGCCATAGCATCTAAACGCCTTATTCAATTGAGCTGAAAATTTGTATGAATATTATAAATGACTGTTGCACTAACTATAAGCATTTTGGTGAATCTAGCATTTATAGATTTTACAGGGACACAACGAAAATTTCTTTATCATTATGATCTAAGGGCTCAAAGTTCAGTAGCGTTAAATAAAATCTCGTGTGATATATGGAGAAAAATACTCAAACACTCTATTATGGTTTTCTCTCTTTTGTTTGTTTAGCAATTACTCTTTCTTTATTTTATCTACAAAACTGTTAGTTACTCAATGTTCGGAAAGTCGAGTGGAGTCACTCCAGATTTTTTAGTTTATATACAATCCCAACCATTTTCAATGCATTGATCTCCATAATGCAAGTTTATGCGAAATATTGTTTTATTTTGCCATATTAAAAAAATCTTGTACGTATTACGAATAATTTACTAAGTTTTTAAATTAGAATATATATAGTCAATTATAAATGATATTTTAAAAGCGATCTGAGATCTTACGAAAAAAAGATATTCCTCACAATGAGCTTCATTCTGAAAATTTTTGAAATACGGCAAAATGGTGCAAGTTGAATTTACCAAATCTCAGGAGTGTTTAAAGTAGTCCCCTAAAGTATTAAGGGCCGCGGTAGCCCAGTCGGTAGAGCGCCGGCCTCGTAATTGGAAGATTGCGGGTTCGGCACTCGAGCTGGCCAAAGACCATCGTGTACACTAATGGTGGCTGGTGCACGTAAAATCTGTCGTGGAGGCAATGTCTTCCATGTTCCCATCGAAAATTATACCTCTGGGGGTCACCGAAGCGGGAGAGCCATCCCTTCCGTGGAGGATCAACATTGTGATGGCATGTCTCCGGACCACCTCTAGGGGTGTGTCCCAGACCGTCGCCAATTGCCCATCTGCGCAGCACTAGTGAGACGTAAAACCCAACCATCCATCCATCCTCAAGTATTAATGAACTTTTGTAGGAGAATTTTCCAAATATTAAATATTCCAAGCCATCCATTTTTTGAAATTGATGAAAAATATGCTTGTATAGCTTCATCAACATCATCTTAGGAATGAGGAAGACAACAATGTAAATTTTTCTTTTGATTAAAAAGTAGTAAAGAGTCAAACGTAGAAAAGTCAGAGGAATTTGTATCACTTTAATGTGTTTTTGTTCAAGAAATTCCAGTGTAAATCTTGCCGTATGAGAAGATGCATTATCATGGTAAAGCACGAGTTCCTTTACATTCTTTCTTGAAGAACTTCTGGAAGGCACATAGTGGTGTATCAGTTAGATGTAACTATTTGCTGTCCCCCCAGCTTAATGACCAGTCCTGCTCTTCTGAAGACAATGCCATACATTACTTTTCAATTCTTTGTTGTCTTTCATCATTGTTAGTGTTGGGGTCATCTTCAAAGATTCATAATTTATTTTCTTGACGTGTTACAGTTGGCAGCAAAATTATTCGAAAGCTAGCAATAATGCCTATATAAAAAAATCTGGAGTGACTCCACTCGACTTTCCGAACATTGAGTAATTAACAGTTTTGTAGATAAAGTAAAGAAAGAGGAGTTGTTAAACAAACAAAAGAGAGAAAACCATAATAGAGTGTTTGAGTATTTTTCTCCATTTATTACACGATGTTTTATTTAGTGCTACTGAACTTTGAGCCCATAAGATCATAATGATAAAGAATTTTTCGTTGTGTCCATGTAAAAACCTATAAATACTAGATTCACCAAAATGCTTATATTTAGTGCAACAGTGATTTATAATATTCATGTAAATTTTCAGATCAACTGAATAAGGCGTTTAGATGCTTTCGCACTTTTAAGAATTTGGTCCTATAGGCCATAATGATAAAGAATTTTTCTTCGTGTCCCTGTAAAAGGACTGTACGTGCTAAATTCACCAAAATCTATACAGGTGGTGCAACTGTGACCTATAACATGTGTACAAATTTTTTGCTCAGATTAATAAGGCGTTTAGACGCTATCGCACTTTTAAAAATTTGGCCCCATCGGCAATAATCATAAAAAATTTTTCCTGGTGTCCCTGTAAAAAAACTATAAGTGTTAGATTCAGCAAAATCTATAGGGTTCGTACACTTCGTACTATGGTGACTTACAATATACGTACCAACTTTCAGCTTATTCAAACAAAGCGTTTAGATGCTAGCGTGTTCACTCACAGACATACACACATACATACACACACCTTACGGATGATTAACGCACCTTCTGGAACTATTTTTTTTTTTAGGACGGAGGACTATTAGTTTCAATCTGGAGTTTTTGTAGACCAGTTTTGTGTAACACCAAAATAAATTAGAAATATCAGTCCTCTCGTTACAAATTTGGTACCATAATGAAAGGGGCGATTCTTCTGAAGCCAGGGGTGCAAACAGTTTTTCAACACAACAATTACATTTTTTAAAATTAACTAAAGTATGAAATTTTGGTGGCAACACTTAATTTTAATTCATTTCAGTCATTTTTAAAAAGTGCATTTTACGGTCAAAAAATGAGATAAAAAAATAAATTAAAAATTTTACAGATTGAAATTAATAGTCCTCCGTACAAACTGAATTCTGTCTTTGACAGAATTTTTAATAGTTTATTATTATTTTTACTTTCTTCTATATTCAATAGAAGAAAGTATTGGATTCGTAAAAATTTTCGACTTCCCGTTTTCGACGGATTTACACGTTTTGAGAGGTCTAGAACAAGATTTGACCATTTTTAGAACATGTCTGTCTATGTGTGTGTGTGTGAGATAAAAATTTTGTGACAACTGTATCTCCGGAACTACTACTCAGAATTACATATAAATTTGTATGTAGATGCACCTTGACCTTAATTAGCGCCTGTCAACTTTTGGTGTCTTCTGCTCAATAGGTGGCGCTGCTATACAAAGATTTCAGCAATTTAAGGGGAGGCTATAGCTGAGGTTCTATTGCTTATAATCAAACAAAACTTGATAGGCTAGAAGGCCATTGTTAAGGTACTATCAGACGGAAGACGATATATTCTAAAATATAAGCTATTGCCGCTCAAAAGCGACCAAACGACTTCAGTGGGGTTGTTTTTAAGCATAAACGGAAGAACGAAATCCAGAAATGTAAACAACGGACCCAACATTTGGCTATTATTCTCCCCCAAGGATGTTTAAAAGGGAAAAGAATAGAGGGTGTTCTGTATTCGCGATCCTCTGATTGGAGGATTTCGTTCTAAAGACTACTGTATGTGCTTTAAACAGTCGAAAATGCGTGATTGACGAACATACGTTCGGCAACTTGTATCAAACGGCATATTTGGATCGTTTCCCGCATGAAAAACCTGTTTATGAGGTATTTTGTGCTAAAGACTATCGTATGGTTCTTCGTTTGATAGCGGCTTAAGATATTATGCTGGTGCAATTTGAATACTTATCGGCCAACAGGTGGCGCTGCTATACAGCGATATCTGCAATTTAAGGCTATATCTCAGGAACTGCTGCACATAAATGCATATAATTTTATATGTAAATGCACCTTGACCTAAATTAGTGCTTACCAACTTTTGGTGTCAACTGCTCAACAGGTGGCGCTGCTATACAGAGATTTCCGCAATTTAAAGGGAAGGCTATATCTCAGGTTCTATTGAGTACAATCAAAGAAAACTTGATATGTAAGAAGGCCATTATGAGATATTATACTAATTCAATTTGAATGTTTATCGGCCAACAGGTGGCACTGCTATACAGCGATTTCCGCAATCATCAAACAAAAGTTGATATTTGAGAAGGCCATTATGGAACATTATGCTGATTCAATTTGGATGCTAATGAGCCAATAGGTGGCGCTGCTATACTGAAAATTTCCTCAAAAACGGGAAGGTTATATCTCAGTTTCTATGGCATGTAACAATACGAAACTTGATACATGAGATAAATGTTATAAAAATGCACTTTTTAAGATGCTATTTACAGACAATAAAACTTTCTTTGGATATTTAGTGTTAGTTTTCTCTCAGATAAAAATAATTTGCATTCATCATGTTAGATAATTTTAATAAATAATAGTTTTAATATATTATTTGCAATTAATATTTGTATTGAAAAATATAGAAGAAAGTCTTGTGGTGGCCACAACATACTAGTTTTTCCTTCGTCAAGCAAATTCCACAGCCACGTGATTGTTCTAGCAAAATCTATATAATATTTCTAACGTGAACCAGTTACAATTATTTTTTGTCAAAACGATACGATAGTGGTGAAATTTGTAAAATACGCAAGTATAAAAACTATTTTAAAATGAACAATATTTAAGCACGCGGGCTCAGCTCAATGAACTAATAAGAAAAATGACGAAATTTGTATGATGACATTATTTTATGGAAAAATGTAATTTTAGTTGCTTCTTCAGAATCTCTGCAAGCGTTATTTGTAACCTAGCAATATTTTAAAGATACGTACAGATTATGAATTATTATCATAAACTGGCTAAAAAGCGCAATCATAAAAAGTATAATCAAAATAGATTTTTTTTTTTTTTTAACAAAAAGTTATTCCAAAATAAGTAAAATGTCATCGCACTCTTGGCGATAAAAATTTAAAAGGCGTCATGGGGTTTCAACCAGGTTCAACTGTACTGCTTGCAGAAGTATCAAAACTACTAAAAAGGTCGTCAACCATGAATTTAATTTTGATAGTTTTCTTTGAATGATTCTGGTTTCACTATTGCACAATATTTATTTGGTTTATAATAATAATTTGGCTTCTGGTAAATTAAAATTTTAATTAGGTAGTGAAATTGGTATAATATTTATGAGTTTCAAATTTTAAAAGTAAACTAGCAGGCTTTGCCCGCTTCGCTGGTCACTATATTTAAAGGAAACTCTTTTCTATATAGTTTTATGAAAAAAAGAGAAAATAATAATACTGAAATCGCTCAAAAGTTCGCTTTGGGTTCCCGCTACCTTCGGCAGCGCCTTGTTCGTCCTCGCATTCTGCGATACCTGTCCCTATTGCCTGCGATAATGACTTACCCGTGGGCTTCCATTTAGGTGCTTATCATATATGACAATTTCGATACGGACAGTATCGAAAATTTTGAAGTAGCCCTTTATATTTGAATCCTAGTTATATATGAGCAACATTATACGTGATGTACATAATATTTGCTTTCAAGTTATTCTCTATATTTATTTGATTTAATCGATCAACCATAGAATGACAGCAATTTGAAACCAAATATAATATTACAATATGCTATGATCGGCTACTTCTATCGCATGAGACAATTATTATTATTTTGTGGTTATATATACTTCATGCTTAGTTAATAGTTGTTGGTATATAGAAAAATAAATAAATTAATATGTAAACTTGATCATGGTACAGCCTTAATGCCCTTGGCGACTTTTAAATTTTTGTTGCCGTTTTAGACCAAAATATAATTTATGCGATTATTGTTCCTACGCAAGCGAAGTGTGACGTCACTGACCGTCCGTGGATGCAAGAAATGATTTCCTATGTTAAACGCCCATTGGATTTTTTGTAAAAAATGATTAAAAATCGAAGAAAATTATTTCCCGATTTTAATCCCCATATTTGGGTACATATATGTTATAGTTATCATGTGCATGTGTTAGATTGAGTTATTTTGCTGTCAAATTGACAAAATTTTAATTTTAAATTTCAAAACTCTGTTGTTCTTGGCGCTTATTGTATTTGGTGATCAAAAACGTAATACGAAAATATACATGCCAGATGTATATTTTCGTAATATGCATTGTACGAAATATTGTTTCATATTATTCATGGAACAACTATAGTATTTCCCCTCAGCTAGATTTGGCGATTTTTCATTGGCGATTATGGCTAAATCATAAATCTAAAAATCATAAATCATATAGCATAAATGATAAAATCGTAAGCTAAATTATAAATCATAAAATCATAAATCCAAAATAAATAGCATGCAGGCTGCCATATTATATCGCAAACAATCCAGAACGACATCGTTATCGTTCAAATCGGCGCCAAAGAAAAATCGCCAAATTCAGCTGAGGGGAAATACTATAGTTGTACCTTATTCATTACTGTCTTAAAATAAGTTGTTAAAATAACCATGATTTTTGAAAGGAATTAAATTATATTCGCCAAATAATTTGGCGATATTTTATTTTTCTACCAAGGATGACCGATATCAAATCTATTCCGCTACAACATATTAGTATCTTATATTAGATACTTTATTTAGACATTTGGAAACAAATTTGACTTCAAATTATGATAGAATATTTATCATTTCCCTTTCAATCAGTATATTAGTTGGATATTGTGTAAATATCATCCTTTGAAATGAAATGTTTGTGTTTTCAATCGAATATGGAAGTTTGGCATTTTTTTTTTTTTTTTTTCTAGAGTTTTGAAATTAAAAATTCAAATTTTGTCAATTTTACTACAAAAATAACTTAATCTAATGCATGGACATGATAACTAATACATATCTATACCTAAATATGGGGATTAAAATAGGGAAATAATTTCCCTCGATTTTTAATAATTTTTTACGAAAAATCCATTGGGCGTTTAACATAGGAAATATTTTTCTTGCATCCACGAACGGCCAGTGACGCCATCACTTCGCTTGCGTATTTCTTCCTATCTTTTCCTTGGCGAAAAATGTCCGATCTACTTCAGCATCAAAATTATAAAAAATTGTCAAGAATTATCAATAAGAAAATACCTTTAATATATTGCTGAATTAGCGTTTATGCCAAGCGTGTTTCATCCGCCATACTACAAAAAAAAAAAAAAAAAAAAAAAAAATCTGAAGTTCAGATATATAAAAAAAATGCTGTGAAATAAAATTCAGAAGAAATATGTTAGATTTGTAATATTACTATTTTATTTTAAAACTAGTATATAGCCCCGTCAAAAATGACGGAATGTGAACGATAAATCTTGAAAACAATGTTTAGATCATGAAGATTACCACGTGATCATTCAAATGTATTTTCAGTTTTTGTTTATAAATCAAATGTGTTTCGATATTTTCTAATTTTCGTTCTGAAATTAAAAAAATTCTACCCGATCAATAAATATGAATGACAATAAAAAAACTGCTGGTTGACAAAAAATATAGGCCCGAAAACACAACAGCAATAACACATCCCAGTGTTCCGTTAAGTGCTCTATTTAAAGTCCTCATAATAAGAATAATCTAGTGTGTCACTCACACGACTTTCTCTTACCCTGAAATTTAATGCTATAAGTACAGGTTGGAGATTAAGAGGTAAGATAACGTGTACTGTTATGTAAACCTATGTTAAACAATTCAAATTAGGGTTCGGAAGAGTTTTATATGATAATTAGTTCTGGCCCCCCTCAACCCTCCGTTTCATTAATGCACCTACATTTATATAGAACTTAATTCGGTTATTAAAAAATAATTCAGTTTAAAAAAAATAATTTGTTAAAATTATTATTTTAAAAAGTTATCTTGTATGATAATACATACGATTTCCATATTAGAGAAATAGTATAACACTAAATATCTAAAAAAGTTAAATTTATTCTCAATATTAAAGTAAAACTAGTATGCTGTGGCCACCACAAGACTTTCTTCTATATTTTCCTATACAAATTCACGCAGTAACAATATTTAAAAAAAAAAATAAATAAATAAATAAAAATTAAAAAAAAAAAACGATTTTTTTCAAAGTTTTTTTTCGTTAAAAAAAAAAAAAAATCGATAACTTTGTTTTAAACTATCACATATTTATAGTTCAACCATTCGTTTTAAAGATATTGACGAGACCTTTCGAAAGATACCCATCTTGAAAATTTACCCCCCCCCCCCCGGGGGGGGGGAAGCAATGACCGAGATTTTTTCCTAATTAGCTACTACTATTATCAATAATTCATATTAATTTCACAATCACAGGTTAAGAGTAACTCCCATTATGTACATTTATACGAAATTTTGTCCCATACTGCTATGTTAAAAATTTAGAAAAAATACGATCACAGCACCACCTGTTGAGTGATTGATCCCCAAATCTAATCAGCCCCAGTTTATGTCAGGGGCCAACTAAATACCAAGTCTGGTTAAATTTCGCTAAAAAAAAAAAAAAAAAAGATTTTTTTTCTAAGTTACTTTTTGTTAAAAGTAAAAAAAATCGATAACTTTGTTTCAAATTATCATAGATTTATAGTTCAACCATTCGTTTTAAAGGTATTGACGAGACCTTTCGAAAGATACCCATCTTGAAAATTTACTCCCCTCGAGGGGGGACTTCCCCCCCAAGGGGGTTCACGAGGCGCCTACGCATACAAAATTTTTTCCCCAGTTGACTACCTCTATTATAAATAATTCTTGTAAATTTCATAATGATTACTAAAAAATAATTCTCTTTATGCACATTTATACAAAATTTTGTCCTATATCACCATGTTAAAAATTTAGAAAAAGCGGGATGGCAACGCAACCTGTAAGACAATTTTTACCAAAAGTTGATAGGCACTAATTTATGTCAAGGTGCAACTACATACTAATTTGTATGAAATTCTGTGCAGTAGTTCCTGAGATACAGTTGCCACAAAATTTTGTCACACACACACACACACACACACACACAGACAGACAGACAGACAGACATTTTCTAAAAAGGGTCAAATCGTGTTCTACAGCTCTCAAAACGTGTAAATCCATCAAAAACCCGAGGTCGAAAATTTTTACGAATCCAATACTTTCTCTATATTACATATAGAAGAAAGTAAAAAAAAAAAAAAAAAAAAAATGTTAAAAATGAAAGAAATCAATAACTTTATTTTAAATTATCGTAGATCGATGGTTCAACCATTCGTTTTAAAGGTATTGGCGAGATCTTTTAAAAGATACCCATCATGAAAATTTACTCCACTCGAGGGAGGACATCTACCCCAGGGGGGGGGGGGGGGCGAGGCTCCTACATACACAAAAAAAATTTTCCCAGTTGACTATCTCTATTACAAAAAATATGTATTCGTTTCATTTGGTTTAGTGCAGTCTATAGATGTTAAATTCTACTTACCTGCAATTTCCCCCATAGACCGCCGTAATGTATTTGAATACTTTTGAATGTCCCTGTACACGAACCATTTGCTTCATCTTAACGAAAAGCTTACTGTAGCATCCCTATATGATACACATTTAGAATACTGAGTTTGGAATTTCTGCTACTATTTGTTCTTGAGATATGCTGATAACAGACACACAGACACACAGATAGACACAGAGACCATTCGCTAAAAACGTGATTTTCGTATTCAGGGGACCTCAGAACATGTAAGTATAACAAAAACTCACGTTCGAAAATTTGACCCTAAAACAATACTTTCTCGACCCTATGGGTAAGAGGAAGTAAATAACGATTCACCTCATTTTACCAAAATACTTTTTTTAAGACTATCGAAGATCCTGTTTCCAAATACGTAAGCGAAATGTGACGTCACTGACCGTCCGTTGATGCAAGAAATGATTCCCTATTTTAATCGTCCATTGTATATTTTGTAAAAAATTATTAAAAATCGAAGAAAATTATTTTCCGATTTTAATACCCGTATTTGGGTATAGGTATGATATCGTATCCATGTGTTAGACTGAGTTATTTTGCTGTCAAATTGACAAAATTTTAAATTTCAAAACTGTGTCATCTTTGGCGTTTTTTGTATTTGGCGATTAAAAACATACTACGAAAATATACATGCCAGATGTTTATTTTCGTAATACGTATTGTACGATATATTGTTTCATATAATTCAGTTAAAATAACCATGATTTTTGAAAGGAATGAAATATGTTCGCCAAATAATTTGGCGATATATTTTTTCCGCCAAGGATGACAGATATATTAAATCTATTCCGCTGCAACATATGAGTATCTTATATCAGACACTTTATTTAAACATTTGAAAAGAAATTTGACTTCAAATTATGATAGAATATTTATCATTTTCCTTTTAATTAGTATATTAGTTGGATATTTATTGTGTAAATATCATCCTTTGAAATGAAATGTTTATGTTTTCAATCAAATATGGAAATTTGCTATTTTATTTTTCTAAAGTTTTGAAATTTAAAATTTAAATTTTATCAATTTTACAGCAAAAACAACTTAAACTAACGCATGCACACGATAACTAATACATATCTATACCGAAATATGGGAATTAAAATCGGGAAATAATTTTCCTCAATTTTTAATAATTTTTTACAAAAAATCCAATGGGCGATTAACACAGGAAATCTTTTTCTTGCATCCACTGACGCCCAGTGACGTCATCACTTTGCTTGCGTATTTTCTAACTAACTATCTAATAATTACAGACACTCCATGCTAACCCAAATTCACCTCTACTCTATACTCCCAACCAGCTATCTCACCCACAACATCGCCAAAATATCCAGGATCCAGCTAGGGACTTTCTCATTCTCAACCGAACATTTTATCTTGACTCGATATTATCACCTTAGACTACCCTACTTTCAATACTCATTTCAACTGGTGACCTTTACTTGCCCAACCAAACATTCTATCCCAACTATAACTTTACATTAATTTCAAAACTAAAATCAACTGGCGACATTTACGTACTGAACTCGACGCAATCATACCATACAATGTAAACAAATAATGAAGCTTGATAAAAATATTTAAAGACTTTAATATGTTTTTACAAATATATTTTAAGATTTTTAAGGCTTTAATATGTTTTAGAAATATTTTAAGCGTTTTTTTTTTTTTTTTTTTTTTTAATGAAACAGTCAAAGAGTCGTTCATTTGCAATTAAAGAGTTGTCCATTTGGAATTTGTATTTTCTGAATGGCAACAAATTATGTTTGTTTTTATTTGGCATTGCGTTGTTTATAATCATGAAGTTACATAATTCTATTTATAGGTTCATGTTTATAATAGCCAGTGATCCGTTATATTTAATTAAACATTTAAACATTACAATTGAATAGTTTTTCAAGGTTTTAGACGGAATAAATAACAATATGTGCGATACAAAACATGTATGAAAATGATATGTATGTTTTCGTAAGTTGAATTGAACAAATGGGAAAAAAAAAAAAAAAATGGCTGCCAAAAGTCTCTGTTTATAAGCGGTGCAAACCGGAATCGTGAATGGCAGATGAGGATGAGGGTCATTATATATATTAATTATAAAGTGTCATTTTCTCATCGACCAATTTAACATTTAGTAATTTCGTATTTTTCGCGTGAAAGCATATTTCATTTTATGCTGAAAACAATAAATAAATACATCTCGTAAACTTTTTTTGGCAACAATTAAAAATTTAAATGGCTTATATTAAGTCAATATAAGTCAATAAGTTTATTATTTTCATATTTTAATTAATTTTAAAGATTTTTTCAATTTTTTTTTTTCCTAAACCATCCTTGACCTATAAGGAAAAAAACAAGAAAAGAATGATCGAAATCGGTCAAGCCGTTTACGATTTTATAAATAACATACAGACAAACATTCATTTATATATATATAGAAATAGATAAGAAAAGAAATAAAATGCGAAAATTTCGCACGGGTTTGCTAGTATCAAATAATTCTGACCAGTAGATTCAAAGTTAGAGTTAGAGCGTTTTGGTATCGCAACTTTAATTATAATCCCCCTGTAGAATGATATGGAAGAAAGTTTTGTGATGGCCACATAACACTAGCTTTTAATGAATAAATTTGTGCGAGTTACCAGAGAGATTCTTTTATCAGAAGAGAAGGTCAGAAGTTCCAGCAGATAATGACCAGGATGATATAATTCCAGGATCTGCAGGCTTCAGCATCTCTTGTTTTTCTGGACATTCTTCTCGAACTTCGGTGTTTTCTTCTTCTCCGGACAGAACACTCTTCTCATCATCTTTTTCGGGAATTGTTGGAGGCGGTCGGAACATTCCCGGCTCGAAATTGTCCACTGTCCTTAAGACACTCGGAGTGTAGGTGGAGAGGCCGCCTGCACCTAGAGAATTAAGACAAGATTACACATTAATCAGGAACGGTGATTTAATACAAGATTGCGCAACAGCGACAAAAATTACAGTAAGAATAATAATTTTGACCATTTATACGACAAATTTTGATGAATTGTTCGAAATAATTTTTACAAGATGGAAAAATGGGAACAACTTCATTATAACCCCACAATGATATTTGGAAATTTTTTTGTTGGCGATTATGGCTAAATCATAAATCTAAAAATCATAAATTATAAATGATAAAATCATAAAACATAAAATCATAAATCCAAAATAAACACCATATAGGCTGCCATATTATATCGCAAACAGTCCAGAACGACATCGTTATCTTTCAAAACGGCGCCAAAGAAAAACCGCCAAATTCAGCTGTGGGGTTATACTGAAGTTATACCGAAAAATGACCCAGTCAGGATTACTACCTGGGACCTTTGAGCGAAATGTGTGGATCAAATGATGACCAGGATAAATGTGCTGATGCATGTTGGAGCTTTAACACTAACCCAAAAGTTCTAAATTCGAATCCTGCCGTCTACGTCCCTTTTCGTTTAAGTAAAAATTAATTCGGCCAATCCATCAAAATCTGTCGTAAACGGTACGTTCAGTCTTTAACAGTTCATTGAGTAAAGCACTTTTACGATGGGATAAGGCTATTCCTTAAAGTAAACTGATGACATGACTAAGAAAGAACATTAAAATTATCCGGATTAAATTAAGATATCCGAATATCTCTGAATATTCATTAAAATAATCCGAATAATTATATCCAAATAGAATAATATGCTTTGAATACCTCTTTCATGGTTTAGAAGTAAAATAAGAATAGGGAATTGTTCCATATTTACCTTTGGATGACTTCATCCTTTGACGAGCTGACAGTTATTACTTTCTTCTATATGTAATATAGAGAAAGTATTGGATTCGTAAAAATTTTCGACCTCGGGATTTTGATGGATTTACACGTTTTGAGAGCTGTAGAACACGATTTGACCCTTTTTAGAAAATGTCTGTCTGTCTGTCTGTCTGTCTGTCTGTCTGTCAGTCTGTGTGTGTGTGTGTGACAAAATTTTGTGGCAACTGTATCTCAGGAACTACTGCACAGAATTTCATACAAATTAGTATGTAGTTGCACCTTGACATAAATTAGTGCCTATCAACTTTTGGTAAAAATTGTCTTACAGGTTGCGTTGCCATCCCACTTTTTCTAAATTTTTAACATGGTGATATAGGACAAAATTTTGTATAAATGTGCATAAAGATAATTATTTTTTAGTAATCATTATGGAATTTACAAGAATTATTTATAATAGAGGTAGTCAACTGGGGAAAAATTTTTGTATGCGTAGGAGCCTCGTGCACCCCCCTGGGGGGGAAGTCCCCCCTCGAGGGGAGTAAATTTTCAAGATGGGTATCTTTCGAAAGGTCTCGTCAATACCTTTAAAACGAATGGTTGAACTATAAATCTGTGATAATTTAAAACAAAGTTATCGATTTTTTTTTTTTTAACAAAAAGTAACTTGGAAAAAAAATCGTTTTTTTTTTTTTTTTTTTTTTTTTTTTTTTTTAAACGAAATTTAACCAGACTTGGTATTTAGTTGGCCCCTGACATAAACTGGGGCTGATTAGATTTGGGGATCAATCACTCAACAGGTGGTGCTGTGATCATATTTTTTCTAAATTTTTAACATGGTAGTATATAGGACAAAATTTCGTATAAATGTACATAATGGGAGTTATTCTTAACCTCTGATTGTGAAATTAATATGAATTATTGATAATAGTAGTAGTTAATTAGGAAAAAAATCTCGGTCATCGCTTCCCTCCCCCTGGGGAAAGTACCCCCCGGGGGAGGGGGGGGGTAAATTTTCAAGATGGGTATCTTTCGAAAGGTCTCGTCAATATCTTTAAAACGAATGGTTGAACTATAAATATGTGATAATTTAAAACAAAGTTATCGATTTTTTTTTTTTTTACGAAAAAAAACTGAAAAAATATCGTACTTTTTTTTTTTTTTTTTTTAAATATTGTTACTGTGTGAATTTGTATAGGAAAATATAGAAGAAAGTCTTGTGGTGGCCACAGCATACTAGTTTTTCTATGTTTAGGTTTCGTTTTTGGCTATTAAATTTTATTTTACTAGTATTTATTTAATTTTTAGTTCTGATTAAAAATTTAATTTAATGTTACTTATTTATTTATCTACTTTTTGATCTAGATTTGCACTAAATTTCTCTTGCTGCCTTAAAATTGTGTAATTTTTGTTATTTTAATCTTAACCGTAATAATAATAATAATAACTAGTATGTTGTGGCCACCACAATATTTTCTTCTATATATTCCTATACAAATTCTCTCAGTAACAATATTAAAAAAAAAAAAAAAAGTTTTTTTTGTTAAAAGTAAAAAAAAAAAATCGATAACTTTGTCTTAAATTATCACAGATTTAAAGTTCAACAATTCGTTTTAAAGGTATTGACGAGACCTTTCGAAAGATACCCATCTTGAAACTTTACACCCCAGGGGGGGAACCGATGCCCCCACATGCATAAATTTTTTTTTCTAGTTAACTATTACTATTATCAACGAGACCTTTCGAAAGATACCCATCTTGAAAATTTACTCCTCCGGGGGGGGGGATACCTCCCCCCATGAGGGGAAGCGATGCCCCCACATGCACAATTTTTTTTCCCTAAATAACTACTACTATTATCAATAATTCATATTAATTTTACAATCCCAAGTTTAAAATAACTCTCATTATGCCCATTTATACGAAATTTTGTCCTATACTGCCATGTTAAAAGTTTGCATAAAATGCTATCATAGCGCCACCTGTTGAGCAATTGATCCCCAAATCTAATCAGCACCAGCTTAAGTCAGGGTGCAACTAAATACCAAGTTTGGTTAAATTTCATTTATTGGTTCGTGAGATACAGCGTCCACAAAAAAGTGATACAGACAGACAGACATTTTCTAAAAACTATTAATTCGTGTTCTGGACATCCCGAAACGTGTGAATCCATCAAAAAACGGCGGTCGAAAATTTTCACGAATCCAATACTTTCTCTATATTACATATAGAAGAAAGTAGAAATGATAAAGATTTTTAAAAGTATTAAAACCTTTTGGACAGCAGTTTTTCTATTGATCCTCGATCACTGGCTATTTATCTAAAACTAGTATGTTGTGGCCACCACAAGACTTTCTTCTATATTTACCTATACATATTCAATCAGTAACAATATAAAGAAAAAAAAAAAAAAAAACATTCGATTTTTTTTTTTCTAAGTTTTTTTTTTTTTTTTTTTTTTTTTTTTTTTTGTTAAAAGTGAAAAAAATCGATAACTTTGTTTTAAATTATCACAGATTTATAGTTCAACCATTCGTTTTAAAGGTATTGACGAGACCTTTCGAAAGATATCCATCTTGAAAATTTATCCCCCCCGGGGGGTAATTCCCCCTCAGGGGGGGGAGCGATGCCCCCCATGCAGAAAATTTTTTCCCTAGTTACATACTACTATTATCAATAATTCATATTAATTTTACAATCACAAGTTTAAAACAACTCTAATTATGCACATTTATACGAATTTTTGTCCTATGCTGCCATGTTAAAAATTTAGATAAAATGCTATCACAGCGCCACCTGTTGAGCTATTGATCCCCAAACATAATCAGCACCAGTTTATGTGGGGAACCAACTAAATACCAACTTTGGTTAAATTTCGTTAAAAAAAAAAAAAAAAAAAAAAAAAAATTGCGATATTTTTCTAAGTTTTTTTTTGTTAAAAGTAAAAAAAATCGATAACTTTGGTTTAAATTATCACAGATTTATCGTTCAACCATTCGTTTTAAAGGTATTGACGAGATCTTTCGAAAGATACCCATCTTGAAACTTTGCCCCCCCCCCCCCGGGTGGGAACTTCCCCCCCGGTGGGGGGGGCAACCGATGCCCCCACATGCACAAAAATTTTTTCCTAGTTAACTACTACTATTATCAACCTGATCTTTCGAAAGATACCCAATGTGAAAATTTACCCCCCCTGGAGGGGTTTTTTTTCCCTAGGGGGGGGGAAGCGATGCCCCCCCATGCAGAAATTTTTTTTCCTAGTTACATACTACTATTATCAATAATTCATATTAATTTTACAATCACAAGTTTAAAACAACTCTAATTATGCACATTTATACGAATTTTTGTCCTATGCTGCCATGTTAAAAATTTAGATAAAATGCTATCACAGCGCCATCTGTTGAGCTATTGATCCCCAAACATAATCAGCACCACTTTATGTCGGGGACCAACTAAATACCAAGTTTGGTTAAATTTCGTTAAAAAAAAAAAAAAAAAAATTGCTATATTTTTGTTTTTTTTTTTGTTAAAAGTAAAAAAAATCGATAACTTTGGTTTAAATTATCACAGATTTATCGTTCAACCATTCGTTTTAAAGGTATTGACGAGATCTTTCGAAAGATACCCATCTTGAAACTTTGCCCCCCCCCGGGTGGGAACTTCCCCCCCCGGTGGGGGGGGGCAACCGATGCCCCCACATGCACAAAAATTTTTTCCAAGTTAACTATTACTATTATCAACGAGACCTTTCGAAAGATACCCATCTTGAAAATTTACTTCCCCGGGGGGGGATTTCCCCCCCCGGGGGGGGAACCGATGCCCCCCCCCATGCACAAAATTTTTTTCCTAGCTAACTACTACTATTATCAATAATTCATATTAATTTTACAATCATAAGTGTAAAATAACTCTCTTTATGCCCATTTATACGGAATTTTGTCCTATGCTGCCATGTTAAAAATTTGCATAAAATGCGATCACAACGCCACCTATTGAGCGATTGATCCCAAAATCTAATCAGCACCAGTTTATGTCAGGGTGCAACTAAATACCAAGTTTGGTTAAATTTCATTTATTGGTTCGTGAGATACAGCGTCCACAAAAAAATTATACAGACAGACAGACAGACAGACAGACATTTTCTAAAAACTATTAATTCGTGTTCTCCATATCCCAAAACATGTAAATCCATCAAAAAGTGGACTTCGAAAATTTTCGCGAATCCAATACTTTCTCTATATTACATATAGAAGAAAGTAAAAATATATATATTTATAAAAAATAAAAATACATTAAAAAAATCTATATAATATTCTCTAATGAGGTCCAGTTACGATTAAATTTTGTTAAAGCGATACGATAGTGACATATTTAATAAAATACGCGAGGATAAAAAATACTATTTATTGGCAATATTTAAGTCAATGATTTAATCAGAAAAATGACGACATTAATTTAATGTCGAGAGATCTTTTTATAGGAAGATGTATTTTAAAAGTTGCATCTTTACAATCATTGCACGCGTCATTTTAAAGCTAGCAATACTTGAAATATATAAACAGAATATGAATTATTGTCAAACATTTACTAAAAAACGCAATAATAAAAAGTATAATCAAAATATGTGCCAATTAATAATAATAATTAAAAAAAGAAATGTCAAAATAAATAAATAATTTAAAAGCATCGCCAACATGGCAATAAAAATCGCCTTGGGAGCCCTATACTAAAAACAAGTCGCCATGGAAGCCTTATACTAAAACTGTACTGTCTGCGCAAGTATGAATATTTTGTTGTCAAACAAATTTTATTTTGAAACCTTTCTTTGAATGGTTTTGTTTTCTCTATCGCACAATATTAATTTGATTTCTGGTGAATTACAATTCTAATTGGTAGGGGAAACCTAATATAGTTTAATTGATAAATATTAAATGGAAATATAAGCTTTTATATAAAACGTATTTTTACGATGCGGTTGAAGGTGCTAAGTTCCCTTAATATTCAAAAATTGATCATAAAACGACATCCTAAACACCTTATTCTATGTGAAACATGCTTTTATTTATACAAAAAGTATACGTTAATTTTATTTTGTTTCGTGTAGTTTAAAGATCTTAAAATGTACTAAGGAGAAATTAACCCATAAACGTAACATATTTGAAACCTTTTCTGTGTTTTTTATACACGAATCCTTTCTCCGATCTCAAATAAAATCCACACGATGCAGATTTAGACAGCAGAATTTTGACTTGCTGCTAATATTTATTTTTGAGTTATGCTGATAACAGACACGCACAGAGACCAACTGGTAAAAACCGGGTTTTTGTATTCAGGGGATCTCAAAATGTGTGATTATAGCAAAATCTTTGTATCGAAAATTAGACTCTACCAACAACAATTCTTTTTCTTCTTTAAGAAAGTAAGAGAAAGGAAAATTGATAAATCCAGATTAATAAATTCAAGTACACCAGCAATGCTAAGTTAATCCGTATAATTGCATTACAAATCCAATTATCATATGAATAAGCATTGCTAATTATAAACACAGATCATCGATTTAAATCACCATGCAATGAAACGAAGCCAAAAGAGCGATAATCTAAGCATTCTGGCATCTCTTTCCTTTAGCTGAATATGCATCAAAAGAAAGTCCAGAGAGAAGCCCGAGAGAAGACGGTGGGGAGACAAACTGGTTTTATGGAATGAAGATCAACTTATAGTGCAAATGCAAAAGAAGAGATGTGAAAAAACTCGGAATCGCCGGTTAGTCGTGGAAAATTTTAAAGGCTATGAGCTCCGTAAATCTATTCTATTGGGATGTTGACCTCGTAACCTTGCTGTATGTACGGTGATTTTGGATTAGTTTTAGTAGCTTTTGATAAGAAATTTTTCATTTTGTGGAATGAAGCTATTTATTACATTTCACTTGATTAATATAGCATGACTAAGTAAGAATATCCAATTAAACAGCACTTCTTTGTCTGTCTTTTATCAGAATAACTTAAAAAAAAAAAATTTCAGGCAATACAAATGTTGTATTTTGAAGTTAATATAAAGTTGTTACTTGAAAAAAACTATCAAATTTTATTAAGTTTCCAGGAATGGTGCGGGTGAAAGTTGTCTGAATAATTTAGATTGAACTTTTAAATTTAATAACAGCTTTTGAATTCTCTTTAAGTGTAACTACAATAGTGAAAGGGGGGGGGGGGGTTAAGGGGGCAGTAGCCCACCTCATACAGAATTATTTTTTAAATGAAGCTTTCCAGAAGCCTGTTTTAAATTGTTTTCAACAAAAATTTATATAACGGTATTCGTTACCTTATCCGTTTACTTTATTATTTCTCTGCAGTCGATTGGTGTTGCTATAGGAGGACATTTTTTTAGAGTTGCGTTGTGGTATTTATGTTGTAATAGCTTTGTTAGAAAATTTATTATCTATTTATAAGGTTATTTCTAAGTTGATTAACAATTTTAAACATTTATGTATCAACCCAAAATGACACAAATATGTAAAACATATTAATTTTTATAAAGAATGCGACAAAAATATTGTATAAGAATTAGAAAATCGAACGTATTGAAATGCTTTGATCAATATCTATTCTATATAATAATGTATTTTATATTAAATAGTATATACTGCTCTATTCATTTTTAACTAGCAAGCTTTGCTTCTTCCCCTGATCACTATACTTAAATTAATAATAATAATAATAAATAACGTTATAAATAAAAAGTAAAAAAAAAAAAAAAAAACACCACTGAAATTGCGCAAAAAGTAGTTTCGGGACTACGATGCCTTCAGCAGCGTCTTTTCCTATTTGCGCAGTTGAAAAAAAATATCACACTTTATTTTTATTTTTTTGTAAAATATGCAACGTTTACTCGCTTAGGAAAATATATTATCAGGCTGAGAAAAAGCTTATTATAAATGCACCGGTATTGACTTTATTTATTTATTTATTTATTTATTTATTCATTTTTTTTTTTTTTTTTTAAAGATAATGCATTCTATGATGCACATGCAATTTTTAGACAGAACGGAGGTCTACACAAAAGGAATCTATTTTATATTTTACCTTTAGATGTCTTCTTTTCCTTCCTCTATAGTTAAAATAAAAATATACTTTTGAGTTATTTTGCTATTTCTAGAAATATACAAAGATATATATACATATATATATATATATATATATATATATATATATATATATATATATATAAGCCTACTGTTTGCTTTTGTTTTAAAAGTAAAGTTATAAAGATAATTTTTGTAAGATTTTCTTGTTCATAATTGAAAACAAAATATATTTTAGAGCGTCATTACGGAAATAAAATAAATTGAACGTTAAACGATGTAAAGGGGTAATTAAAGTTGGAAAGTGTTTCATGAAATATCCAAACCGAATGATTTTTTTTTTCTTGTTTAATCTCTAATTATTACAAATGTGACTATCAAGTGATCAAAATTTCCAGGATTATTCTCTTTTAAATATAATCGTTTTACATAAAGAACGTTTATGTTGCCACCAGAGGAATTAAAAAAAAAAAAAATCTTTGTTGAAAATGATAAAAGCTGTCACGATAACAGCCGGTTCGTGATCGCCTGCTTCCACTGAGAAAAATAAAAATCAGCGGCGTAACTACAGATGGCAATCGTTTTGCAAAGCCGGTAGTGTGATCATGATGAGCTGAAAGGTCAAGCTCGATCACCTGTTGGTCGTTGAATTGAACCGGTCCTGTTTGTTTCTTGGCTGAGAAAAATTCAGTGAAACTTTTTAATGTGGTTCTGGAATGGCTTTTCATTTAATCCGTTTGCCGTGCCCCGCAGATAAACTAGTGGATCTAAGGATCAGGATCCTCAAGGTCATATCTGCATCACACATTAAGTCTTAACGTCCACTACAAATTTTATTTTGAAAATTTTTAAGCTAATTCTAATATTATTATAACTAATTTCAACGTGTCTATTGGTCACATAGCTTATCATAAATATATATGTAAAAAAAAAAAAAAGTTAGCACTTTGCATTTTACGGAAATTTTGGTTTTACACATTTATATGATAACCCGATTAAATTCAAATAATATCAAGCAGAAACGGTCGTTTTGCCAAGCCAAGCTCAGAGAAAAGCAAAACAAACAAACTACCACTAACACAAAGCAGAACGCGCCAATAATAAAATCGACAGAAATACCCAAGATCGTTAAATGCTTATTATACAGAAACCAACTTTCCCATGTTAAATCGGCAAATTTTTTTCCCGTAAAGTTTTAAATATTGGACGAACCAAATATCGCAGTAAAATGAAACAAAAAGTAAAATATTTGTATCAACGAGATCTTTAATTTGAGATAAAAACGAACTTTCTAAGTTAATAAGTAAAAAAATGGGAGCATTTTCAATTTAGCGTAAAATTAGATGTTTTGACAACTTTTTGAAAAAATTTCTTCTTCAAGAATTTTTTTTTTAAACAAGCTAGAGAATTCATAAATGTGCAGAATTCTTTGAAAACTGGTTTTTCAGATAGACAATTACTTAATCTAGGAACTTTTATAAAATTTAGCTTTTAAAAATCAAAATTTCCTATCTTAATTGCTGAAAAACTGTTAAATATCGCCAAAGAGACATAAATCGCCAAATATGAAATTGCTTCATCTCAGTTTACCCGAAAAATATTAATTTCAAATTGAGCTGCTTTTTCTTTTTATAAGTTATTTTTTTAACCAAAGAATCTTTGCTTTTATTATTTTGTACAATTTTAAATTTTATATCCCTGAAAACAGAAATGAATACATTTTTGAATAACATTTGTTTCAAATCTATAGCTTGAATTGCTGATTTTTTAATATTTTTCATACCTTAGAATAAGAAAGTCAGTACACGATATAGTATCCAATTTTAATATCCTTCAATTCAATCTGGCAATGATAATTATGATGCATAAAGATTTCTACTTCCTTCTATATAGTATACTAGCAGGCTTTGCCCGCTTCGCTTGTCATTTTATTGAAATGAATTTCGACTTTAGGTTTTTAATGGATTTACACGTTGTAAGAGCTCCTGAAAACAATTTGACTATTTTTAGAAAATTTCTATTTGCGTGTGTGTGTTCTATGTGTGTGGCGAAAGTTTTGTTCCAACTAGATATCAGAAGCTACTGCTCAGAATTACATATAAATTTATATGCAATTGAACCTTGATGTATAATAGCGTTTATCAATATTTGGTGTCAATTGCTCAACATGGTGCTGCTATACAGTGATTGTCGCAATTTCAGAGAAGGCTATATCTGAGTAACTAATGCATGGAATTGCATAAATTTACAAATAAATTTACATTGTTACAAATTATAGTGCTTATCAACTTTTGTACCAATATCTCAACATGTGGCGCTGCTATACAGCGATTTTCGCAATTTAAGGAAAGGTTCTGTTGCATATAATGAAACAAAACTTAATATGTGAAAAGGCCATTATGAGACATTATGCTGATTCAATCTCGATGCCTATCGGCCGATAAGTGGAGCTCATATACTACAATTTTTTTTTAGAACTGAAAGGATGCCATCTGCATGGTGAAAATTTACTTCCGTTGGACATTTTGTGCAACAATACCTCTCTGAGTTGATAATATCCAGCATTCATAATGAAAAAAATAATAAATAATTTCTGCTGCGTTAATATGTATAGGAAAATGTAGAAGAAAGTTTTGTGATGGACACGACATACTAGTCTGCATAGAAAACCCATGGATAATGTCTAGCAACCAGAATTATGGAAAGTTTAACGCAAAGAAAACTTTGTAATACAGTTTAACGCAAAGAACAACATCGCACGAAAGCTGAGTTGAAATCCAGGACATATCTGATGTAAAGTATCAGGTTAATTCCAGTAAATATAAAAACTATTTAAAAAAAATAAATGATATCTACAAAAAAGACACTTAAAATGTACAAAAAAGCCAAGCTCAAAGAAAGAAAATTGATTAAAGTTGTGTCTAAAAAGGGTGTGATATCAAATTCCCAAGCTTACATTCAAATACTTATTTAATATTCCCTTTTAACTAAATTTTCACATGTGAATCAAGTGCCTTATAATATGTTGATAGAAATCCTTCTTTCCTGTACTAAATACATCATAGCGTGTTTCTGAAAAATATTATTATTTTTATTTATGTATGATGGGCTTGGCGGCCATCTTTCAAGTAATGAATAAACAACATTCACACAATTTGAAAGAAGTTTCTTAAAATATATCTCATATAAAATTAATTTTGCTATTCCATTCAGCAGAGACGGAAATATTTCGATAACATGATTTCTTATAATTATTTAGTATTAAGTGCACTTCCATCCTATAAATGCCGGGAATAAAGAATATAAAAATTTAAATTAACGTAAAAACATGAAGGAGAGGGGGGGGGGAGGGAAGCATAGAAGCTTCCACCCCCCGTTATATTTACCCAATTTGAATTTAGCTTCTTGGAATAAATATCTCGTAGAAATAATATGGTTATTCCATTCAACAGGGGTTGAAATATTCAGATTAAAAAAGAAAAAAAAAAAAAAAAAAATGAATTCAAAACATCGCAAAAGCCCCGTTAAGCACACAAGTGGAATCAATTTAAGTTTTAACAGTGTTAAGTTTGGCGCACTCCCATCCTCCCATCCTATAATTATTTCTCATTGCGCAGCACTAGTGCGATATAAAACTCAATTAACCAACCAATCAACCAACTCATCCTATAATTGATGAGATTTATATAATTCAAAGTAACGTAAAACTTTGAAGGATGGCCGCCAAGCCCATCATACATAAATAAAAATAATAATATTTTTCAGAAGCACGCTATGATGTATTTAGTACAGGAAAGAAGGATTTCTATCAACATATCATAAGGCACTTGATTCACATGTGAAAATTTAGTTAAAAGGGAATATTAAATAAGTATTTGAATGTAAGCTTGGGAATTTGATATCACACCCTTTTTAGACACAACTTTAATCAATTTTCTTTCTTTGAGCTTGGCTTTTTTGTACATTTTAAGTGTCTTTTTTGTAGATATAATTTACAGAAAAAATATATCCCATTTAGAGACTCTTTTAAAAAACACGTGTAACGTTTTAAAATAATAAATAAAACACTTTAAAACACGTATGAAAGTTTTAAAAACCTATATTTAATTAAAAACTACATATTTCTAAGCTTTTCGCCCTGAAAAGCAGGGCATCATCAGGAAGTCTACATGGTTTTGCACAGTGTGCAGCTGTGTTACAAATATATACACCTTAAATCAGGTTAAAGCTACAGTTACATCGCTACTTTAATACAAAAAATTTTTAGTTCATTGGTTGGAGTCATTCTACATTGACACAGAGGGAACACTTGATTACTGCCACTTGCGTTGGAAAAAGTTAGTTTTGGATGGCTATTGGAAAGGCTGGCGTGTGGTAACATCAAGGTGAAGAAAACTTGTCGAGCAGTGGTAGTGAATGGAAGTCATTCTGTTGGAGGGGTCAGTGGATGGAAGCTAAAACAGAACGCCAGTCCAGTGTTTCAGCTTCCATTGCTTTTTGTTGCAACTGAAAAAAAATCAAAGTTGGTGCTCATTTCAATATGTAGATAACCCCTAATTTAAAATTAGACAACATTTTCAGAAAGTGCATTTAATTTCCTGTTGAATTATGTCTATTAGATGTTCCTGCGTCAATTAATAACGAAATTACAGTTAGTGTTGCATTTTTTTCCCCCGACTGTATATTTATACGAAATTCTGTCCTGTACTACCATATTAAAAATCATGAAATAATGGGATGGTAGCGCTACCTGTTGAGCAATTGATTCCCAAATGTAATCAGCACCAATTTAGGTCAAGGTCGAATTGAATACCATGTTTCTTTAAATTTCGTTTTCAAATTATTTATTATCAAATATTATTATCAATTATGAAATATTACCGTAATTTCTGGTAGATAACCCGCAGGTAAGATGTGTCATTTCTCCACCAGAAATTTTATTTAATAGAGAAATCTATACTTTTTCGAAGGAAGAACTCGTACAAATATAAATTTATTTATCAATTGAAATTTCTGGTGCAAAACTGGATTATATAACCTGCGGGGTATCTACCAGGAATTGCGGTAGTTATTTTTAAACAGCCTTTTCTAAAAGTAACGTATAAATCTACCAGGACGTATAAATCTATCAAAAAACCTTCGATCGAAAATTTTCATGAATCCAAATTTTCTTCTTCTGTATACGAGTATACAAGAAAGTTGAAAAAAAAAAGTAATGTTCTATGTTGTCGCATAGGAAGGTAGATCGGAATCAGACGAGATGTTCGTGATCCAGTAGAAACGAAACAAAAATATTTTTTACTGATTAAGCAAAATGTTGTTTATTTAGTTTTTTGACAGAACTAATTACATTTTCATGCTTTTGTTTCTGTGCTCTTCTTTAGCAGTTTTCAGTTTTTTGTAATGTCTTTACACTGGCGTTAATCTGATAATGCAGTTTTAATCTGACATCATGGCGGCAGCTTCTTGTGTCAGCGTGTCGCGTTTTGGGTAAGTTGAAAAGGTTTCTTTCATTTTGACAGTGTAAACAGAAGAACAAGTAAGCACTTTTTGTCAAGATAATTTACTGCGTGCAAGAACAATAATCATGTGCCGAATTTGCTAAATGGGGACCTTAATATTTATTTCTTATCGCATTAAAGCTGCAGTTTATAGGGACTAGTCTAGTCCAGTGGTTAAAGTATTTGTTTTCATGAATATAAGAAGGACAGCTCAAAATATTCTTACATTGATGCAGTAGTGGCACCAGAAATTCCCCGACGGGGGGACACCATCTCCCCGACAGGGGGGCACTACATAAAGAGAGTTCATTATATGTGCATTTATCAAAAACTGCAATACTGTTGATAATATTACTGTTAATATTTGTACCATTCCATTTGTTAGTATTCTTCATGGTTTTGGAGATCATCGTGTCACAGACAGAATTTTTCTAAAAATATCGTGGTCAAAACGTGTTTTGGACCTCTCAAAACGTGTATATTCATGGAAAACTGGAAGCTGAAAATATTTACGAATCCAATACTTTCTTCTATTGAATATAGAATGAAAAAACTGGAATGCTCTAACTTTGTAAAAGGAAAAAAAAATGCTGCTAAAAGTAGAAAAACTGAAAATTTTGTATTTGTTCCCCCGAGAGATTTTAGGAGTATGCCCCGATGGGGGGTCACAGACTCCCCGACGGGGGGGGGGGCTGTGCCCCCGGCACCCTAGCTGGCGCCACCCCTGCATTGATGATAAAAATCCCATTTTTAGTACTGAGTATGTCCATAGGATCTATAGTTTCATCCACAGGATATCCCAGGGATGTCCCGGAGAAAAAAGATACCACCACATAGGTCCTACTTTCTGTAGAAAATCGCTTAAAGTCCCTACGCGTAGGGACGAATCCGTACAGTTCGCAAAACTGCCTCACGCAATAAATTGTAAGGGTGTCCGTCATATCACGCTTATAGCATTATACAGAATTTTAGGGATGGATAAGCAACTTTTTGCTCAGCGCTCAAGTGTTAGACTACGGTTTTGAAGCTGTCTGGTTCAAGCTTGACCATTTCCAATTCATGTTAGTGATGAAAGAACTGAACAAACAAACACATAAACATCATTTTCACCTTGTAACAAAATATATATGACACACTATAATATACATACATATTACATACACATATTATACATAATATATATATTTCCAGAACCACATACAATAAAGATATATTATATTATGCACATACAGTCGGTAGCAAAAGTGTCCGAACACTAGCAAAAATTCCTATGTAAAAAAAATACACTTCATACGGTTTTGTTAAATAAATCCTTATCGAATCATGTTGTTACACTGACTAAGAACGAGATTTGACAAGGATTTACTTAACAAAACCGTATGAAGTGTACTTTTTTTACATAGGAATTTTTGCTAGTGTTCGGGCACTTTTGTTACCGACTGTACATAACGCATATACATTTCAATATTATTACACTTACGCACATTTTATTAGGTTTAATAAATCATACGCAAATTTACATACGCGCATTTTAATAACACACACATACACCTATAATCTATTTATATATTCCACACACATTTCTATAAATACATATTGCACTTATAACACACACTTTTGATTGTGAAAATCCTTGATTCAGTGATTTTATGTGTGTACAGCATAGGAATTAATTTCTTGTTTTTATTCACTTAGTCTTGCTTTATGTGACCTATGGTGTCAGGAAAAAAAAAGGGTAGGTATTTGACTTTGAATGTCAATCAATAGAAGTTGGGGGGGAAAAAAAGAAGAAAGCGAAAAAGAAAAGAGAGAAAAAAGAAAAAGATTACTAACTTAAATGGCATTGACATTCAAATCTTATTACTCGCCATTTAGCGCTTGCGTATACCGATTAAAATACGTGTACGTCAACCTGTTGCTTTCCAGTTGAACGAACCAGGGGAATTCTGGTCTGTTAAATTCCATTGATGTAATAGCATAATCCAGTTAAAAGATTTAATTCCTTTTACGGAGCTTTCTGTTTGAATAAATGACAGTGCACATCCTTTATGTAGTACTACACTTTCTTACAAAATTAGAAAACTATGACTTATTTTTGTAAGCGGTGCGAAGTCTATGATAATTGCGTGGGAACTATTTTATGAGAAACTTGTATTTTGAAATCCAAGGTCCGAATTATAACAGATTTGTGTGCGGTGGGAAGTCTATAATATTTGTGTGGGAGCTACGTAATATAAAACTTTGACATTTCAGGGCCCGAATTATAACAGATTTCCTTGCAATGAGAAATCAATATTTGTGTGTGAACTATACAGTGAAACTTGAATAATTCGAACTTGTTTAATTCGAAATTCTGGATAATTCGAACTTTTCACTCGGTTTCCTTGAATTTTGTATTAAAATAATGTTAAGAAATCGTGGATAATTCGAATTCCATTTTGGATAATTCGAATTTTTCATACGATTATCTTTAAAATATTACTATAAAATTTGTTCCCGAGATTTTTCTCAGCTAATATATTTTAACAGTCTTTCAAAAGAAGGATAAGGAAATACAAGAGAAGCCCCTAACTAGTGCATCAGAAGATACGGTGCGCATATACATGAACTTCGAGGGTTTTTTTAATTGAAAATCATGTCTAATGAAGAAGATTCTGTTTTTGTATCAAATCATATGCTATGACACAAAGATTGTGCTTAAAGAAGAATTAAAAAATATCTGACTATTTTTAAAAAAGTGTTGAATAACTAAGCTCGTAAAAAATATTGATTTAATAGGGGGGGGGGGGGATGTAGCAGTATTTTTAGATATAAAGTTTATGTGTTAAATCTTTGATCGTAGAGTTTTAATTTTTTATCTCTTTTTTTTGACAAAATAGTATATGTAATTCGAATTTTTGAATATTTCGAATTTTTTTCTCGTCCCTTCAACTTCGAATTATCCAAGTTCTACTGTATAATGTACAACTTTGATATTCAGGGAACGAATTATGACAGGTTTGTATGCATTGATGAGTTTATGACATTTGTCTATAAATCTACCTATCGTGAAACTTTTATTTTGACATATAGGCTCGAATTATGGCAAGTTTGAATGCGATAAAGAGTCTGTGATATTCTAGTAGCAGTTTATAATGTCAAACTTTGACAGCCAAGACCTCAGTTACGCCAAATTTATGTGCAATGACTAATTTATATTTGTACGGATGAAATTTAACATGTTCTAGAATTTAAAATTCTTAATTTGACACCCAGGGCCTTAATTATGTCAGGTTTTTTATACGGTAAGGAGTTTGTGATATTTGTGTCGGTAACAATATAATGTAAAACTTTTACTTCGATATCTAGTGTCCGAATGATGATTTCTTTGTATGTGGTGGGGAGGCTACAATATTTGTTTGGGAATTATATGATGTAAAACAATTATCTTGACACCCAAAGCTCAAGTGCGAGGGGGGGGGGGGTTCTGTGATATTTCTGTTGGAGCTATATAATGTAAAAGTTGGCATCCAGGGCCTAAATTAGGACAGGTTTGTTTGCGATGGGCAGTTTATTATATTTGTGCGGGAATTATATAATGGAAAGCTTTGCCATCCAGGGCCTGAAATGTGACAGGTTTGTTCATGGTGAAAATTATATTATTATTTATGTTAATTTATGCGGTATATAAAATGATATAAAATGGTATCTCTCTCTCTCTCTCTATATATATATATATATATATATATATATCACGGGATATATAATGATACAAAACTTCTATTTTAACGTACAGGTATCGAATTATAGCATTATAGCAGATTTGTATGAAGTAGAAACCTGGAGGAATAAACTGAGCAACAAATTGTTATAGCATTCTCGCAGAATTACAAAAACAAAAACGCATCCAAACCCCAATTAAGTGAAGTTTACAATTAAATTGATCATGACAATTGATGAACAAGGCATATAAAGCAATAACTCACTGCTTTCTTAAATATTAACTAATCTAACTTAACCCCCTAAAAAGATTATCGAAACCATTGTTATCCACATTTTCACTTAAAAAAAAAAAAAAAAAAAAAAAAACTGCATAGCTGTGCACTGTTTATTAGTGTGTTCCCAATTTTCCGACCAAGCATCGCACAATTAAACCTGGTGCATTATTCCCCTGAGCTTGATTACCGTCCGCGCGTGAAAAAGTAGGTCCGACTTTTGGAAGTGGGGCGAAGGAAACGGACGATTACCGGTGGATGTGTTATATCCTTGATTCCGAGTTGTGTGGTGATGTAATCGAACGCGTTTGAATGCATAATACATATTTTTTCTCATTGTAAGGAAACAGATAGCATTTATCAGTTTCGATTTCATTAGGTTTATGAATAGACTTGTTTGAAGCATTTCACGTCTCTTATTTTCACTTAAAATCATTACACTCAGGGTTGCCACTCAAGCAGGAGAATGAAATCCTTTGACTTTTCCAGGTTTTCTAGAAATATTCATACTTGCCAACCATCTCATTAATAACCGTACAATTGTTAACGTCCCCTGATAAAACGCCCCTTTTTTCACACCACTATATTTTTAGAGTGATTCTCTCCAAATGGTGTTACGATTAAATAAACTAAAATTACTCTAAAATGTTATAAAAAAAAAAAAAAAAAAAAAAAAAAGGCGGGTACTAAAAATTGTACGGTTCATAATGAGATGGTTGGCAAGTATGAATATTCTAAGAAAATTCCAATCTAACCGTATATTCAACATTGGTCGTGTTGAGGGCAAAATCATTATGGCACCACTTGAAATCACAAAAGTTACATATAATGGAAGTTGCATATAGTGAAAGCATCTGTTGCTTATAAGCGAGATAAGAAATTTCTTTCATGGGTGGAAAAGAAGGGTGAGGTTTTTAAAAAAAATGGCGGAAGCAGTGATGGAACACGGGCGCAGAACTCATACCACTATGAATGTAAGAAAATTTCCTACTTCTTAAATCAACGATATTATAGTTACAGAAATTTCATAAACGGATTCCGGTATGAATTATGCGCCCGTGTTCCATCCCTGCGGAAGCTTAAAAAAAAAAAAAAAGTCCCTACATTGGCGGAAAAATTGTTTAATTTTTGGCAATCATCATATGAAATTCCCTGACTTTTCCAGATTCTGACTAAAATATTCAAATTCCCTGACATTTCCCTGACTTTTATAGTCAATTTTCGTATTCCCTGACTATTCCAGGTTCTCCAGGTAGCGTAGCAATCCTGAACACTCACACTGAATCTATTAAATCTTATATTAATGTATTGAATTTAAATTATACAAATATCATAAACTAAATTATTACACTGAATCTAGGAAAATAAGATGGCCACCAGATGAAAGTATAAATTTTGATCTAAGGTTGAGGTTGAATGTATTAATATCATAGTAGAGCTGCGCGATCCGCGATTAGCTAATCGAAATTATCAGTAAAACTAGTTTGAAGGCATAGATCACAATTTTGATCATTTACGGGGAAACGGGAAGGCTATATCTCAAATGTCAAGTACCATTGCATATTATTACACTATACGAGAGGGTCATTATGAAACACTATGCTAATTAACTTTGGATGCATATTGGCGGACAAGTGGTGCTGCTGTGCAACAATTTATTCCGTGTATAGGAAGGCTAAATCTCATTTTCTATGGAATATAAATGAACCAAATTTGATATGCGAGAAAACCATTATGAAGATGAAGACGAATGCTGACTTAATTTTAGGTTATATAGACTTACCAGTGTTAGAAATAAGGTCGTTAATCGTATTTTGCGACCATATTTTTCATTTTGACGCCTAGATTTTTTCCTCATCACATCTAATAATTTTCCCGATCCCATCAGACTGTAAAAAAGTCTGTTTCATCGTATTCCTCAATCCTGCCACTGGAATCATAGATGATTGGCTGTTGAAATCAAGCTTACAACAGTTTTCAACTGTGATTGGTTGTTAGAGAACCGAGCTCACCATGCTTAGATTACTCGTCAATGTGGCGAGCAACCATTCAACGTATAGTTTGGAGCGAGTAGCAGTGTTTTCTTACTTGAGAATTTTAAACTCTTACTTCTCAACTCCACTCACCAGTTTAGTTCACTGTAAACACATGCACGTATTTATTATTTTACGCTAATTTCGAGTATCTTCTGAGTGAAGAATGAATTTGTAATTTTAAATATGTGTGTTTAATATTGTAAATATAATTACATTCTTTACATAAATATTTTTTATAAAATCTTGCATTTATTATTTACAAGTTGACGCTTTATTATTTTTTTAATATGCATATTTAATTATAGATGGCACCTAGATTTTTCATTTAGAGACGCCCAAAAAATTTAATCCAGGCGTCATTTTGAGGCCTAGTTTCAAAATTCTTATTTCTAACACTGAGACTTACTGCGCTGTTATTACTAATTTTCTGTGTTTCTCCACATGGTTACATCTCAGTATCTGTTGAGTAAAATTGCACAGAAATTCCACCTGTAACATTTTTATTGCAAAAAGGTTTGATAAAAATTTTGTACATGTTAGACAGAAAATGGCACTGTTTTATAGACTGATATAAAAGAAACTTTTTGTGATGACCACAACGTACTAGTTTTTAAAAAACTTTATCTTGAAGTTTTTAATTTGAAAATGGATGTAATCAAATTGTAGGTTTTCTGTAGACTGAACCATCTACGACAAAATTAAAGGACTTAGATTATAGAGCAAATTATTATTATTGTAGAATTAATTAATTTCAATTAGGTTTTACTTTATCCCTCTGCTTAAATTTATAGTACAGATCAGCGGTGGCTCGTAAACCTAAAATAGGTGATGGGCTGAAAAATAACATTTAAGTATTTTTAATGCATAATTTTTATCAAGCATAATTTTAACTAAAAATACTCATTTTATTTACTAAATGTTAATTTATATTCTATGAATGAATATAGAGTGAAATGCTTCTTCACCTATTTTCGATCCAGGAGCCGCCGCTGGTATAGATTTTAAATTTGTTATTTTTCTATTTATGAATTTTAAACTATTCAATATCAATTACTTGAGCTGGTTAATAGAGTTAATTATTACGCAATTCAAAGGACGAAATAATTTTGATTGTGTAGCTTAGTGTCTTTTTAACGGATGGATGAATAATTGGGTTTTTACGTCGCACTAGTGCTGCGCAGATGGGCTATTGGCGACGGTTTAGCACACACCTCTAGAGGTGGTCCGGAGACATTCCATCACAATTTTGATCCTCCATGGAAGGGATGGCTCTCCCGCTTCGGTGACCCCCAGAGGAATAATTTTTGATGGAAACATGGAGGACATTGCGGCCACGACAGATTTTACGTGCACCAGCCACCATTAGTGTACACGACGACGGTCTTTGGCCGGCTCGAGTACCGAACCCGCAATCTTCCAATTACGAGGCCGGCGCTCTACCGACTGGGCTACCGCGGCCCGTTTTTTTAACGGATTCTGTCTCATTATATTTGAAGACTAGCCGCTTTCGGCAGCCAGTTATTTTACGAATTCCCGGAAATAGAGAAAAAACATCAGTGGATCTAATTAACACCTCCTCTCCTGCAGGAAAGAATTCACGAAGTTGTTTTTTGAATATTTGTGGATATATATTTTGAAGCAAATTTATGGATATCATTTTCCTTTGAGATATGAATATGTATATAAAAATTCATTTTGCCTCTTACCACTTTGGGGGGAAAGGGTGGAATGAATTCTTGAAAATTAATCTTTAGGTATTTGTAATTGTTGCGTTTCAAAGCATCAGTCTTACGAATATCTGTTTCTTTTCTTTAGATATAAAGAGATACGTAAAGACGTCTAGTTTTTAGCTCCCTTGGGGTAGAGGGTTGAGGGGATCCGAATTTTTGAAATTAGTTTTTGAGTATTCGTGTTTGTTATATATTTTAAAACAAGTGTAATATGGATATATATTTGCTTTAAGTTATGAAGAGATATCAAAACAACGTCACATCTTGCCCCCTCTCCCCTTTTGAAGGGCGAATTTAATAAAATCGTTTCTTATTGGACGTCTACGTTACGGCAGGGATATTTTCATCAAGTTTCATGTTTCTGGGTGCAGGGGTTTGGGCTGGGCGATGATGAATCAGCGGATGATTCAGTTCGGACAATCGATTTTATACAGACTATATAGCTTTCTTATATTTTCCTCTTGAGTTTCTTGAGATACAAACTTTCATAATTTTTTTTTCTTTTTGATAAAAGCTGGATCTAAATTTACTCAACAAGTTCCCGAAATTAATTAGGACAAATGAACATGATACTTTAGGGGATTCTGATGACGCAAATTATGCTTCATTGTATCTTTTTTCTTTTTAATATTTTCAAGAAGAAAAGTGTTTTGGAATTCGGGGGCGTCTCATTTTTAGTATTTGAGTACTTTTGTGATTTAAATTCATGTATTATTTACGCTTACAATCAAATGTTTTTTATTGAAAATTATGCTATAAGTGATGCTACTGGTTTGTGCACAGGGGTTCATAATGAATTCTCATATTTTGCGGTCTGTGAGAGATATTCTTATTCAGCATATTTAAATATCTTTATACTACTCAACCGATAACGAAATTGACATACATTTTTGAAGTACATAACATAACCTGCGATCCCTCTAAATATTACTACATTTATATGTATATTATAATGCATGTGTATACGTTTATTTTACACTCTAAAACAACAACAACAAAAAAAAAACTAGAATGTTGTGGCCACTACAAGACTTTCTTCAATACTTTCCTATACAAATTCACTCAATAACAATATTTAACAAGTCCTTCCGGCTTATTCGGAAGGGTAGGTTGATTTCTTACAAATTTCTAATGGACTTGGTAGAAATATTGATGTAGGCTTTGCACATATGGAGTTTTAAGCAAATCGGTTCATAAATACCTTTTTATGTGAATTTAAAATTTTAAAGTGGCCAGTGCTTGGAAACAAAATGGTGGGTTAAGTTGACAAATATATCAAATGCATTTGTGAGATAAGTCTACTGTACAGATATAGTTCGAATAAATTCAAAATCTCAAAAGTCGTCGTGTTGAAATATTAAGTGGCTGCCACTTGGATTAAAATGGCAATGAGAGAGATGCTCATCTAAGATATCGTTGCAAATTTGAAAATATATATATATATATTTGTAGAAATTCTTTCAAAGAGTCTTAGTAAGTTGATAAAATGTTAGTTTTCTGCATTTCTAGTTTGTTTTAGCATTAAAATAGCCTAATTTTCCCTTAAAAACGCAATAAAAATATCCAATAAGGCAGGTAATAGATTTGGCGCCACATTTGGCGACTTTCCTCCATGGCGACTTTTGGCGAGAAAATACTTATTATCGCTATACCAAAGATAAACGCTATAACGTGATTGGTTCACGAGTTACGTGAAATTTCTAGATTTTTGTTGTTGGAATGATAAATCCATTTTTCAACTTTGATTTGAATTGATTAAATATTTCAAAAGTTACCGTGATAACAAATTTTCAAGTGGCCGCCACTTGGAAACAATACAGTGGAACAAGTTGCTCAGCAAACACATCCAAGATATTTGAAGCATAGGTTCACTGTCCAACTGTGATTCAAATCAGTGCCGTGTTTCAAAAGTTATTATTATGGCAAATTTTCAAGTGGCAGTCTAAGTGACTGCGACTTGGAAACAAAATGGCGAAACAACTTGCCCAGCGAAATCATCCAATATATTTGTATAAGTTCATTGTCCAGTTCTAGTTTAAATTAAATCAGTATTTCAAAAATTATTGTCATAAGAAATTTTCATGTGGCACAACTTGGTAAAAAAAGCGAAGTGAGATGCCTAGCGAACTTATCTGAGATTTTGGAATGATAAATCCATTACACAAATTTGATGGGAATTGATTCAGTATTACTAAAGTTACCATAATGACAAATTTTCAAGTGGCCGCCACTTGGAAATAAAATTGCGGATCAAGTCACCAAGTGAACTTATCTTAGATATTTGAACCATCAGTTCATTATCCAACTTTTATTTGAACTAGTTTAGTATTTTAAAGTTATCGTGATGCCATATTTCCAAGTGGCAGTGTGATTTCAAGAGGCTGCAACTTAGAAACAAGATGTCGGGACAAGTTGCCCAGTGAACACGTTCAAGACAATTAATTATATAATAATATCACTGTCCAAATTTGGTTCGATTTGAAGTATTATTTCAGAAGTTATCGTGATTTTAAATGGTTAATTGGGAGCCTGATTTCAAGTGGCCCGCTTTGTATAAGATATCCTGTATTTTTCAAAAATGACGGTTAATCTTCATTAATCAACTTGGTTGAGACCCTTATACTGTCTATGTATACAACAAAATTCAAACAAATTCTGAATACGCTTTTTACAATTTGAATTTGAAATTTTCAAGTGGTCTCCACTTGAAATCAAAATGGCGAAGCAACTTGGTTAAAAAACTCATCTAAGATATTTATAAGATAAGTTAAGATACTGTCCAAATTTAGCTCGATTTGGTGTGTTATTTCAGAAGTTATTATGATTTTAAATTTTCAAGTGGTAGCCTGATTTCCAGTGGCACCGCTTAACTTAAAATATCTGCCACTTTATTAAAAATGGCGGATATAGTTCATTAATAAACTTCATTGAGATCCTTATGTGGTCTGTACTTACATCAAAATTCAAAGAAATTCGGAATACGCTTTTTATGATTTACATTTGAAATTTTCAAGTGGTCTCTACTTGAAAACAAAAAGGCGGAGCAACTTCGTCAATAATCTCTTCTAAGATATTTATAAGATAAGTTAAGACACTGTCTAAATTTTGTTGATTTAAAGTATTATTTCGGAAGTTATAGTGATTTTAAATTTTCAAGTGGTAGCCTGATTTCAAGTGGTCCCGCTTAACTTAAAATATGTGCCACTTTATTAAAAATGGCGCATAAACTTCATTAATAAACTTCATTGAGACTCTTATGTGGCCTTTATTTACATCAATATTCAAGCAAATCTTGCTTTAAATATGCTTTTTGCAATGTCGGTTTGAATTTTTCAAGTGGCTGCCACTTGAAAACAAAAATTCGGAGCAACTTGTTTAAAGAACTCATCCAAGATATTTATAAGATCAGTTCACTGTCCAAATTTGGTTCGATTTGCAGTATTATTTCAGGAGTTATCGTGATGACAAAATTTTCATTATATATATATATATATATAGATAGATAGATAGATAGATAGATAAACGAAGTGATTGCAATAGGTCGATTTCTAAAGAAATCAACCTAAAAAAAAAAAAAGAATACGATTTTTTTTTCAAAGTTTTTTTTCGTTAAAAGTAGAAAAAAAAATCGATAACTTTGTTTTAAATTATCACATATTTATAGTTCATCCATTCGTTTTAAAGGTATTGACGAGACCTTTCGAAAGATACCCATCTTGAAAATTTACTCCCCCCCCCCTCCGGGGGGTACCCCACGCACAGATTTTTTTTCCTAATTAACTACTACTATTATCAATAATTCATATTAATTTTACAATCACAAGTTAAGAATAACTCTCATTATGTACATTTATACGAAATTTTGTGCTATACTGCCAAGTTAAAATTTTAGAAAAAATACGATCACAGCGCCACCTGTTGAGCGATTGATCCCTAAATCTAATCAGTACCAGTTTATGTCAGGGGCCAACTAAATATCAAATTTGGTTAAATTTCATAAAAGAAAAAAGAAAAAAAAAACGTTTTTTTTTCGTTAAAAGTAAAAAAAATCGATAAATTTGTTTTAAATTATCCCAGATTTCTAGTTCAACCATTCGTTTTAAAGGTATTGACGAGACCTTTCGAAAGATACCCATCTTGAAACTTTATTCCCCTCGAGGGCCACGAGGGGGGGGGGGGGGGGCGAGGCTCCTACACATACAAAAATTTTTTCCCAGTTGGCTATCTCTATTATAAATAATTCTTGTACATTTCATAATGATTACTACAAAATAATTCTCTTTATGCACATTTATACAAAATTTTGTCCTATATCACCATGTTAAAAATTTACAAAAAGAGGGATGGCAACGCAACCTGTAAAACAATTTTTACCAAAAGTTGATAGTCACTAATTTATGTCAAGGTGCAACTACATACCAATTTGTATGAAATTCTGTGCAGTAGTTCCTGAGATACAGTTGCCACAAAATTTTGTCTCACACACACACACACACAGACAGACTGACAGACAGACAGACAGACAGACATTTTCTAAAAATGGTCAAATCGTGTTCTACTGCTCTCAAAACGTGTAAATCCATCAAAAACCCGAGGTCGAAAATTTTTACGAATCTAATATTTTCTTCTATTGAATATAGATGAAAGTAAAAAAAAAAAAAAAAAAATCTGGTGTGAAACAACCATATGACTTCCATTACCCACTATTATACGTATTACATGCACTTTTTGGAGAAAATGTTATCAGAAGACATAGAATTGACTTAATGAAATAGACACCTAAAAATTTTCCGGGAATGAGAAAGTTAATACACGCGTAACCACATATAAAACAGAGTTTACAAAGCAAGTTGAAAAAAAAAAGGGGGGGGGGGGGGAGGAGGAAGGGGAGGTTTTTTTTTTTTTTTTTTTTATTATCTGAAACATTAATTTTCGAGATCTTTAACTGATCTATCTGATCAGGGTGACTATTAATTTTCCTTTAATAACCACGTGATACACGAGAAAGAAATGGATTTATATAACAATTTTCAAGAAAATCGTTAAAGCCGTTTTTGAGATACCAACTTTTACAAAAAATGAATTATTGACCGGAAATTAATAATTACATGTAAAAGTATATATAAAAGTGAGTTAATAGGCGAGTTTGAAAAAAATCCGTACTGCCGTTTTTAAAGGAACGCGCTTGCAAGACCTGAAATTAAACTATTTATACAGGATGCCTATCAATTTACTGAACTAACCAACTATATAATTCGAAAGTACATCTAATAGAGTGTTTATATAGCAAATTTGAAGAAAATCGTTGGAGCCGTTTTTGAGATACGGACTTACGACCCCACTTCCAGTTTCAGATGTCTCACTTCCGGTTTTCCAATTTTCACCGAAATTTAGAAAATTCATCTGTACACCAGACTTGCCTCAATTCTGAAGTTTCGTAGTTTTATCTTTATTAGTTTCGGAGATATAATAGTCAGAAGACCCCCCCCCCCCCCACACACACAGAACAATTGGCAAAAAACACTTTTTTGGACTTTGGAGGCCTTAAAACTCGTAAATCAGGTGGAATCTCGATATCGAATTTTTTGACCGAGTACAATACTTCCACTACCTACGGTAGTCGGGTAATGGAAGTAAAAAACGTCGCACCAAGAAGGAGTTATCGAAATGGGACGAAAATTAGTAGATGTGATGTATATTTGGAGGAAAACAAATGATTATCGTTTCATAAAATTTGGATGATTTAATGAAGAGAAAGGGCATCTCAAAGTCAATAACATATTAATCTACTTCTGGATCTTATGTAATCAGTTATTCGGCTTGGCATTAATTGATAGATTTGGCAGATGTTCTCCTGCAAGACATCGTGTAAAATTCTGTCCAATTGCTGTGTTATATTAGCAAAATCTCGAAGTGGTTGTAGGCCCTTTTCATGATGCTTCAACCGTACTCAGTGGGAGAGAGATCTGTCGACTTTGCTGGCCAAAATAATGTTGGACAAGCAAGAAAACAAGCACTAGAAACTATCTCTATGCGCGGGCGGGCAATATCATGCTGAAATATACGATCAAGATTGCGAGATATGAAGGGAAACACAACGGGACGTAAAATGTCGTCGATGTACCGCTGTGCTGTAAAGGTGCCACGGATGACAACCAAAGGTGTCCTGTTATGAAGTGAAATGACACCCCAGACCATCACTCCTGGTTATCGGGCAGTACAGCTGGCGATAGTCAGGTTGGAATCCCTCTTTTTTCCAATATATATAATATATATATATATATATTATATATATATGCATATATATTTCAAATTATTCAGTTAATTTGCGCTTGATTCGACTAATTTTAGTTGGTTAATTTTCAGTAGCTTTGTATATTGGTTATATACTGTATTCCATCATATAGGAGCTTAAATTTAGTACAGTGTGAAAAAATGTTGAACAACTTTAAATTCACTTCACGAGATTTCCAGTTATAATCTCTAATATACCTGAATATTTTTGTATGGCAGCTTATGGTGAATGAGTTTCATATCATATTCTATGTGAAACATAGAATGCTTTTGTGCATATAAAAGCTTTTCTGTTCCATACTTTCGTACATATAAAAATATATGTTATTTTCTTAAATGTGTAATTTATGTTAGAGTAATATAACGATGTTAAAATGTACAACAGAGGTATTTTGTCTTTAGACGTAAAGCATTTGGATTCTTTTGTGTGCACTTGTACACAAAACTTTTTATTGATATTTGTTTGATATCAATAAAAAGTTTAAAGTAATATTTCTGTGCGATACACATATGGAAAACTAATGATTTTTTTTTTTTTTTTAAATATATATTTGTGTTTGAGTTATGCAGATAATACACAGATAGATCGACACACATACAGACCAACTGCTAAAAACCATAATTTTGGATTCGGGGGACCTCAAAACATGTAAATATTTCCAATCCTAAGTTTCGAAAATTCGACTCAAAACAATACTTTCCCTGCCACACATATAGAAAGAGAAAGTAAAAATGTTTTCCGATACCAGTCCAGAAGTCCTTGAAGATCAATGTCATTATATTTATAATTTATATCACAAGATAATTTAATTATTCAAAATTTGAAACCTTATACATCTGGAATGCTTTCAGAGTTATTTCACGATAAATCTTTTGATTAATAAAAGCTTATTAATTTCTTACATCATCCCTCAAGATGTATGCTTCAAGAACACACGTTTAAATGATTAAAGTTTGTACTAGAAAAAATAAAATAAAATAAAAAATAAAATAAATAAATAAATAAATAAATTGAAGGTCATATTATATAATATTATAGTTTTAAAAAATTAAAGAACACGCTTTTATACAAATGTGAACTAAAAAAGCACAAAATATCTATCTTAGTATTAAAATGCAGGGTAAGAGAAAATCGTGTGAATGACACACCATAATCTTTACATACATTTAAATCTTTAATTAAAATAACTTAGAATTAAACAAAAACCATTTTTGAAAAATCTCCCCTGACTGGGATTGAACGCTGGACCTTTAGGTTCGTAGCGCGGCGCCTTACCTCAACGCCATATCGTTCACGTAGGGAAAGTATTTTTTTTACAACATAAATTTTTTGTTTGCTCCCAGAGCAGTTACAAACATACATACAAACATACATACATACAGGTGAAGCTAATAAAAGCGTGTTAAAAAATGATTACATATTATAAGAAAATGACGCTAAATTATTACCAAACATTTAGGTACGTAGGTTGGTTGGGTTTAACGTCACACTAGTACTGCACAATGGGTAATTGGCTACTGTCTGGGGATGGTCCCTTAAGGATGGTCCGGAAACATTCCATCACAATTTTGATCCTCCACGGGGGGGCAGCTCCCCCCTTTCGGTGACCCCCCAGAGATATAATTTGGATAGAAACATGGAGGGCACTGCGGCTACAACGGATTTTACGTGGACCAGCCACCATTAGTGTACACGAAGGTCTTTGGACGGTTTGAGAATCGAACCTGCAAACGTCCAATTACGAGCTAGGCTCTCTACCGACTGGGCTACCCCTTCCCCCCTCCCCCTATCGAAGTCATAAAGACTTTTCAATTTTGTTAAAAGTGTTAATAAAATCGCACACGTGACTTTATCTATCAGACGCAAAAGAAAGTGGCCTTAAACGGACCGTTGGTTGATTTAAATCCTTGACCTAAATGCTGGTCACTTCAAACGACATTGCCCGAAGCCGTAAAAGCGAAATCTCCGATTCTCCAGTTGCTTTCGGTTTGTAAAATGTAAACAAAAGCCTACAGCAGCTGAAGTCGTGATTTACATTTTATTTGTTACAGTTGCAGTCATTTTCACGCACACCTTCCTGGGAAAAAGTCATTAAAATTCGTGACATACATTGTTAATTCATTCATATACAACCAAATAAATTTTTTCTTAGATTGATAATGTTTGTGAAACGTATAACGCAGATATGAATGTGATATCAGGAGTTTCAATTTTTAAGGTCAATTTTATAATAAATAAATAAATGTTTTTGAGGGAAAAAAAACTATCATGCAAAAAACTTTTATGAGTTGCTCTATTCTATGCTTAATACCGTGCTAATGATGTGTTACAGTGAACAAAGTTCGTGCAGCAATTTGGTGTAATACTGAAAATTGTTTTTGGAAATGAAAACAAGTTCATCTGGCTCAGTCAGAAGAGTAGGCTGAGCAAATAATGGAATTAATAAACAATAATTATTACTTTTTGACTGAGGGCCGCGGTAGCCCAGTCGGGAAAGCGCTGGCCTCGTAATTGGAAGATTGCGGGTTCGGTACTCGAGCCGGCCAAAGACCGTCGTGTACACTAATGGTGGCTGGTGCACATAAAATCTGTCGTGGCCGCAATGTCCTCTATGTTCCCATCAAAAAGTATACCTCTGGGGGGTCACCGAAGCGGGAGAGCCATCTCTTCCGTGGAGAATCAAAATTGTGATGGCATGTCTCCGGACCACCTTTAGGGGTGTGTCCCAGACCGTCGCCAATTGCCCATCTGCGAAACACTAGTGCGACGTAAAACCCAACCATTTATCTTTCTGACTGATAATTAATTAACTGCTTCTTCAAAATAAGTAAATTAAACACATCCCATAGTCTTAGGTTTCGATGCGCTTTCCTTTGAGGAAAATCATCATTAGTTTGCCAAAAGTTCATACTTTTCTTTTAAATTTAAAATCACTCTGTTTAAACCACTCGCTTTTTAGTTATTTCAAAATAAGAACTAAAAATTGTCTTTTAATAATTAAAAATTATCACTCGCGAATCAAACCAAATTTGTAACATGTTAGCGCGTTTTGAAGTATACGTCCCTTGAAAGTCTTAACTAAGACATGTTATGACGTATGTTTAATTTGTAACTATTTGTAAAATTTTCGACAAAAAGAGATAACGGAGGGATTGCTATGTTCTATTTTCCTCCCCCCCTTTTTTTTTTCAAAAATAAAAAATCTTAGTGCATAAATGACATTTTTGCTGCCGATGAGATTTTTTGAGTATTAACGGGCGATGCTGATTTTATTAAGCGGCGGATAAAAATATCGTTTTCATCGCATCTTTAATTCCAAAACGCCACAAATATATCTGATACTTATAAGCTAGGTATTTTTTCCAAATTAAGTCCGTAATACTAATAATTGCATTAATATTGAAATTAGCAAGTAAAATGGTACAAAAGAATATCTTTCTAACTGTATATTATCCCAGTATCCTAAAATATTTATGCCCATTCATTAATGATTAACAAACGGATTCAATAGGAAAAAGCAATTCGTAAAAGTGGCAATGTTTTATTAGAATCCGATATTATGTATAGCGTTATCTTCAGAAAAATACATGATTAACAGCGGATATTTCTTATCATTAACGTTATGATATTTAAATTTTTTTTAAAAATGTTTAAATACTTCTATTCTTAAAAAAAAAAAAAAAAAAAAAAAAAAATGAACACTTTATGGAAGAAATTGGGTGAGTGTTGTCTTTTTAAATGATTCTTTACAGTAGAAAATATATAATTTTGTTTTATGAATATTTGGAAAATCCTCAAGCAAGATAAACAAATACATTTGTGTTATGAATGTAATTTAAAACAGAAAACTAAATAGAAAGAATCATTTACCTTATTTGTTTCTCGAAAATAATTTCAGTATTTCCAAAAATATTCACACACACACACAATAAATAAATAAATTAGCATTGCTTGTGCTCGCATAACAATTCCCTATAGTTTTAACATAACAAATTATTCCTACGGTAGATATTACTTCTATAAAATTAAAAAATTCAAACTATATAACAAAATGCAACCAACATCGTTGCTTTCTTTATTCTATTCTATTTCATAAAACAGTTTTTATAGATGCCACACGCACCATATAAACTTTAAATTTTACATCTATTTTTTAAGATAGCACGCGATCATGTTTTATATAAAAAATAAATCATTAAATTCATTTTTTTACTTATTTTACCATGTTTTTATTAACTTAGATTCTTGAGTGTTTGTCAGGGACAAATCTTGCAATCGATTTTTAACTAACTTCCCGACTAGCTAGACATTTGAAACTTTCACAGTAGCTCAGAACCCGGTGACAACACAATACTTCAAAGTCAGATTTTCGAATTTTCGAATAGTTTTCTTTTAATTAATTAAAATGTGAAAATGATAAGCTATTAATAGCAATAAAAATAGCCATTAAAATATTAACTATAATTTAATTGTTGCCAAAAAAAATTTACGAGTTCATTTTCTTTCGACCTAAAAATAAATACATTTAATTAAACGTGAGCGTTAAAAAATTGTTAAAAGTTAAATTATGCATTTGGAAAAAATTGACGTCGTTATCATTTTAAAGATTTTCTACACAATGATAAAGTGCTAATGTAGTTCATGATGCAAATATATGTTGTTCGGAAAGGATTAATATTTTATTTTTAAAACCAACTTTTTTTTTTTTTAATTCAAATTCCCGGTAACTCTTTAACCAATCACATTAGAACGTCCATCTTTGGAATATCGATAATAAGAATTTTCTCGCCAAAAGTCGCCAAGGGCAAAAAGTTGTCAAATTTGGCGCCAAATCCATTACCTGCCTATTGGAGCTTTTTAATGCGTTTTAAAGAGAAGTTTAAGCTATTTAAAAACATGGTATATAATTTTTTTTTTAATCTTATAATTTTTATTTCATTTTGCACGCGCATTTTTTTATTTCCTAATTCAAAATTATTAAAAAAAAACTTTTTCGATAGAGTTTGTTTCGATACTGATTATTATTAATTTTCTTTTCTTTTTCTTAAAAAAAAAAAAAAATGATTTTGATGAAATTCTGGCAAAAGCAGAATTTAGTTTAGAACGGAGGACTATTATTATTATTATTATTTTTTTTTTTTTTCAAATTATAACATCGCTTTCAAATTATTCAGTTATATTTTCGATAAATTTTAGATTTCGATAAATGTCCAACTAGAAAAATGACACAGCAAAAATCCCAGATCGAGGCTAATAGTCCTCAGTCCTAAAAAAAAAAAAAGAAAAGAACAGAAAAATGAATTTGAAATTGTATCTGCAGTTTTTAATTCACCTTTAGTACATAAATTATTTATAAATTTTATTTGCTAAATTATCCGTGCGTATTAACTCGGAGAAAGACGGCCATTAACTGGTCAAAATGGATTAATTCTTTATTATTCTTCATTATATTTGCCTTGTGTTATCCTCTTTTCATCTACATGGTTAGAATACTGATTCCCATTGTGAAAATTCGCATTTTACAACCTCGAAATAAAATATTAAAAAATTAAAAAATAATTTTTAGAAAGCAACAAATTGTTTAATAGTTGTGAAGCTTCTGAATATGAAAACGGAATTTAAAAAAATATATTAGTTAATAAGTTATAATGGGGCGAAATTCTCCATATAGAATAACATTGGCTCTGGCTTCTGGAGACTAAAAGTGGAGAGGCCTCTTAAGGTAAATTTTAGAGATATTACAAATGTTATTTTTCCAGCGTTTAAAAGTTTTCTTTTCAAATTTCGTTGCCTTCACTAGCTTTCAATGTCTCCCTTCAAATAATCTTATTATTTAATTGATCATTGACCGTGAAAGACTTTTGCATACGTTATGTGGATTAATTCTTTATTATTCTTCATTATATTTGCCTTGTGTTATCCTCTTTTCATCTACATGGTTAGAATATTGATTCCCATTGGAAAATCAATATTCTAATCACATTAAATTAAGATATTCTTAGTCATCCATGAAATTGCTTAAAGTTCTCTCCCACGAATAGTAAGAATCATTATGATATATAGAGGAAAGTGAAAGTTTCAATTTTTCAAAAAAATAGCCAAATAAAACTGCGTAGAGATAAATCATTGCCATCTTGTTTGGACAATAACAACAATTGCAGACATTACTAGCTTGCATCAACAATAAGAATAATTGTAGAACACTGCAAGCACAGGTAGCCTAAAGCGTTGTTTCTTTCTCTCGAAGAGAATGTTTTGAAATAACTGGTTGGTATTGGTTAAAAGTAAAAATTTTGATACCTATAGTTTAGTTTTAATGTATACAAAACAATTTCAAGAAGAATTGAAGCATGACTGACCCCATTTTGTATTCAAATTAGTTAAAATAATCAATCAAGAGGACGACAGTTAAAGGTTGTTCTTGCAAACTGTAAGAGCTAGGTTTAATTTGCATAATGATTACATATCAAAGATTCTTGTTGGAGATAATACGTAATTTCAAAAGAAAAGACATTATTCAAAACTTTCGATTGTAGTTTAAAATGTTAATGTATTAGATTAGTATTAGATCGTTCGAATAAAGAAAAAATGAATGAAAAGACAATTTTAGAATTTATTCAGAAAAAAAAAAAAAAAAAAAAGAAAATTATACAGACACGACATTATTTCATTATTTAAAACATGAAAATCTGACATTGACAGATTTTAATTTAGTGCCAGAGGCCTACTGCTAAACTTGTTAATATCGACAAATTCTTCTTTAGTTAATTCGTGACGATCTAAATTCCATGATAAAGTTTTCATTAAATCAAACCAATGTGTTTCAGCTGCAGATATTGTAACAAATAACGTTGGAAGTCCAAACTGTCTTATAGCCGCAAAACAACGTTTTTTCTCTTTTTCCCAATGAGGGGGAGGTGTGCCTTGGGGGGACTCATGTCAAAGGTGTGCCTTGGTGGGGGACTCATGTCAAAGGTGTGCCTTGGTGGGGGACTCATGTCAAAGTTGTACCTTGGGGGGGGACTCATGTCAAAGTTGGGCCTTGGGGGGACTCATGTCAAAGTTGGGCCTGGGGGGGGACTCATGCCAAAGTTGGGCCTTGGGGGGACTCATGTCAAAGTTGTACCTTGGGGGGGACTCATGTCAAAGTTGGGCCTGGGGGGAACTCATGTCAAAGTTGGGCCTTGGGGGGGACTTCATTCAATAAATCCCCATTCAATAAACCGACTGAAATAGGCCCTTAGCACTATAAAGAGTGTATTATAAAAATTCGTCAACGCTGTACCGACTGAAATAGGGGTACCTTGGGGGGGACTCATGTCAAAGTTGTGCCTTGGGGGGACTTCATTCAATAAATCCCCATTCAATAAACCGACTGAAATAGGCCCTTAGCACTATTAAGAGTGTATTATAAAAATTCGACAACGCTGTACCGACTGAAATAGGGGTACCTTGCGGGGGACTCATGTCAAAGTTGTGCCTTGGGGGGACTTTATTCAATAAATCCCCATTCAATAAACCGACTGAAATAGGCCCTTAGCACTATTAAGAGTGTATTATAAAAATTCGACAACGCTGTATCGACTGAAATAGGGGTACCTTGGGGGGACTCATGTCAAAGTTGGGCCTTGGGGGGACTCATGTCAAAGTTGTACCTTGGGGGGGGACTCATGTCAAAGTTGGGCCTGGGAGGGACTCATGTCAAAGTTGTGCCTTGGGGGGACTTCATTCAATAAATCCCCATTCAATAAACCGACTGAAATAGGCCCTAAGCACTATTAAGAGTGTATTATAAAAATTCGTCAACGCTGTACCGACTGAAATAGGGGTACCTTGGGGGGGACTCATGTCAAAGTTGGGCCTTGGGGGGACTTCATTCAATAAATCCCCATTCAATAAACCGACTGAAATAGGCCCTTAGCACTATTAAGAGTGTATTATAAAAATTCGTCAACGCTGTACCGACTGAAATAGGGGTACCTTGGGGGGGACTCATGTCAAAGTTGGGCCTTGGGGGGACTTCATTCAATAAATCCCCATTCAATAAACCGACTGAAATAGGCCCTTAGCACTATTAAGAGTGTATTATAAAAATTCGACAACGCTGTACCGACTGAAATAGGGGTACCTTGGGGGGGACTCATGTCAAAGTTAGGCCTGGGGGGGGACTCATGTCAAAGTTGTGCCTTGGGGGGACTTTATTCAATAAATCCCCATTCAATAAACCGACTGAAATAGGCCCATAGCACTATTAAGAGTGTATTATAAAAATTCGACAACGCTGTATCGACTGAAATAGGGGTACCTTGGGGGGACTTATGTCAAAGTTGGGCCTTGGGGGGACTCATGTCAAAGTTGTACCTTGGGGGGGACTCATGTCAAAGTTGGGCCTGGGGGGGACTCATGTCAAAGTTGTGCCTTGGGAGGACTTCATTCAATAAATCCCCATTGAATAAACCGACTGAAATAGGCCCTTAGCACTATTAAGAGTGTATTATAAAAATTCGTCAACGCTGTACCGACTGAAATAGGGGTACCTTGGGGGGGACTCATGTCAAAGTTGGGCCTTGGGGGGACTTCATTCAATAAATCCCCATTCAATAAACCGACTGAAATAGGCCCTTAGCACTATTAAGAGTGTATTATAAAAATTCGACAACGCTGTACCGACTGAAATAGGGGTACCTTGGGGGGACTCATGTCAAAGTTAGGCCTGGGGGGGGGGGACTCATGTCAAAGTTGTGCCTTGGGGGGACTTCATTCAATAAACCGACTGAAATAGGCCCTTAGCACTATTAAGAGTGTATTATAAAAATTCGACAACGCTGTATCGACTGAAATAGGGGTACCTTGGGGGGACTCATGTCAAAGTTGTACCTTGGGGGGGACTCATGTCAAAGTTGGGACTGGGGGGGACTCATGTCAAAGTTGGGCCTTGGGGGGACTTAATTCAATAAATCCCCATTCAATAAACCGACTGAAATAGGCCTCTAGCACTAATTAAGAGTGACCTATAAAAATTCGACAACTGTACCGACTGAAATAGGCCTCTAGCACTAAAAAAAAAAAAAAAAAAATCATGTGGTTTATTTAGAGTATAAAATATTTTCGAACTATTCTTACACATTACAACGTTTAAATTTTCGTTGTATTTTACCCCTTCTTGATAATACATTTAACCCTACAAGGCTCAATTTTTTTTTTTTTTTTTTTTTTTTTTTTTAGTGCGCGACAAAAATATATAGGTTGTAATTAGTGATCAGAAGATAGGGAAAACTTATAAAAATAAAAGTAAAACCATATTCTACGGAAAAATCAACTTTTTATTTCCGTTCCATATACGGTACACTGAGCCTTAACTTACTTACCTTACCTTAACCTTAACCTTACTTTTTGGTATTAAACTAGTACAATTGAATTGTTTTGGAAATAGTATTGTATATTGGACACACATACATAGAACAACACAGTATTTTATTATTATTATTATTTTTTTTTTTTTTTTTTTTTTTGAGTCAAAACTGTTCAATAACTATTCTTTTTTTATTTTTGAATTCAGACAAACGACTAACGTATCACTTTCATTCAAATTTCACACTGAGTGCACTATAACAAAAACACGAACGACATCTTCAGGTAATGATTCGTATTACTACATTGCTAAATGTCAGTAGCTTCTAACAAGATGTCAAGAGATGTCGCTACTAATAGTTTTATAGCTATAGGAACGATTAAAGTCGGTGTTCCACATATAGAACTGAGTGCCTTGTAGGGTTAATACCTTAAAACTGATATATGTTATTCGTGTTTTGCATATTTCCCCTGGCTTCTAATTCGTAGCATGTTTTCTGTTGAAATTAAACCTTTTCATTCAAATGCACTAAAACGTATTTCCTATAGAATATAGTATCAGTGTAGCACTAACGATTGGTTTGCATTAAAGGAAAATAAAAAGCAATATTAAAAGAGTACAAATTAAACTTTTTTTTATTTAGATATTATCAGTACAAAAACTATAAACATGACTCGTTTCCCCATCAATAAATATTTGGTTAACGCGGATGGTATTTGGTTAGTTGAAATAATGTCAGTTGGCCCAACAACATATTTTTTGTCCTTTTCGTGGACATTTCTCTTGTTGGGTAGCTACGGTTGGGCTACCATAAAGAACTACGTTGTGAGTCCAACAATAACTGATGTGTTAAATTTGCATTTAATAGCTCATTTCTAACTATTGCGTATCTTCAAAGAAAATATATAATTTTATTACACGCATTAAAATATCATCGAGGATGATATTTAATCGAGAGAAAGTATAGCATATAATAAATAAAAAAATGTATTGCCAAAGTAAAATACTGCATATAAGCGAACGGTTTATTACGTTTGGGCCATCCATCCAGCCAAAGGTCATTTATAACCGTTGTCTAACAAAAAGCCCAACGAAAAAAACAATTGTATCAAAGTTGGCCCATATAAATTTTGTTTGTGGGGAAATAACTCCTCGTATCTTTAATTGGTTTACATTGATCCACAAAATTATTAATGTACATTATGAAATATGCGTAGAAATTGCTCACTGTGCATTTTCAATTGATGTTATGAAGTTTTTATTTATTTATTTATTTTTTGACTGTACTAAATTTTTAGTACATTGTATAGTTGTTATGCATAATTGCCAACTTTTACAATTTTAAAATAAGGACAATCACCACTATATTTATAAAGAAATTTCTTAAATTAATTTTCGGAGATTTAAGATCTGGATGTTCACTACCATAAAATTCTGGCGTAAAGTCTTCCCGAAAATCGGGAAAACTTGGGAGCTATGGTTATGAAATTTTCAGAATCGTACAAGGTATACTAGTGCAATCGCTTTATGATTTTTTACCCCTTCTCCTTAAAAGTAATTCGATAAAGTTACTCTTTTTCTTTCTCCCCCCCCTCCCTAAATTTTATCTCGCTACAATTAAAAACAAAATATTAATGTAAGGAGTCATCCCAGAGTTTAAGGGCCCGCTTCACTCACCGCCGAAGGAAGCCGAAGCTAATGTTATTCTATGGGAAATTTTTCTTTACAAATAACTTATTAACTAATACATATTTTTTAATTCTGTTTCCACATTCTGAAAATTCCCAGCTGTTAAATTGACAGACATTTTTTAAAAAAATTATTATTATTATTATTATTATTATTTTATATATTTTATTTTGAAGCTGCAAAATACGAATTTTCACTATGTGAAATTTTTTCATTTTGCAATTTCAAAATAAAATATTAAAAATTTAAAAAATACATTTTTAAAAAAGGTCCGTCAATTTAACAGTTGGGAATTTTCAGAATGTGAAAACAGAATTTAAAAATATGTATTAGTTAATAAGTTATTTGTAAAGAAAATTTCCCCATAGAATAACATTGGCTAGGGCTTCCGGCGACGGTAAGTGAAGAGGGCCGTTAAATACATCGAAGATCAAACAATGTAATGGATAGATGCAGTTGCAAAGAATTTTATAATTTATGTGCACCGGGTGATTTTTCTTTCTGGTTTTCAACCTGATATACGTTTACCGCATGTTTTCTCTCTCAGGTTAAAAAAAAAAAAAAAAAAAAGAAAAGCTATTGAAAGAGATGTTTTTCGATGCTATCATTATTTTTAATTTGTCGTCTAATGTATATGAATCCCAAAGAACTGGTTAGGTCATTTTTAAAGCAGCGAACATTGACTGCAAGCCAACGTTTTGAAATCCAAGTTTACCAGAGGGTTCTGAAACAAAAAGAAGATTGTGAGATTTAAGGCGGACATTCAATTGCAAAACATCAAGAAATGTACAAAAGATTGCACTATTAGATTCTGTCATATCATCCAAGAATTTCGCCAGTGGCATCGAAGTGAGAGAAGCAAGAGTAAAAAGACTACCAGACAGTGACCAGAGTATTAATTTAAATGGAATATTAAAGAACTTCGAAGCTTATTTATATAAATATAAGAACAACTCGTTCGGTTTCTCCAAAAATTTTACATCGCATGGCATTAAAATAGCTATACCATTTTTTATCTAAAAACAATTTATAATAACTTTTCGACGTGTTTTCGCTTATGAAAAAGAACAAGAACAACAAAAAAAAAAAAAAAAAGGTGCACATAAGTTTTCCAATGCTATTATCATTTCTATTTTATTGTCTAATGTAAATGAACGCCTTTATTTTCAAAAGAATAAACGTCGAGTTCAAAGCAATATATATTTTGAAATCAAAATTTACCAGCAGGTCTAACAGAGGTAGATTGAAATTACAGTGGGAGGATTTGAGACGGAAGTTTAATTGCCAATCATCAAGAAACGTACAAATGATTGCACTATTAAAAAATAACACGTCAACCAAGAATTTCGCCAGTGGCATCGAAGTGAGCGAGAAAAAGTCAATGGCTATCAAAATAGAATATTAAGGTAGTGTTAGTTAAAATGCGCTGTAATGATGAAATTGCGGGACATTTCATTTCATTTTTAAATAATAGTTAATAAATTATATATGCACATATCGTATAAATATGATTTTGTTACTTTAGTTCATAAGTTTGATGCATTGATTACGAAAAACTATTATTGCCATTTTTTTTTTTTTTTTTTTTTTTTTTTGTGGAATATTATTCCCTCTCATGCAACCTTCGGTACCGGCAAATACAAAATAAATAAATAATAATAATAAATAAAAATAAAACTGCAATATCTCTATTTCTCTTATCTAACTTTTGTCATTTAAAATGAACGCATAATGTATTATTTTTATGTGTGAAATTATCATTATTATTGTCTCTCTGATTAATTTTTATTTGGCAAAGAAATTTGCAACTCATTCCCTTACTTATTAAGATTAAAGATATTGCATGTACACATGTAATGTTCTAACACAGAGGTTCTCAACCTTTCAGGCTTCGTGCCTCCCTTTGAACACTCATGTGAGCTCACGCCTTCCCCACCACCTCCATTTAAAATTGAAGCTGGTTATTAAATGAAAATATAAGTTATTTCATTCTCAAAATTTAATATTACTACACATATCTTAATTTGGAACATATTATTATTAGAACATGTGAAATCAAAGAATTAAATACTGTTGAAATATTGTGACCGCTAACTTAAGTAAGTTGCAGTTAGTTTTACTTTCTGTTTTATTTATTTTTATTATTATTATTTGAACTCCCACTTCCCTTGAAATTCTTCTGCATCCCCCCCCCCCACCTCTAGGCAAGTGCCCCCACCCCGCAGGTTCAGAATCATAGACCTTATATATATAGACTACGCCACCAATAGGACTTCCCATTATAGTGAATGTCTTCAACATGAGGGTGTAATCTGAAACCTTCATCCTTTGCGATCAGCACCGTATGTCACGTGACATGGAGTTGAGGGCGATTCTTCCATAAAAAAGCACTTATTTTTGTAAGAATTCAAACAAAAAATTCTCCCCTTCAAAATGGTTTCTCACAAAATAATTTTTTTTACAATTAATCTATGACATTTTAACTTTCCAACGATGCGTAAATCTAAAGGCTTAAATAAAAAGTATGTGTATAATACAGAAATTAAAAAATTCTAAACTACTTTCTTTCCTATGGAAAAATCACATGATATTCATTCTCGTCTCTATCTCCTGGCTCCTGGTCTACATCACGTGATAATTTCGCTGGGGAAGCTACTTCATGTCGTAGACAGATAATGAGGAGGGATGCGTGGTCTATTATATAAGGTCTATGTTCAGAACACTCGTTGTAACACACATGTTCTAACCTGTTTGAAAAACAATTTTCCAAAATGTTAAAAAAATTCTTCAGTGTGAAAAGAGAAATTCAACAAAAAAATTGAGTAAGTATTAAAATGATGTCATCATTTCATTACCTCATTTAAATTATCTACAAATATATTAATGTCTAATTTCATTTTACCTAAAGGGTAATTTTAGAAAATGTTATATGTAATGCGTTTTTAATTTTATTAATATTTACAAATTTCATAAGTCAATAATGTAAATTTTATCATTCTCTTACTGGTCATCCCCACATTTGAGGGAATGATGCTTTCGAATGCAAATTATTTTATTGGTTTCAGTAAAAAAGAAAAAAATGGGAAAAGAAGGGAAAGGACTAAAAAAATAGTTCTTTAACGAAAGTAATGATAAAAATAAAATGCATCGTAGGAAATTTTCTGTTTATTTGAAATCTATTGCAAATCGGTCAATCTACTTTAACCCATTAACCGCCAAAACTAGAAATAATGATTTTTTTTCTTCTAAATATAAACAGTAATACTCATTATTTTGAACATATATAACAATAATTTAAAATAAAATTATGAAAATTGGTCTTACCATACTAAAAATAGAGTGTTGTATTTGTGCAACTTCAGCGGAATAAGAGTATAAAATGAATACAAATAAATGTTTACGGAGATTTCCTTGAGGTAGCATAAAACAGAAAAAACTACAGATGGCTTCAAAAGTAATTATTTTATTATGAAAAAACTTTTTTACAAGTTATGTAAGCTCATTCAAATATGGAAATTTTCAAAAGTTTTGGTTTGAAAAGTGCTTCAAGTTTAAAATTAATTTTTAAACATAAAATTATTTTTCAGATCAAATTTTTTGCAATAAAATAAACATCTACTATTTTCTTACTTAAAAACAATACTTAACATAAAATATCTTTTTTCAGTTAACTGTTAAATGCAATTATTTCTGGTATTGTGTGAACGCAACACCAGCGGGTAATGGGTTAAAGCCAAATGAAAAATAAAAAAAATCTATATCGTATATAGAATTGGAGATGTTGCAAAATTGCAGACTGTAAAAAACAGGCCTGTCACTAAACAAAATAAAGAAAAAACTGGAAAACATTTTAACACTCAAAGATAGTAAAGTTTATGTCGAAATAATCACCAAAAAGCAAATGAAATAATCAAATATGAAGTGCTTGCTTCACGCCAATCTAAAAAGCATTATTTTAGATATTTTCTTAAGAACGTTGCTAAAGAATAAAAGCAGGAAAACCACGTGAATATGAATAGAAAATTTAAACGCACATGATCGCAAATCTTGAGGTTACTGATACGCCTGGTATAAGTTCCATCATTGTTGCCAAGTGATGAAAAAGAAAATATAAATAATAACAACAATAATAATAAATGACAGACGATATTTTCTTCACTTGTTTCCTAAATAGGTCAACGAAACTTATTCTCTTCATATTTTATTTTTTATTTTTCTCGTAATAAAATTGTCTTGGAACACGAATTTCCAAATTCCATGCTAAAAGCCTTGGAAAAAAAAAAATAATAAATAAATAAATGTCGAAACGGTTGTGAAGAATTTGTCAGCTTCCGAAAAGGATAATAGGAATAGAATGTGAGGTCTTTTACCCTACAAAGTTTATATTCTAGATATTTGGAATATATACAATACTATAGATATAGTAATAAGACATAGATTGATCAGCGAGAGGGAAAAAGGGATACCTTTTTTTTTCGGAAAAAGTCACTTTAATGGCTGCCTTTCCTCGAGTAAATAACACACAGGAATACACACGGATAATTTAGTAAATAAAATTTATGAATAATTTGTTTACTAAAGGTGAATGAAAAATTCCAGATACAGTTTCAAATTCATTTTTCTTTTTATTCTTTTTTTCAATACTCTCTAATGGCTGATTTTAGACCTTTTTTTCGTCATCAAGATCTATATATATTACTATATTTATGTACAATACACGATACACATAAATGATAAAATAGTAGTCAATATGATAAATATCAATATCAATAAATAAATAAATACATTTTAAATACAAATGTCAATAAATGAATAATATATTATTATAAATATCAATTCCATACTATAAATAAAAAATCAATATCAATCAATACCTTAAAGAAGAAAAATATGTACAGTGTCTTTTTTTTTTTTTTTTTCATGCATATAAAGTGTTGGAATAGAAATTTTAAAAAGTAATTTTTTTGTAATCGTTTGAAGTTTTAAAGTCTATGGATGGCTTGAGGTTTACATTTGAGATTAAGATCATTTAAAGTGATTTTAAATGTGGTTTACATAGATATAGTAATTTATATCTAGATCTATCCTATCATCCCCATGTTATCATGCAAAGATTTTTGATGCCGAAAAAATTTTTTGGTTTCAGCCATTAGCCGGTATTGAAACTCGAATGCATTGCGCGGCTTTCAACTGCACTGATAAATGATAATTTTCCAATATTTTTCTTTGGCGTTTCTGACGTAGTAGTTTATTCGAGTTTTAATATTCCAACGCCAAGTCTCCTGTTGTTATTATATATATATATCTTCAGATGTAACCAATAGAGAACAAAATTGACTTCTTTTCGACAATTAGTGTTACAGATCTCTGAGATGAAGATCGTCTGAATCCACCATGGATAATAATTTTAATAAATTTATTAAATAATAACTAAGTAATAATTGGTACTGCGTGAAATTGTATAGGGAAATACAGTAGAAAGTCTTGTGATGGCTACAACATACAAGTTTTAGCTAGTAAACAAAACTATAAATACTCTTACAAGAACTTTAAAGAGATTAAAAATAAAATAGTAATTCTCGACGGCATTTTTAGATCCTTTTTTACCGATAAAATCTTAAATCTGAGAAAAACTAGTGTAATCGGGTGTTAATCGGATTTAGAGTATGTACTTTAAAATGAATCCGCATCATTTATTAAATTAAAGTTTTACGCCAAATATTGATTTTTTTTGGGACATCGTCTGTTTTTACGACCAGAGTTCTATTTTTTAACAGAAGAAAAGAAGAAGAAGAAAAAAAAAATCTGCTTACATTCTTTGTAAACAATTTTTAATTTAGTACAGCAGGACTTATTTTAATTTATTCTTCTATAAAAAGGCATGCAGTAAGCTGTATTTCATTTCCTAGTATCGGTTACGATATTCATTTCTTAAAATTACATTGGTATAGCTTCAGCATAGAAGCTCCTTGACGGTTTTTATACTTTTATTGTCTTTTTTGATGATGAATTAAAATGGGCATCGTAACTGCATAAGTAAACATCTTGGCGAGACATGTCCGAGCTACTTCGCTGCCAAATTTCAAATCTCGCCAAGAGGTCCAAGCTGTTCCATTGCTTTAACATGATATTTCTCAATTTTATTTAAGATATTTTTTAACTTAATGCGAGAGGGGAAAAAGGGAAAATATCTTTAATCGATCTTCTAATATACAAACGTCTCCCGGTAAAATATTATCGGTTTTCCGTTCTGTTTATTATTAGGAATGGTTGCCTAAAAAAAAAAAAAAAAAACATCAGCGATGTTTGGGGTAGGCAACCTTGATTTTGGCATAATAACAAATATTAAAAAGGGATTTGGCGCTGGATAACTAAACACAGAAAAGAAACTTCAATGTAAAGGAAAAAAAAAAAAGAAAATGGAATAGAAGATAGCTGTATTGGTAGCATTTAGCGGACCAACATCGGGCGCTTTGAAGATTTTTCCTGTATTTAGTTATAATAAGAAAATGTCTGTTTTAATATATAAAGGATTACAATTAAACAAAAAGAAAAAAATTAGTATGTTATGTTGTGGCCATTATAAAACTTTCTTTTATTTTTCTTTTACAAATTCACGCAGGGTACTGGTTTCGTTATCTGTTATTATTATTTTTTTTTTTATCCATTATGAATGCAGACGATTTTCACACCAGAGAGTTACTACACCAAATATCTAACGAAACTGAACTTTACTGTGCAGGTGACATCCTTCCCATTCTTGGGTAAAATTGCAGCATAGCAGCGCCACCAATCGATAGATATGCACCGAATTTAATCAGCATAATGTTACATAATGGACTTTTCATATGCCAAGTTTTGTTCGATTATAGAACCTACGCAGTAGAACCTGAGATAAAGCCTACCCTTAAACTGCAGAAATCGCTATAAAGTAGAGCCACTTGTTGAGCGATTGGCACCAAAAGTTGACAGATGCTAATTTGTGCCTGGGTGCATCTGCATATAAATTTATATGCAATTCTGTGCCGTAGTTTCTATTATACAGTCGCCACAAAATGTTTGTCTCGCACATATACATACACACACAGACAATTTCTAAAAATGGTGAAATCGTGCTTTGTCAGGACGTGCAAATCCTTTGAAAATCGAAGTTGAAAATTTTTACGAATACAGTACTTTCTTCTATTAAATAAAGAAGAAAGTAAAAAATTAGTCAAAAGTACGACTCCTATATTAAACTGAATTCTGTTTAAGGCAGAATTTTCTAAAAATTATCTTTTAATTAAATAATAAAATATTGATATTTTTGTAAATTATCTTTTTTGTCTATATAACGGTTGGTTGGTTGGGATTAACGGCGCACTAGTACTACGCTGTGGGTAATTGGCGACGGTCTGTGACGCACCTCTGAGGATGGTCCCGAGACAAGTCTATATAATGTATTTCCGATGGTTTTTTTCCAATACTAATTAAAGAAAGAATATAATTAGTGGAAGATGTAGAGGTGTCAGCTCGAATATATATATATTAATAAAATCAGATTTTTATCTGTAAATTTTTCAGAATCAATCATTTTTATATATTTACACGCTTTGAGGCTTCCTGAATACCAAAGTCAAGCTATATAGTTTGATCTTTGTCTGTGTCTGTTAGGTTAGAGTAATTTAAAAACAAATAATTTCAGGCGATCCAAATGATGTATTTTGAAGTTAATACATTTGTTACTAGAAAAGTTTGTTCGAGATTGATAAGTTTCAAGGAATGATGCGTGGGAAAATTGTCTGAATAATTTTAAATGAACTTTTGAACTTAATAACATATTGGAATTTTATAAAAATTTAGATACAATTATGAAACAGGTGTTGAGAAGCGCGGTAGCCCCCCTCACATAGAATTGTTTGTCAAATAAAACTGTTCTGAAGCCTGATTTCAATTGTTTTAACATAGGTTTACATAACAGTACTCGTTATCTTAACCCTTAATCTCCAACCTATAATTATATTATTAAATTTCAGGGTAAGAGAAAGTCGTGTGACTGACACACCAGTTTTTTTTTTTATTCAGTATCTACCCCTCAATTTTAATTATAACGGTTGTCTAATCACTTTTAAGATTAACCGTCTATTATCTATATCAAATATCACTCCTCAAAAATATTGGTGGCTTTTGAATAAAAAGCCCCTAAATTTAGCAACACTGATTTCTTTTACTACAAAGAGTTTCATTATTATACAATAAATTATTAAAAATTAAATAATTATATATTTCAAAATAAAAATTCATCTGAGAATAAAATTTTAAAATGTTCGACTAAATGAACTTGCATGTTTTAAAATCTGGCATCTCTGTAACAAATTTTTAGCATTTATTTATTTATTTATTTTAATATTTCCTGCTATATTATTATTCACTAACATCCAAATAATGTTCGAAAATCATTCCTTCTAACAAATAAAAATGAAACAGAAACAAAATCTCAGAGGGAAACTATTACATTAATTTGATCCATGTAGAAAATGGGTGTTCCTTTCGATGAAATCGAGATCGATTACTGATATTACAGGAAACATCGATTATGAGGAAACGTATATCGTTTCATCTCTAATTTCACAAGCAATGTATATACACAGTGTTTACTTCCTTTAACAGGCAAAAATAAGATCGGAGTTTCCTTATAAATTAAACAATTTTCTGTACGACATATTACAGTGATTTTCGGATAACTAATTCCAAAGTTGAACACGCTAATAAATCTTCATAAGCAAATAAAAATGTAACAAATATGTAAGCGCATAGATTTACTATTTCTATTAAAAAAAATAGCATCTTAACTTCAGTAGATATTTTTATCCACTGTCTTTTTTAAATTAATAAATTAATATTTTATTATTACTATTACTGTTATCTATACATTAATACGCAAACATGATTTTTTCGCCTATTAATTATTATAGTAGAGAATTAAAAGTGGTATCGTTTGAAAGGTATTGTTAATGTGAATTTGAGGAAAAAAAAAAAAAGAATTATTTTCTTACGATGTCAACAAGGAATTCAGAAGTACCTCTATTTTTATACACTTTTTCCCTTTATACGTGTAATCTTTTGCATTTAAAATTCCCTTTATTTCAATCGTCTGCGTTTCTTAGAAACGGCTATTATCTACATATTAATACCATAGATATAGTAATATATATAGATCTATCATCCCCATGTTATCGAGCGAAAAATTTTGATGCCGAAAAAAAGTTCTAAAATCAGCCATTAGAGAGTATTGAAAAGAAGAATAAAAAGAAAAATGAATTTGAAACTGTATCTGGAGTTTTTCATTCACCTTTAGTAAATAAATTATTCATAAATTTTATTTACTAAATTATCCGTGTGCATTCATGTGTGTGATTTACTCGGGGAAACGCAGCCATCAGAGTGACTGTTCTCGAAAACAAAAGGTATCACTTTTTCCCTCTCGCTGATCAATCTATGCCTTATTACTATATCTATGATTAATACGCATACATAAAATTTGTCATACGTTTTCAGTCTACTTAATGAAGAGGAGGTGGTTAAAAGTAATATTATTCTAAAAAAGAATCTTACAGAAAATAATAATAATAATAATAATAATCATCTTACAGAATAAAATAAAATAAATAAATCTCATATGAAGCTCAGAGGCATACAAAAACACAGTTATTTTTAGACAATTATTCGTTTTATACACGTAATCTTTTATATTTAAAATTCCTATAGAAATAAGTTGTCAAAACTTCGTGATTATTGTCTTCAAAACTTCCGTCTTATTCTCTAGACTTCTTTTTTTAAATCTCAAACATAACGCCACATTGGATAATTACTCTTTGGCTTTATTCTATTATTCTTTTATCATTCGTCTTTTCATAACAGCATACATGCCAATATTTTAATTTATTCCGAGCATTTTTAGCCCCGCCTTCATTTCGCACCACTTTAGTAAAAGAAAAATTTTCTCCAGTATATAACTTCAATAAAATAAGAAAAGTTTGTCCTTAAAAAATACGTGGTATGAAAAAAAGGCGGGGCTAAAAGTACTCCGGAATAAATTAAAATGTTGGCATCTATGTAACAGAAATGAATATATATATATATATATATATATATATATAAATAATAGATATCGTAATAAGATTAAATCATAAAATTCAGCTATTAATAGAACTAAGACAATAACAGCACACTAAAATATAGAACTGAATTTAACACATATATTATTTGTCTGGCGACAAAAATCATTATAATTTTATTTTTTAGATAGAAATGTCCAGAAGAAGAACTTTGAAGCATCGGACTGACAAGGAAAGTCTCCTTAAAGCCAGAGACTCCAACATTTTAATTAATATTCCGTAGTGTTGTTAGTCACGCCCTATTTTACACACCAGTAAAGTTTTAGAGTAATAGTCTCCAAAATCAATTACGATTAAATATGAAGAAAAATACTCTAAAATGATACTGGTGTGGAAAAAAAAGGCGTGGCTAACAATACTACGGAATATTAATTAGTATGTTGGAGTCTCTGCTTAAAGCGCATACTCAGAATATTGTGAAAAAAAATTACAGAGATGCTACTTACATAGGTAATACAAGATCAGTCAAATTTATCGGCGGAATCTCACTAAAAAGTCTACAAAAAATAAAGAAAAAAAATAAAAAATAAATAAATAAAATACATTCGAATATTTGGCGCAAAAAGACGAAAAGTTCACGATTTGGCGAACAACATCCTTTCCCGTCAAATGCCAAGTACTTTCAACTCATTTAAGAATTTCTTGCAAAACAAATCTTTCTGAATAGCGTTACAGTAAATATAGATTAAAAAATAATCCATGAAAGAGTTGCCTGTTTCTCATACAAACTTGTGTAATATAGGCATGAGACCATTTATTAAAAGTATTTCATTTTAGTTAAAAGTAACAAAAAAATAAAAAAATCTGGTGAATTTCAAATATTTAAATTGCATGTCAAATAGGCGTTTAAGTTATAAATATCTTTAGTTTTTTAAGTGGTAATTGAAAAAAGAAAAAAAAAAAATCTGTATTTTGCAAGTTGCAAATATTTATTTTTACTTTTATTTAGCGTTTAAAATGAATTTTACAATTTGAAAAATTAAGTTTATTTTAATATTTTTATTAAAGACAATGTGTTTGGAAATTAACTCGTACAATGTTGTTTGGATGCTGTATAAACAATACGTGGGATAAAAAAAAAAAAAAAAAAAAAAAAAAATGGCACTCACAAATGTTACAGAAGAAGAAATTAAATTAAAAACTGCATTATTGAGATATTAAAAATATGTGAGTGTTAAGTTATGAAAAAACATGCAGCAGTTTAGAAAGTGCCCAAACGAAGTATAAATATGTAAAAAAAATTACGTGAATTGTATCATTGGGAAAAACAAATATAAAATTTAACTTACTATATAGAAAGAAAGGAAAAGCATTTTTCTTTGGGAGAGGGGGGGGGGGGGGAGAGAATAGAATTACATCCTCTAATGAAGCATCTTTCAATATCGAAGCGTATACTCATCATAGATACAGTAATATATATAGATCTATCATCCCCATGTTATCGAGCAAAAAATTTTGAGGACGAAAAAAAGTTCTAAAATAAGCCATTAGAGAGTATTGAAAAAAAGAATAAAAGGAAAAATGAATTTGAAACTGTATCTGGAGTTTTTCATTCACCTTTAGTAAATAAATTATTCATAAATTTTATTTACTAAATTATCCGTGTGTATTCCTGTGTGTGATTTACTCGGAGAAAGGCAGCCATTAGAGTGATTTTTCCCGAAAAAAAAGGCCTCAATTTTTCCCTCTCGCTGATCAATCTATGTTTTATTACTAATATCTATGATACTCATACAAATAAATTTGTTTTAGTGCATTTTTACTAATCCAACGACATGTTTTACTTCGCCCTCCTAATCTATGATAATTATTTAAACTCATAAAGAGCTTAAAATTTTTAATTCTTTAAAAATTGATGTTACACAAATGTATTTTACTTTATTAGGTAGATTCCTTATAGGAGATCTACCTATTGCAATGGTTCTCATGACACGACTTCTGGAAAATTTCTTCATATCTTCACCGATCATGACCCCTAGAACCCAAAACCACCCTCCGTTCAAAAGTTTATATATATATATATATATATATAGGTATATATATATATATATATATGTATAACGCTTTTTCCCATGTTAAGTTGTGAACACGATAACTGGAGTAATTTTTATTTAAATTTAACCAGCTCGGGATATGTTGTCAGGACAGTAAAAATCTCGGTCGAGTTCGTAGATGGGGTATCCTGCTCAAAGGGGGTGGAAATGGTGGGGGGGTGGAAATTTTCATTTGCCCATAATTACTTTAATATTGAAAATAGGAAAATACTTCAAATCAGGCGAATTACCGCCTTACCCTAAAGAACAACTTTTGTATTTAAACTTTTTCGATAACTTCAATTCCTTAAAAGTTACAAGTTAAAAAGTGATTTTTCTTGTGATGAAGCCGACATTTTCTATAGCTTCCATTGCAAAAATTTATAATCTCATGCTTATGTCACGTGCAAATGATAATAAAAAAGATCACTGAAAATATAATAACCTTTTAATCATGTTTTTAAACAATATAATAATCTGATTAAAAAAAAAAAAAGAAAAAGTTTAATTTAACAGAAAATATGACGTCACAATTACAACAATGTACTGAGAAAAATGAAATGAAATTTTATCCGTGATTTTAAACAAATAAAATAAAAGTTAATAAAAAAAAATAAGTAAATAAAATCAACATGGCTAAGCAGATTTAGACTTAGCTTTATGACATAGATGCTATAATGTAAAAGATAAATGTCATCGTTTAAAAAAAAAAAAAAAAAAAAAAAAAAAATCTTGTAAATCGATGCTAAACGAATTAAACTGGCATGGTACAAAAGGTAATAAATTTGGGGACATTTAGGTATCCCTTTAACAAATGAACTAGGGACGATTTTAATGAATTTTCCGTTAAAGTTTGTTTTCATGAAAATTTAAATTTAAATTAAAGTATTTCATTACATAGAATTCCATTATTTTGATAAATAAAATTATACAATAGAAAAAAAAAAGAACACTCTTTTATTGAAAAATGAACTAATAAAGGTTTTAGAAAACTATTACATACCTTTAAATCTTTATTTTTAAAAAAATTAATTGTTGCCATTCGACATTATACAAATACATCCAAATACTGTGTCATATACGATAGTTTTGTATAAGTATAGATTTTTTGTTTGCCCTTGGAACCTGCCCCTGATGGGAAAAGTGCCTAAAACGCTTGTATCTAGTATTGTCATTGGTTATGAAGTCGTGTGCAAAATTTCAGGTCCTTTGGACGACAAGAAGTTGCCGAAAATTGAATTGCAAAATTCCGTTACATACATTAATAGTTGCATCATATCAAGTTAATAAAAGTGTGCTAATTAAAAACCTTGTTAAACGCTTTAATTAATCATTTAAAAATATAAAATTAAAATAATACGTCAATCTTAATACAAATATCGTTTGTGGTGAATAGTTTAGAATGTCAGTTTAGGCAATAATTTAAAATTTACGATTGAGAGTAATACGTTACAGCTTCCTTTGACTTTTTATCGTGTCGAAACAAGATATTGGTCTGTGAAGAGATATGAGGTTTTCGCGGGGAAAGAAAATATAATGACGCCAAAGCTGCCTTTCTCCATCTCCAAGCTCGCCAAATTTTGTCGCTAAGTCAAAAATTTCGTCGTCAACTATCAACTTTTGCCGCCAAATCACAAATTTCATTGCTAAGTCGGAAGTTTTGTCACCAAAATCTCGCCAAATCATAGAATTTACTAAATTCATAACAATTAACATTGAAATTTAGCGGTGCCAAATGGTCAAATGTTAGCTAATGTTAATGTTAATGTTCCAGCTTATGTGAACCAAAACAGTTTCACTTTACAATTTTTACTCATCTGACAATAAGAATCACAAAAACACAATACAAAACTTTCAATAATTCAACAAAAATTACAATGAAATAATTATCCAAAAACCGCTACCACTTATCTGTGTTTGACTTGACCATAGCAACGCTTGGCTTACCAGAACCAACGAGATATATAAATTAGAGTGCTGATTCAATGGATAAAGGATTAGCTTACCGTGGTTCAAGATGAATCACGTGACATGCTCCAATAGGTTGCTGTGTTTGGCCCTTTATCGCTATTTTCGCATTTAGAATATCAATTAGACAAATTATCAGTATTATTAGGTAACATGACAGTCCTATGACCGAAATAAATTCTTTTTAAAATAATTTTACACATATTTCACATTTTAATAAATAATAAAATACCTTTTCTTCATCGTTTCCCAACAAAGTTTAAAAGTGTTTATAAAAGAAAATTTAAACTTTTAAAGAGCTAAATTTAACAACAAATAATAATTTTTCAATTATTTTTAAGCATTTTGTCGGTTAAAGTCCAACTACACGAAATAAAAAAGAAGTAAAATCAAAATCAAAATGATTTAGAACAAAAGAATATTAAACTACGTAAGTAAACAAAACATTGGCGGTTTGACTTATGCGAAGAACAATATCCAAACCGTTGCCATAGAAATTTACTGAAAATAAGCTGCTACCAAGGGAACCGCCGAATACGCAGGTTCAAGGAGAGCATGTCACATGACTCATCTTGGACCTTCTCAAGGGTTACTATTTATCACTCTGCTATATATATCTCGTTGACCAGAACTAGTAAGATCACAAGTGCATTTTCACGTTTCTATTACTTTTTCTTTTAAAAGAAAGGTATTGAACAACAATTATATGGATTTTAAATAAAAAATATAATTTTGATTAAACTTAGGTGGGGAGGGGGGTGTAGCCCAATAGCCCCTCAGGGATTCACCATTGCTGGGATTGTATATCTTTAAGGCTTTTATTTGTTGAATGATTATGAGCTTGAATTTTAAAAAATTGAAACATTTACAAACCAATAAATTTAGCCTAAAATTTTAAGTAGAATGAATAAAACCCTTTTGTAGTTGAAAATTAAATTTCTTGAAAACAGAATAGCGACGTAAATAATGCAATGTGTGGGAAAAAAGCCAATGGTTAGGTATTAATGCATATGTAAAATTTCTTTACAATTGTAACATTAACGTAAAGGAATCTACCTTTGCCTTTAAGCTTGCCGAAAAGGGATTTTTTTTTATTTATTTTTCTTTTAAGTTAAACTTATATCAATTAATTTGGTACGTAGAGTTGAAAAAAGTTACCGTAATTGCTGGTAGATAACCCGCAGGTAAGATGTGTCATTTCTCCACCAAAAATTTTATTTAATAGAGAAATCACTTTTTCGAAGGAAGAACTCGTACAAATATAAATTTATTTATCAATTGAAATTTCTGGTGCAAAACTGGATTATATAACCTGCGGGGTATCTACCAGAAATTACGGTATTTGGTAAATTTTACCTAACTAGAGTAATAAAAAGTAAGTTGTGATAAAACAGGGGTAAATTTCCAATATTAATGTGTAATCTATACTGAAATTTGAGAGTTAATTTTAAGTTTGAAATATTTTTTATCAATTTAAATTTTGATCTAAATTATTGGTTGTGAAATCGGTAATTCTTCGGAAACACAAAATAGCCCCCTGATAAGTGATTGCAGTTTACCACTGTTTCATTTCCCAACAGTTGTTTACGTTCTTTTTTATTTATTATGCAATATAAATAAATGTGTGTACTATTTTACTTCAAGTCATAATATTTAAAGCTCATGTAAAACTTAAACTTAGTTTAAGTATTTCACGTTAAACTAAAGGTTGTATAATTTAATCGTTAGGTTTACTTATAAATATATATGACAAAATTGTAGTTATAAAAGTGTGTTTATTTAAAGTAAACTTTCTTAAACTAGTTTAGTATGAAGAGTAAGGAAAAAGTATTTCTGTATTGAGTATTTATCAAAAAATTGTTTTGCATCAGTTTTCATTGTGTCGCCAACGAGCGATAAATAACCAAGAATCGGTCATTTTCAATATTTTTTTACGGACGACATATAGTGATTCCGCCGGAATTTTTAGTTATATAGGTATAGGGAATATCATACTATAGGTATGGGTAGGGACCCTCTATATAGGGTCCCTAGGTATGGGGAACTTAGGTAATCGTGAAAACTTTCGACCTCGGATTTTTGACTTTTTTACACGTTTTCAGGTGTGAGGAATCCGAAAATCACAAAATTTCTATGGTGTCTGTCTGTAGGGTGTCTGTTAGTGTGTTAGTCCGTTAGTCCGTTAGTTTGTTAGTCTGCGTATACGATATCTCAAGAACAAGGCGACACAGACAACACACGATATCGGCCCGGCCCGGCCCGTTGGAAAGGTTTGTTTACCTAGCCCGGCCCGGTATGAAATTGAAAAATTCGGCATAGGCCCGGCCCGGCCCGTTTCTTTTTTACTAGTGTACGGCCCGGTCAAAAAGCGATAAAATCAGGCCTGACCCGGGCCGGCCCGATTCAAAAATATGTAAAGTTAAAAAAAAAAACGCTTTTCTACGAAAAAGTTTTTAGTTCCCCATCATACTATAGGTATGGGGAACTTAGGTAATCGTGAAAATTTTCGACCTCGGTTTTTTGACTTTTCTACACGTTTTCAGGTGTGAGGAATCCGAAAATAACAAAATTTCTATGGTGTCTGTCTGTAGGGTGTCTGTTAGTCTGTTAGTGGGTCAGTCCGTTAGTTTGTTGGTCTGTGTACACGATATCTCAAGAACAAATTGTCGCAGAGAGGTCAGATCAGTTTTAAAATATTACTTTCGACACTGGCAAGAACCTTAATCATTTGCAACATTCGAATTTAAAAACTTCGTAAGTTATTAGAAATTTACGATTTTCTTAGCATGGGAGAATAGGACAAAATTTCACTTAAACGTGCATTAAATGGAAACTTTTTACTGTAGAAATGTCAGACTAGTTTTAAAATATCAGTTTTGATGCCGGAAGGAACATCAGTAACTATAAATATGCTACTTTGAAAATTTCGCAAGTTATTGGACATTTATTTTTCGCATGATAGTTATACAACTAGGGCAAGAAAATCCTATAGAAGCTAATCCTGCATAAATAAATCGTGTTTATTAGTTTTCATCATACAGTGTGTATGGGGATCTCAGATATTCGTAAAAAAATTCAGCTTCAGTGTTTTGATGTTTTTACATGTTTTGAGGAATTCGAAAATCACAAAACTGATGTAGTATCGCCTTGGCAATTTAATTGGTAGGTCGTTTAGTCTGATAGGGTGTCAGTTTGTTAGTGTATTAGTAAGTTAGTAAAATATATATTTAGACAACAATTCGGTATGGTTTTTGATATGCTCTTTACAGATTTCAAATCTTTGAATTCCGTTTTCTCTCTTTGCATTTTTTCCTAATTCATGATCTTTCAAACGCTAAAACTTCTACAAATAATTAAGAAAAGACTTAATATATTTTTTTGGATATTTAATAGAACCTACATAAAAGAATTAGGAATGGATCTTGCAATATCTCTAAAAGAAAAAATATGAGAAATATAACTATAGCAAAAATTACGTTTTCCTTTCTTTTCCTTTCTTTTTTTAATATCTGTAGAAGTTTTAGCGTTTTTAATTCATGAAAAAAGGCAAATTGAGAAACACAGTTTCAAGATTTGAAGTCTGTATAAAATCCATCAAAAACCATAAGCATTGTTGCCTGAATATATATTTTAAAGAACAAAACCTAATATAGTTCAATTTATATGAAACCTACTGTCGTGCCAAGTCCCCTTAAGAGGCCTGTTCACTTATCGTCCCCAGAAGCCAGAGCCAATGTTATTCTATGGAGCATTTCCCCCCATTATAACTTTTAACTAACATATATTTTTAAATTCCGTTTTCACGTTCAGAAATTTCACAACTGTTAAACAACTTATCGCTTTCTAAAAATTATTTTTAAAAATTTTTAATATTTTATTTTGAGGTTGTAAAATGCGAATTTACACAATGTGAAATTTTTCATTTTTGAGCTTAAAAATAAAATCTTAAATTAAAAGAAATCAATTTTTAGAAAGTGATAAATTGTTTAATAGTTGTGAATTTTCGGAAAAAGAAAACGGAATATAAAAATATAAATTGGTTAATGAATTATAATTGGGCAAAATTTCCCATTGGCTTCGGCTTTCGGAGACGATAGGTAGCGAGTTCCCTCAAGAAATATGTAAGTCAAGTTTTCATGTAGTGAAATACCTTCATAAATCTGGATTTTTTTCTAATTTTTAAAATATCTTTACTTGCTAACCCTTTGAAGGGCAAAAAATTTTTGCTCTTAAAAAAAAGGATTTACGAAAATGTTAGAAGAGAAGAAATAAATAAAGCTTTTCCTTTAAGTTAATAAAAGTAAAATTCTATGAAAAAATTCCTGAGTGAGTCTTTGCAGTTGTGAATCAAAATTCGATGCATCTTTCAAAGTGTTAAGAAGTAGCTAATTTTTCTGTACACTCCCAACTAGCGCTTTACATCCTAAACTTTTTAACAGTGCAACAAAACTTAAAAAAAAAAAAAAATCAGTATTGTTGCGTATTTGTAAATAATTCAGTTTATTTTTGTAGAAATTCTTTCAAAGAGGCTTAGTAAGTTGATAAATGTTAATTTTCTGCATTTCTAGTTTGTTGTAGCGTTAAGATAGCCTAATTTTCCCTAAAAAACGCATTTAAAAGCTTCAATAAGACAGGTAATGGATTTGGCGTCAAATTTGGCGACCTTTTCCCCTTGGCGACTTTTGGCGAGAAAATCCTTATTATCGGTATACCAAAGATGGACGCTCTAATGTGATTGATTAACGAGATACTAGCAATTCCCAGAATATTCTGGGTTCGATAAAAGGGTATTTAAGGAGCTGCATCGGGCCAAATCCCGATTAGTCTCAGATTAGTTTCTGAAAGAGCACTGAGCCTCTTTGAATTATAGCCAAATGCTATATGTGTTATTGCTATATAGTTTGTACTGTGGATTTGCTGTTGACAGCTGTTATTTAAGCTGTGTTTATTAGTGGAATTGAAGTTGATACCTGGTTTATAGACCTGTATTCTTCTGGAATTTTCTGTAAATAAACTGCTAAACTTTTGCAAGTTTTCGCCTTTCATTCCAGGACAATTTACGAACCTCTAATAACGAAATAGTATATTAGGTTTGATGTTTAATTGAAAACTAAAATACAGAAGTGAAAAAGCAAAGTAAAATAATATATAAGTGATGTAGTTCTGGTTTTTGGGCTAAACACTCTGTTTACACGTGTTCGGCATACAAAATTCCTGGGATAAGTGTAACCTCGGATTATAAATCAAAAACCTTAAGAAATGGAATAAATCTGAAGTTATATTCAAAATATACATACAAACCTCAATTCACACGAAACTTGGAAGAAACGTTACTGAAACTTATTTTGTATTCAAAGAAGTGTATGGCAATAAATGTTTATCACGTGCGCGAGTTGAGTGGTTTAAACGTATCGAAGATGGCCGAGAACCCGTTGAAGATGATTCACGTCCGTATCGTCCCTCCACATAAAAAGACGAATGAAAATATTGAAAAAGTTGGCAATCTGATTCGATCTGATCGCCGGTTACTACTTTAAAGTTCTTTCTCAAATCCGCGAAAGGATAAGAACAAAAAAAAAAAAAAAAAAAAAAAAAAACCGGCCTGAATTCTGAAAGATCACGTCATGGTTTCTCCATCAAGACAACACGCCAGCTCAATCTGCATTGCCTATTGAGACGTTTCAAGCCAAGCACAACATCCCAGTGTTTGACCATCCAACTTATTTGCCTGAACTTGCGCCATGTGGCTTTATCTCTATCCCATGGTCAAATCTGCATTGAAAGGAACAAGATTCCAGTCCATTGAGCCAGTGAAAGAAAGAGGAATACATTGGGGAGGAGCTCACAGAAGAAGACTTCCAGCACTAATTTGAAAGCGAAAATCCGCATGTAGCATTGTATGGATAGAGGAGAAGTGAATATTAAAGGTGATAATAACTAAATATGTATGAATTCAAAATAAAATATTTTGCAGCAATAGCCTCGTTATTTTCCAGCTACACCTCGTATATGGTGCATGTTATTACTGTTATATTAAATATGTGTGTGTCTTAACAAGTTGTTTCATCGTCCATTAATTTTTGGTTGTGAGTTATTTCAACCAGTGTCTTACAGTTTACAGTCGTGCTGATATCTACGGAACAGAGAAAGAACGAAAGTTAAAAAATCGTTTAAAACAAGGAAAAAAAATATTGAAAAATTCTGCATTAAAAAAAAAAAAAAAAAAAAAAATGTTAAATGATGTTAAATGTTTGATTTCAGTGCGAAATAATAACCGCTAATGGATTATTAAAGGTGGACTTTTCAGAGAGTTTTCACGACGTTAAAAATAAATGCGATTAGTTTTGAAAAACTGACGACATTATTTCTGTACTGATAAGTATAAAGGATTTAAGTCCAAAAATGTCGATTTTGAGATAATTACATAGTCAGACTCAGAAAAAAATTCTCTATCGATTGGTATAAAGGATTTAAATCCATGTCATTTAGTCTTTGAGAAAATCCATTGGTAAAAAAAGATTCAAATCAGAAATTTAGCATTAATATTTGGTATAAAATATTCAATTCATTTTTATTAATTTATTAAATGAAGGTTGACAATCACTGAATGGTATAAAGGGTATAAATCAACATAATTCCTTTTTCCTAATAGATTCTTCTGATTCGTTTTTAGTTAGTTTAACTTTATTTTTCGTCTCCTGAAAAATCAAGAATATGGACTTAAATCCTTTATACTTATCAGTACAGATTTAGCTGGTAGATTAATTTAAATAACATTGCTTTAAACAGGTTAACCATTAGTTGTGAATAAAGACTGCAACATTCATCTCAGATTTGACTATCATAGGTATAATGAAAACTTTGCATTTATCAACTGCACTAAGCACCATTTATTTCTCCATAAATATCTCCTCCCCACAAAAACCTCAGGTCATGTTTCTTTATAGACTTATCTTTCGTGCAACCCTTATCCACTGTTCAATGAAAAGCGGGAAAATTCCACGCCCTTTTTCTGCAACACGCACCTATTATCTTGCAACTGAAAATTCAGCGATTCAAACTGAGGAAAAAAAAAGCAAAAAAGAATTTATATATTCTTTTCGGTCGAATCTCATCTGACCCAATTGACCACCGTCCAAGAAGTGGTCAGCATATCAGACAGAGTGATAACATCGTATTCATCAGGTGTTTATAAACAAAATCTCTCATTTCCTACACACGCTTTCTAACGTATTCTTGTATTCAAGCAATCACGAGAAGTCGAGGATAAAACTACTTTTGAATCGCTACATACATTGTATGCTCTGCTGAATGTGAGTTTATCAGACACGGTAATGATATTTTTTCTTTACACATCAACTGTGATGTGAAAACAGATGCATATGAAAACAGATGTTCTATGAAAACAGATGCATAATAATTACCCAAATGAGTTAGTGAAATCAAAATGTGTGATAATATTGCATCTTTAAAAGCAAAATGATTTCTGGTGAATACACAATAATCATTTGAATGTGATAACCTTTTCTTGTATACTTGCCAACATAACAATTAATATTCTGTAGTATTGTTAGCCCCGCCTTCTTTTTCACACCAGTACCTTTTTGGAGTATTTTTCTTCTTATTTAATCGTAATTGTACTATTTGTAGAATATTACTCTAAAAATTTACTGGTATGGAAAAAAGGGCGTGACTAACAACACTACGGAATATTAATTAATATGTTGGCAAGTATGTTCTTGTATTACCCACTAACTCTTTTTTTGGAATCAATAGGTAGAACCTAAACGCATCTTATGAACACCATGTAAAATTTAAATGTAATGCGTTTCTAAAGACTTCATCTTTCCTACATAGGGGGAAAAGAAAATACATTGCTGCAAGAGCAAAATGATTACAGTTTTAGAATTTTCTGAAAAATTTTCGAATTTACATGATTCCGATTTACTCAATCAGCCTTAACCAATATACACCACCACCAAATCCCAATTTACAGAAGCCCCACCAATAACTGAGAAGTTTTGTTCTCCAAGTTAGTAGACGGCGGATAGTATCCCTCGTTCCAAGATCGTGCTTATTAGCCTAGCTATTAAGTGTTTTCTATGGTTCTTTTCCCTAAATTCGTGGGAATACAGGTTAAAACACTATAGAAATAACTGACTCGATCCGCCCCCACTGTGCACATATCACCCAGACCTAGGTCTCTTGCTTACTCAATAAGCCTTAATCTAGAATCAAAACATTATACTACATCAATTTACAGAAAGTCAGAACAATACAACACTGCAGCAATAGGTTTATATTGATGATACTGAACTGTTCTCACATTAATGGCTTTTGTATCTACCGAGTACGAAAAGAGATTTTCGTAAGTTCCACACAAACTATACCAAAAGGAAATAGGAAAGATAAGTGAATCATAATATATCCTTTAGTTCACATCTATTTTTTGCTCGAATTCGTACGTTAGTAATAACTTTCGTTGAGTTAAGTGAGTTTAACGTATAGCTATAACACAGTGGGAAGTTGGCGACGTCCTGGGATTCCTCCTCAGGAGTGGTTCGGAGACATGCCATCCGCTTCGGCAATCTGTAGAGGTGTTAATTTCGGAACATGAAAGACACGGCAGCCACGACGAATTTTATGCCATTCAGCCACCATTACTGTATACACAACGGTCTGTGGCTGGCTCCAGTATCAAATTCGCTATTTTTAATTTTCCTTAATTTCTTGTTACATTCTTCTATATGTATATAGAGAGAAAGTATTGGATTTGTGAAAATTTTCGAACTCCGGTTTTCGATGGATTTACATGTTTTGGGATGTCCTGAACACGATTTGATTGTTTTTAGAAAATGTCTGTCTGTGTGTGTATCACGAATTTTGTGGACGCTGTATCTCACGAATCAATGAACGAAATTTAACCAAACTTGGTATTTAGTTGGACCCTGACATAAACTGGTGCTGATTAGATTTGGGGATCATTCGATCAACAGGTGGCGCTGTAATCGCATTTTCTCTCAATTTTCAACAAAATTTCGTATAAATGTACATAATGAGAGTTATTTTTAACTTGTGATTGTAAAATTAATATGAATTATTGACAATAGCAGTAGTTTTTTAGGAAAAAAATTTTGTGCATGTGGGGGCATCGCCTCCTCCCCTGGGGGGGAAGTACCCCACCGAGGGGGGGGGGGGTAAATTTTCAAGATGGGTATCTTTCGAAAGGTCTCAATACCTTTAAAACGAATGGTTGAACTATAGATCTGTGATAATTTAAAACAAAATTATCGATTTTTTTTACTTTTAACGATTAAAAAAAACAGAAAAAAAATCGTATTTTTTTTTTTTTTTTAACTTGTGATTGTAAAATTAATATGAATTATTGATAATAGTAGTAGTTGAAAAAAATTTTGTGCATGTGGGGGCATCGCTTCCCCTCCTGGGGGGGGCACCCCGGGGGGAGTAAATTTTCAAGATGGGTATCTTTCGTAAGGTCTCGTCAATACCTTTAAAAGGAATGGTTGAACTATAGAACTGTGATAATTTAAAACAAAGTTATCGATTTTTTTTTTTTTTTTTTTACTTTTAACGAAAAAAAAAACTCAGAAATTTTTTTTTTTTTTTTTTTTTTTTTGAGAATAAAATGGATTTTTTTTTAATATATAGTGTTATACTACTTCTCAAATATGGAAATCGCCTGCATTATCATGGAAGATATTTTTTTTTAAATAATAATTTTATTAAATTATTTTTACTGAGTGAATTTGTATAGGAAAATATAGAAGAAAGTCATGTGGTGACCACAACATACTAGTCTATTTAAGTCTTTAGGCAAATGTAAAAATACGGGTAAAGAAAATTTAATCTTCTATTAAACACATACCCAAATAAGAGGTAATATTTTTAAAATAATAACAAATATTTTCTTAAGAAACAAAAGAAGAGGAATAGGAAATTTCTTTTCAAATAGAGTTGACAACCATATAAAAATACAGATTTATCGGAACATTTCTTGATCTGTCATTTATGACAGCTTTTAAGACAGTTATAAATGAACACGCAACATGGCGATCTTAAGTTGTAAATATTTTTCGCTTCACTTAAAACAAGCACAGACCCATACTATGCACGGAAAAAAAAAAGAATGTAACACATTTGACCCACATGACCAGCGTCCAATGAGACGGACAACTGATGATAAATGAAATGTGACAACAGATAGTCAGTGACAGATGATTAGATGAAAAAGAAAAATATAGCGAGAAATCTTTGAAATTTCGTGCATTGAACTCTCGTACATATTTTGCCTGTTTCTAGACGAACAATTTGCCGCTTTAGTGGATTTTAGCGGCAAAAATATCTTCATGATCATCGTGAATGGCATTTAACCCATTTTCTAGAACACTTTTGAGGTGTTTTTGGAATTGTGATGGCTGAAATGTGCTTGCTTTGTTGTATTATGGAGTGTTTGTTCTTTCAAAAAAGAAACTTTTCTGTCTAAAAGAAAAAAGTAATAGCAAAAGAATGTTGCATTGTTAAAATATGTCAGAATTTTAAAACAAAAGAAATATTCATTGTTATTGTTATTATTATTATTATTCATAAAAATCCTAATTTGAATAAGAAATGTAGACATTCTTCTTCAAGACAGCTTGCTTTTGTATGATAGGGATAGTACTTTTATTATACATACATATATATATATATATATATACATTGAAAACTTTTTCAAACATCGTATTATATGAAACCAAGTATCACATGAAGAACTATAAAAAATGAATGAAGAATTTGAAATAATATGTGGAAAAAACCAAGACAGAAACAAACTTTTGAAGTGGAAAAAAACAAGATAGAGATAAACATATTAAACTTTAAGCACCAATTTTTTTCATGAAGTAGAAAAAACCATGAGAGAAATAAACTTATTAAACATAAAACACCAATCCCTTCATAATAAATCAACCCTAAGAAAATTTAATAAAACTAAATTTCAACTTTCTTTACCTTTGAAAAGCACGCCGAAAAAGCCAAAACACTCACTCCACAATAGCCATGAGACCGAAAACAGTTAAATTCACAGGTAATAAGGGAAATTAATTCACCTACTGAACGATTAAGTAAAAATAATTTTTAGAAATCTCTATTTAACGAAATCACCAAGTTCATCGAAAAAAAAAACTAGCTGGCATAGGTGGACTCTGCCGGCACTCTGCTCAATTTCTCATCATATATTTGTTTCCATAAATTTCAAGTACAGGACATACTACATTCATGTTAAGAGAAATGAATTTGACCAATCGCTCGATTCAGTGACAGACTGAAATGCACCACCTAATAGGCTACCCACCTTTCAATTCGATACATTTATCTTATTCTAATTTGTTATTTTATTTTATTGGTGTCAGTTTTCTAGTTTTGTTTTCACAGAATTCCTTACTATTTCCAATGCAACCATCCCCAAATTGCAAATTTATGTGAAATATAGCTGAATTTTGCTATGTTCATATAATCTTAAATTTATAATAACTTACGAAATTTTCAATTAGACTATTTGTAGTTAAGGATTTGTAGTGAAACAATTTTTCCAAAAACGAGTACTAACTTAACGATTGTGAATTTTCTAAATGTGAAAACGGAGTAAAACAAAAATTAGGTAATGAATAGTTGTGGAAACAAAATTCCTCACACTGAGAAAAAATATATACCGCTTTCCTCTAGAATGAATAAGTGGCCATTTTCTAAATCCCTTAACTAGAAATATAGATTTTCGAGCTATGCGCGTAAGGCACGCCAATAAACTGAATGGACGAAATTATCGAGAATTTCTAGTGTACGCATTTCTAGATGATGAAACACTATTCTGAATCATTTGTATTGCGAGAAATTCTCGCTTAATTTTCTAGAATTGGGTAATAAACCAAGATTATAGTTGCTGAAACCAGCCTCTTGTAGTCTCATTTATTTACAGAGATTTTTAAATAACTTTGCCTTCGAGTATATAGGCAAACGCTCTAGAATTCTAATAGGGGCTTCTAGAACTCGCTTTCCAAGGGGACTAGAATTTATAAGGATGACATGGAACTATTTTTTCTAGAGCCACAACTTAGATTCTAGATGTCAGTTACAGAATTTTTTCTCAGTGCATATATAATCTTTTATTGATTAAGTCAAGTCCTACTTTTTTGTGTTCGATCATTGTAATGATGAATTATTATTATTATATATACGTTTATATATTTCATATCCTCATCGTTTATATTATCTTTGGCTATCGGCGAGATTAGGTATTAAGCGTTATTTATTAGAATAATAAAAACTTGCTACACCGTAACAGGAATTTCTAATTGGACGTTACGACTCCTAATCCCCTAGTAATAATGAAACCATCTAGTTTTGTGGAACTAAGAAATAACCGACAAGTAAAAGGCGTCGTCACTTCATAGAATTCTATTTTAAAAATAACAAAATTATAGGGCGTCTGCCACTTCTTGATAAAAAGATAGTTAATGTTTTAGCCAGTATTGTACTCTTTACGAGGAAAGAAAGAGAAGTGAATTGAAGCAAATTGAATTCTTAAATGGTGTTGCAGGGAGGGGTAATTTGCAAAGAGGTTCGCTCGGAATTGGGACACGAGGAAACTGTATGCCAAAAGTACTTCAAATTGTTTGTTTAACAAATAAAACACATTCATCTCAGATAAGGATGTGGTATTCTTTGCGAATTAACTAATTCACTTCACTTCCTCTATGAAATAAAATGTGAGAAATCTTTGAATTATAGACAGAATATACCTTATTTATGTGATAACTGTTTACTCCGTGGATAACTGATAACTATTCATACGGGTTTTCCTTTATCGTAAAGTTTGTGGTATAGACAGGAACATATCAGTCTGATTAATAGTCCCTAACTTTTACGATATTATTGGATGAAATGTTCTCGCTAGTAATGAAAATTTAATGGTCCAGAAAGACCACCTATGTTACGATTTAGCATTAACTATAAAATGGTAGACAAACATACATGTGCACACATTTTACCATGTTTTTATTAACTTCGATTCTTGTGTGTTTGTCAGGGACAAATCTTGCAATCGATTTTTAACTAACTTCCCGACTAGCTAGACATTTGAAACTTTCACAGTAGCTCAGAACCCGGTGACAACACAATACTTCGAAGTCAGATTTTCGAATAGTTTTCTTTTAATTAATTAAAATGTGAAAATGATAAGCTCCTGATAGCAATAAAGATAGCCATTAAAATATTAACTATAATTTAATTGTTGCCAAAAAAAATTTACGAGTTCATTTTCTTTCGACCTAAAAATAAATACATTTAATTAAACGTGAGCGTTAAAAAAATGTCAAAAGTTAAATTATGCATTTGGCAAAAATTGACGTCGTTATAATTTTAAAGATTTTCTACACAATGATAAAGTGCTAATGTAGTTCATGATGCAAATATATGTTGTTCGGAAAGGATTAATATTTTATTTTTAAAACCAACTTTTTTTTAAAAATTCAAATTTCCGGTAACTCTTTAACCAATCACATTAGAACGTCCATCTTTGGAATATCGATAATAAGAATTTTCTCTCCAAAAGTCGCCAAGGGCAAAAAGTTGTCAAATTTGGCGCCAAATCCATTACCTGCCTATTGGAGCTTTTTAATGCATTTTAAAGAGAAGTTTAAGCTATTTAAAAACATGGTATATAAAATTTTTTTATCTTATAATTATTTATACTTACTACCAAATTCGTGTAAAATATTTGCCCTTTATTCTCTTTTTCTCTTTTACCTTTAAAATTTGAAACTAATAAATGTTACACCACTGTCGCCACCTAATTTTAATTTTAATCCATCAGAAGCCAAATTATTATTAGAACCAAATCAATATTGTATGATGAAATGCTAATGATAGTTAAATCAAAATCTTTCAAAGAAAGGTTTCAAAATAAAATTCATATTTGACGAGCCAGCTTTCATACTTCGCCAGGCAATACAGCTTTAGAGTAGAACCTCCATGACGACTTTTAATTTTTTTCGCCATGTTGGCGATGCATTTTTATTAATTAATTAATTTATTTTGCATAATATTTGTTAACAAAAAACACCTGTTTTGATTATACTTTTGATTATTGCATTTTCAGTCAATTAATAACAATAGTTCATATTCTGTTTGTATTTTTTAAAAATTGTTAGGTTTAAAATAACTCTTTCAAAAAATTGTAGAAAATACATTTTTTCTATATATTATCGAATGACGAATGAACCACGTCCTCGTGCTTAAATATTACTATGTATAAATATTATTTTTTATCGCCATGTATTTTACTTATTACTTATTTTACTATCGTATCGTTTCGACAAAATTTAATCATAACTAGTCTACGTTAGAGAAATATTTATATAGATTTTTAAAGCTTTTATAATGCTTCTTTGCAAAAACAGCCCAAACACTATAATTTTAAGATACTCTGTACATATTTTTAATAAATATGTATTTTATTTTATAAATATTTTTAATGCACATGTCAGTGATCTATGCGAAAACAGCACACAAACAAACAGACAAACATTTAATAGCAGGAGACTTGGCATTGGAGTATTAAAACAGGAATAAACTACTACGTCAGAAACGCCAAAAGAAAATTATTGAGGTGCATACAGCTGTTTCGGTAGCCTAAAGCGTACCGTCTTCAGTGCAAAAAGAATTCTGAATCTGGAGAAGTGCGCTTATATATAGGAGAGGGACCGGATTTAGTTCAACCAATGGGATTACTGAAGAGGTGGGGAGTGTGGCCAATAGGAATTAAGGAATGTGTAGCTGTGTATACAGTAGAAAAATTAAGGAAATGTGGACTGAATGTAAAATTTCCAACAATTAGACAAATAGGGAACAGCGAAATCACAATTTACAAGGTTTTTAAAATTTTTATAAATGTGAAAAGCTTCAAAGAAATCGAGTTCATGAATGGATTTAGGTCTGCAAATTATTTTAGCTGAATTAAATTTAAAATTATGATTTTCCTCCCAGCAATGTTTAGAAATAGCCGATTTATTGGTTTCTTGTTTGCGGACGTAATTCATATGTTCTTTTAGACGAAATTTAAGACTGCGTTTAGTTTGGCCAATATATGATAAACCACACTGACAGGAAATACTATAAATGCCCCAAGAATTATGCATACCAATAGGATCTTTTAACTGAGAAAAGGTGAGTTTATTGGAAGGCGAAAATATTATTTTAAAATCATATTGTTTGAGAATTTTAGCTATGGTTTGACTGGTTTTAGAAAAATAGGGTAAAACAATACTGATATTAGATGTGACTGATTTAGTAGACGAAGTACGAGGGAGTTGTAAATTTTGGATAGCTTTGTCTATAATGGAAGGGTCATAACCTCTGTCAATTGCGATGGCTTTCAGGTATTTAATTTCAGATTTCAATAAAATAGGATTTGAACAAATATTAAGGGCACGGTTTACAAAAGTATAGAAAGCAGCCATTTTTTGGTTAGGTGGGTGACATGAACGCGCATGGGGAGGAAGGGAGACTGCAAAATTTTTACGATAGACAGTGGTTGAAAATCCATTTACAGTGCGAGAGACGAGGGTATCAAGAAATGGAAGGGAGCCATTGTTTTCTATTTCATATGTAAACTGGATATTACTGTCAATTGAATTTAAGGTTTCTAAGACATGGTCAATATTGTGATGAGATATGTCGATAAGCGTGAAGGTGTCGTCAACGTAACGGGTCCAAAAAGGAAAAGATATTTTCTTAAAAAGCTTGCTTTCGAAATAGTGCATGTAAATGTCTGCGAGAATTGGGGAGAGAGGGGAACCCATGGCTAAACCTTCAGACTGACGATAGAATTTATTATGGAAAGAAAAAGTGGTTTGTGATAAACAAATGCGGGTAAGAGAAATTAATTCTTGTATTTCGAAAGAGGTGAAATGAAACTCTTTTAATCTATTTTCGAGACAGCAGAGGGCGCCACTTATTGGAACATTAGTGAAAAGAGATTTTACATCAAAAGAAACCATAGTGAGATTAGTGTGAGGGCAGTTTTGAATATGTTTTGCAAAATTTATGGAATTCTTAACAGTATAACTATTAGCAGCAAGAAGTGGAGCAAAAATTGTGGTGAGAAATTTAGCTAGATTATAGGAAGCAGTACCGATATTAGAGACTATTGGACGAAATGGAATATTGGGTTTGTGAACTTTTGATAAAGCATAAAATCTGGCACAATTAGCAACAGAAGGGATAAGATGGGATTTAGTCGAGTTCAATAACAAGGGGCAAGATTTTATAGCAGATTTAATTTTATTTAATTCTTGAGGAGAGGGGTCACGGGGTAGAGGAATGTATGGGCCATCATTAATTAGTTCGGTAACACTTTCGATGTATTGTTTTTTATCCAAAATAACAATCTGACCACCTTTATCAGCTTTAGTAATGATGATATTTTCATTAGATTTTAATTCCTTCAAAGCGTTTTTTTCTGCAGGGCTGAGATTTGATTTAAAATTTTTAGAGTTGAAATTGGCATTATTAAGGATTAAATGGCGAAGATTTTCTTTTTGTTGGTCAGTCAGTCGAGAATTTTTGAAAGCTTTTTCAACCGGTGCAATTAACTGAGGAAAAGAAGGAGGTTTAGAAATGGCAAAATTTGAATTGAGTTTGAGAACAGAATATTGACTATTGGAAATATCAGTACTGGAAAGATTAACGATTGCATTTTTATTGACAACAGGTAAGTCGTTCGAATCCTATTTTATTGAAATCTGAAATTAAATACCTGAAAGCCATTGCAATTGACAGAGGTTATGACCCTTCCATTATAGACAAAGCTATCCAAAAATTACAACTCCCTCGTTCTTCGTCTACTAAATCAGTCACATCTAATATCAGTATTGTTTTACCCTATTTTCCTAAAACCAGTCAAACCATAGCTAAAATTCTCAAACAATATGATTTTAAAATAATATTTTCGCCTTCCAATAAACTCACCTTTTCTCAGTTAAAAGATCCTACTGATATGCATAATTCTTGGGGCATTTATAGTATTTCCTGTCAGTGTGGTTTATCATATATTGGCCAAACTAAACGCAGTCTTAAATTTCGTCTAAAAGAACATATGAATTACGTCCGCAAACAAGAAACCAATAAATCGGCTATTTCTAAACATTGCTGGGAGGAAAATCATAATTTTAAATTTAATTCAGCTAAAATAATTTGCAGACCTAAATCCATTCATGAACTCGATTTCTTTGAAGCTTTTCACGTTTATAAAAATTTTAAAAACCTTGTAAATTGTGATTTCGCTGTTCCCTATTTGTCTAATTGTTGGAAATTTTACATTCAGTCCACATTTCCTTAATTTTTCTACTGTATACACAGCTACACATTCCTTAATTCCTATTGGCCACACTCCCCACCTCTTCAGTAATCCCATTGGTTGAACTAAATCCGGTCCCTCTCCTATATATAAGCGCACTTCTCCAGATTCAGAATTCTTTTTGCACTGAAGACGGTACGCTTTAGGCTACCGAAACAGCTGTATGCACCTCAATAATTTTCTTTTGGCGTTTCTGACGTAGTAGTTTATTCCTGTTTTAAGACAAACATTTTAATTTAAAAATATTCTCTCTCTATATATATATATTAATGATGCGTATAGCAATGCTTCTATGCGAAAACAGCCTAAACACTATAATTTTAAGATATTCTGTACATTTTTAACAAATACAGTTCCCGCCGCTTATTAAAATCACATTCGTTCTGAGCCAAAGTGATTTTATTAAGCGGCTGATTTTTATATCCGGCGAACGTTCCTGCACTTAAGGAAAAGGTATTACTTCCCTGAATTTGGAAAGAAACTTCAAATGGTAATGAATAATGGAATTAGTAAACAATATTAATTATTTTTTGATAGATAATTAATTATAAATAATCTCTAAAAAATAAAGAGTTAAACTGAACACGTGTCATTTGTTAAATATATTTAAAACACTTTAAACACACGTAAATATAAATTTATTTAAAAGATGTTAAATTTTTTTTATCCAAAGCTTTTCGCTTTAATATTAAAGCATCATCAGGGATTTATGATTCGTTTCCATATTACTCCGTGGTTTCCATTGCGCAGTTTTAAATATGTTTTCTTTTTACAGTCAACAGTTAAGTCTTTTAGTAACGTGATATATTTTAAATATCAGAAAAAAAACAATATGAATTCCGGTAGAGGTTGGACCAAGGAGTTAAGAAAAATGAGAGAAGCTGGAACTATTGAATATCATACGAGGTTATTGTAGGAGAAAAAACATCATGAATTAGCAGAAATAAACTATTAACTATTTTATAATATTGTGCCAAATTATTGGTAAAATTGCAGCATCTTTGGAATTTATTGCATTTTTGCATTTAATTATATGAATAGCTTCGGAAATGTAAAGTTCTTGGATAGTAGATGGTGCTGTAATAATTTTGGCTTTATCCCATATAGGGTTGGCGTTTGCGTTGGCATAAATGAAGTCGACTAGAGTAGAACTATTTGCTTCTTTGGTATTTCGTATATGTTCTTGTATTCTTTTATTTAAAGTCCTCTTAGTCTGTCCAATATAATAGAAAAGTTCTTTATTGCTTTCTATGGGAATTTGATAGACTCCTCCAGTGGGTCCATTTAATTAAATGGACCTAAATTTTCTAAAAATGGTCAAATCGTGTTCTACAGCTCTCAAAACGTGTAAATCCATCAAAAACCCGAGGTCGAAAATTTTTACGAATCCAATACTTTCTTCTATTGAATATAGAAGAAAGTAAAAAAAAAAAAAAAAAAAAAACAATCGTAAATTCTGAATAACTTACGAAGTTTTCAAATCAGAATGTTTCTGCAAGTGTTATAAGTGGTGTTTTAAAAGTATTCCGACCGCTTGATATATCGTGTACACAGATTTAACAAACTGGCACCCTACAGAAGGATACTATATTAATTTTGTTATTTTCGGATGCCTCACATCTCAAAACATGAAAAAATGTCAAAAAAAAAAAAAAAAAAAAAAAAAAAGAAAGAAAGAAAGAAAGAAAGAAAAGAAGAAATAGAAAGTTTTTAGAAATACTTTTCCGTATACGCATAATGTGATGGGTAACTAAAAGATTCCAAATTCAAGAAAGATAAAACATATTTGAAGATATTAATTCTAAACATACTTTAATATTTTATTAAAAATAAAAACAAATAAAAATACAAATCTGGAGTGATTCCACTCGACTTTCCGAACATTAAGTAATGAACAGTTGTGTAAATAAATTAAAATAAGACAAGTAAATAAGTAAAAGTGAAAAATATAATAAGGGGTTTGAGTATTTTTCCCCATTGTTTAATTTTACACTATTGCACTTCATGTAATTTTAGCTCATAAATCATAATGATACAGAATATTTCGTTGCATCCTTCCAAAAATCTGTAAAGACTAGATTCACCAAAATCTATACAATTTGTACGACGGTAATCTATAACATGTGAATAAATTTTCAGATCAATCGAATAAGGCGTTTAAACGCTATCGCACTTTAAAATATTTGGAGCCATAGACCATAATGATAAAAAAAAAAATTTCTTTGTGTCCCTGTAAAAGCACTATAAATGCCAGATTCACGAAACTCTATACACTTCGTGGGACGGTGATTTATAATATGTGTATAAATTTTTAGATCAGACGAATAAGGCGTTTAGACGCTATCGCACTTTGAAATATTTGACCCCATAGGCCTAACGATAAAGAATTTTTCTTTGTGTCCCTGTAAAAAAACTATAACTTCTAGATTCACCAAAATCAATAGGGTTCGTGCTATGGTGGCATGCAAAATACGTACCATATTTCAGCTTAACAAAGCGTTTAGGCGCTATCGTGTTCACTCACATACATACATACACACATACATACATCATCGTAAAAATAACAAAAATGAACTCAGGGCACCTCAAAACGTTTAGAAACACCAAAAAGTCGTATTTTTGACATGATTACAATTACTTTCCTTGCATATGTAGTTCAGAAAGTAAAAATAAAAAATAAAAATAAAAATAATAATAATAATTAGGGTTTAATAGAAAAAGTTACAAAGCATACAGTTATTATACGTTATGAAATTAACATTTCAGTTACATTGTGTATACCACTGTTCAAAGAGAATCTAAAGATCAAAACAATACCACGCAGTAAATAACAGTTTAAACTGTTTCCGTGAATTGTTCATTCATTAGCCATCATAAAAAGTATTCACTTCGAAAAGAAAAAAAAAAATAAATAAAAGACTTTTTGCATGTGAATATTCTAAATATATTTTAATATTTAGTTAAAAAAAAGAAAAAGAAAGAACAATAATAATCTATATAAAGCATACAAAGTCACAAATATGTAATAAACTTTAATTAATATAATTTATGAAATCACCATTTCCAGTATATTATTTATTCCATGAGTATAAAGACAATGTGAATACCTACACAATGGTAAATGACAATTTAATTTCTCATTTCGTATGTTATGGTAGCCCGAGGAACAAATGAATACAAGATAATAATAAGTAATAGTTTTGCTTGAAAGTAGACATTATTATTATTTTTTCCTAACCCATTGTTTCGATCATTTGTATGCTAAGTTAGAGATATAATTACAAAGAATGCCAAAATGTTTCTGACATGTTCATTCGTTTTCATCATGTAAATATTTTTTTGTAATCCGTAAATATGGTACCTTTCATTTAGTACCTTATTTATGACGAAGTTTTGATTAGATATTTTAAAATATGAAAATAATTTCAAAATAGAGTTCTAAAAGATGACGTCACGAGCATGTTTGCTGAGGGACAGTTGACCCCACTGACCCATTTTATCATTGCGGAACAGTGTTACAAATTTATTGTAATACAGTGTTGTAAATGTATTTGTAAAAGCATAAAAAAGTTCGACTACTACGCTTCCAAAGGCATGCAAAAATTAGCGTTGTCCTTCAGCAAAGTGCGGTTGCTAAGAAGAAAGTCACGTGGTTGTTAGAACTCTATTGGACATTAAAATTTATGATTGTTGCCAAAAAAATTTACCAGTTATTGTTATATGTATATATATATATATATATATATTTGAGGGGGGGGGAGGCATAAGATGAAATAATGTTTTCACGCGAAAAATAAAAAAATATTAAATTTGCCCATGCATATAAAAATTACTTATTAAAACGAGTCGAAGAAGGAAGCGAAATAAGTACTGAGTTATATTACGATAAATATGATACATAAGATGATACGTTATATTTGACCTATCGTCCAGGGTTAGTAGGTATTTTCGTTAAAAGAAATAGTTTGTTCGTTCGGTGCAACTTGCACATTAGTCCCGTCAGGTACAACTTGCACATTAGTCCCGTCACGTGCAACTTGCATACTTGCACATTAGTCCCCTTTAAATATAGTGACCAGCGAAGCAGGCAAAGCATTCGTTGATTCACTACCTTAATTGATTTCACATTCCGTCATTTTTGACGGGGTTATATATACTAGTTTATCATACTTGTTTATATATACTAGTTTATCATCCTTATAAAAAATTCATAATTTATACGTACTCAAAGAGTGTCATCGATTCACTTTCATCCACTTCTTGCAACCCTTCTTTTATCTCTGTTCTAAAAGCTTATAACGACCTTCTGAGAAAAGGATTTAGCGTTTTATTCTGTTGGGTTCCAGGTCATGTTGGTATAAAAGGCAACGAATTAGCAGATAAAGCAGCTAGGCAGGCTTTAGTTACTTTAAATTGTCCAATTCCTTACGAGGATATTAAGCACTCAATAAAGAATTTTTTAAAAGACATATGGCAAAGAGAGTGGGATTATCAAACTAATAATAAGCTACATCTGATCAAACCAAGCATTGCAGTCTGGCCCACACTTACTCCTAGAAATTATGAAGTAATTATTACTCGACTTAGGATTGGACACACTAGGCTCACACATAAGCATTTACTTCTTGGGGAACAGGAGCCTTCATGCCCTAATTGTCACTTCGATTTGCTTACTGTTCGTCATTTACTCACCAACTGCCCCTGCCTTCGTCACTTGTATCGGTATTATTTTAATTCATCATCACCAAATCTGACAAACCTTTTGGGTATTAATCCACACATTCATTTGACCAACTTTTAAAAAGAGATTGGCTTTTACTTTGACATCTGATTTTATTATTTACCACTTTTTACATCTGCTTTTATTATATATACACTGGTTTTAAATTTTTACATTTGATTTTATGATATACATTATTTATGTTTTGATTTTATGTTGTTTTTAGTTATTATATTTTTCTTGTTTTGTATTTTTACTGTGGCTTTTTTAAACGACAGTCTGGATGGGTAAACCCATCCAGAAGCTATAGTTTGTTTTTTATTTTTCTATTCAACTGTTTGGCGCAGTATGTCCCATAGTGGACCTTGCGCCACAAAAAACCAACCAACCAACCAACCAACCATCATTTTGACGGGGTTATATACTAGTAAGTAATAGTTTTGCTTGAAAGTAGGCAATATTATTCTTATTTTTTTCTAACCCATTGTTTCGATCATTTCCATGCTAAGTTAGAGATATAATTACAAATGATGCCAAAATGTTTTTGACATGTGCATTCGTTTTCATCATGTAAATATTTTTTTGTAATCCGGCGGAAAATGATTGTAAAAAATGATTGTAAATCATTTCCAAAACTTAGTAATGAATTGTTATAAAATTAAATTAAGTAAGATGAAAAAAAAAAAAAAAAGTTTTGTATTAAGAAATAATGAAAGAAAGTTTTTTTTTAAGTGAAAACTTCTTTAGGCGCGTTAAGCACTTTTGGGTGAACAAAAATCATGAAACTCGCGTCATCGTCAGCGAAGGCTTTCCATTTGAAATGAAAACTTCTTTAGGCGCGTTGAGCACTTTTGGGTGAACAAAAATCACGAAACTCGCGTTATCGTCAGCGAAGGCTTTCCTTGAGAATCGAAAGTGGAATTCGAGATTTCAGCTGATTTACACGTTTTGAGGTCTCCTGAATGGGTTTACTTTTGTATCTCAGCTACTAATTAAAATAATTTCAAAAGTAATACACCATTAGAAAGCTTTGTTGATTTGGAATCGAACAGTAGATTACAGAAATTTCTACTGCCAGATGGCGCTGTAATATTTTAAAATTTCAATATTTCAAATTCTAATTATGATTAAATTATTCTTAATACGTCATTCGAAAGATATTTTAAAGTTCTTTTATATTATCGAAAGTGGAATTTGAGATTTCACCTGATTTACACGTTTTGGGGTGTCCTGCATCGGTTTTCTTTTGTGTCTTAGCTACTAATTAAAATAATTTCATAAGTAATCAATATTTTTACCTAATATAAGGCTTAGTTCATTTAATTTGGGTAGCTACATATATACATATAATAGCAGAATCGTATAATACAGATCATAAACACTTCTTTACAAACCAAAAATAATTCGAAAGTAATAGCCTAATAGCTCGACGATACAATTCACAAGTTACTTAGTTTTCACTTCTATCGGCAGTCCCCAAACACTGCTTTCTTTTTTTTTTCCTTTGTGTACTAAACAATGTATGACACATAATAATAAGTAAAAAAAACTTTGAATAAACACCATGAAATCCAAACACTCGAAAAAACTGTCTCGCGTGGAAAGGAAAAAAAAAAAAAAAAAAAAAAAAAACATGACACTTCATGAGGTGAAGAAAGTAGGCACGAGTGCTACAAAGTGGTAACGCCCTATCTGAAAGAATTGTTGAGAGTTTTTGCATTTTATAGTGTTTATTCAAAATTTCTACTCATTACTAATAAATGCCAGCTCTTTGATGCTTTTTTGTTATCATAAGGTACTTTTTTGCTATGACACATAATGTATATAACCATAAAAAGTCGCACAAATATACCAACAGATTGAGAGAACAGTGGAACATAATTCAGGCAGAATTTTTAAGATTTGCTTATATAATTATTTATTTATTCAAATAATTCAGAGTTTGTATGTAAACATCATTTTTCGAAGACTTTTCCACTAGTTTTTTATAACAATAAATTTCATTTTTAAAGTTTTTTTTCTTTTTTCATAACAAAAATTGCTATAAAATATTAGTGGTGGAAAAAATAAAAAAAAAATTCAAGGATCGTACGAACCCTGATCACACATTTATTTATTTAAGTAAAATTAGTATCAGTTTTGTATTTTCTGCAACAGGTAATAATAATAATAAAAAAAAATTCTATATGTTCTAAACAATATACAACATAATACAGATAGCTAAATAATTTTGCACTTTTTACTTTCTTCTATATGTAATATAGAGAAAGTATTGGATTCGTAAAAATTTTCGACATCGGGTTTTTGATGGATTTACACGTTTTGAGAGCTGTAGAATACGATTTGACTATTTTTAGAAAATGTCTGTCTGTCTGTCTGTGTGTGTGTGTGTGTGTGACAAAATTTTGTGGCAACTGTATCTCAGGAACTACTGCACAGAATTTCATACAAATTGGTATGTAGTTGCACCTTGACATAAATTAGTGCCTATCAACTTTTGGTAAAAATTGTCTAACAGGTTGCGTTGCCATCCCGCTTTTTCTGAATTTTTAACATGGTGATATAGGACAAAATTTTGTATAAATGTGCTTAAAGAGAATTATTTTTTAGTAATCATTATGAAATTTACAATAATTATTTATAATAGAGATAGTCAACTGGGAAAAATTTTTTGTACATGTAGGAGCCACGCCACCCCCCCTGGGGGGTAAGTCCCTCCTCGAGGGGAGTAAATTTTCAAGATGGGTATCTTTCGAAAGGTCTCATCAATACCTTTAAAACGAATGGTTGAACTATAAATCTGTGATAATTTAAAACAAAGTTATCGATTTTTTTTACTTTTAACAAAAAAAAAAAAAACTTTGAAAAAAAAAAATCGTATTTTTTTTTTTTTTTTTTTTTTAAATATTGTTACTGGTTGAATATGTATTACTTTTAACAAAAAAAAAAAAAAAAAAAAAAAAAAAGAAAAAAATCGTAATTTTTTTTTTTTTTTTTTAAATATTGTTACTGATTGAATATGTATATAGGAAAATATAGAAGAAAGTCTTGTGGTGGCCACAACATACTAGTTTTTTTTTGTTGTTGTTGACGCTAAATTTAAAATTATTTTATCAGAGGGTCAACTGAATTTCTCCTGAAAAAAGAAAAGTATAATGCGCCTAAAACCATTTTCACTTAAATAAAATAAAATAAAATAAATAACATTTATAAACTAGTATGATATGACCACCACATGATTTTCTTCTATATACTTTTACACAAAATTCGTTCAAAACAAATTATTTATTAAATTATTAAATTATTTTCCATTATACATGCAGACGATTTTTTATCTGACAGAATTATATCATTAAATGCCGAAAGAAAGTCAATTTTTTGCAATTATCAGAAGAAATGCGATTTTAAAGTTTTTTTTTTCGTTAAAAAGTAAAAAATCGATAATTTTGCTTTAAATTATCCCAGATCTATAGTTCAACAATTCGTTTTAAAGGCGTTGACAAGATCTTTCGAAAGATACCCATACTGAAAATTTACTCCCCCGGGGGTGTACGCCTCCCCAGGGGGGGTAGGGATGCTCCCACATGTGCAAATTTTTTTTCCTAGTTTACTACTACTATTATCAATAATTCATATTAATTTCACAGTCACACGTTAAAAGTAACTCTCATTATAACATTTATACGAAATTTTGTCCTATACTGCCATGTTAAAAATTTAGAAAAAATGCGATAACAGCGTCACCTGTAGATCCCCAAATCTAATCAGCACCAGTTTATGTCGGGGTCCAACTAAATACCAAACTTGGTTAAATTTCGTTGGTTCGTGAGATACAGCATCCACAAAATTTGTGATACACACACACAGAGAGAGAGACACACAGACAGACATTTTCTAAAAACTATCAATTCGTGTTCAGGACATCCCAAAACGTGTAAATTCATCGAAAACTGGAGTTCAAAATTTTCACGAATAAAATATTTTTTCTATGTATACATATAGAAGAAAGTAAAATAATTATAAGATAAAAATAAAACTTTTTATATACCATGTTTTAAATTTTCAGATGAATCATAGAGCTCTTATCAATGCGCATAAAATTTTTTAATTGATAATGACGTCAATTTTTGTGAGATGCATAATTTAACTTTTTATAATTTTTTAACGTTCACGTTTAATTAAATGTATTTATTTTTATGTCGAAAGAAAATGAACTCGTAATTTTTTTTTTCTTTTTGGCAAGAATTAAATTACACCTAATATTTAAATGGCTATTTTAACGCTATTAGGACGCTACTATTTTCATATTTTAATTAATTATAAGAAAACTAATCAAAAATTCGAAAATCGGACTTCGAAGTATTGTGCTGTCACCGTGTTCTGAGCTACTGTGAAAGTTTCAAATGTCTAGCTAGTAGGGAAGTTGGTTAAAATTTGATTGCAAGATTTGTACAGGACAAACAAACAAACAAGAATAGACGTTAATAAAAACATGGTAAAATGATTACAATTAATTATAAAAAAACAAAAATCAACCTAAATTTTTATACTAATTCATTATGTATCCCACGGCTTCTGAGACAGTTTATTTCTATACCGTAACAATAGTAAATGACAATTTAATGTGTCATTTCTTCAGTTATATTAGCCAGAAGAAAGAAAGAAAGCACGATGACAAGAAGAGATAATTTTTGAAACTAGACATTATTTTGTTTTCTAATCCTTTGCTTCGACAATTTCTATGTTAAACTATACTTATAATACTAATGATGTCAAGATTTTCTTGACATGATGCATGTATTCTCAGCATGCAAATGTCTTAAATGATTTATAAGATTCCATTAAATTAGTAATGAATTGTTGTAAAGTAAAATTACAATCAGATTTGTATTCGTGCAGTATAGTAAGTAATAATGAAATAAATTCTTGCTTTCTTCTATATAGGTAAGAAGAAAGTATTGGATTTGAGAAAATTTTCTAACTCCAGTTTTCTACGGATTTACACTTTTTCAGATGTCTTGAACACGATTTGATTCTTTTTAGAAAATGTCTGTCTATGTGTATGTAAAAAATTTTGTGGACGCCCTATCTCACGAACCAATAAACAAAATTTAACCAAACTTCGTATTTAATTGGACCTTGACCTAAACTGGTGCTGATTAGATTTGCGATTAATCGCTCAACAGGTGGCGCTATCATCCCATTTTTTCTAAATTTTTAACAGGGCAGTATAGGACAAAATTTCATATAAATGTGCATAATCAGAGTTATTTTTAATGTGTGATTGTAAAATTAATACGAATTATTGATAATAGTAGTAGTAAACTAGGGGAAAAGTTTGTTCGTATATGAGCATCGCTCGCCCCCCCTCCCAACTGTGCAAAAATAACCCTCGGGGGGGGGGGAAGTAAACTATCAATATGGGTTTATATTGAAAGAACTCACAGTACCTTTAAGAGGAATTGTTGAACTATACATATCTGTGATAATTTAAAACAAAGTTATAATTTTTTTTTTCATTTTTAACGAAAAAAAACAAAAAAAAAAAAAAAAAAAACTAGTATGTTGTGGCCACTACAAGACTTTCTTCTATATTTTCTTGTACAAATTCACTAATTGCGAATAATTTATTAAAAATATTATTTATTAAAAATATTTAACACGATGAATGCAAATGATTTTCATCTTAGGGAAATCTAACACTAAATATCCAAAGAAAGACAGTTTTATCGTCTATAAATAACATCTTAAAAAATGCGTTTTTATAATGGTTATCTCAAAAATCAAGTTTCGTACAGTTTTATGCTATAGACGTTGAGATATAGTCATCCTGTTATCGATTAAATTTGCAGTATAGCAGCGCCACCTATTGGCCGATAAGCATCCAAACTGAGTCAGTATAATGTTTCATAATAGCCTTCTCATATATCAAGTTTTGTTTGATGATACGCAATAGAACCCGAGATAAATCCTTTAAGCTGTGGAAATTGTGTAGTAGCGCCACCTTTTGAGCGGTTTACACCAAAAGTTGACAGGCACTAATTTATGTTAAGGTTTACCTACATGAAATTTTATTTGCAATTCTCTGTAGTAGTTCCTGAGATATAGCCTTTCCTTAAATTGCGGAAATCTCTGTATAGCAGCGCCATATGCTGACCGATAAGCATTCAAATTCAATGAGCATAATATCTCATAATGGTCTTCTGACATATCAAGTTTTGTTTGATTATATGCAGTAGAACCTGAGATATAGCCACCCCTGAAATTGCAGAAATCGCTGTATAGCAGAGCCAACTGTTGAGCGGTTGACATCAAAAGTTGATAGGCACTAATTTAGATCAAGGTGTATCTACATATAAATTTATATGTAATTCTGAACAACAGTTACGGAGATACAGTTGCCACAAATTTTTTTTCTCTCTCTCTCACACACACACAGACAGGCAGACCTCTCAAAACGTGGAAGTCCGACGAAAACCGGTAGTCAAAAATTTTTACGAATCCAATACTTTCTTCTATTGAATATAGAAGAAAGAAAAAAAATCGTAGAAAAAAAAAAAAAAAATCGCATTTCTTCTGATGTTTGTACAAAATTGACTTTCTTTCGGTTTTTAGAGTTATGATTTTGTGAGTTAAAAATCGTCTGCATTCATCGTGGAGAATAATTTTAATAAATAATAATTTAATATATAATTTGTACTGCCTGAATTTGTGTAAAATTATATAGAAGAAAGTCTTGTGCTAGAGCCACAACATACTAGTTTCTTTTATGTTCTAAACCTAAACGATGTATAGTAGGCACATAAAGTAGACATTTGTAAATATTTGTATAAAATTTATTTTTGTTCATACGCTAATCGCCATAAAAGTTTTTATTACAAAAAAAAAAAAAAAAAGTCTCGTTCATGGATTTTGTTGCATAAATAATCGTGACACTAAATCCACTAAACGTAAAACTGTTTTTGCAAAAATTCAGATGAATTCATTCCGAAGGAAGAAATGTATGTAATGAGCCTAAAGAAGTTTTCTCTCTTAAAAAGCGCGTGTTCGCAAGGGAATAATCCAAGCCTTAAAAAATAAAATAAATAATAATAAAAATAAATAAATAAAGAGTGAAAAAGGAATACTTACTATTAATTATACAATTTTACAAATCTATGACAAATTTCGATTATAATACTATGTAAAATCAGCATTTTAAACATATTATGCAACCACAAATTTAGAAACAATTTGGATACAGAAAAAGTTAAATGATAATTTAACTTCTTCTTTCATTTATTATGGTAGCCTGGAAAAGAAAAAAAAAAAAAAAAAAAGAAGAAGAAGAAGAAGATAATAAGAAGAAGATAATAAGAAGTGATAATTCTGCTTAATTGTGAGTCTTATTTTATTTCTGATCTTTTGTTTTCATCGTTTTTATGCGAAATTACAAATATATATAATATTTATAAAATCAAAATATCCTTAATATATGGCATACATTAACATCATGCTTTTGTAATCCAATGGTAAATGATTTCAAATGATTTACAATATTTCATTGAGTTAATAATGAATTATCACAAAAATAAATTAGTAAATTAGAATCAGTTTTATACTCCTGCAATAGGTAAAAATAAAAAAAAAGAGCGATTTTTTTTTTTTTTTTTTTTTTTTTTGCGGGGGGGGGGGGGGTGAATATACCTATTCTAGAAAATAATATAACATAATATAAATGATAAAATTTCGACCAAAATTGATTTTTCTGCAAATCGCCTTAAAAAGTTTTTATTTGTTTATTTACTTAACTATTTATTTTTTAAAGGCAAGTTTGTGGATTTTATTGCATAAATAACTGGGACGCTAAACGCAAAATTATTTTAGCAAATGATCAACTGAATCCACTATGAAGAAGAAAAAACACAGTGTGCCTAAAAGTTTTCGCTTAAAGGTTAAAAAAAAAAAAGAGAGGGGGTTGCAAATGAACATTTTAATCACATTTTAATCTTACTTAAAAAAAAAAAAAAAAAAAAAAATCATTACAATAAATTAAAATCACAAATCAACCCCGATTTATAAACTAATCTATTATGTATCCCACGGGTTCAGAAACAATTTATTTCCATACCGTAACAATAGTAAATGATAATTTAATTTGTCATTTCATCTACAATGATAGCCCAAAGAAAGAAAGAAAGCACGATAACAAGAAGTGATTATTCTTCTTGGATATAGACATAATTTTATTTTCTAATCGTTCGTTTCGGTCATTTCTATGCTAAACTACAGGTATAATATTCATGATGCCAAAATGGTTTCAACATGCAAATGTCTTTCTAATCCAGTGGAAAATGATCTCAAATGATTTATAAGGTTTCATTAAATTAGTAATAAATTGTTATAAGAATAAATAAGTAAAACAGAATCAGTTTGTTGTTCGTGCAATAAGTAATCATGAAATAAAAAATTTTCTTTCACAATGCATAATACATAATATAAGTAGCTCAAAAATTCGAACAGCTTTAATTTTTGTTCATAAGACAATCGCCATAGATGCTTCGTTTTTTTACCAAATAAATAAATAAATAATCTGGAGTGACTCCACTCGACTTTCCGAACATTGAGTAATTAACAGTTTTGTAGATCATGTAAAGAAAGAGGAGTTGTTAAACAAACAAAAGAGAGAAAAACATAATAGAGTGTTTGAGTAATTTTCTCCACATACAACTATTATACGATATTTTATTTAACGCTACTGAACTTTGAGCCCATAGATCATAATGATAAAAATTTTTTCTTTGTGTCCCTGTAAAAAAACTGTAAGTGCTAAATTCACCAAAATCTATATAGTTGGTGCAACTGTGACCTATAACATGTGTACAAATTTTTTGCTCATATTAATAAGGCGTTTAGATGCTATCGCACTTTTAAGATTTTGGTCTCATAGGCCATAATGATAAAGATTTTTTCTTTGTGTCCCTGTAAAAAAAAAAAAAAAAAAAAAAAAAAAAAAAACCTATGAGTGCTAGATTCATCAAAATCAATAGGGTTCGTACTACGGTGACTTGCAACATGCGTACCAACTTACAGCTCATTCGAGCAAAGCGTTTAGACGCTAGCGTGTTCACTCACACACACACACACACATACATACATCATCGCAAAAATAGTGAAAATGGACTCAGGGGACCTCGAAACGTATAGAAACATCAAAATCTCAAATTCAGATTTTTGACCTGATTACAATACTTTCCTCACTATAGTGTTCGGAAAGTAAAAATATATTAATGCAAGTAAACGGATTATGTTGCATAAATAACCGTCACTCTGAAGTATAAGTATTTTAACAAGTAATTAACCCTTGGCTGTGTATTGCCTTTCAGCAACATACCCAATTTTGCTACTATTAGAAACGTATTATTTATTATCAGAATAATATTAAAGCTCTAATGCTTCATGCTTGCCGATTAACAAGAAATTGCTTCTTAGCTGTAAACCATAGTTAAAATAAAGTATGATTTTTTAAAGTAATTTTCCCGTGATTTATTTAATAGAGGTAATAATAAAGCATTTTTAAATGAAAAATACTCAGGCATTTAAGGGTTAACTGAATCCACTCTACAGGATGAAAAGCACAGTACATTCTCAGAAATGGGTACTAAAATTTAACGAAATTTTCCGTAAGTTTGACGAAACCGTTTCCAGGGAAATACTCCGAGCGAATATTTCGTCAAATTGAGAAAATTACTTTCGTCACTTGTTTGAACACACGAATTTCGTCAAAAGTAAAGAAACATTTTTTTCTCTTCTAGATTTCGTTATACAGAATAAAATACAAATTATAAAATTATGAAATTACTTGCAAGTTCGTTGCTTTGGACATTAAAACCTATTTATATTTGATGAAAATATAAATAAAACAGAGCAAACAAATAAAAGTCATTGTAACATAACGTCGAAACAACACAGGAAAAAAAACCAATATGGCTGTGAGGAAAGCTAGCACGTGCTATTGTGAGTAAACAGTTTCGTCAAAAATCACATGATCGCTTGCCGAAATGGTTGTCAAAAACAACGAAATTAAGCCAGAGGATGTCTGAATCGTCAAAATTGAGTATATTATTTCTGAGAGTGTACGCCTACAGAAGTTTTCACTTAAAAAGAACAACAACAACAACAACAACACACACACACAAGGTGTTTGTAACTAATATTCCTTTTCTAAATAATAATAATAATAAATACGATTATTTATATAAAGTCAGAAATCAATCTCGATTTTTATGCTAATATACATATTCTGTATCCCATGGGTTCAAAGCCGATCTCCATGACATAACAATGGTAAAAAACAATTTCGTTTGTTATGATAACCAGAAGGAAGAAAGAAAGCAAGATAATAAGAAGTGTTATTTTTTCCAATCTTTTGTTTCAGCCATTTCTATGTTAAACTATAGGAATATTAATGTCGTCAAAATGTTTTTGACGTGTTGATACCTTTGTAATCTGATGAAAAAATATTTTAAATGATTTCTAAGATTTCATTAAATTCGTAATGAATTTCTATAAGAATAAGTGAAAAATAAACGCAATGTAAATAAATACAGGCAGTTTTGTTACTATGCAATAGGTAATAATAAGAGTATTCTTTTTTTTTTTTTCTTTTCTTTTTTTCTTTCTTTAAGTTCTAAACAACGAATGGCACACAGTGTATATAGCTATAAAAATTCGCACACAGAGAGTGAAAGGTGGTGTGAAAGGTAGAAAATAATTCGAACGGAAATTTAAAGGTTCGTTTATGTTCATGTAATGTTTATTGGTATCGCAATGAAACCAAATGTTTGACACCATATAATATTCTTTATGCGACAATTTTTCAGTGTTTTTTTCCTTGTTTGAATGGATTTTTAAATTTTTGTTCCTTTTCTTTTCCTATAGATAGCAGCACCACTCCGAACAGTGGCGGATCCAGAACTTGACTTTTTTTTTTTGGGGGGGGGGGGGGGGCTAAGATTTTTCAAAGCGTTATTCTAAACCAATAAAAAATTTACAATTGCAATATTCAATTGTGAATGTCAGTGGTTTTTTTTTTTGGGGGGGGGGGGGGAGGGGGGGCTTCAGCCCCCCCCCATCCCTTAAATCCGCCACTGACTCCGAAATTTAACAAATCATGTTTCAGAGGAAGCCATATGAAGAAGTCACTTAAAATTTCTTAGTAGGCGCGAATGCACTTTGCAGCTTTGATGATGCACTCGTGTCTAATTTTTCACTTGATGAAGGCCGTGCTATTATTTTGACCTGAAACAATTGCTGCGGATTTTTGTAATTTATAATGTTCACTTACAATGTTATGTTAAGATGAATCTTAACACTTGTTTTTCTAGCTAGTTTGTTCTCTTTTAAAATCATGATATTTCAAAAATTATGCAAATCTTTTACATTAAATTTTAATTTGTTTCTTTTATTAGTTTCAGTATTTGCCTTTTAATTCAACTTTTAGTTACTTTCATCTTTTATTCCGTTCAAAACTTTTCTATTAAGTTTCTTGCTTGGCGTAGATTTGCTAAGCTCCTGGGCAAGGAGATACGTGACCATGAGATGATAATCTTTGCCCTTCAACTGCTCTGAAGGTCGCTGTTGCACGTGTAGTGTCGGCCTGGCTAATCAGCATGACAGCTACTTCGCCAATAGTTACGTTCTGTTACTAGATCGGCAAATGTGTTGTCATCGCTGATTGGTTAGTTCATTTTTATCTGTGAGGTTTGTGCTAGCGCGTTGGCAACGTTGTAAGGTGAAGCGTGGGTGAACGGCGGGAATTTGGTGATTTTGCTTGTGAACTTCTAAAGGTAAGCACGATGTAGGGCTACGGAAGTGCAAAAATGGGGCTTTTGCCCCGCTCGAGCCCATCGTATCAAGATTTTCTGTTGATGAAGGAGATCCTAATCGGGGGAATTATTCGTAGCAATATTAGCGTCTAGTATTAAGAGTGAGTTGGTAGGCGAAAGACTTAAAGTTTTGCTGTTTTTGGTAAAATAAACGACCAGCGTGTGCACGTTTGTACTCAAAAATTTCAGTTATGAAAAAAAACAATCGTCTGAAATCCAGTGTGTAGGCCGAATCGTCTTGGTGATTATTCTTCGCAGCGATAGATTGGAGGTTTTATTGATGTCCCGGAAGAGTGGTGTATCTCCAGTTTTTCTTTTACGTTTTTTTTTTATTAGCCGAAGATGAGGCTACCATGCGCTGTGTTTGTGAGGTGATATGCCCTGGGGTTTTTGTGCAGCTAATGAGATAACCTCCCGCTACTTCAATTGCTCACCATAAGTGCCTAGAAAAGCTTGGTTCGTCCCTCGTCGTTTGAAATAGATGATTCACAGCCACCGCCAGAAGATTGATCATCCTCTTGGATATGAAAAATGTCGGTAACTCCTGTTTTTTTTTATTTCTCTTAACTCTCTTCTGGTAATAAGTATTAAAAATTGGAACTGTAAATGTAGTCAAAACTTTGAGTTTTTCTTGTAATTAAAAATGCTTTTGCTATATGTATTAAAATTTGAACTTTGAAATACAAGATAAAAAAGAAGATTGTTTTGCTTACTCTGGTTTACCAGTGACTGTTCAGGTTGTAGCAAATTAAAGTTTCACCTGAAGTGAAACTAGGACTTAATAAATTATAAGAAAATAAGTATTAAAATTCGAACTATGAACGTAGTCTAAACTTTGAGTTTTTTTTCTTGTGATTAAAAATGATTTTGCTACATGTATTAAAACTTGAACTGTGAAATACAAGACAAAAAGAAGATTGTTTTCCTTCCTCTTGTTTACCTGTGACTGTTCAGTTGGTAGTAAATTAAAGTTTCACCTGAAGTGAAATTAAGCCTTAGAATTTAGCCAAAGGTTATTTTTTGTTTTTCTTTTTTTTTATGAAAATGATACATGTTGTTTTTTTATTCTTTTGTAAAGGGATCCCTAGTTAAATATGAATAAGAATTAATTAAAATTTTCATGTTATTGAAATATGGTGTTTGTGTTTAATTTTATTTATTAGAACTCTTAATTTTAGTGGCTCAATATGATATTTTTGTTTACTTATTTTACGATTATTAGTTCAGCTCGATTAAGCAAATGTTACATTTTAAAATGGTTAACTAAATGAATACTAGTCTTATGGTAGTTTCTGTTATGACTCTTGTATTTGCTGCTTAATTTTAATCAGCTTAAATAATTAATGTTTTGGGTTTTTAACAGAAACTGCCATAAGCCATCATGGTCTTATGTTAAATTTAAATTTTAATTATTTGAATTTTTATTGAACGACAGAGAGATGACATTCTTCCAATGAGGTTTCGACCTCCTTTTAACATCTTTAAATCCTGGGTAAAATTCGGTTGCGGGCAATGTACTCTTAAGACTATACGATCAAAAGTTGAATTTTCAAAATTTAAGTATTGCAAAATTGAAATCGTTTAAAGTTTCATTATGGACAACCCCTGATCACCCACAACAATGGTGCCGTTGTCCATGCGTTGGAAAATGCTTTCTCTCTGTTGCAAAATGTGTATATAGTTTGTATAATTTTTTTTAATTGTGAGGTTTTTTGTATATACTGTGTTATTTGATAGGGAAAAGGAAATTTGTATTTTAATTTATGCATTCTCTGGCAGATGTAGAGACAAAATTTTGTTTAAGTTTTGAAAATGTTTGGCCTGAATCAAAAATTATGTAAATTTCAGAAAAACTGCTTTTTGTCGAGGGAAAGTTCAAAATTCAATTCTGTTTGTTGGCCCTGTGCTTGTGGGTTTCCATTAAAATGCTCAAGTGAAGTTCAAAAATTGTTTAGAGTACTCAAAATTTTGTTAATTTTTTTAAATTTTAACTTTAAAGCAAAAATTCTTGTGAAATTTATTGAGGTTTGAGTGTAGGCGAAAAATACTCGGTGTCACTCTGGTTGGGTTCAATTTTTGTTTTATAATGTTGATAGAAAAATAGCACTTTTTTTTTTGTTAAATTTTTTTTTCAAAATACTTATAAACATGTATTTGCTTGGCTCAAAATGCTGTTTTGGGATGTATTTTGGTGCGGTGTGTGTTCAGTAATGAGTTTCTGTTGCTCGTGTAGTTTTTATTTTGAACTTATTGCTGTATGTCACATAAAATTTTGGCTAAATTCCTTGCTTTTGGGTCAGTTATGACATGTTATCACTATAGATAGGATAATTTAATAGTCAGATTGAATTTTTTTTCAGAAATTTTTTTTTGTGCCATGTATTTGCATATTTTCACTTTTTGTTAAAATATTTAGTTCCAAAGCCTGCTTACTACTTTTATAAACCTTCAAAATTGTAAATAGTTGTTAAAAATTAAAAATTACCCCTTATTTTAATTTTAATTGCTTAGATCAGGGTGATACAACACAGGTTGCAATAATTGTTCTAAAGGATTTTCTGACAAAATTCTTGTGTTGGGCTAGTTTTGTGACTAAGATAGTGTTTTTCTAGTAAATTGTTTATTCCCTGCATGGTTTTCTTGTTAAAATAATACTTGGTAATGAGATAATGTCAAATTTTAAAAGTTATAAGTAAGAAATTTAATTTTACCCTTTTACGAGTAAAGTGCTGTTTTGTTTTCAAGCTGTGTTGTGATTGTGCTATAAAAGTTTGTTTGATCTTAGTAAATCCTGCTGTGTAAAGGTTGATTTAGAAGTTGTGTAGATATTGTTATAAATGTTTTGCTGCAGTTTGAGAGCAGTTTATGGGATAAATGCAGGAAAGTTGATGTTTTTTTAAGCTACCTAGGGTCAAAAATGGAATTATGAGCTTGAAAATGTTGTTTTAAATATAAATTTAAGGCACTTTATATTGTTAGCTTTTACTTTTGGGTCTCTGCATCAGAAATTAGGGCTGTACGGTGTAAATAATACTTTGAAGTAAAACGGTTTAAAGAATTGGTTAAGTGTGAGTACTTCTGTGCTCTTTTAATTGGAGATTTCTGAAGTAATAGGTGTTTAAAATTAAAATTTTTGGTAGTAAACTGTTGTAAAAGTTTTTTTTGATGCCAGGCTAATATTTTATTAAATCTTAAGTTAATTTTTATGTTTGTTTATGTGTTAAAGTGTAATTTCAGTCTTTTTCTTTGGGAAAATGATTTACAACATTTTTCGCAAATCCCAGTAAAAAAATTGTAGTAACTTTAACAGTCTGTTCTATGTTTGTTTACATATTTGAATTAGTATTTGAGGCATGTTTAGGAGGAGTTGTGGCTGACCTGTATTTACTCTGTGCGCTCACAGAATTGGTTTAATTCTGCTGGAGTTAATTATTAAAAGGAGTTAGAGGTCAGGATTGCACTTGTTTGCTCGGTCGTTTTCACAATTCTGTTTTGTTTGGTTAAGCTCTGAGTTGGAATTAGTTTTGTGATTGATGTTTGTTTAAGAATTATTGTAGTTTATTGGAAATTTAGCTATCTTGTGTTTTGTGGAATTATGTAAATTTGCAAAGGAGGGATATTTGTTTTTGTGAGGTATTCCAAAAACTGTGTTTTGCAAATAGGTGTTTCTCTCAGAGTTTTGCCAGTTGTACTCGCTCTTACTACTTATAAATTTTGTAAACAATCATTCAGATTTTTAAAAAAAAATCTTTTAAATTTAGGAAAATTATTTGGATTTTTTTTTTCAAAAGAGAAAATAACCTGTTATAAAATCATAGTCTTCTTTTTGTACAATTGTGGGTAAATTTCAGAGAAGTAAAATACTCTTAGGCTAGGAAAATTTTGTATTTTTTATTAGTTAGTAAGCTTCAAAGTATTTTATCTGTTTTAAACTGTGTTTAATTACAATATTTCTCAGAAATTTGCATGTCCTTTTTATCAGTATCAGCTTGGTTTCTGTTAAAACTTTTATGTTAGATTACAGTTTGTTCAAAATTTTGGGGTCAGAAATTGTGTTTATGTTTAAAATTTAGTACTTAGCATCTCTATTTTTTTTTAGTGACTAAAAGTTAGTGTTTAGGTATTCTAGTGCTTTTATTGTCTAAAGCTCTGTGTTTGTTACATCTGCCAGAGTGGTAAAAGGTTTTCTGTTTTAAATGTTATTTAATGTGGTAGAAAAAAATGAGTGATAGCGGGAAATAAGCATTTTTCGTGTTTTGGTAGTGGGTTTTCCCTCTCACCTTTTGTATGACTGTGCGAATTTTAGAGTCGTGTGTTAGGAAGTAATTTTTACTGCTAGTGAATTTTGAAAATTTTGAATTTTGAAAATTTTTTTAATATTAGTTTAGAGTTTTGATTGGGTGATTGATTTAAAAAGAAAAAAAAAAAATTTTAGTTTTGTGCAGATTCGAATTTTTGAAAAAGTAAATTTTTTGTAACTGTTAATGTTAATTGTTCATCCATGAGCAGAGAGACGTCTTCTGCGAATGGAACCTTGGGACTTAAATCTTGCTGGGGGATGGGGTTTCTTTCGAGTTGGTGTTAAACTTGAGGTGCCTTGTCCAAGCTTGATTTATTTCTTTCGTCATGATGATTTTAGTATAGTTTAGAGTGGGTTGTTTTATTAGCATAGGTTAGGATTTTTTTTTATTAGTTGGTTTCATTTGTGGTTTACAGAAGGTGAGAGAGAAAAAAAAAAAAAAATAATAATAATAATAATAAGGAAAAAAATAAGATTTCCTGTTTTGTGCGAATTGAAAATTTTGTGTTGTTATGTGTATGTTTAAAAAAAAAAAAAAAAAAAAAAAAAAAAGTTAAAAAAAAAAAAATTAAAATTTTCTACTTTAGATGATTTAAAAATTTTGTTTCTGGTTTATGTGTTTGTTGAAAAAAAAAAAAAAAATGTTTGTTTTTATAAGTATTATGCATTTAATTTTTTTTATGTATGTAATAATTTCTCAGGGCATAGTACATTTAGTCGTGAGCGATGTTTGGTGAGGAAAATTTCTTTTACAAAATTGAATTGGGTTCCGTGCTTAGGTGTTACAACAGGGGTCTAGGTATTAATTGAAAATAAAAATTGAAAAATCTATATAAAAAAAAAAAAAAAAAAATCGTAAAATTGCAAAAAAAAAAAATTTTTTAATATTTAGTCCTTGGTCAAAAGAAATTGTACGGTTATAGTGATGTCTGCACTGAGACTTGGGATAAATTTATTTTGTTCTGACTTGTAATTTTTTTATGCACTGAGAGAGAGTTTTTTTTTATTTTTATACCCTTTTTTGATATATAATTTTGTTCAATGTTTATGTATTTGTATAGAATGAGTTATAAAAAAAATACATATATATATATTGTATTGATGAAAAATTTATGTATCTTGTATGTGTTTATTATTGTGTATTGTCATGTCCTTTTTATCTTGTCGTAGGGGATGCTCGGGATCTTCTGGTGGTTGGCTGTTTTGAAAGTTTTTTTTCTCCTGTCCTCAGGGTTTGTTGAGACTCGTGGTATGCTGTAGTGTGCCTCGATGGTGTTAATGTGGGGAATTGTGGTTGGTCACTCATGTGGTGAGTATATGTTGTTTTGAATTCCATGCTAGCTATGTTGTGGCTCGGTATGGGCTCTCTTGTATTAGAATTGTCTTTCGTGATGTAAATTGCTAGGGTGTGACTTTGTTTCCAGTTACTATTGTGGAATTAATTTTGTGTCAACTGTTTATGTGTAGCTTTGCCTTTTTGTACTTGGTCAGTTTGGAAAAATTGTTGGGAATAAAAGAATTTTTTTTATTATGTTAGGGTAATTTTGTCAATAGTTAAGTTTTAGTTTTGTTTTGGCAGGAGGGTTGTTCGCTGAGTTTCGGCCGGACTCATGCGTTCATCTGAAAACTCGTAGTTTTGCTGGCGGTTCCTGCTGGTTCGGGGATTGTTTAATGGCTTATTGCTGCTCGTTTTGGCTTCCTGTTTTCAAAAAAATTTGTGCAAATTTTTTTTTTCTGTTGGGGGAGGGTATATGTTAAGATGAATCTTAACACTTGTTTTTCTAGCTAGTTTGTTCTCTTTTAAAATCATGATATTTCAAAAATTATGCAAATCTTTTACATTAAATTTTAATTTGTTTCTTTTATTAGTTTCAGTATTTGCCTTTTAATTCAACTTTTAGTTACTTTCATCTTTTATTCCGTTCAAAACTTTTCTATTAAGTTTCTTGCTTGGCGTAGATTTGCTAAGCTCCTGGGCAAGGAGATACGTGACCATGAGATGATAATCTTTGCCCTTCAACTGCTCTGAAGGTCGCTGTTGCACGTGTAGTGTCGGCCTGGCTAATCAGCATGACAGCTACTTCGCCAATAGTTACGTTCTGTTACTAGATCGGCAAATGTGTTGTCATCGCTGATTGGTTAGTTCATTTTTATCTGTGAGGTTTGTGCTAGCGCGTTGGCAACGTTGTAAGGTGAAGCGTGGGTGAACGGCGGGAATTTGGTGATTTTGCTTGTGAACTTCTAAAGGTAAGCACGATGTAGGGCTACGGAAGTGCAAAAATGGGGCTTTTGCCCCGCTCGAGCCCATCGTATCAAGATTTTCTGTTGATGAAGGAGATCCTAATCGGGGGAATTATTCGTAGCAATATTAGCGTCTAGTATTAAGAGTGAGTTGGTAGGCGAAAGACTTAAAGTTTTGCTGTTTTTGGTAAAATAAACGACCAGCGTGTGCACGTTTGTACTCAAAAATTTCAGTTATGAAAAAAAACAATCGTCTGAAATCCAGTGTGTAGGCCGAATCGTCTTGGTGATTATTCTTCGCAGCGATAGATTGGAGGTTTTATTGATGTCCCGGAAGAGTGGTGTATCTCCAGTTTTTCTTTTACGTTTTTTTTTTATTAGCCGAAGATGAGGCTACCATGCGCTGTGTTTGTGAGGTGATATGCCCTGGGGTTTTTGTGCAGCTAATGAGATAACCTCCCGCTACTTCAATTGCTCACCATAAGTGCCTAGAAAAGCTTGGTTCGTCCCTCGTCGTTTGAAATAGATGATTCACAGCCACCGCCAGAAGATTGATCATCCTCTTGGATATGAAAAATGTCGGTAACTCCTGTTTTTTTTTATTTCTCTTAACTCTCTTCTGGTAATAAGTATTAAAAATTGGAACTGTAAATGTAGTCAAAACTTTGAGTTTTTCTTGTAATTAAAAATGCTTTTGCTATATGTATTAAAATTTGAACTTTGAAATACAAGATAAAAAAGAAGATTGTTTTGCTTACTCTGGTTTACCAGTGACTGTTCAGGTTGTAGCAAATTAAAGTTTCACCTGAAGTGAAACTAGGACTTAATAAATTATAAGAAAATAAGTATTAAAATTCGAACTATGAACGTAGTCTAAACTTTGAGTTTTTTTTCTTGTGATTAAAAATGATTTTGCTACATGTATTAAAACTTGAACTGTGAAATACAAGACAAAAAGAAGATTGTTTTCCTTCCTCTTGTTTACCTGTGACTGTTCAGTTGGTAGTAAATTAAAGTTTCACCTGAAGTGAAATTAAGCCTTAGAATTTAGCCAAAGGTTATTTTTTGTTTTTCTTTTTTTTTATGAAAATGATACATGTTGTTTTTTTATTCTTTTGTAAAGGGATCCCTAGTTAAATATGAATAAGAATTAATTAAAATTTTCATGTTATTGAAATATGGTGTTTGTGTTTAATTTTATTTATTAGAACTCTTAATTTTAGTGGCTCAATATGATATTTTTGTTTACTTATTTTACGATTATTAGTTCAGCTCGATTAAGCAAATGTTACATTTTAAAATGGTTAACTAAATGAATACTAGTCTTATGGTAGTTTCTGTTATGACTCTTGTATTTGCTGCTTAATTTTAATCAGCTTAAATAATTAATGTTTTGGGTTTTTAACAGAAACTGCCATAAGCCATCATGGTCTTATGTTAAATTTAAATTTTAATTATTTGAATTTTTATTGAACGACAGAGAGATGACATTCTTCCAATGAGGTTTCGACCTCCTTTTAACATCTTTAAATCCTGGGTAAAATTCGGTTGCGGGCAATGTACTCTTAAGACTATACGATCAAAAGTTGAATTTTCAAAATTTAAGTATTGCAAAATTGAAATTGTTTTAAATTATCTTTATGGACAACCCCTTTTCACCACAACAGTTATTTTTTACAATATATACATTTTTTTCTATACCGAGTAAATATTTAATTTACTATTATTATTATAGTATTGGTATTATAGTACTGGGTAAATATTTAATTTACTCAGGTTAACATATAGGTTAAATATTTCTCGTAAATTAAAAATGCTACTTTTTTTTAAAATTATTATTATTAAAAGGAGACTTCGCGCTAGATAAATAAACACGGGAAAATAATCAACGTCAGTAACCTAAAGGAAATAAAATAGCAGACAGGTGTCTCAGTAGATTTTAGCGTATCGTCATTAGTGCATTAAATATATATATTAGAGGTGAGTTCGGGCTCTATTTTGGCAATCCGAGTCCGCCCGGGCCCGAAACATTTTTTAACTGAGCTCGCCCGAGCCCGAAAATTTTTGTGTGATCAGAGCCCGAGCCCGATATTGAAAGTGGTACGCTATGCAATGCATACACAATAGTAAAATTAAATACCGTTTCCATTTTCAAATTATTTTTCTTATTATTAATCCTCAATTTAAATAACTATAAATGTTATTATAACAATTTATAATGTCTGTGTCTCTGTATAGTGTATACATGTATATATTTATATAATATATATTTATAGTGCAGCCCATTGTTTATAACGCGCCTATCGGGGGACAAAACATTTATCCGAATGAGTGATATAATGAGGCCCAATATAACGAAATATGCAGCCCGTTGAAAAAAAAGTTCTATTAAGAAAAAGGAAAGTCAAAGCTACAAAGTTTTGCAAGATTATTTTGTGATTTATAACCTATCATGACTATTATGGCATTGCTAAAGGTGCTCTCAAAATGAATAAAGTTTCTTTCTTTCTTTTTTTTTTTTTTACATTTTCCAGTTAGTGAAGAATAAAATAAACGGAACTTTTAGGTTGAATCCGAGCCGCCCGGAGCCCGAAGACTTGCGTAAGATTTGAGCCCGATCGGGCTCGGGCTTACGGGCTCGGGCTGAGCCCGTCTCATCTCTAATATTCTTTTCTAATATCTCTAATAATCTCTAATAATCTTCTCTAATATCTCTTTTCTTGCATATATATATATATAAAGAAAAATAAACAAAAGTACTCCGATATATAAGAAAGGAAAATGATTTTACTGCTGTATAATCAACCAAGAGAATTAGGTGGAATGTGGGAGATTAGCTAAAGAAAACAATTTCATACAGTTTTTCAATTTCCTATAGGCTAATCCCCCACATCCTCTCTAAATCTGTTGGTTTATTATACAGTCGTAAAAACTGATTCCTTTCTTATATACAGGAGCACTCTTGTTTCGTTTTTTGTATGCCCTGGTGACGGTACGCTAAGTGCTAAGGAAACAGCTGCCTGCTATTTTATTATTTTCTTTGGCGTTATTTGGTATTGATTATTTTTCCTGTGTTTATTTATGCTAATTATTTTCTTCTTGCACAATTTTGACAAACAAACAATTTCTTACAACCATTTTTTATATTAATTTAGCAGTTTTCAAAAGAAAATATAAAGAAAACGTTAAAGGATTTAATAAACTAGTGTAATCGAGGCAAATATCGAGATCCTTTAACTACATGGGAAAGGAAACAATATTTAGTAACCATTCCGATTGTGCAGTACCTGTTCGTAAAATGGAGACAGAAGAAGCAAGAACGCGTTGCTTCACTCCGAATGAAAAAGTTAAAAACCGCACGACCTTCTAATCGTTGGGATAGCAGTTCACCTATACCTTTTATGAGAAAAGAATGCCCATCCCAAAGTCGAATCGCAGAAGTCGGGTCACGGTACTACAGAGTGCAACCGTCCCGACTCCATTGTCTCGCAAATAACTTGTCTGACATCTTTCTAAACAGGCTTAATAAATACATGCTGAGTTTCGCATATACCAACTACATAATAACAATTTTAAGCTCTTGTCGGTACTTAGTTCGGTTTGATTAAATCTCAACCAAGATTTCTACATCAAGGAAGGAATATATCGTTGTCGAAACGGAGTAAATAAAGCTAAGTAAAACCTCCCAAAAGCGATCATTTATATGGTGGCATGGAAATTTGGCCCTTTAGCGAGATGGAGATGCCTTTTAATAAAGGTTGTTCAGAAAATTATAATTTATGCAACAAATACTTTAAATTTAGTGTATTTAACAGGGGTCTGTGATGTCGATAATCACATATTCTAAAATATATATTATTATATTAAAAATAAATAAAATATGTAACGAACACATTTTCATAACCTTTAAAATACAACTTAAATTCTCATACAGTGTGTTCTTTAAATTTTTACATCCACATATGTATCTTTTGCTAATTGCAACTCTATCGAAACCTTTGATTATATATTATTCGTTCTTTAACGTTAATACAGATCTGCAATAGCTTGTTATGACTTTTCCTAGTTCGGTTTCTTTTCATCTTACAAAATAAAGGCAGTTTGTCGCCTTGAGTGCATTCCTTGTCTTATAACATGGTACGTTAATTTTTGCTTAAAAGTTCCGGGTTCTCATGGCGAATTTTTGGCGATTAGTGAGGACCGTTTGAATAGTAATTATGTGGTAGCCTTTTCAAAATTGTATGTGCTTATACGGAACACAATTACAACCATTTTTTCTCTACTAATTTGAATTTGGCTTCGACTAGACTTCTGGCGAAATTAATGAAGATATCGGAGCGTCACTTCATCATCATGACTTAACCAGTGAAGTTATCGTTTTGGGCTCCCACTCCAAATTATTTAACTACCTCAATTATACCTACCACTTTATAGTAAAATGCTTATCTGGTCACCTTGTTAAATATGTCAACAATTCGTATATAATAAAATTCATCATAAAATCTACAAGAAAATGCCTGTTATTTGGATTAACGCGCACTGTGTTATTGTCTGGACACTTCACGAGAAATATAAAGCAGTTTTTCTAATTCAAGTTCAATAATAGACGGCCATCTAAATAAACACTACATATGTATGAGAATCTAAGTTGCAATTTAAAGGTTATGATAATGTGTTCGTTACGTATTTTATTTTATTTTTAATATAATAATATATTTTTTTAGAATATGTGATTATCGACATCACAGGGTCATGTGAGTTAGTTCAGTGTTTCAAGATTTAATATCCTCCAATAAATTTTTTATTGTAACGGTTGCCTAGTTACATCGAAGATTAATCGTCTATTATGTATATCAAATATCACTTCTCAAAATTATTGGTGTCTGTTGAATAAAAATGTCCACAAATCTGGCAACACTGAATTAATTCTTCATGTTTAGTAATTTTTTGTCTATGCTACCTTTTAACAATCATTAGTTTGTTTTTTAAGAGCTTTTTAGTGATGTTTTTGTTCTCTGGGGATTCTTTTATATCCTAGATCAAACTGTTCAATTTAGCATCATTGTCGGTGGCTATAAGAGATCTCTATTAATTTCCACTACAGTTTTCTGGTAAGAAATAATAGATTTATCTTTAAATTTTTATCTAAACGCCAAACTATGTTTATTATTTTAATTTCGGTGTTTTAAATTCTGTTAGACGCTTCTAAATTCATTAGATAATGGTGTGACACAAAATTCACTTTATCAAGTTTAACCTGAAAATGCGCATTTTGAAATACAAAGTCTTATCACAAACTTCTTTTCTAAACAGACTTACTCACAGGAAACGCTAAAATTACATACAAAAAGGTGATTTTTTTAGAGGTTACACACAGATAGTGATCAGTTTCATATCAGGGATAAAAGAAAATCGCTTTATCCCCCCAAACGTAACTCTGAAGTAGAGATGTAAAATTTCCGAAATTTTGAGGGGGTGGAAAAAAAGCTCAGTTTTTTTCTGGAAAAATTGGAAAAAATGGAAAATATTGAAATTTTACAGATAACAATAGCGTTTCTTGATAGTTATAATATCTTAGAAAATATAAAGTGTTAAACATTTAAAAATACATGCAATGATGCAATCCATTTTATTTTTTCTTAACTCAAATATATATATTCTTTTCTTGTACAAAACACCAAAAACTAGTCAAATTACCATTCAACCATTAATTTTGTGTAGGGTGTGTATTCCTATGGAATGTTTACCTCCCAGCAGCATTGATACAATGAATTAAGATTAGAATCAAACCAACAAAAAACAATTTTTTCATCGACCCGAACCCGATTTCTTTACATATAAAAAACGAAAACTAAATGAAATTTAATGATTCATCTGAAAATCATGCAAAACTTTTAAAAGTTATAAAATGAAATAAATTTTCATTATCACAGAGTTAGTAAATCATTTAAAAATATTTTAAAATGAAGTTACTGATATACTAAGTTAAAAATTTAAAAACTTAAAAATCTGAAAAATGAATTAATAATTTTTAAAAAAAATTTTGTGTGTTGTGTACTTTAAGAGTACAAAATTATGCTTTAAGTTTAGTATATATACATGTATACATGATTTTTCTTTGTTTATTGACTTTCTGCGATATGTGTGTAATAATTTGTGTACCATGTATATTTAATCAAGATAATACGTAATATGTTTATAATTATATCAAATAATATTTCTGCTTATTATGATAAAATATTTTAAAAGATGTTTCCAAGTTGACTCGACTCGTTGAAAACTTAACCTAACCCGCAGAAAATTTTTTTAGTCAACCTAATCTGAACCCGACCCGCAAGAAAAATAAATCAGTTAATCCAGCCATCCCCCAGGAAAAAACAGTTTAGCTAACCTGACCCATAAGAAAAATAAACCAGTTAACCTGAACCGAACCTCACGTGTAAGAGAAAAAATTTAGTCAACCAGACCCAAACCTGATTGCAGCTCAGGCTCGGGTAAAAAGTGGTTTTCCGGACCTGATTCAGATTCTGACTTAAAATTAAGTTAATCACAAAGACAAAATAAAAGTTTAATTTAAAGTTAATTGAAATTCAGAAATTTGAAACAACATTTTATTACTGAATTATTATTTATTTTATAATATAAAAGTTATTAACTCAGACGTAAAGGACACAAATCAAGTAGGTTTTTGTGCATATAATTTTTGTGAATTGTGAAATAAATTTTTTGACAAGAAGTAGTTGCTTAGTTTTTTTTTTTTTTTTGTTATATATATTTATATATAGGGGAGAGTAGGGAGGGATGGGACAGTTTTGACAAAAATATTTTTTACAAATTTACTGGTACAACACTGTAAGTTTCAGAGAAACAAATTGAAACATTTTAACATCTTTTAAAAATATAAATTTGATGGTAATTATTAAAATATTAATTTTATAAGCCAATTAACATAGTCATAAAAATGTCCCATCCCTACCTTATATGAAGGAGGGATGGGACATGTTTATAAAGTTAAAATAAATACATAATATGCAGACATACTATGAAAAATGACAAAATCAGTGGGTCACTATATTTGTAAGGTTAATTAATTACTAATGACATCTATTTTATCCAACATTAGACTATAATGTAACCACTTAAATAAAAATTTTAAAATGCTCGATTAGCTCATCATTTTTTTTTCTTAATTCTGGCAGAGAAAGTATTGTTTTTTAGTTCAAATATTCGAAATTAAGTTTTTGTTATATTTACATGTGTTGTGATTCCTTGAATATTAATAATGTTTTTAGTGGCTAGTCTGTGTGTGTTATCAGCATATCTCAAGAACAAATATTACCAAGAAATCCTAACTGTAATTAGTGAATGTAATTTCTTTTGTATATTTTACCATGTACAGGAAAACTGCTCAGGAATGAAAATTAATTCCTCATACATATATGGTAAATAAAGTATTTTTTAAAGTTAAAAGGGTAAGCAAAAGTCGTTTGAATGCCACACCAATTATTTCCCATGATTTTCAATTTGTTTCGTGCATTTTCTCTTTCTATTATTCATTCATGCGCCTCTTGATATTCTCTGTTTATGGAGTATCAGTATCTTCATTCTTTTTCCTTTTCTTACGTGTCCCATCCCTCCCTGAACTGCTCGGTCCCATCTCTCCCTTTTCATTATTTTTCAAAAAAAAAAAAAAAAAAAAAAAAATATTATTAGACACATGCTACTTTTAGGCTTAATTTAGCTGCTAATTCATAAAAGTTATATTATTAGGTATATAAAATATGAAAAGTAATTATGCTAACATCAGTGAATGACGTTGAAAACTTGTCTTGAAAATTAAGCAATTGTTTACTTTTGGTGTTATAAAATAGTTTTTTTTGTTACATAAACTTACAGAATTCTCCAACTAAAATGATACATAGCAACAAATATGGGGCTGTAGTTACTTCACCTGGTGGAAGTGCCAGAAATTAAAAATAATATTTATTTTAAGAATAATTTTAGGTATCCCATCCCTCCTGACTCTTCCCTATATATGTGTGTGTGTGTAATATATAACCACACACATTAAAATAATACAGTTAGACAAGTTTAAGGATATATATTCAAGAAAAAAGATTGAAGTATAAAATAACATGAAAAGAATAAGTAATTTCCAATGAATGTGATGTGAGGGAGGTCATTATAATACTTAAATATTTCAGGATTACCATTTAATTATATGGTTAAAACTTTATTTTTGAAATATGAACATTATCAGAATCAGTGTTTTTATGTAAGATACTGAACATAAAAAAATATTTCAAGAAAAAAAAAAAACATCAGAATGTAAATATTATAAATTTCTGAATACGTTATTTTATGCTAGAAATTTCAAAATTTTCAATTTTTCCGGGTGGAAATAAACCCCTCCGGAAAAAAAAAAAAAAAAAAAAAAAAAAACTGTTTTTTTTTTTTTTAACCAAAATTTTCGTTTTTTTTTCGGACTATTCCCATCTCTACTCTTAACGGCCCTCTTTACTTACGGTCGCCGGAAACCCGAGCCAATGTTATTCTATGGGGAAATTTTCTTTACAAATAACTTATTAATTAATACATATTTTTAAATTCTGTTTTCACATTTAGAAAATTCCCAACTGTTAAATTGACGGACCTTTCTTAAAAAATTATTTTTTTAATTTTTAATATTTTATTTTGAAATTGCAAAATGAAAAAAATTCACATATTAAAAATTCGTATTTTGCAGCTTCAAAATAAAATATAAAAAATCAAAAAAATAATTCTTTAAAAAGGTGCGTCAATTTAACAGCTGGGAATTTTCAGAATGTGAAAACGGAATTTAAAAATATGTATTAGTTAATAAGTTATTTGTAAAGAAAAATCTTCCATAGAAAAACATTAGTTTCGGCTTCTGGCGGCGGTGAGTGAAGAGGGCCCTTAACGGCCCTCTTCACTTACGGTCGCCAGAAGCCCAAGCCAATGTTATTCTATGGGGAAATTTTCTTTACAAATAACTTATTAATTAATACATATTTTTAAATTCTGTTTTCACATTCTGAAAATTCCCAACTGTTAAATTGACGGACCTTTTTAAAATAAAATAAAATAAATAAATAAATAAATAAATAAAATAAATAAATAAATAAATAAAAATAAAAATAAATTAATAATAATAATAATTAAAAAAAACAAAAGTTCGTCAATTTAACAGCTGGGAATTTTCAGAATGTGAAAACAGAATTTAAAAATATGTATTAGTTAATAAGTTATTTGTAAAGAAAAATTTTCCATAGAATAACATTAGCTTCGGCTTCCGGCGGCGGTGAGTGAAGCGGGCCATTAAGATAGATATACACTTTTACATGGACTACCAATGAAGATACATTGATATTAAATCAAAATGAGAAATTATACAGGCGGGGCCCTCATAGTAGGATATCTTTAAATAGAAGGGCCTAGGACCTCATGTTGTCAGTTGGCCTTATACCAAACACACACCCTTAAACAGAGGAGGATTTTTACTGGATTTTGCCTCTCTTTTGAAAAGTGTTACAATACCAATTCGTCCACCCATCTGTTCGAGTTCTTCTTTCCATAAGTATTCTTAGAAATGCCTTGAAACTGACATGTGTTGTCCAAATTCACAATAATATACAGTTCCCGTCGCCTATTAAAATCACATTCGTTCTGAGCCAAAGTGATTTTATTAAGCGGCTGATTTTTATATCCGGTGAACGTTCCTGCACTTATGAGAAAAGATATTACTTCCCTGAATTTCGAAAGAAACTTCAAAAGGTAACGAATAATGGAATTAACAAACAATATTAATTAATTTTTGATAGGTAATTTATTAATTGTTTCTTAGATATAAGTAAATTAAACGCATTCCAAATTCCCATGCGTTTTTCTTCGAGGAAAATCATCAGTTATTTTACCAAAAGTTCGTGCTGTTCTTATACATTCAAAATCTTTCCGTTTAAACCTCATGAATTATAGTAATTTGAAAATAAGAACTAGAAATTGTCTTTTAATACTTAGAAATTAATATATATATATATCATTTAAAATCAAATTTGTAACTTATTAATGCGGTTTGAAGAATACGTTCCTTGAAATTGTTACAGAGGTAAGCTATATGACGGGTTTAATTTGTAACTGTGCTGCAAGTGTAAAATCTTGAACAATGAGCGATAACGGAGGGTTTGTTGTGCTTTAATTTCTTTCTCTATTAAAATAAATAAATAAATAAATCACAATGCAAATAAAAAAAATTTTTAGTGTGCATAAATGATATTTTTGACTGCCAAGAAGATATTTTTGAGTTTATTAACCGGCGGCTTTAAAAGTAGTTTGTACTGATTTGATTTCGGTCCTGGCAATTTGATCAGATTAAGCGGCTGATTTTATTAACCAGTGAATTTATTAAGTGGCAGTTACTTTCCAATTGAAAAAAATATATATATAAGTACTTATTTATATCTAGAGAGTCGCAAAAGAATTTGTACATATTATAGTCTATAAGAAGAATTTATTTACAGAACGTTTTAACATCTTTTAATAGCATAAAACGTAATTGAATGAACATGCATTATTCCGATGTACAAAAACATATTTCGCAAAAATATGCCGTGATTAGCATTAATTTTTTACAGCCATACAAAAGCGTTCAGAATTCAGAAATATTATGGGGATATAAGTCGAAATTGCGAGAAGTTCATTTTTGGTTTTGGCAATTTTCCAGTCAAATTTGAAGATTTTTGGACTTTAAATTCAAAAACACTATTGATAAAAAATTTTTAATTTTCATCAAAACTGATTGAAAATTTGCGACTTTTTTTTTTTTTTTTTTTCTTTTTAAGTTTTTTGTATTTTAATCCAAAAACCACTTGACTCGTCAACTAATATAAGGAAATTGGACGATTGGCAGCTTGCAAATTTTAAAATATCCATGCAAAATAGCTAGAGAAATACCAATCGAATTAATTAAAAAAAAAACTATTAAACGGATTTTCATCAAAACGTAGCTAGGAATCATCCTGATTAAGTGAGCATTTTAATACAGAGGAAAAAATAAATACATACACCCACACTGAAATGGATCCACTCGTTTCGCAGGTAAAGTACCACTAACAGACGCACACACAGAGCCAGACAAAGGCTTTTACAACAGAGTAACCATTTTTGAATTACCCAAGAGCAAAGTAACGTTTTATTTTTAAGATAACGATTTTTACTTTGCTTCGTAAAAGGAAATGAAAAGAAGGAAAGTGTTAACAAGAATATTAAATATTTCATTCGAGGTTTATTAGGCATTTAGTATTTAAAAATCGTCTGCTAAAAATTTAGAACGGATGAATAAAGAAAAGATAGGAAAAACAAACGAGAAATGAAAATTACACTACATACATTACATAATATTCATTATGTTTTAATAAATTATTCATGTTTTCAAAGTTTTATCTCGCATGTACAAAACGTTTGTGACCTATTAAAACCGACTTAAAAGATCTTAGCAGATATGTAATGGAAGTATTTATCTTCTATTTTTATTAAGTAAAATAAAGAATCCGTAAACAACATTCATTTCAAATGAATAAAGCAAAAAAAGCAACGTAATTACTATTAAAAGAATATATATATATATATAAGTTTTTGAAGAACTAGATTTTGTTATATCGATTTTATTTTTCCATATAACGTTAAAAAAAACTTCACAATTGAAATAAAATTTTCGTAAAAATGTATTTTCACCCAAAATGGAATACGTAATGTGTGCTTAACCATCTGTGGTCGAAAAATGTGAAAGTAATGAGTGTGAAAGCACTAGAATTTAATGCTGTAAAAGAGGAAGGATGCGAAACAAGTACAGTAATCGCCGCTTAATAAAATCACTGGTTAATGAAATCAGCCGCTTAATCTGATCAAATCGCCAGGACCGGAATCAAATCAATACAAATAACTTTTAAAGGCACCGCTTAATAAAATCAGCATCGCCGGTTAATAGACTCAAAAATATCTCCCCAACAGCCAAAAATATCATTTATGCATACAAATTTTTTTTTTTTTATTTACTTAAAAAAAAAAAAAATTAGAAAAAGAAATTAAAGCACAACAAACCCTTCGTTATCGTTCATTGTTGAAGATTTTACACTTGCAGCAGAGTTACAAAATAAAAACGCTCCATAACTTATCTCCGTATAACAATTTCAAGGAACGTATTCTTCAAAGCGCAGTAATAAAATAGAAATTTGATTTGAAATGATTTTTTTTTTTTTTTTTTTTTTTTTTTCTAATTATTAGAAGACAATTTCTAGTTCTTATTTTGAAATTACTATCATTCGTGAGATTTAAACGGAAAGATTTTAAATTTATAAGAAAAACGTGAACTTTTGGTAAAGTAATGATGATTTTCCTCTAATGAAAGTGCACGGGAACTTAGAATGCGTTTACTTATATCGAAGAAACAATTAGTTAATTATCTAATAAAAATTAATTAATATTGCTTACTAATTACATTATTCGTTACCTTTTGAAGTTTCTTTCGAAATTCAGGGACGTAATAGCTTTTCCTTAAGGGCAGGAACGTTCGCCGGATATAAAAATCTGCAGCTTAATAAAATCACTTTGGCTTAGAATGAATGTGATTTTAATAAGCGGCGGGAACTGTATTTATAAAAATGAAGTAGTATGTAAATTAAGCAATATATATGTTCAAAAGAGATTTTGAAATTTAAATAAAATATCCGTGGAATTTGTTTTTCCGTATAAATATAAAAATAATTTCATAAATATGCAGCCAAAGTTTTGTAAAAATGTGTTTTCGTGTAAAAAGAAATGATTAAGTGAGCTTGACTTCCTGTATGGAAAAGTATGTACGACAAATCCAAGAAGTTATTTCTCCAGGGGTGATTGTGACTCAAAGGTAAAAACCCTAAAAATTAGAGCCTCAAATTAGAAAAAACCCAAAATATCAAATAATACTCAAACTATTTAGGCCAGAAGCCCTCAATCCTTTTACATTTCATTCACATATCACCTGCATAACAAATGAACAACCAATGAAAGAAAAAAATAACTTTATAGGAAATATGAAAACACAGAAAGGTTAGAGTAAAAGCCCTGAACAGAAACACCCCTGTTTCTCTCCTCAAATCCACGCATTTATAAATCTACACCTAATATTTCTGTCCATAAATTTGTAGAGGAAATGTTGGAATAAAAATTAAAATATGTGAGATTATCTCTTGCATGTAACGTTAAAAATTATTTCGAAACTGTGCAGCTTAATTTTTGCAAAATTGAATTTTAGACCAACAGGAATTGTCCAAAAAAGTAAAAGTATGAGTGATGTCCTTTAATTCCCATCATTTAATGCTCTCAGCAATGGAGGCAATTATTCATTGAAATGAAGTAATAAATAAATAAATAATACACACACACACACATACAAACATGTGTGTATGTGTGAAATTTTCTCTTGCATATAACGTTAAAAATTATTTCAAATCTGTATAGCTTAATTTTTGTAAAATTGCATTTTCGGCCAAAAGGAATTGTCAAATAATATTATAGTTTTAAAAAATTAAAGAACACGCTTTTATAGAAATGTGAACTAAAAAGCACAAAATATCTATCTTAGTACTAAAATGCAGGGTAAGAGAAAATCGTGTGAGTGACACACCATAATAGTTACATACATTTAAATCTTTAATTAAAATAATTTAGAATTAAACAAAAAACATTTTTAAAAAATCTCCCCGGACTGGGCTCGAACGATAGACCTTTAGGTTCGTAGCGAGGAGCTTTACGTCACAGCCACAGCATTCACGTAGGGAAAGTCTTTTTTTTACAATATAGATTTTTTGTTTGCTCCCAGAGCGGTTACAAACATACAAACATACATACAGGTGAAGCTAATAAAAGCGTGTTAAAAATGTGAAAGTATGTGTGATATCCTTAATTCCTATAATTTAAAGCTTTCACAATGGAGGATGTGAAGCAATTATTTATTCAAATAAAATAATAAATAAATAATACATACATATGTGCACACACATATAAATGCGTGAAACAATTATTTCTTGAAATGAAATAACATATAAATGAATAACACATACAGTCGGCTGCAAAATTATTCGAGCACTAGCAATAATCCCTGTCTAAAAAAAGTACACTTAATACTGCTTTGTTAAATAAATCCTTATCGAGTCATGTTCTTAGTCAGTCTAATAACATGATTCGACAAGGATTTATTTAACAAAACAGTCTTAAGTATACTTTTTTAATATAGGAATTATTGGCTAGTGCTCGAATAATTTTGCAGCCGACTGTATATATACAGATAAATGTGTGAAATTTGTCGTTGTACATAACCACTAAAACAATTCCATAACTGTGCAAATAAGTTCGTAAAAAACTGCTATTGGACAAAAGGAAATGCGTAATGTAAGATCGACCTTCTGTAACAAAAAAGTGTGAAAGTATGAGCAATAACATCCAAGAATTTAAAGACCTCGGCAAGGGAGAATGTGAAACAATTATTTATCAAAATGAAATAATTTCTTCAGAGGATATTCCACGCTTCAAGCTTTCACAATATAAAATATAATACGCTTACGCAATTCAAGATAGTACCGCCATTAGAGCAGTGACCGTGAGAGAAAGCACTAAAAAATAAATAAAGGGGAGAAAAAATAAAATCATTTTTTAAAGATGTTTTTTTTTTCATTGAGGTCAGAACAAGGATGATTACCCCAAGCCGTAACGCTTTGACTTAACTGAATGAAGCTGCAGTTGAATTAATGAGTAACTTTTTTTTAAAAAGAAAGGTAATTCCACTGAGCATATAAATCCGGATTACGTATGCTTTGATTGTATTCGTGTAACGGCTAAAATGGTGTTTGACGAACTTTATTTAACTATGTGATTCATTTTTTTTTTTTTTTTTTTTTTTTTTTAAGGACTGAGGGCCTATTTATTAGTCTCAATCTGGGATTTTTGCGTTGTCGATTTCGATAGTTGGACATTTGTCGAAATCTAAAATTTATCGAAAATATAATTGAATAATTTGAAAGCGATGTTATAATTTGAAAAGAAAAAAACTAATAGTCCTCCGTTCTAAACTAAATTCTGCTTTTGCCAGAATTTTATCAAACTCTTTTATTATTATTATTATTATTATTATTATTATTATTATTATTGAAAGAAAAAGAAAAGAAAATTAATAATAATCAGTATCGTTACAAGCGATATCGAAAAAGTTTTTTTTAATAATTTTGAATTAGGAAATAAAAAGTGCGCGTGAAATAATATGAAATAAAAATAAGTAAAAAAATGAATTTAATGATTTAATGTTTTTGTTTTAAGGGGGCTGCTCATGCATATAAAAAATGCGTATTAAAACGAGTCAAAGAAGGAAGCGAAATAAGTATTGAGTTATATTACGATAAATACGATATGTAATAGGATACGATATATTAGACCTATCGTCCAGGGTTAGTAGGCATTTTCGTTGAAAGAAATAGTTTGTTCGTTCGGCGCAACTTGCACATTAGTCCCGTGAGGTACAACTTTCACATTAGTCCCTTGAGGTACAACTTTCACTTTAGTCCCGTCAGGTACAACTTGCACATTAGTCCCCTTTAAATATTTTTTACTTATTTATTTATTTATTTATTTATTTTTAAGATTTCTTAGTTTTTATTACTCGTTTTTCAAATAAAAACCCTTTTCAAATTAAATTAATCTTTTGCAAATTACATTTAAGGGAGAGTGGGGTTGAATGGGACAATAGCAAAATTTTTATGTTTTGAAAGCACCATAAACTTAACAATTTTTCTGATATATGGCAGTACGGAGGTCATTCATCAAGTGTAGTTTCAGAATTGTGCTATCTATAGAAAGGCAGAAAAAAATTAAAGTGTCTTTTTCTGCTGCCAAAGTAAGTTTTTACTGATTCAATTAGGTAGTAGTTAAGAAATTAACTATTTGCTTAAAGTTAATATAACTCTTATATGGTGAAAAGGCATAATCTTTTATTGTGTTTATGATATTCAAGAAGAATATTGACAACTGTTCCTTAAGCCTATTTCCTGTTTTATATGATCATATGGTAATTGGGATGAATGGGACATTCCCCACTATGTGCTAATTTGAAATTGTACACAAGAATTATATTAAAACAAATTGGAAATAGATTTTCAATATTTTTATAACCTGTAGTTCAGTAGTTATAACATTTAATTATAAAAATTGCATAGATTTAGAGAAAAATAGATTGAAATTAATTGTTCTGATTTTTGTTTATAATAATTATAGTAAAAAAAAATTATAAGTTAGTATGTTCAATGCAACTTAAATCAATAATATCAATAATTAAAAAAATAAATAAATAAATCATTTCAATCAAGCTAATTAAATAAATCCTGGTGATTATTAATGTAAATACAGAATAGAATGCTGATTTTTTCCGATCAGTTTGAAACAAAAATCTATCTTGTTAATTTGTACTCTACTATAATGATTTATATCTTTCTAGTATCTTATTTATTTATTTATTTTTAGATTAGACTTTATTAGAATAAATTATCAAAGCCTAGAGCACCAGGAACTGTGCAAACCAAAGGACTTTTGCCTTTTGATGTTAATTTGAGTTAATACATCAGTTTATGTTAATTTCATTAAATTCATAGTGTGTAATAAAACCACATAAAACAATTTAACTTAAAAAATTTATTTACTTTCCATTTTGTTTTCTTTTCTTTGTTAACTCGAGTTCTGTCCCATTCATCCCCATAGGTGGGGATGAATGGGATATATTTAAAAGAATAATATATTTTAAAAGAATGATATATTTTAAAAGAATGATATATTTAAAAGAAAAAATATTAAAAATAAAAAATAGCAAAAGAATGTTTTATTTCCAAATTTTTATCTAGACACGGGCTTTTTAATTTTTTTTTTTCTCCAAAACCAATTTATATATTTCAAAACCCATCCCTAATTATTTTAAGTAAGTTCCATCAAACATCTGAAAAAAATATTAAGTCTTTTCTTAAATATCTTAGCATTTTTAAGAACATGAATTTATGAAGAAATGCAAGCTGAGAAAACACAATTTAAAGATTTCAAATCTATAAAAAATGTATCAAAACCCATAAGAATTGTTTCCTGAATATATATTTTTATGAAAAAAACCTAATATAGTTCAATTTATAAATATTAAACGGAAATATATGATTTTATAAGAAATCATCAGTGGTGCCAAGTCAAATTGCCAAGTTCCCTTAAAGGATCAGATAACATATTTCTTGCGCTGAACTTGATCTTGGATAAGATTTTTATCCGTATTGGATTTCCTATATTTTATAGACTTAAATTAGGTTTATTTATAGGTAATATAGTATATCAGGGTTGCTACACAAATCAGGAGAAAAAATTCCCTGAGTTTTCCCTGTCTCTTTTAAAAGTAAAATAGATGACATGCAATCACGCAGCATTAGAATCTAACATCTTTACAAGTCAATTGAACATATTTAGGGTACATTAATTTTATTTTATTACTATAGTTGGAGGGAAAAAAACCATAATTAATTCATTATAAAGCACTAAAATAAAAAATAAAAAACATTTGACTATGAAAAAATTTTCCAATGTTTTTCCAAAAAATTTCAGAATTCCTTGAATTTTCCCTGTTTTTGCAATAAATTTTGAAATTCCCTGAGTTTTCCCTGTTTTTTAAATAGATTTTCAAATTCCCTGAATTTTCCAGGCTTTCCATGTTTTATATGTACCGTAGCAACCCTGTATATATAACAGTATTTGATTTTCAAAAGGGTGAATTTCACTTTCAGAAGAATTAATTTAATTTGAAAAAGTGTGAATTTCCTTTGAAAAAGAAACAATTTAACTTGCAAAAGGGTGAATTTCATTTGCAATAATGTGAATTTAACTGGAAAAGAATTAATTTAATTTGCAAAAGTGTGAATTTAGTCTGAAAATACCTGTAAACAAGTATTTAATGGAAATAAATATAATTTATTTTAATAGCAAATGCTTCGATTTAATTCGATGAAATTGTTATTAAGGCTCTCTATTAGTGACCGTCAAGGTCATCTAAACCCCATGCTAACCTACGGGGAAAACAATACTGTCCATTAAATAATCCATATTTTTAAATTTTGCGTTTTCACATTGAGGAAATTCAAGACTGCAAAATTCTGTCTCATTTTATAATTTTTTTTTCCTTTTAGTATTTATTTATTTATTACCATGTTTTTATTAACTTCGATTCTTGTGTGTTTGTGTGTTTGTCAGGGACAAATATTGCAATCGATTTTTAACTAACTTCCCGACTAGCTAGATATTTGAAATTTTCAGGACAGCTCACAACACGGTGACAATACATTTTTCTAATAATTTTAGTCAATTATTTAAAGTCCCGCTGCCTTCGGCAGCGCTTATATGATTCGACAGAAAATTTATTTAACTAACTTCCCGACTAGCTAGACATTTGAAACTTTCAGAATAGTTCAGAACACGGTGAAAATGCATTTTCTTAATACCTTTAGCCAATTGTTTCAGGTCCCTGATGCCTTCGGCAGCGTTTATATGATTCAACAGAAATTTTATTTAACTAACTTCCTGACTAGCTAGACATTTGAAACTTTCGGAATAGTTCAGAATACGGTGAAAATGCTTTTTAAAAATATTTTTATCCAATTGCTTCGGGACCCTACTACCTTCGGCAGCGTTTTCAGTACAAAGCTTGCAATCAACTTTTAACTAACTTCCCGGCTAGATAGCCATTTGAAACTTTTATAATAGCTCAAAAGACGATAGAAAGGAATTTTTTTAATACTTTTATCCAATTGCTGGAGTCCCGGCTGCCTTCAGTAGCGTTTATATGATTCAGCAGAACATTTAAAAACATGGTTTATAAAAATTTTTTTATCTTATAATTACATTTTTGAGTTGAAAATGTAAAATTTCTCTCTGTGAAATTTGGCAGTTTTACAGCTTTAAAACAAAATATTAATGTCCACCGGTTGTCGGCCTGGATAGCTCAATTGGTAGAGCCTTGACCTTGTAAGTCAAAGATCTGGGGTTCGACTCCCGGTCCAGGCATTATTTTCACTCAGTCGGAAAAATAAATTTCAATAAATATGATTTTCTTCCCAATCAGTTGATTGTGTGATTTTAATATATTGTAAAATATGAATTGTTCAAACAGTGAATTTTTGAAAACTGAGACTTAATTTATCAGACATGAATTTTCTGAATGTGGAAACAGAATTTAAAAATATGCATTATGTAATGAGTAATAATGGGGTGTGATTTCCCCATAGATAAGCATAGGGTTTGGATGACCTTGACTCTCACTGATAAAGAGCTTTAATCTCTTTAAACCCGAAAAAAAAAAAAAAAAAAAAAAAAGCACGTTTTTTTTTTTTTTTTTTTTTTAATAAATTACTATTTTTTTTATTAATATTAAAACCGAAAAAAAATAGAAGAAAAATGCTTTAAAAAATTTTAATTAGCTTAAATTAAAGTACAAAATATTTTCAAAAAATTAAATCTAAATTTCTTAAAATTAACTCCAATACAATAATTATACATCTCTTAACAAAAAATAAAAACATTCAAATTTCATTTCTTTATGAAAAAACATAAAGATACATTTTTCTTTATTTTCCTCTTTGTCGGTGAGTCGAAGTTTTTTCATTTTACGCTACGATAAGTTTGATCACTTTGCGATATAGAACTGCAATCGCTTGAAAAACTATTTGTGGACTTGAATGCTGGTAAGCATAATCTTTTCATTTTACACGCATTTTACGAAAGTACTCAACTGAGAACCAAGGGAACCAAGAAGTTGAGGCTGTATACAGTCAGATTCGCCCTTTAAGTTTACTATTTTTCTTAATACTACGCAAGGGTGCAAAAGTTTCCATCTTAAGACGGAACATTTACACCGCTATTTTATATCAATAATTTTTATCATGCTTTACAGTACTTTTCTTTTAGGCTGAATGTGATAGATATTGTTGATAAAAATATAGTACAGCGTAAGAGTTCCATCTTGAGACGGAAACATTTGCACTCTTGTGTAATATTAAGTATAAATTAGTTATTATTTTTGAGATGAATTGATAAACAGTAGTGAGACTTTGATATGATATAAATAACGCAAAAGAAGTATTATATTTATAAAATGGGGGTGGGGGTAATTTATAAATAAATAATTTTAATGAAACAAAAATATTAAAAAATATTTTAAAACATTTATATTTCAAATTTTGAAGAGCAATTGCATAATGTCATTTTTAACCATCTATTAGTGATGATTTTTAGATCTGTTTCTGTGTACAATATAAAATAGATGAGAAAAGAGGACTTACCCGAGGATCCGATGGCAGGGTTGCTTTTTAATTTACTAGGGGGCGGCTGCCCATTAGGTATGACTTCGTTTGGAGGGGGCGAAGGTGATATAGAGAGATCACTGTCTTCTAATAGGGAGGTTTCAGAAGGATAAACGAACGTGTTATCGTCCACATTATCATCGAACTGTATTTTTAACTAGAAAAGAAATTATAACAATGGTTAATTTTAAGACCAACTAATATTTTTATTAAAAAAAAAAAATTAAAATAAGCGAACAAACAAGCTGTATTGCTTCGAAACATACCATTAAAATATTAATAAGGATAATAATAAGGGTAATAATAACACATAAAAGGAAATATCAATAAATAAGTAATAAAAACACACATGGGCTATAAAGACATCATTTTGTTAAAAAAAAAAAAAAAAAAAAAAAAAAAAAAACACTCGTCTATATGATATTTTTATTTTTATTTTTTTCTGGAAAATACTGGTGAAGTAATTATTCGTAATAAAATTTTTCTTCAATTTCATCGAATTTGTTTTTGTTTACAACATTGTTGCTTAAAAATAAATAAAATAGATAAATAAATAGTGAAAACAATATTGATAATAATAAATAATAATGAAATTTTCAGAGAAAAATCTTGCTTTTTTTATTCGCATTTGGTGTTATTATAGTTTATGTAATAAAGCTTTATTTTTTAAATGAAAGAACTTTTAATAATCTCCCCCCTCCCTTTTTTTAAAATGAGAAATAGTTAATTTTCTAAACAATGCACTTTATTATTTTTTTTTTTTAGCGAAGCAGTTACATTTAAAAAATAAAGCTTTAATATATAAACAATAATAACAACAAATGCGAATAAAAAAAGCAAGATTTTTCTCTGAAAATTTCATTATTACTTATTATTATCAATATTGTTTTTATTATTTATTTATCACACACACACACATATTCTACAATACTTCAGAAATTCACATAAGCAAATTCTTTAAGCTTTTATCCCAGTTATTATAACAAAAATTTGCTTTTTATACGTTTTCAAATTCAAAAGTTTAAAGACAAAGTGCAATTCATATACTGTCTTTTAATTAATAAATAAATAAACAAATAATAGTATTAAAATAAGAAGAACAAAAAAAAATTTTTTTTTTGCTCTGTAGTTTTTTTCAAAAACAAGAACTTTCTTAAAATATAGAATTAACAAAGAATTTGAAGCGTCTTTAGATTATTGTATTTGTTTACAGAAGATTTTTTGTTACAAAACTAAAAGATTTCTATCAAAAAACTCATAAATTTTTCTGAGCTTTCTGTTGCTCTTGTTTCAATTTATATTTACTTCTTTTACCGTAAACTCGGTGATAGTAAAATGCTTGGTTTCTTTACCATCAGATTAACCTAGAAGCAGTATTAGTTCGTTAAAGCATAAAATATGAGGTATTGTGCGTGTATTACTAACAAGACAAAATGCATATTTTAGATACAGTGTAGCTTTTGTAAATTAGTATGCATACATTTGCTTAGAATAAAAGATAAATAACCTTCAGAAATGACTGAAAGCAAATTTGTTTATCGAATAACGGAGAGGTCACAAGGTTTCGTGAAGTACTGTTCAAACAATCGTAAAAAGTCGTAGGAAGTGCCTCCTACACGAATTCGTAGTTTAAACCTTTTATTAATATTCATATATTTTCGATGTGTAGCATTGAACTTGAAAGTTAACATATTGGGGAACCTGAGATTCATAAAATAACATATTCCATATTTCCATATTGGATTAACAGCTTACATTGACTGGGATTGACAAGCTTCGTTGAAGTACTGTTCAAAAAATACAGGTAAAAAAATAAAAGGGTAGTATAAAAGGTTGCTGACACAGGTTCGCAATATAAACACGCTTTTATTAGCTTCACCTATATGTATGTATGTAACCGCTCTGGGAGCAAACAAAAAATCTATAATGTAAAAAAAGACTTTCCCTACGGGAACGCTGTGGCTGTGAGGTAAAGCTCCGGGCTACGAACCTAAAGGTCTAACGTTCGAGCCCACTCAGGGGAGATTTTTAAAAACTGGTTTTCGGTTAATTCTAAATTATTTATTTCTCATTCCTTCATTATGTTATTTTTTACATGCTTTTATTAACTTGATATGATGTAACTATTAATGTATGTACCGGAATCTTGGAATTCAATTTTTGACCACTTCTGTTCGTTCGATTATCCTGAAATTTTGCACACGACTTCATAGTCGATGACAATACTACATACAAGTGTTTTCAGGCTCCTATCCCATCAGGGGCAAACAGAAAAAAATCTATATATATATTAAACTCTATTGTATGTGGCACAGGATTTTGTTGTATTTGTATAACGTTGAGTGGCAACAATTAATCAATTAATTTTTTTTTTTATTAAAGATGTAAATATTATGGTGTGTCACTCACACGATTTTTTCTTACCCTGCATTTTAATACTATAAATATAGATATTTTGTGCTTTTTAGTTCACATTTCAATAAAAGCGTGTTCTTTAATTTTTTAAAAATATAAAATTATTATATTTACACGCTAATGCATGTGTAACCACGAACTTCAGAATCAACATATTGATAAAGCAACATTTTATAGAAATACAAAATTCCTGATAATATTGATTCCATGCGCTTCCTATGCAGCAATGATTGCGTTCGTTGTTAACTCTATCATTTGAAATACCAAGATGCTCTAGTGTACGTCCTACTGAATTTTGGCGTGCCGATATATAAGTACCTATTCCTCAAATCTTTAAATAAAGAAAAGCAGTTTACACTTAATAAGGTAAAAATGTAGCGTGACAAACCACCGAACTTTAGAATGTAAAAATCTGGAGTGACTCCACTCGACTTTCCGAACATTGAGTGATTAACAGTTTTGTAGATAAAGTAAAGAAAGAGTAGTTGTTAAACAAACAAAAGAGAGAAAACCATAATAGAGTGTTTGAGTATTTTTCTCCATCTATTACACGTTGTTTTATTTAACGTTACTGAACTTTGAGCCCATAGATCATAATGATAAAGAAATTTTTGTTGTGTCCCTGTAAAAACCTATAAATGCTAGATTCACCAAAATGCTTATAGTTAGTGCAACAGTGATTTATAATACTCATATAAATTTTCAGCTGAATTCAATAAGGCGTTTAGATGCTATCGTACTTTTAAAAATTTAGTCCCATAGGCCATAATGATAAAGAATTTTTCTTTGTGTCCCTGTAAAAAAACTGTAAGTGCTAGATTCACCAAAATCTATACAGTTAGTTCAACTGTGATCTATAACATGAGTACAAATTTTTTGCTCGGATTAATAAGGCGTTTAGACGCTATCACATTTTTAAAAATTTGGCCCCATAGGCATAATGATAAAGAACTTTTCTTTGTGTCCCTGTAAAAAAACTATAAGTGCTAGATTCTCCAAAATCTATACAGATTGAGTATTTGTGATCTATAATATGTGTATAAAATTTTTGCTCAATTGAATAAGGCGTTTAGATGCTATCGCACTTTTAACATTTTGCTCCCATAGGCCATAATGATAAAGAATTTTTCTTTGTGTCCCTGTAAAAAAACTATAAGTGCTAGATTCACCAAAATCTATAGGGTTCGTACTATGGTGACTTACAATATGCGTACCAACTTTCAGGTTAATCGAACAATGCGTTTAGACGCTAGCGTGTTCACTCACAGACATACACACATACACACATACACACACACATACATACATCATCGTAATAGTGAAGACGGACTCAGGGGACCTCAAAACGTATAGAAACATCAAAATCTCGAATTCGGATTTTTGACATGATTACAATACTTTCCTCACTATAGTGTTCGGAAAGTAAAAAACGTGGGGGGGGGGGAGCTAAAAATCCATAGAAAATGATTGGGATGAAAATTAAAAAAATCTCACAATGCCAAGTGTGTAAAAAAAAAAAAAAAGGCTAACACCGGAAGAAACAAAAGGCCAAAACTGGCAGGAAAAAGTCATCGAAAAGCGGGAAGGGACTCGAGTTGGGGCCCTGAAGCTATCGTCATACTTGCCAACCAATTTCAATAAAAAAAGGGAAGATTTTTGTTGAAAAACCAGAAGATTTCATAAAAAAAGGGAAGATTTTTTTTTTTTTCTCTTTGACGTATTAAACAATACAGTTTTACAATTTTAATATTTAGAAGCAATCTATAAAAACATTTTCTATAGATTGATTATACTAAATCTATAAAAGTTTTAAATGAAGTTATTCCTCTTCAAAATATAAATATCTACAAAACAGAATCTGTAAGAAATTTATTTAACAATAGACAAAAAAAAAAACATAGTTAAGTTAAAGTATAACTAATTTTTTAAATAAATATAGAATTTGATTTTTGTGTATGTACATTAATCATACATATAAAAAAAAAAGTAGTAGTAGCTAATTATCAGTTTCAAACCTGCATAAAACCAACTGAGTATTAATTTTCTTAAATTGATTTGGGAAAAATTTTCCTACCTGAAAAAATTATTCTTCATTTTTCCCCCATGTTTACACATTTGGTATAAATATGACATACAAATATTTAATTTAATTGAGGAAAAATAAACAGATTCTTAAATTCAGCAATAAAGATCTAAAAATAATTACATATGTGAGAAAAATTGAGCACTTCCATTACTTTATTGTTTCTCGAATTGATCATTGATCACAATCCTGGGAATGGGATGGGGGGGGGGAGTACAAAAATAATTACAGAGTAAGAAATATTAAACACTTTCAACTCTACTTCTAGAATCTAATGTAAGAAATTTAAAATTAATTTTATCATTTATTTTGCAGATGGATAAAGATTAAGAAACAAAAGACTTCTGCAGAACATTAGATTGCTGATCACTAGTTGGAGATAAATAAAAGGGGGGGGGGGGGGGGTCAAAAATAATTACATCAGCAAGAAATATTTAACAATTCTATTTCTTTAAATGGTCTAGAATCTCATAAAGCAAGTTTGAAATGAATATTGACATTTATGTTATGGATGGAGAAAGATTGAGAATCGGGAGTTTTCGTAGAACATTTGGGTTTCTTTTTAAAACGAACGATATCTGCGACTTTTTTAAAAACGGAAGATTTCATCATCTGTCCGGAAGACCGGAAGATACGTTAAAAAACCGGAAGTCTTCCGGGAAAACCGGAAAAGTTGGCAAGTATGTATCGTCGAGGGTTTAATACGTCTCACTACATAGAAAGTTTTGGTTTGTATGGGAACAACTACTTCTTCCTTTTCTTCTTCTTCTTTCTTTTTTTTTTTTCTTTTCACGTTCCAATATTTCAGAATAAAATTTTCTATATTCCGATTCGTATTACAAATGTGTAGACTTATAATTATACTCTTTCTAATCAAAGTATTTATATCCATAGTATACTGGTTGTACAAATATTAATATTGTGTATATATTTTTAAGAAATAAATGACACAAACTGCAAAAGAAACGCCGACTAGCGGATTTACAAATTTTTAAATGACGTGAATCTACGCCAGCGGTCGCGAAAGTATTAAAATGTTGGCAACTATGGTATACAACACTATACTGGTAACACACATCCAGTAATTATTTCATGTAATACAGAATATTTCGGAATTGTTTTGTATAAACCTTTAAAGAAATTTTTTATTCTATATACAGTATTTTCTACAGAAAACGAGTTTTTAAATATCCTAACAATCTATATTTATTTTTATTTTATTATGTTAAATGCAGCGTAACCACGTTCAAATATAATCAAAAGAAATGCTGTCCATGGACCGTAATATATCGAAATTCTTTCCTGTTTCCCTACGCAAGCAATTATACCTCTGGGGGTCACCGAAGCGGGAGAGCCATCCCTTCCGTGGGGGACCAGAATTGTGATGGCATGTCTCCGGTCCACCTCTAGGGTTGTGTCCCAGACCGTCGCCAATTGCCCATGTGCGCAGCACTAGTGCGACGTTAAACCTAACCATACAATCCCTACGCGAGCTACAAACAATATTTTCACTAAAAATTATGCAGCTGATTTTAAGTAACACATAAATATTTATACGAAATTCAATCCGATGATTATTATGTGCAGACTGACCTGCATACAGACACCAAAATGTTTTTGAAATTCAACATCTCCAGTGGTGTTTCGGCAATTAAATCTTTATACTATACATTATTAGACAACATTCCAGCATATATCTTAAGGTTTCAAGTACAAAACGTCGGCTAATTAGGCGACCAGAGCTGAAGATATAAACAATGAACTCTTGATTCAAGACGCAGATAGAAACTTTTTCCTATCAATGCACTTCGATACATCCTTTTATTCCATTCTTCTGACCCTTCGGGGTTTCCGGTCTTTCATCTAAGAAGATATCCTTTATTTTATTTTTTTTTTTTAAATACCGCACATCTTTTTCCGTTCATTATCAAGCGGGTGTCACCAACCTCAGCATCATCTTTCGTTTCTATTTGAGAAACAAGATGGCGACAATGAGTGCAATGACGTTACGGATGGATGGGTTACGGTGGCAGTTATCAGTGTAATGAGAAACAGTTACGGGATGTAAATGAAGAAAAGTCAAAGTAACATAACAAAAGTGTGAGTTTTTTGTATACAGAGGAAATTAATTCGTGATTATTTTTCTTTTCTCTCTTATATTTATTTATTTATTTATTCACTAGCGGACAATGCTACAGGTCGAACACGTTGTTGACACGGTTTTTATTATGCAGAATCAGCTGGTAATGTGTGGGCGCTGGGCAGTTGAATCACAGATGCAAGGAAAAATAACTTATTGAGCTCATAGATATAGTAATTTATATAGATTTATCATCCCCATATTAACGAGCAAAAATTTTTGATGCCGAAAAAGTTTTTTGGCATCAGCCATTAGAGAGTTAAAACTCGAAAACAGTAATAGAATAGAATGGTAATGAACATGGTATTAGAGGGCCCCTTCTACCTTCATGGTAATGAATTTTGAAAATGCCGAAATATTGCGCAGCTTTTAAGTGTTCTAATAAATATAGGAAAAGAAATGGGGTAGGTTCCATAAATAAGTTATATTCAAGTAGTTTATGAAAAATATAATTTCTATAATCAGTTGATTTTCTATTATTATGGAACAATTACTGTTTTCATATTTAATGGAATACTTTTTTTAAATTTTAATATTTTTTAATATTTTATATTAGTAAGTAATATGGAATTCTCAAAATTCGTTTAAATGTAGCTAGCAGCCGCGAAAGTTTTAATATATAACTAGTATGTTGTGGCCACCACAAGACTTTCTTCCATATATAATCCTATACAAATTTACGCAATACAAATAATTTATTGAATTGGTTTATTAAAATTATTTTTCATCACGAATGCAGACGATTTTTATCTCAAAGAAGTATAATAATAATAAATGCCGAAAGAAAGACAGTTTTGTGCAGACATGAGTATACTATAGTAAAAAAAATAAAAATAAAAGGAAAGGCGAAAAGAAAGAAAGGAAGAAAAGGGGGTATCTGGAGTCTTTCATTCTCTTTTAGTGCATAAATTTTATTTGCTAAATTACCTATGTGTATTCTCGTGTATATTCACTCGGGGAAATACATCCATAAGACAGTAAAATGGCCGTCATTTCCCGATCAAAAAAGGTATCACCTTTCCCCTCTCAATGATCAATCTATGTCTTATTACTATATCTATGATTGAGCTACCTCAGAGTTTAATTTAGCTTTATTCTATTTTATTTCACATGTTTATTTGCAGTGCATTTCAGTATACTCATTTTAAGTTCCCGAAAATTCTTAAACATTTTGTAGTATAAAAGAAAAGTTTAAATTTGTTTGGGTGTTTACTACAATAAGAAAAATTTACCCCACTATCTTTTTTTTTTTTTTTTTTTTTTTTTTTTTTTTAATTCTAATTGATTACAATGGTCAACTTTTATTTCGTGGAAAACATTGTACTAATCTATATTAACATTAAATAAATAAATAAAAGAGTCACAACCTATCTGTCGTGTATGTTATTTACATATAGGGGAGAACGGGGCACAGTGGACCACCCTTATTTAAATCTATTAATATTCAACTCTTTTAGTTAATATGGATACTCATGTATGGCAGCATGGTACTAGTTGTATGCAGCCAAAAAAACCACATGGGAAATAGTAAGGTAACCATTTTGAGCAGTTTTTATGTTTTGAGCTGCTCAAAGTAATTTTTTCTCAGTGAGTTTTTTAAAATTTTATAAAGATTGAACTAGTGACTATAAATACTATATAGCTGTTAAAGGAAGGCAAGATATTGCTGTTTCTAAATTCCTAAAAATTATTAGCATATTTATAGTCTATATATTATTTTATTATTATTATCTATTTTACTCTGGCATGGAGCATAGTGGGTGGACCACCTTCCAATGTGTCTAAAAGTACAAATTAGATTTAATACTTATATTTATTTTAGTTAAATTTATAGACACAAATATAATGTAAAGTATTAATATCGTAAAGTAATAAATATCTTAATGTTATAATAAAATAAATAAAAAGAATAAATTTCTGAAAAAAAAAATAAATATTTGAATAGTAACATAATCATTATTAATATATAAATTTATTAACTATTTGCATTACATAGCATTAATAAAAGAAAAAATATCTAATTTAATAAATAGTAGGAATAATTTATTATTATTGTTGTTTTTAGAGATCACATGTGAAAAGCAAAAGTAGCTTAATATATTTTAGTTAAATTCATCTAACAAGTAAAATGTAAATTAATTATATCTCAAAATAATTAAAAAATATAAAATATTTGAATAGTAGTATAATATTTATTAATATTTGGATAAAATAATTTGATTTATATAATATTAATAAAATAGTAAAATCAATTATCTATTTTAACTTAATAAATTTCTAACTGAGATTTGATTTCTTTATTTTAGTTTAATTTAGTTTATTTTAGTTTAATTTTGGTTATTTTATTTCATGAGAATGCTTGAATTATGTTCTTTAGACTAGAATAGTACAAGAAACTAATTTTAGAAAGAGAAAAAAAGTAATTTATATTAATTTAATATAAACAAATGAGGCTGGTGCACTGTGCCCCGGTGATGGGGCACAGTGGTCCACTTTGTGAGTGCTCACAATTTATTTTTTTTATTCATAATGTATTGGAAATATTGTTATAAAAAAATTAAGGCTTATCAAGAAGGGCTTAAAGATTGTTTGCTATTTTTTTTCAAATACATTGCTTTTTGTTTTTTGTGAAACAAAATTAAGAGTGTAAAAGCGGTCCACTGTGCCCCGGTCTCCCCTATTTTGGTCATCACAAAACTACAAATTTAAAGAAGTACGAATTTTTTACGTCTACAAGGAAACCCGTTTCCACCCCTATGAGGATCCTCAATCCACACTGTTAAAAATTTCTGTTAATTTAATGTAAATATTTATCCAGAGTCTCTGTAAATTTACAGAAATTATTAGTTAAAAGTGAATAATCGAAATTTTCAATCTTTATTCTGTATTTTTACCTAATTTTATTATTTAAGTTCTTAATTAAAATTAAAAATGACTGTTTCTAGTTTAGAAAGAGCATTCCAAGTCCGAAATATAGTCTCAACAATAATTAATTAAATTAATATTAGTTATTAATATGAATGCATAAAATAAGTTTTTTAACATTTCTGTTTATTTTTCTCTGTAATTTTACGTAAGACTTAAGATAATAGAGTACACAGAGTTTTCTGTTGAATTTTCAACAGTGCACACGGCATTTATATTAATGATTCGTCTTAGAAAAAAAAAAAAAAAAAAAAAATCTGAAGTAATAAATTGAGAATCCTCAAATGTTTTCTAAAGTTATAATAGGAAGGTTGAATAATAATATAGCTGGGATTAAATACAGATAAGTCTTCTTATATGAGTCATATATAATAGCATGACCGTCACATGACGCAAACGCAGTTAAGTATAAGGATTCTTGTATTAGTGAATCACATACACAACAGTTGTGACTCACATTTAACTTAGTTTGTGTTAATTACAATCTTGGCGTGATTCTTAATCAGACTGATAATTATAATCTTCAGTTTTTATTTTTTCTCTGCTTTGTGACCTTCAAGCTCACTATATTCACCATAGATATAGTAATATATATAGATCTATCATAGTATCACCCCCATGTTATCGAGCAAAAAATTTTGATGCCGAAAAAAAGTTCTAAAATCAGCCATTAGAGAGTATTGAAAAAAAAAGAATAAAAAGAAAAATGAATTTGAAACTGTATCTGGAGTTTTTCATTCACCTTTAGTAAATAAATTATTCATAAATTTTATTTACTAAATTATCCGTGTGTATTCCTGTGTGTGATTTACTCGGGGAAAGGCAGCCATTAGAGTGACTTTTCCCGAAAAAAAAAGTATCACTTTTTACCTCTCGCTAATCAATCTATGTCATATTACTATATCTATGATATTCACTACATTTTAATTAGAATTTATCATTGTAACAAATTTAATTTCTTAAATAAATTTTAGTGCAGAGTTGCCATTTTTTATAATTTATTCCGAAGTATTTTTAGCCCCGTCTTCTTTCCGCCCCAGAATTTTTATGTGACAATGATTAAATAAGAAGAAAGTTATTCTTAAAAATTACTGGTATGAAGAAAAGACGGGGATAACAATGTTCCGAAATAAGTTACAAAAGTTGGTGACTCTGAAAGAATGCTATTTTTATTATTTAAAATGTTATCACTAAATACATGTATATCAATCTTTATTACATCACATTTTTGGCTTTTGCGTTTCCAAACTAATAAGTCTATTTAAGCTGATACTTTTCCTACCCAACAAAAATAATTTTTCTTCTTTTTTTGGTTTATTTACATTTTGATTTATGTTTTTTTTTTTTTTTTTTTTTTTTTTTGGAGGGGGGGGGGGGGGGGAGAGGTTATTTAAATTAATCTGCGTTTGTATTTTATAAACTATTTCTATCTTTCTCTTTCTACAATCGGTAACAAAAGTGTCCGAACACTAGCAAAAATTCCTATGTAAAAAAAGTACACTTCATACGGTTTTATTAAATAAATCCTTGTCGAATCCTGTTCTTAGTCAGTGTAAGAACATGATTCGATAAGGATTTATTTAACAAAACCGTATGAAGGGCACATTTTTTACATAGGAATTTTTGCTAGTGTTCGGACACTTTTGTTACCGACTGTACAGTTTTCACTTTAAAGTTTGGTTCTGGTATTAATTTATGTTTGCATGTGTATACTTTGTGGTATGAGTTTTTTTTTTTTTTTTTTTTTTGGGGGGGGGGGGAGGGGAAGGGGTTATTTTAATTAATCTGAGTTTGTATTTTATAAACTATTTCTGTCTTTATCTTCCTACAGTTTTTACTTTAAAGTTTGGTTCTGGTATTAATTTATGTTTGCATGTATATACTTGTGGTATTAGGTTTTTTTTTAACTGCAGCACATCAAAATAAAATTCTTACTTGTCAAATTAAGCATTTCATTATTGTTAGAATACGTTAGACAAATTTAGAACTGTATTACATTTATTTAAAAGGTGTCTATGTATATAAAAGGGAAGGTGAGGCATAGAAGCCACTTTTACACTTTTATTGCCTCTATTTATTTATTTATTTATTTTAACAAAAATGGAAAAATATGCGTTTTTTTTTTTTTTTTTTTCTTTTTTTTTTGGGAGGGGGGATGGGGGGATGGGGAGGGAAACAGACATTATGTCTAATTTTTTAAAACGATATTTATAAGCCATTCATCTATTCTTGTAAAAAAAAAAAAGTGCTCTTATAAAATCGGTTACTGTGCTCTATGTCTGGGATACAGTGATCCACATACCGGAGTACAATGAACCAATTTTTATTTATTTATTTATTTATTTTATAATTAACTGATACAAATTTTGTTTCTCTTTCAAATGAAAATTTCTAATACTATTTAAGCCTAAAGGAAATAATGCAAACATTTCTATTTAATAAAACTACACGTGTTTAAAAATAAAATAAAAATAAAAGAGAGAGAGAGAGAGAGAGAGAGAGAGAAAAGAAAAGAAAATCGAGATAAACGAATGAGAAATCAAACTAAAACAGTGAAACTAAATCTTGAAGTCGGCGAATGTTTAAATTTATAAATTAAAATTCTGCAAAACATATAAAGAAAAGTCATTTGAATTTCTTGTGGATATATTTTGATTAGTCATTACCATGGCACACTTTTTCAAATGTTTGTAATTTAGGCTTTATAAATAAATTAATAACAATATTATTAATTATTTATATATTGTTATTACACATTATGTATTGTTAAACACATTTTACCATGTTTTTATTAACTTCTATTCTTGTTTGTTTGTCCAGTACAAATCTTTCAATCGAATTTTAACTAACTTCCCTACTAGCTAGACATTTGAAACTTTCACAGTAGCTCAGAACCCGGCGACAACACAATACTTCGAAGTCCGATTTTCGAATTTTTTAACAGTTTTCTTATAATTAATTAAAATATGAAAATAATAACATCCTAATAGCGTTAAAATAGCCATTAAAATATTAGCTATAATTTAATTGTTGCCAAAAAATTTTTTACGAGTTCATTTTCTTTCGACCTAAAAATAAATACATTTAATTAAACGTGAACGTTTAAAAATTATAAAAATTAAATTATGCATCTCACAAAAATTGACGTCATTATCATTTAAAAAATTTTATGCATATTGATAAGAGCTCTATGATTCATCAGAAAATTTAAAACATGGTGTATAAAAAGTTTTTTTTAATCTTATAATTACTTATAATACTATGCCCTTTTTCCTTATTAGATTTAATAATCACTACATATACTACGATTAAATTTCGTATTTTCCCTGTTACTAACTTTTTCTCTTATTAGATTTAACCGAAACATACCCTATACAATCTTTAGGTTTTGAAAACTTTTTCGTATTCATATACTTTTTTTTCCGTTAAACATTAAACGTTCTAGACATTCAAAATATAGGAATTTATATTAATTTTTCAGCATGCGTTTAGATTTCACATTTTCCGTTACACTAATATTCTATCTCATTAGACTAGATAATCGTAAGATACTACATTAAGATTTGATATTTTCCGTTACACTAATATTTTCTCTCGTTAGACTTTATAATCATTACATATTCTACGCTAGCTTTTAAATCTTCTAATGAGACATTTGCTAATATTCCATTTGACACATTCATAGACATGACACACGATTATAATCACACAATCGCCCCCGTTTCCTGACACACAGATTATACCATTAAAGGATACAAAATAGCGAGAGATACAATCATAATATCTGTCCATTAGAGGTTAATGAGTTCTTTCTATTCGGATTCGGTTCATTTAAAAACGTGTACCACTTTTTCGAAAAAATCCATTCAGCACAATACATACAAAGGTGAAGGTCACATGTAATTGCTTATAATAATATGTTTAAGTTTTCATTGCTATTAAATATATATGAACTTGTCCATAGTCAGATTAAATCACCAAATCAAATGGAACATTTTTTTTTTTTTTTTGCATTAAGATATTTTTATTTTATTAAGTTAAAAAAAAATAATAATAAAATAATAATAATAATTATAGATAGAGTTTGTAAAAATTAATATTTTTATTTGAAAATTTTGAGGTTGAATTTATATTTCCAGAAAACACAATTTCAATAAATACATTCTTAATTATAATTAAAATTCAATGGGCTTAATATTAATCTTTTTTACTTTCCGAATACACATATGTAAGGCAAGTATTGTAATCATGATAAAAATTTGACTTTGAGATTTTGGTGTATCTATACGTTTTGAGGTTCCCCGAGTTCATTTTTGCTATTTTTACGATGTATGTGTGTATCTTTGTGAGGGAACACGATAACGTCTAAACGCTTTATTTAAATGAGTTAAAAGTTGGTACTTTTGTTACAGGTCATCATAGCACGAACCCTTTAGATTTTGGTGAATCTAACACTTACAATTTTTTACAGGGACACAAAGAAAAATTCTTTACTATTGTGGCCTATGGGCTCAAATTATTTAAAGTGCGATAGCGTCTAAATGCCTTATTCGTATCCCGATACTTCCTGATTATCTAAGGCAACTGGCTCTTGAAAGAATTAATAATGTTCCAACGGATGCTGTTCAGGTGTACACAAGCGGCAATAAGAATGATAGCGATAGTACAGGCAGTGGAATTTACATAAAGCAAGGCTCGATCTAGGTTTTAGCTTTTGGGTCCGATTTTTGTGAAATTTTTATTTATTTTTGTGGAAAATAAAATAATTTTGTGAAAATTAAAATATTGTGCAAAATCTTCCACTTTTATAATCACTGTATAGTGTATATAATGTTTAATATCAAGTTAATATAGTTTCGTTGAGCCAAATTAAGGCATTAATAAAAAATAATATTGAAAACATTAAAACATTTAATAAAATGATCATTTTCATGATACAAAATATTGTGAAGGGTCCCTTTTTATGGATTTGAATTTTGTGAAGGGTTCCTTTTTATGATTTTGAATTTTGTGAAGGGTCCCTTTTTATGATGTGGAATTTTGTGAAGGGGCCGCAAAAGGGACCCAAAATTTGCCTGGATCGATCCCTGCGATAAAGTCACAAAAATCAAGAAGTGATAATTCAGAGAAGGAATCCTGACTATGCTCTATCTTTCGTAGCGAATTAATAGTCATGGATGAAGGCCTTGATTCACTTAGACCACTCACTGATGGAAACGAAATTTGGATTCTCTCAGACAACAGAAGCTCTATCCAACACTTGGCCAACTGGCATAGTGTGAGAGATGGTATTGGAGTTAATATTGTTAAAAAGTTGAAGCGCCTTTCCATGTCTCATCAGATTCACCTACAGTGGATTCCCTCCCATGTTGATATCAAGAGCAACGAGATTGCTGATATTCTAGTCAGTTGGGGAAGCCTTCATGTCTTCTTTGCCTCTCACCTATACGGAGCTTTTTTCAATGGTCAAGAATAAGACTCCTATATGATAAGAGCTGGCGCAGTGTCCGCCATTTTCTAGCCCATCTTGGAAAGTGTTGGTGGTAGAAAAAGCTAGGTTACCTGATTAGCGTTGTTATCGCCTTTAAACTTCTATACAGATCAAGTGAGCTAGAACTTCTTATCACGAAACAAACAAGTTGGCAATTTTAAGAACATCGCCAACATTCTCAAAACTGCAACCCTTCACGTTAAAATAAATGTAATTTTAAAGTTAATTTTAAAAGAATTTAAAAACAGTAACTTAAAAAACGGTACATTCATATTAAATTTGTCAAAGAACTTTGAAAATAAAGTGAAATGAGTTGAAAATAAGGGAAATCTTACGCTACACAATTGTGCTCCTGCTCCGGGTATTCACGAGTTACATCTGCAATTTATAATCCACTTTTTCCTTCTTTCGGGATTAGAAGAAAATATAAACAGGCAGTGCCCTTTTCTGGAGTTATTCGTGCAATTTATTGGCTAAAAACCACCAATAATAAATCGTCAGACTGTCTTGTGGGCTAGAAAATGGCGGATGCGTCAGGCTATCAATGTAGGAGTTCTAGTCAAGAACAAGAATAAATCCTTTTGGTGTATTCCACTAATGCACCATTAGTATCTGAGTAACCGGCCGGGTGGCTCTCTGGCATTTGATTATAACAGGTAAGATCAAACCCCTCTCACTAGCTTTCTCAGTGGTAATCTTGGATCTTTGGCATTTTTAGGTGGTTCCAAGTGTTTTGAAGTCTCTGTCAAATGTTCTATTGAGCAGGCTTTCCCTGATCAGATTCTCGCATGCCTGGAGCTTTCTAGGCAGGATCGAAGGTGCAGTTTCCACTGAGGTAGGTTGGAAGTCGTTTCGAGCGGCGCTATTCAGAATCCTTTGATGTGGTCAAGCGGTTGGAGGAGGTTCAACCGGTTGTTTCGAAGGGTGAAAGTGCCTGGCTCTAACCCCCAGCTGAGATAACTGAGGGGCCAGAGGCCAAATCTTTGTCAATTTTGCATGCTTTCCTTTGAAGTAACTGCGCAATCGAATAAAAAAGGGCTACAACGGATGACAAGACATTTGGCTCTTTGTGTCGGAAGCGGGATTAATGACTTTCTGAACCTTGGTCTTGAACCTCCAGTGGAAACCGGCCTTTACTGACAATCCTTTATTGGTTCTCGATTTCTATAGAGTGCACAATTTTATGGACCTGATTTAGCCCTGCTAGTCTTTGGGGAAGAGCAACAGCACGCCTTATTCGAATGAACTGAAAATTTATACGTACAGTCGATAACAAAAGTGTCCGAACACTAGCAAAAATTCCAATGTAAAACAAGTACACTTCATACGGTTTTGTTAAAGAAATCCTTATCGAATTCACTGAGCTGAAGAACAACTGAAGCAAATGCTTACAATACCTTTACACAGTGTTCGTGCGTGCCAGTTTTTCTGCAATCATTTGCCGTACAGTGTCAAACATTGCACGGCAGGCAACATTTGTCGGGTTGTCTATTACTATTATACTCTTTAAAGAATTAAAATTTCAAATTGTAATTATGTTTAGCATATGGTTGTTCGAACAGACAACCTTTACACAATTTTACTTTGAAATATAAATATTTCAAATGCTTTTTGCCGTACAACACTCGGAAGACAAACCTTTCAAAAACGGCACGCAAGAACCGGTCTAGCATTTCCTCCAGTTGTTATTCAGCTCAGTGATCGAATCATGTTCTTACACTGACTAAGAACAAGATTCGACAAGGATTTATTTAACAAAACCGTATGAAGTGTACTTTTTTTACATAGTAATTTTTGCTAGTGTTCCGACGTTTTTGTTACCGACTGTACATGGTGTAAGATTAACTTAGGTTTTTCTAAGATAAGAGAAAAAGAACTCTAAAATAGTGAAAAATTGTCTATACAAGAGCTGGGATAATACAGAAGAAATAATCTAATGTAGCAACCCACACTGCTTCCTGTTACCTTATATTAGTACAGTTTAAGTGAAAGCTGAGTATTATGCTATATTTGAACATTTCTGATTTCGAAAATATATTAAAAGCAAAATTTTAGAAACTGTTTTATTTATTTATCTTTTCATTAGTATTGTGTGTGTGTGTATGAGAGAGATATATATATTACACCCACCCCTCAAACCTATAACTATTATAGCTATATTAAAAACATTTAAAACTGTTATTAAACTTATATATATATATATATATATAAGTTTAATAACAGTTTTAAATGTATACAGTCGGTAACGAAAGTGTCCGAACACTAGCAAAAATTCCTATGTAAAAAAAGTACATTTCATTCGGTTTTGTTAAATAAATCCTTGTCGAATCCTGTTCTTAATCATTCTAAAAACAGGATTCGATAAGGATTTATTTAACAAAACCGCATGAAATGTACTTTGTTTACATTGGAATTTTTGCTAGTGTTCGGACACTTTTGTTACCGACTGTATATATAAAACTTCCACCCACACTTTTCATTGAAACTTATTTGACTAATTTTGAGTAGCCCTGTATATTATTTATAATGAAATGAATAATCACCAAGAAAATACCATACTAAATTTATTTGCCACAACAAGAAAATTCCTAATAAAACCTGAAATCACTTCGAATTATTTCCAACTCTAGCCTTATCAGAATTCTCTTGTGTGATTCTGTTAATAAAATGTTTTTCCCACCAGATTAAATGTGGTTTTATGAATATAAAAATAAAATAAATATGTTAATTTCATTTTCTTTAATGTAGTTAAAATATGTTAAAATGTGTTAACAAGAAATTTCGCCCTTAGACGTAGGGCAATTGAATACTCTTATATATACCCTGTACACGAACCATTTGCCCGATTTCAATAACATTTTTAAAGTAACGTCGTATGCTAAAAATTTAGAATGTCCAGTTTCTACTGTCTGCCTGCTACTACATTCGTCCCCACTTAATCGGGTAACGGATAATCGAATACCCCGCTTATAAGAATATAAAATTATAGAACCAATTTTTTTTCTCATAGAAGTAATGTTAAATTTTCTCGTTTAAAGAAATATTTTTTACAATGCCACCCCGCTTAATCGCATAAACACTCAAAGTTTCTTAAATAAAATTCCTCTATTTCAGGGCAAACTTTTCCTCTCTTTCTCAAAAGAAAAATTCCGTTCTTCTTTTAAAAACCTTACATAACTAAGGCATGCTCTTTAAATATGAGATGGCATTCCTGCCGAGGTGATAAAAATTGTTTTGCAAAAGCCAAATTTATAAAATCAGCAACTGATGAGAAAATTAGAAATTAAAATACAAATTATCTCCAGAAATTAGAAATCACAAATTTTGAAAGTTTTCAGATGATTGAAAAAGAACTTTATGAACTCATAGATGTGGATAAAGATGGAGAAACAGAAAGAGATGAAGAGTTTAATCTTCCAATAAAACCTTTAAATGAAAGTGATAAAGAAGAGCAAGCGAACGATAAATGAAGTTGCAAAATCCTTTAACATTATTCATCGTCATTTTGAGTCTCAAAGAAGCGATTATAATCTATTTATGTGCTTTAGAAAAAGAAATCGAAAAATGTTTAGTTAAGTCTATGTTAAAGTAATCAATCATAACTGATTTTTTTTTTGTTAAAAGTAAAATTGTAAGTACACTTTATTTTATATTTATCCCAGCATTAATTTCATTTATAAATTACTATAATATTTTAACTTAGTAAAAGTTTCATGTAAGCATAAAACCATTATAGTTATCCATGCAATTGCGTTTCTAGTCTTCCCCGCATAATTGAATACCCCGCTTAATCGAATTAATATAGATTATAGTTGGAACGGTAGATATTCGTTTAAGCGGGGCCGACTGTATTTGTTTTTGAGTTATGCTGGAAAGAGATTTACAGACACATACCTAGAGAAACACAGAGCAAGCAACTTTATTTTCCGATTTGGAGCACTTCAAAACGTGTAATTCAATAAACAGTGACTTTCGAAAATTTGACCCCAAAACAATACTCTCTCTAACTTTACGGGTAAGAGAAAGTAAAAATGCAAGACAAACTACATATGAAGCGCAATTTTTTTTTCTTCTACATCAGAATTATGCTGTGATTACTAAAACAAGATTTCAGACATTAACTTTGAAATAGTGTTTTTATTAATAATTTAACAGTTATTATTAGTGAACCGTTGGACTATTTTTATACTCTTATAACACTTTATGCACTACTTTCGAAAATTTGACCCCAAAACAATACTTTCTCTAACTTTACGGGTAAGAGAAAGTAAAAATGCAAGACAAACTACATATGAAGTGCAATTTTTTTTTTCTACATCAGAATTATTCTATGATTACCAAAACAAGATTTCAGACATTAACTTTGGAATAGTGTTTTTATTAATAATTTAACAGTTATTATTAGTGAACCGTTGGACTATTTTTATACTCTTATAACACTTTATGCACCTCTTATAACACTTATTAATGCACAAGTGTTTCTAAATCTTTAACCTCATTTTTTTTATTCCCACAATCCAAAATCTGTGATCGATATTGAAAAATTCATCTAACTGTATGTAACCATTCTTCAACGGTTTAAAAACGCCATATAAACGTTTTACAACACACTAACGACCATCATTCGAGAGATTTATCGTCTATTGACGGATTAAATCCGTAATCTCTAAATAACTGTTAATACTAATGTTTAAGCTCTCTTAATGTTTTTGACAAATAATTACTAGAAAATACTACTGCAGAAATTCGTTTTCGTGAGATAGCAAGCTATGAACTTAAATGTCAAAGTTAAATGTGCTACGCGAACCAAATACAAGTTCACATAAAACATTTATTGATAATAAAGTTATTTTTACTTTTTTTTACATATTCGATAAAAGTTAAAGTATTAGTTTCGCAAAAAATTTCTGCTTCCAATTTTCGATGATTTTACGCGTTTTGTGAGTTCCAGAACATGATTTGACCATTTTTAACACGCTTTTATATAAGCTTCACCTGTATGTATGTTTGTGTGTTTGTAACCGCTCTGGGAGCAAACAAAAATCTATATTGTAATAATATTATAGTTTTAAAAAATTAAAGAACACGCTTTTATAGAAATGTGAACTAAAAAGCACAAAATATCTATCTTAGTATTAAAATGCAGGGTAAGAGAAAAGCGTGTGAGTGACACACCATAATATTTACATACATTTAAATCTTTAATTAAAATAATTTAGAATTAAACAAAAACCATTTTCAAAAAAATCTCCCCTGACTGGGCTCGAACGCTAGAGCTTTAGGTTCGTAGCGCGGAGCTTTACCTCACAGCCACAGCGTTCACGTAGGGAAAGTCTTTCTTTACAATATAGATTTTTTGTTTGCTCCCAGAGCGGTTACAAACATACATTATACATACAAACATACATACAGGTGAAGCTAATAAAAGCGTGTTAAAAAAAGACTTTCCCTACGTGAACGCTGTGGCTATGGGGTAAAGCTCCGGGCTACGAACCTAAAGGTCTAACGTTCGACCCCAGTCAGGGGAGATTTTTTAAAAATGGTTTTTGTTTAATTCTAAATTATTTTAATTATGTAAATATTATGGTATGTCACTCACACGATTTTTTTCTTACCCTGCATTTTAATACTATAAAGATAGATATTTTGTGCTTTTTAGTTCACATTTCAATAAAAGCGTGTTCTTTAATTTTTTAAAAGTATCATTCTATTAGAAAATGAGATGAAATTTTTTTCTTCAAGATGATGTGTTTTTCTGGTTATTTTTGGATGCTGATTAAAAAATATCTATTCAAAAATTTCCATCAAGTACAGTTTTAACAAAAAAGGAAATTGTTTGAGCTTAATTCTCCACTTTTTCAACTCATGTCTAAGTTATTTCCGAAATTCCTAAAGGACCCTTCAGAGACTGGCAACTTCAGAGTAAAATCGGCGGTTTCTTTTGAAATCCCTTTGATGTGGAATCGAGTTGACGCAAAGCAGGAGAGAGATTTTCTCGGCTGACAAACCTCCTACTGCGATCGAAATTGGGTCTCTTTTGTAAAAGAGCAATAAAAAGTTATGTCCTTCATTGTAAATGTGTGCAAAATTTTAAGGGTCGCTTTCGGACAATGGATAATTTATGAGTTTTGAAGCTTTGTATCGTTGCCAGAGTTTGAAGGAAGCTTTAGGCCGATTAACTGCTCTAGGGGGTGTTTCTAAGGGGTCCCAGCCCGTATTTACGAATGTTTCGAAGGAAACCACCGAACGGCTAGGCCGACTAGCGCGACTTTTGTTATTTAGGAAGGGGGAGCTGCTGTCATCACTTGCCAAAAGTTACGGGGCTTTGGTTGGGAGGTCTTAGCCCACCCTCCCTATTCTCCTGACTTGGCACCAACTGACTATCACCTATTTCGCGCATTGAACAATTCCTTCAATCAGAAAATCTTTGATGATCTTGATGCTGTGAAAGCTGCCATCCAAGACTTTTTTGACTCGAAACCGTTGGAATTTTACCGCCGTGGGATTCATCTCCTACCAGAAAATTGCAAGAGGTCATAAATAGCAATGGGGATTATGCACAATAATAGGTACTGTTCATTTTGCTTTTAATTGCTCTTCTTTATGGGTAATAAAAACGGGTAGAACTTTTGCACTCACCCAATATATATATAAACACATACACATACACAACAATTTATATTATAAGTTTAGTTTATGACAAGTTTGTTTTCTCACTTTCAAACTTTCATTCAATATATTCAAACATTAATCTGCACTATGAATACTGCTAAAGAAGAAGAAGAAAAAAAAAAAAAAAAAAAACATTTATTCAGTTTACGAGGTTACTTTATTACTTTACAGCTTTCCCACGGTATATTCATGCATTAATTATTATTAATATTATTGAAAAAGACGAAAAAATTGCATTTTTTTTAAAAATAGGTTATTCAATTTCTTACGCTAGCTTCTAGTTTACAACAAAGTTCCTTTCTAAATGATCATGAATATTTAAATAAATAATATCAATTTAAATGTTTCTGTTCTTATCTAAAGCTGCAGATAATGACATTTGTTTTTTCTAAAATCACGATGAAAGTAACATGATAAAACACCATTAAGTAATACTAAAGAGTTTGTAATTTGAATATTGCACAGCTAATTACGAAACGCAACGGGCAATTCATTAACTATAATACATACTTAAAATTCATTCCAGGTTAATTAAAATTAAACGACTTTTTAATTAAAACATTTCATTGCGAAATCTACGTATAGTGTTGATTAGTTTGTTCAATAGAAGACTTTGATTTTCAATACTTTTATTTTCAATATAAGTTTGCTTCTAATTTTTGGTGTACGGTTTGAGGCCAGTCGTCTACTCGAGGGCAAAATGTAGTACACTCTGGGATCTGTTTTTGAGGTATCCTAGCCCGTATTCACACTCAAGAAATGACAAAAACTCCGAATGGCTATCCGAAGTAGATTCGAATCTGAGTTATTATTAAGTTTCTAAAATTCATTAGCTCCCCAATGGACCATGTTCCCACTTTGGGTTCGAGGCTACAAGAATATCAGCTGGTTAGGCAAACAATCCTCAACTCTACCATAGAAAAGCATTGTGGCTTGAAAATTTTTATTTTGCAATATTATTTATAAGAGTTACAGATTATATGAAATTGAAGTAAGAGTGATATAGTGATACCTTTGTTTTGTTTTTAATCCAGTTTTAGTAATATACTTTAATATTAATCAACATATGTGATATTAAAAGTTGCCATGTGAACTGTGGCGATGTTAATAAATTTAAATGGATGTTCCATTTAATAAATTCCTTTATTAAAGTGATTGAAATTCTAATTATTTAAGCTTTGATACTTATATATACGTGTGTGTATAAAATGTTCTTATTAATCTTTTATTCATTATATATATATGTGTGTGTGTGTGTATGCATAAAATGTTCTGCAATTTTACGATATGGAATAGTCTTAACTTTATCATTCGATTCAGTTGTTTACATTTCTCTTTCGTTCTTGTTTGAACAGATATCTGATTATTAAGTTTCACTGCAGAAATATTTAGGAAAATGTTATGCGTAACAATAAAATGGCATCTTGAATCTAATTTGTTTACAAAATATCGGCCACGTGTTCGGCGATTTTACCTACTGTGACGTCACAGGAATATTGTCCATTGAAACCATTTTATTAATTTTTTTACGATTGCTCACTGGTTTTTGGCCAGCCCGAAGTTGGACCAATATGAACAATATGATAATCTAAGTCTCAGGGAAATCTATTTTCCACACAATTGATATTCACAGTCGATATACATTGAAAATATTTTCACTAAATACTTTAGTTCATATTTAAATAAAATAATATAAGAAATCTAAACTTCATTAAAAATGTTTAGGTTTGCCACATAGTTATTTAAATTAATTAATTATTCAAAGAAAAACATTTCATTACGAATTTTAACGATTATTCATTGGTTCCTGATCAACTCAAAGTTACACCTATATGGTATTACTTCTGAGTCTCAAGGAAATTTACGTCCCATTTATATTAGTTGACAATTTCACCAATTTCAGCAGACAAAAACATATATTTTCACTAGAAGTAAATAAAGAACGTCTATAATCAAGATCATGTACATAAAAAATCAATAATTACCAGTGCATTGTAAAAAATAGTTTCTTAAAAATGAGCTAAATTGTCTCAAAATAGCTCCGAAACAATATATACTTAAATTTGAAAACCCATCTACTCATTTTTGAGTATAATGGCATGCTCAAAAATGAGGTTGACCAATTAAAATCCAAATATTCCCATGTTTGACATGTCAATGTGCTCAAAAATGAGTACATGGGTTTTCAAATTTAAGTATATATTGTTTCGGAGCTATTTTGAAACAATTTAGCTCATTTTTAAGAAATCATTTTTTACAGTGTGTAATGTTTTGTTTCTGTCGCTGCTTAAATTAGAGATTAGAATTAATTTTTCTCATATTTAACAACTTAGTCGTACAATGTTCACATATCTTGCTTGTGGGTAACGTAAAAGTACGTTTTTCTAGAAAAATGAGACCTATCTTTAAACCTTCCTTCAAGACAATACTTTACTTCGAAAAGAATTTTGCATTATATGTATATACCAGTGGCATTATTGTAATCACAAATATGTAAAATATTTTGTTAAATAATGTAACATTTTACAGAAATACCAAACGGCAGGATTTACGATTCAAAATAAGATAATGCCACGACGACAATGTATTAAGATGAGCAAGACACATCACAGCATTACAACATGTATAATAAAAATAAAAAAATTATAACACATTAAGAATATAAAAGCTTATGAAATATGGTTAGCCTTTCAATTTAAATAACTTTATCGTAAATCTTTACGACAACATATTGTTTCTGGCCAGTCCAATGTTGGATCTGCATGATATTGTCGCTGAGTCTCAGCAAAATCTACTTTTTGCTGATACTAAACTACGGTGACAATATGTCCTCGAATTTCGAGGATAGCCCATATTTTGAAATCATTTTTCTAAGTTTTGAAAAATTGTAGCAAGGAAATTATTTATCATAATTGTGACCTTTTAAAGACTCATTTTTTTAGCATAAATTGTACCTCTGTGAATGTACTTTAAAATTCGAGGACCATATGATGTCCTCGAATTTCGAGGACATCATATGGTCATCTTATAACTAAACTGATAAATTAAGCACATAAATATTTAAATACTTTCAACAAAGGTAAATAATAAAGAAGTTTTATAATCATGAATATATTTTTAAAAAGAATTATTTCTAGTGTTATGTTTTTATCGTTACATTCTCAAAAAGATAAAAAAAAAATCTCATTTATGGTACATATATCATAAATTTTTTATAGCACATATACCACAAACCCTAGAGAAAAAAGAAAGTAAAGTTAGAATTTCGACCAGTGCGCTCGTGAAAACAAACGGCATATAGCAGCGCCTTATATTCACCAAGAAATAGATTTTACAACATAAATTCCGTTTATGGCTCATGTAGCATATAGATTGTATTTTTAAGTTTGATGTACAGTAGAAATACAATACAGAATTAAGCTGTCATAAACACAGTATAATTTGCGGCACATGCATTGTAATTTTACGTTTTTTTTGAAATTGTGGATTACGACAATGTTTTACACATCTAACTTCTTAATTATAAGACGTTAAGTTGGAGAATTATATTATGCATGATTACCATAAAAAATCTATAATCCGTTAGGACTGAGTTGAGTTTGGTGGGTTTAACTTCGTACTATAGTTAACCATTGGGCAATAGGTGACGGTCTGGGAATCACTAATAGGGGGTCTCCGAAGACATGCCGTCACAATTTTGATCCTCTGCGGTGGTACAATACGTAGGTATTATTTGGTACTATGGAGTGCATTGTAGCCATGTTGGATTTTGTGTGTATCAACCACTACTATTCTGCACGACGGACTTCGGCGGACTCGACTATCGACTCCGCTGAAACAATATTCCCTCGGTGCTCTTCTATCAAATAGGTTATCGCGGACCAATAATATGTCAGGAATATACATCTACTGTCGGGTTTTAAAATAAATTTACTCCTTAATTAAAATTATTTTTTTAAAAATTTTTACGGCAAAACACGGTTATCTGATCAGCTTAATGTTGAGTTAATACAGTATTACCCCTGAGTTTCAAGGAAATCTACTTTCCGCTGACACTACATTGATGAATTTAGCAGATAAACGCTTAATGCTCTTGCTAAAGATAAATAAAATAAAAGAATGTTTATTATCATGAATATGCATACATAAGAATAATTTCCGGTGTAGTGTTTTTATTATTTGTTTAAATTACGGATCATGAGTAATTTTTCCCCATGTTAATTCCAAATAGTACTAAGGTGGCGTAGAACGCATCATAAAATTATAGTATGTACAATTAGTATAAATAATCTATAATCCATGAACATTTAGACTTATTCCTACATTATTAAAATTATTTACTTTATTAATTAACATTATTCCATTGAAACGTTTAGCGACTACTTTTTTTTTTTCATCTACCCAAAGTTGGACCAATATGGTATTGCCCCTGAGTCTCAGGGAAATCGACTTCCAACTGCTATTAAATTGATGCCTTCAGCAGATAAATGCTTAAATACTTTCGCTAAAGGTAAATAAAAAAAGAACGTTCGTAATCATGAATATGTATAAAAAAGAATTATTTCCGGTGCAACGTCCTTGCCTCTAGCCTGAAGGTACAAGGCTATCCCGACTAGCTAGTTTTGACAACCAGTCGGGTCGCAGACTTATGCTAATGCGACTCATGAGAGAATAACAATAATGACAATATTTGTTGTGGATGCAATTAGGAAAAGGAAATTTTCAGTGATAATGATTAAAGATGATATTTAATTGCAGATGAGAATGATGAGAAAGTCATAATAGTGATGAAAATTTGGTTTACGAAATACTAAATTTACATCAAGATTAGTAATGTATATTGTCACGAATATGTAAAGAATTTTTTAACGTAATTAAAAGGGCAAGTAGTTTTATTAACACAAAGCAAATCATAATACAATTCAGTAGAGTACGTCTAATTTCACTGTTCTAAAAAAAAAAAAAAAAAAAAAAAAAAAATTCGAAATATGATACCATTTTTGCTGATTCTAGCAAAATGACCTCCTAAATCCGAATATGACTCCCATTTTGCCCAATCACCCACTGTTTTCTCCCTCAATTTCTTTCCCTGTCCGATAATTTTATGACCATGAATTTGATTTGAAGAATAAAAAATAATTGATTTAACACCTAAAAACAAAAAAATACGAAGTTTAAAAAATAACATTAATAACAGATAATATATATATATATATATATATATATATATATATATATATATATATATATATATAAGATATGTAATGCATAATTTCAGTGTCAAATCCCCACCAAAAATTTTCACTTGTCGCAAATGTCCAATGTTTTAAAATTTTCCAATTTTGTAGCCCCTCAGAAGGTATTTAACGGTTAAAATAATCCCCACCCCCTCTCCTAAAAATCAAATTTATAGCCATAAAATCCGCGAAAAATGATAAAAATAGGGGGTTATTCCTAAAAACCGGTGGGTGATAGGGCAAAATGGGCGTCCTATTCGGATTCAGGAGGTCATTTTACATAAGATTATGCTAAAATGGTGTCAGAGGCAATTTTCATGCCGAACAGTGTAGTTTGTGAATCTCAGTATTTATATTGTCTTGGAATGTATGATAATAACTTATTGAAAATAGTTAAGAGTGTTCTTGAATATTCTAGAGCAGGAGTTGTCAACATTTTTACCACCCACTTTGTATCTCTGCTAGCAGTAAAATTTTCTAACCGTCCATCAGTTCCACAGTAATGGTGATTTATAAAATAGGGAAGTAGCTTCATAAGTTAGCTACAACAAGTTAAAGTACATAATAATAATTACTTTCCAAATACAGTACCCACCGCTTATTAAAATCACATTCGTCCTGAGCCAAAGTGATTTTTTTAAGCGGCTGATTTTTATATCCGGCGAACATTCCTGCACACAAGAAAAAGGTATTTCTTCCCTGAATTTGGAAAATTTCAAAATAATTAATTTTTGGCATAGATGGACTCTGCTCAGTTCCCCATCATATTTATGTTCTCATAAATTTCTAGTGCGAGACATATTATAATCATGTTAAAAGAAATGAATTTGATTAAAGCTTGAAACAGTGACAGAATGAAATCCCCGCCTAATAGGCTATCCACCGTTCACTTCGATATATTTATCTTTTTCTAATCTATTAATTTATTTTATCAGGGTCAGGAAAATCATGTGAACTTTACCAAAAGTTCACGCTTTTCTTATAAATTTAAAATATTTTTATTTAAACCTCTTGATTTATACTTATTTCAAAATCAGAACTCGAAATTGTCTTTTAATAAATAAAAATTAAAATTATATATCATTTGCAAATTAAACCAAATTTGTAACTTATTACTGCATTTTGAAGAATACGTTCCTTGAAATTGTTACGGAGATAATTTATGGGACGTGTTTAATTTGTAACTATACTACAAGTGTAAAATTTTCAACAACGAGAAATAACAGAGGGATTCTTGTGCTTTAATTTATTTTTTAAATAAGTCATAATGCAAATTAAAAATTTTTTTAGTGTGCATGAATTATATTTTTGCTACTGAGGAGATTTTTTTGAGTTTATAAACCGGCTATGCCGGCTATAGCGGCGGTTTTGAATGTAGTTTGTATCGATTTGATTCCGGTCCTGGCAATTTGACCAGATTAAGCGGCTGATTTTATTAACCAGTGAATTTATTAAGCGGCGGTTACTGTATTTTATGTTCGACTTACGCTAAGGTTGACAGAATAAATCTTTATAAAACAACTTACTGCAGTTCAATCAGTCTTTTTATTTTTAATCCGCATACATAGAAGTATGAAGTCTTATGAATTATATTCAATAAATTAAATTAATGTGAACGCTGACGCTAACGATAACATTTTTTTAAACAATACTTAAAAAAAATTCCATTTCAATGTCTCTAAAAAATCAAATTACAAAAAAGGAAAATGGTTCAGTTTCGGACAAAAGCCCTACGGTCAGACATGAAAGCTGGAAAGCCCTCTAGTGAGCGGTAACTGATTATCATTATTCTAGAGAATAAATAAATTTTGAATAATATTTAAATTTTTTCTTTGTGGATTAAATGATTAATTTTCGAATTCTGAAAAATTGAATTGTGGTTAGCAACGGATTGTGTTTAGGTCCATGAGTCTAGTGTACCAAAACAATCCTTTCGCTACCTTATGCGGGTAAGAGAAAGTAATAAATATACATCTACTGCATATTATGTGCATTCAACTAATGAATTTTATAATTGATTATTATTTGATATGCTGTATTGAATTCGATATTTAGAGAATAATATTTATTTCATATTTTTATGTGTATTATTATACAGGGTGAGCAAGAAGTCCGTAAAAACTTTAAAAATTCATAAAACTCGAAAAAGTAACCAAAATAAAAAAACGGTTTGCAGGTTTAACATAAAAAAGTCACGGGATTTTTTTTTTCTTTTTTTTTTTTAGATAAGGGGGGAAAAAATAAGAAGAAGAAGAAAACCAACCTATAGGTAGCGTTTTGGACATAAGTGAAAGAAAAGACATGCAAATAACAAAAATAATGTTGCCAAATCATTTATTATAACAATATGTGTTCCACATGCCCACCACCACAGGTGATAATACATTACTGGCGTGTCACAAATCCCGCAATGGCAGAGTGCAGCGTGTCCGGCTGTATACAGTCGGTAACAAAAGTGTCCGAACACTAGCAAAAATTCCTATGTAAAAAAAGTACACTTCATACGGTTTTGTTAAATAAATCCTTGTCGAATCCTGTTTTTAGTCATTGTAAGAACATGATTCGATAAGGATTTATTTAACAAAACCGTATGAAGTGTACTTTTTTTACATAGGAATTTTTGCTAGTGTTCGGACACTTTTGTTACCGACTGTACATGACAGCTTTCGGCGGATTGCATCTTTCAATTCCGACTGAATGGATCGACGAGATCGATACGCTTGCAATTTTAAGTATCCCCATAGCCAAAAGTATTTATAATCGTCTGCCTCATTAATAAATTTTCAAATAAGACGTTCACACCAGTGCCATCAGTCGGCTGTTTTTTTTTTTTTTTTTTTTTTTTTTTTTTTTTTTTTTAATCCCGTGACCTATCAATGCTAAAGCTGCAAACCGTTTTTTATTTTGGTTATTTTTTCGGGTTTTATGAATTTTTAAAGTTTTTACGGACTCTTTGCCCACCCTGTATAAGTATACCAACTTTAAAACATGGAAGACACTATATCAAAAATTGGTGCATTCTAATATTCTAGGTTGCAATTTAACTGCAACCGTTCCTTATCATCAGTAACTCTCGATCGGTTGAATATTTAAACTGACTATTGTAGGTAGGTAAAACATTTTGTTAATGGTCATTGAAGCATGTAATTAAGCTATATTATGATAAAGACAGAAAAGTCTGTCGGCAAATTCGTCGGTTTGATTACAAGGATGCAGCAGAAAATAGAAGTATAAGCGATTTCAAAACACAAGATTAATCTTTCAGATTAGCTTTTCACGGTCGTTTAGGCTTGCAATTAAGTTATCTTTGATAATAAAAGATGTAAAAATCTATGTACAGGAAAGCCAAAGACAAATAATTGACGGCTAACAAATTATGACACAGCTTAATTTGTGGGATTACATTTAATTATCCCAAACATGCTATAAAGTTAATATAATTATCTACCAGTAATGATGCTAAATTTTAATGAGTGAGTAGCACTAGAAATAGGTGAACAGAACCGTACTGATATCTACATGTTTCCTGTTCGAATAAAAGTAATATCTTTACAAAGAGCATGTTCGCAATTATTGAAGCTTATGATTTATATATAATAATAAACGCTAAAGATAAGCATTATAATTTATAAGGCCATACAAAAATATTTATATACATTGGCATAATAAATGAATTGAGTTTTATTTTCGTTTTTAAAGTTTTCATGATGTTGACGTTAAATTATCCAATAAATTTAAATAATAAAAAAAAAAAAAAAAAAAAAAAAAATGAAGAAAAAGAAAAGAAATTTACAAAAATCTACATTAATGTCATTGGATAAATCAGGTTTCAAAGAAGAAATTTCTTTTCTACAACTATTGTTTTTTAAAATACCATTTTAAGTTTAATAATAAGAAACTAGTAATCATATTTTCAAATAATTACACCTCACAATCAACATTCATCTGATAGCATAGTACACATTTCTTTGTATGCAATTTTTTTTTCAGATATTCGAAAATAATATATTGGAAGCAGCAGAATGAAAAAATCTCTTTTGTTTCGCATCAAAGGGTTTGATCATTATAACTGGAAAGGTTACAGTCACAATAAATGACTTTTTGGAGACGGAAACAATGGAAATCAGGTGAGTATAACATCATCTGAAGGATCAAACAAGTAGTATCTCGTGACTCGATCCTCTCTATCAAAGATTCTATCTGATCTTTTTCTTTTTCGTATCAAATGGACAATATTCCTGTGACGTCACCGTGGGTAAAATCGCCGAACACGTGGCCGATATTTTGTAAAAAAATTAGATTCAAGATGCCATTTTATTGTTACGCATAACATTTTCCTAAATATTTCTGCAGTGAAACTTAATAACAATGTTCAAACAAGAACAAAAGAGAAATGTAAACAACTGAATCGAATGATAAAGTTAAGACTATTCCATATCGTAAAATTGCAGAACATTTTATGTATACACACACACACACATATATATAATGAATAAAAGATTAATAAGAACATTTTATACACACACACACACATATATATATAGACATCAAAGCTTAAATAATTAGAATTTCAATCACTTTAATAAAGGAATCTATTAGATGGAACATCCATTTAAATTTGTTAACATCGCCACAGTTCACACATCTTTTAATATTACATATGTTGATTAAGATTAAAGTATATTACTAAAACTGGATTAAAAACAAAACAAAGGTATCACTATATCACTCTTACTTCAATTTCATATAATCTGTAACTCTTAGAAATAATATTGCAAGATAAAAATTTGAAAACCACAATGCTTTGCTATGGTAGAGTTGAGAATCGTTTACCGAAAACAGCTGATTTTTTATAGTCTCGAACCCAAAGGAGGAATATGGTCCATTAAAGAAATATTGAACTTTGAAATCTTAATTATCTAATATCTAAAGAAATTATTTAAAATAATTATTGTAACTTTTTGACAAATTCCTAGGATACAATGGATGATTTTTTCGTGCATTATGAATATAAGATTGATAATGACAAAGTCGTTAATCTTTGTATATTATCATTTTTACTTTCCATTAAAATTAATGAAAATATCAACTCTATAAGCTTAATATTTCAAAAGATAAAGAAGATTGACTACTGTATCGTTTCTAAAAAATATAAATTATTTTCTTAAAAATATGTTATTTAATATCATACTGTTTTAAATCTTTGTCATTCAAATTAACATTTAATTGATGGCAACGTTTAATCTTTTAATAAGCCTTGGAATAAAATCAATCGGATATTTACCAACGAACTCTTCCCAATCCCAGTGTCGTCTGCTCAATCACGGAATAGAGGAAAAAGAAAATCGAATTCTGAGAATCGAATTCAATGAAATATTGTTCTTAAGAACAAAAGTGTTAATATTTAATATAAAATAAAATAAAAGTAATATTGTGCATTTGTAAACAGTAGAATAATTGTATTTGAAAATTTTATAATTAAAAAAAAAATACTCTATGTGTTTATTTATTTTCAACTGTAAGAATCGATTTTATATGATGTAGTGTAGCTGTTACATTAACTGATCCAGCAATAAATAATAGCCATAGAATAATAATAGAGGAAGAAGGAGCACGCCAATAGTCTTAATGCTTACAAACCACTTCTAGTGAAATGCCAGCGAAAGCTACTTTTGCTCCTCTCAACATTGAAGTTTTTTAATAAAGGCTTGTTAATAATCGCTGTTTTTTGTGGCAACACAACAGCTTATGTAGAAACCTCATGCTCCTTCTTCCTTTATTATTATTCTATGATAATAGCTTGTTCTTGTGGAATGTTTATGGATTATAATTTGAAATTTTAAAATATATTCAGTTAAACTTAATTGCAAAAAGGTGTTACAATAAGTTAATTAACTTAGCTATGGCCAAAATGGCTTTACATAGTACGATGTTGCAATAGTTTAAGTACCAAAAATCAGAGTACTTAACATGTTCTCCATGGACATCAATAACAAATATAAACTAAATGATGATTGTACATGTATACAGCAAACAAAAGATGATGAATAATGATATAAAATGGATTAAAAATGATCATGTATAAAAAAAAATAACACAGATTAAATACGATTGGCCAAAAATAAAAATAGAAAATATGTTATTTCAGCAATCGCTATAGATATAGAAGCATTCGTTTGCTGTTTGTTTTTCCTCTATCATGTGACCTCTGACGTCAGGTGGGAAGAACCCATTGGCAGAGATCTTAAACTAAAAAATTGCAAGATTTTGCATTAAAAAAAATTGCAAGATTTCAGACTATAGTAGTCATATTAAGCCAAAATGTTAAAATATATGATCTATTTTGCAAGGAGTGGGATAGGGTTGAAATAAGATTAATAATAATAATAATAATAATAATAATAGAAAAGGAAAAAAAAAAATAAATAAATATGCACAAAAAAAAAAAAAAAAAAACGAAACATGTGGGAAGTTACTCTTAATATATCATGTAGAAAATAGAAAAATACGTTATTGGCAGTCCAGATACTGAAAAAATTCAGTTGTCTTTACCATTGTAAAATTTAGTTGATCAGAATAAGATATCTGAGGAAGTATCTCGATTTTTAATTTATACCTTACATATATAGCATAATAAAATGTAAATATATAATGTAATAAAATGTAGCATACAAGAGAGAGACATTATTAATACCAGTTTCATCCAAAAATTTGTATACATTTAACCATGAATAGTAAAAATAAAGATGAATTAGACCCCGATACTCAAGCTTTAATAAATAATGAAACCCACCCACGCCATTAATGAAATGTAACAGAACTAATAACGTCAGTAATAAAGAATATTCACCAATCTGAAAACCTTTAATAAATATGAAGTGGATACATACTCCACGCTACAAGATTTTCTCGTCGGGGGAGGATGATATATACATAAATCGGTCATCTGAAAGTTTGATTTCTTCCCGGCAAATTACAAAAGGAAAGCAGCTCACTTGAAGAATATTTACTCTTTATGTAGTTCAGACAAAGAAAATTTTCACTGCCTCAGAAATAAAACAGAGAGAGAAAAAAACAAAGCCTGAGAAATATTAAGCCCTTTTCTCCCTACAATATTTCGAAGCTGCTTTTAAATCTAAAAATAAGCAAATCTTTCTTTGCAGATAATTCCACCAAGCTTGTTCATATTCATATCTTTTCGTACTTTTCAAAGATGAAAAGAGATCGAGGAAAATGACGGTCAGTGAACGAATAAGAAAGGGAATTTTTAGAAAAGGAAATTCTCGCAATTGAAAATAAGATCGAATCTCGATTAGAGATTCTCAAATTGTAAAGAACGGCAAGGGGGGGGGGGATACTGACTAAATTAATAAAGCGTAATAGCATAAATTACGACATTAATTACTAACTTATCAATTTTTATTTTACTTTTTAAAAAGGTGTGGCATATAATATACATACATTTTTTATACATATAATAACTTAAGTTAATAGCTTTACTTTAGAACGAATAAATAAATAAATAAATAAAATAAATAAATAAATAAATAAAATTTAGTTTTCAATGTGAAAATTCTGAAATAGTTTTCCAAAACTTTTCCACAAAACACTTTATCTTTCTAAATGATATTAGTTATATTAGTTTTTAAAATTTTTAAATCGTCCACTTCATTTTAAATGTTATCGGTAGGGTAAGAGAAAGCTGTTTCAGTGACATTACCATGTTATTTAATGTTAATTATTTATATTAGTTAAAAAAATGTAATTTACCTATTTCATCCTAAAATTTTTTGTATTTTTATTTAAGATGAAAAAGAATTTGAGAAAAATATCTCTCTGTGCATGGATGAAAAATGGATTTTTTAGACGAGAACATTGTCACAATTGAAAGACTGAATCTCGCTTATTTATCACATGGACTCAAGAATGCGGATGGATGGGCAATAACGAGTGACTAATACAATACTATTAGTCAACTAATGCAAAAAAGCATTAGTCACAGAGAAAAGGCTATAATTTTCCCTAACAACCTGACAATTTTTATTTTTATTTGAAACAAGATTTTAACAATTTTTATTTTATTTTTCAAGGTGTGGCGGATAAATTACCTCTTTTATTATTTCGCAACTTATATTTTTAGTTGTACTTTAAAGGGAAAAGAATCGTGGTTCACATTACAGTGGTGGACATAATTATAAGACACCTATCGAATTAGATAAATAGTGAAAGAAAAGATTCAGAGCTTAAAAATGTTTTATCAAATACGTCAAAAACATAAATTTATTCTGTTATCATATATAATTATTTTATAATAATGATATTTTCACACAATTTAATGAAAAAACTTAAAAACATAAAGGACAAAATTATAAGACACCAACCGTTTTTCCCAAATACAGTGGTCAACATAATTAGCAAACACTAATGGTCTAAAAGAAAATCCTCTAACATGGTTATTCAATATTTGGTGGAGCCGCCATTGTTTTTTATAACATGAAAGATGCGATTCGGCATCGAATCCATCAATTCTAACGAAATATCGCAAGACAGTTCTTCCCAAGCACATTTTATAGCATTCTTTAGGTCTTCGACACATATAAACTGTCTCCCATTTTGGTAAACTGAACGAGCTAAGATCCCCACAAGTTTTCGATGGGATTTAAGTCTGGGGAGTGAGAAGGCCACGGGAGAACATTGATACTTTGCTTTGAAAGCCACTTTTTAGTTTCGTGTGATGCATAAATAGGCGCGTTATCGTGCTGGAAAGTGTAGTTTTCGCCACAAAGAAGTCCACCGTATATGCCTAGTTGATCTTTAAGAAGATTCTTATACTTTTCGGAATTCATTCTTGAATGCACAAAAACAATATCCGTTTTCCCTTGAGCCGAAAAACCAGCCCAAACCATTACTGAGCCTCCACCCATTTGGTGGCTCATTAGTACATGAGGAGACTTCCGTAAATCATGCCAATAATATTGAAACCCGTCAGGACTATCCAGGTTAAACTTTTTTTCATCAGAAAATAACACAGAGTACCATTTGGAGGTCCAGGCCATAGTTTGTTCGGCGAGGTTAAGACGCTCCATTTTGTGTCGGCTTAGAAGCGGTGGTTTTTTTCTTCAATTTTTTATATTTCACATAGGGAGCATTATGCAACACCCTACGAAAGGTTCTCCTTGAACAATTCAGTTTCAAAGCATTTTTAATGCTTGTAGTGGTCATCTTATTCTGTGTAGCGAGCGAAAAAACATGGCGTCTGTCTCTCGAGGACAAGCAAGGAGTACGTCCAGATTTTTTAATCACCGATCCATTAATTCCTCTTTTTAAAACATTTCTAATTGCACATCTAGAGAGTTTAATATCTTTTGAAATATTATTAATTGAAGCACCAATTCCATTTAATCTCCAAATTTCGCGAATTTCACTTTCTTTTAATTCTGTACCTCGTGGCATGTTTGTAAATGCGTGAAGTCGGTTATCGTCTGCTTTAGTTAACTGCTGACGTCATAACAGCGTGCAGAAAATGTTTATAATGAGATGGTTGGCAAGTATGCATTATAAAACAAAAGTATGTATGTATTCATTTTATCATTAAAAATGGTAACATGATTATAGTAGTTGTAAGTATTTTTATACACATACTTAATTAAAGTATTTACAAGCATACTACCCTAGTAGTACAAATACGAAATTTGGTCATATTTTATTGAATAAATGTAATACAGAATATGTAAAAGAAACGTCTGTAGGTTGAGTTATTTATAAATGCCATTAGACACACGCAGTGCCCGCAGCAATCCTATATATTTACGTGCATTTTATTATTTTCCCATCACTTTAATCAATCAGTATACTTTTACATATCGCTTTAGCTGTAAAATCTTGACAAAAAATATATTAAAAAACAGTGGTATTAAAATAATAAAGCAAACGTGAAAATATAGGACCGCTGCGGGCACTGCACACGATGTGTAAAATGCCCAGCAACCGAGAAAGGCAGATCAGATTGCACACGTTTGTTAAGTGTTAAATAATACTGATACGATACTTTACCAAATACCTTCTTAAAAATTATATAGATGTTGTCCAGAAAAACATTTCCTGTTTTAGGGCTTTTAAATTAAAACGACAGAGCTTTATGGTACGCCTGATACATAGAAGCGGAGTTACATTTTTATTACGAAACTTGGATAGTAAAAAAATTGCCAAATTGTGTTTTCTTTTAACAAAGTATATAAATTTTTCTTACCAATTTTCGATAATTTAGGAAAGACAAAATTATTCTGATTAAAATCCCTAGGTATTATTCAGTTTAAAATAAAATTTAAATTAGAATAATCTTAAACAAAATAATGACATACACTGTAAATCTAACGAGTTTTTTTTTTTTTTTTTTTTAAACATTAACTTCCTTCGTCGATGCACCACAGTGAACCACAACTTGAGGCTGTTTCCAAATTCAACCTTCTATTTTTTAAACACAATCACGAAAGAATTCTAATTTATGCACGCACAGAAGTTTAGTATCTCTTGATATATATATAGAAAATCTAGGAAAAAAAAAAAAAAAAAAAAAAAAAAAAAAACTTTTTTTGTTCCTTTATGGGTGTATTACTATTTTTTTTAGGAATGTATTTTCTCCAAAATAATTATTTTCCCTCGAGTGATAATTTACACAGAAGATAACCAAAAATACCTAACCTTTTTAAAAGGAAACTATTTAGTGTATGAAAAAAAATTGCCGTCTTTTTACACTGTGAAGTAAATATTTTCTAAAAAAATCTTAACTTTTTCGTTGTATTAGACTGAAACAGAACTAAAGGCTGTTTCTACATTCAAACTTATTATTTTTGAATTCATCCAAATGAAATTGGATCATCCATTTTGAAAGCTTTCGAATTTATGAACGTCAACACGCACTTTCTTTTAATTTTCCTGTAATAATTGTTATATGTATGAGAAAAAGTAGCTAAATATTTACTTTTGAGAAGGAAATTTTTACATACTGTCATACCGGATTTTTTCATACATTAGAATCCTTTTTAGAATGTTATTTTGAATATTGTCTTGTGTATCATATACAGCTGTACCGAGTACTCGGTACATACTTGGTACTCGGCCTATTCGGCCAGTGTGCCGAGTACTCGGTACTCGTCCAAATATGGACTAAGTATTCGGCCAATACCGAGTAGTTGTAAGATTTTCATTATTTTTATGTATTATTGAAAAAAAAATGTATTCATAAGGGTTGTTTATTAATAACTAACTAAAAAAATATGAAAATATAAACATACAGTCATTAAATTTTTGCTGCAATCAGCTTTCTGCAGTTAAAACGGGCAAGTAGATTGTCACCAAACTCGGCATAGAGACGATTCATGATATAAGCTTATCCATTTTAGTTACAAGAATTTAAGTATAACCATCTTGTATGTGTGTAATATGCATTTTTTTTTTTTTTAATAAAAACTTAGTACATAAAATTGTATCTATAAAACAGACAAAAATAAAATATTTTAGAAAAAGAACCCTTATATAATACTAATATAGTAGATAAAACTTTAGCTACATATTTGTGCAAATAAAAGTAAGACACTTTTAAAATTGTAAAAAAAGATTGATTTTTAATTTAAAAAATAATAATTATAAAAAAGGCAAATACACTAAAATGTTATTAAAAATATATTATTAAATTTGTTGTTCTGCAAATTATGGTCCGAAACCACCCATCTTTTTACTCTTCTAGAATTTGAAGATTAATGAAGTCTATCATGTTTGAAATGATAAAATATTTATTTTAATGTCCTTATTTCATATGTAAGTTTCATGCATCTTAAATTAAGCCTAAGTGTATACAGGAACTTTTATATTATCTAAGAATTATCTGAGAATGATTCGCCTCTGAGAAAGACTATATAATAAAGAATAAAATTATCAGTTACTATGGTTTTAATAATCCACTAAGCTGGAAGTATCAAATATAACAATGAACCTAATTGTGTATATACACTACAAAAGTTCTGAAACGTTTCATGAAAACATGCTGTTTGCCATTTAACTTAATTTCGTGTTCAAAACGCCTTTTTTAAATTTCAAGATATGCAAAATTCTTGTGTACGTCATATGTACGTCATTATATGTACGTCATTCATATGTACGTCAATTATTCTTTCTTACAACTACTCGGTACTCGGCCAAAGTGTTACTCGGTGCAGCACTAGTATCATAACAACATATACCGTCTAACAAATATATGTATATTGTATATATTTGTTTGAACGTTTATTCTGTTATTTTGCTGTACGTTTATTTATATATTTGTATATTTGCTGGTGTATAGCTGTTTAAATTTTAAATTTTCTTATTTAAATTTTAGTATATATCAAAATATTTCATGTAAATTCGAAATCCTTATATTCAACAACTACTTTATTAAGAATGTGGATGTGATAAATATGTACATAAAGCACACAGCATGTTTTCATGAAACGTTTCAAAACTTGTGTAGTGTATATACACAATTAGGTTCATCGTTATATTTGATACTTCCAGCTTAGTGGATTATTAAAACCATAGTAACTGATAACTTCATTCTTTATTATATAGTCTTTCTCAGAGCCGAATCATTCTTAGATAATTCTTAGATAATATAAAAGTTCCTGTATACACTAATAAATATGTGGATGTGATAAATATGGTCTTCGCCCTGCTAGCGATTGATATTTTCAAATGAACCTTTTTTTTACAAATTTGCCATACTCGCGAAATCAAAAACAGTGGCCAAATGTCGTGATAAATAACCAATAATAATAATAATTAACGATTATTTAAAATTTAACTGTGTTTCTTATCAAAATACTGGAAGTCGAGTCATGAAATGCAATTTAAATTTATTTATGAAAATTAATTTCAGCGCAAATACATAAAAATCGTTTATTTTGTCGAAGATTTAATGTCTAAATACCCTACATTTATTTCGCCTTTTTTTTTTTTTTTTTTTTTTAGTGTGCTTGAAGATAATCTCGATTGCAAAAAAAATATCTTTTACGGTTTCAATTGATCGTCATTTTAACTTCTTTTTTCTTTTAAGTTTTTCTCTAATTTAGCTAAATGTTTTGATCATAATTTGGCTGTTTATAGCGATGACCGAGGGGAAAAAAAAAAAAAAAAAAACCTAAATCGCCAATTGCTGGTCCGTACGCAGAATTACATCTATTCTTTTAATTTACCATTTAGACTCATTTTAATTTTTTCGAATCATGGGTAATTTTTTTTTTTTTAATGGCTTGTTGCAATTGTGACGTCACTTTTTTTTTTTTTTTTTTTTTTTTTTTTTTACGTTACTCACCAGAAATTTGGATTTTTATTATTAAGGAGATGCGTTTGCGTATTTGATATCATAAGACGCAAATCAACTAACCTCACCATTTATCTGAAAAAATCTTTTTTTTTTTTTTTTTTTTAATATATATATATATAAATTGCTACCGTCTTTTGGTTTGATGTGTTAAATTCAAATTTTATATTCTTTTACTTTATTTTTATAATGGGTTTATTTTCTTCTCATGTTAAAGATTTTTTTTTTTTTTTTTTTTTTTTATGAAAATGAAAAGAAAAGGCGAATCCAATTCCCTCTTCTATGAAAGTAGATAAAAGTAGTAAGAAATAACATAGAAAACTTCATATTAACTACTAAAAAACTGTACAACTTTTTATAGAGAAGAAAGAATTGATTTTACAAATTTTCTCTCTTTTTTTTTCACCTCTTTCTCTCTATACATTTGTAACTGAATATCAAGTAATTTAATGATTTTCTTTTCCACTCTTGAAATATACTCTCTTTTTTCCCCTTATATCTAAATTTTCTCTGCAAGTAGTAGGTAATCTTCCTAAATAATAGGTGATAGATGCCAAGTGGACCTTGGCAACAGAATGACCATGCGTGTAACTTTTACTTTGGGCCATTGAAAATCAGAGAACCGTTTCAAAGCATCGTTTTTTAAAGTTTTCAATCAAATGTTTTGGCGATTTTTATTTATTTTTTGCCCTTTCAGTAATGCAATAAAAATAGCTAAGGATAATTTACATTTCAGTGTAAGAACTATATTATTTACTGGTTGATGCTTTTCCAATTTCCTATTTTTTCCCCAATGAATGAAAGTCAACGAGGAACTCACAATGAAATAAATAAAATATAGATAACATAAGCAGAATGTATTATGATAATTCATAACTTTATATGGAAGATAAGGAGTCTATATTTTACTCGTATTTATTTATTTATTTTCTTTGATTACAGTTTGAAAAAAAAAAAAAAAAGAAAAAATCAAATTATCGTCTTTAGAAGAAACCGAATTTCAGTTTTTTCTTTCTTTCTTTCTTTTTGTTTTTTTTAAAGCAAAAGTACAAGGATTTTACTCAGTTTTTAATTTTAATTTAATTAATCAGTGTCTATAAAGTGTACGCTGATTCTATATAAATATCGATAAACCACCTAGTTTTTCTTTTATTTCGGCAGAATTGAAATTCATTTCGTTTTATCGACGATAATTCTTTGAATTTTCACCTTAGGGTTTTCAAGTAGCTTAATACGTTTGGCTAATAAATTGTGCACAAGAAATTTTGTTAATGATTGCGCATGTTCGGTTAAAAAATATTTATTAAAAATTCTCATATTTCATCATATATATTATTTTTTATATTCTATTTATACTATGTTGTGTCTAATGTATATCAAATTTTCTATTAAAAAAAAAAAAAAAAAAAAAAAAAAAAGATGGCATCGCATTGGATTAAATGCTTTATATGTTATAACAAACATTATGCAAATTTAATTTTTTAAAAAATATCTTTACATCTCTATGAATATAAATGCTATTCAGATACAAATGAAAATGGATAATTAAAAGAAACTTCATAATCATATTATGCAGCTACAATGCATTTAGAACATTATTTTATTATAGGGTGATCCTAAACAATCTGTTTATTATTATTATTATTATTTAATATGTTACCGATCCCCTTTTTGACTTCTGAACAAAACTTTCGCTGAAGTATATCCTAGAAGCAAAATGTAATGGACATTGAATGCCTTCTTTTTGAACTCCGAGAGTTAATGAGCGGCTGATAATCGGAACCTCATCGGGAATTTATTCGAAATGTCTCATTGGGGCTAGCTGAATGCGATGATTGAAATCTGATGAACTTTAGAAACTGAACCGATAAAAATACTAAGGAAGGACATAATTTTCATCGAGCTTCACTATGACATTTATCGGTTTAATGCCTACATTATATGGAATTTTCCTCATTGAATACCGATGTTTAGATATTGCTCAAAACGATACATCCATATTCTTACTCGAGCAAATTTTGAGGAATCAATAAAAGGCCGAGTCAAATATAATGCATCAATAGTAGTAAGGTATGAAGTATAATATGATCTTTAGACGCTTAAAGTTTTGAGATAACTCGCCGATTATTTTTCTAGATATTTGACAAAACATCTGAAATCGAAAGAGTCTAATCGTTTAAGGCAAGGTAGTGTACATAATAAAATTGAAAAGTGTTTTATGAATTCGATTTCTTTGCCTCTCATTTTAAAATAAACTTGAAGAATATCTCAAATAGTTTCTAACGTATATATACAGTAACCGCCACTTAATAAATGCATTGGTTAATAAAATCAGCCGCTTAATCTGGTCAAATTGTCAGGACCGGAATCAAATCAATACAAACTACATTTAAAACCGCCGCTTAATAAAATCAGCATCGCCGGTTTATAAACTCAAAAAACAAATCTCCTCAGCAGCAAAAATATAAATTATGCACACTAATTTTTTTTTTTATTTTTTTGGAAAATGAATTAAAGCACAAAAATCCCTCTGTTATTTCTCGTTGTTGAAAATTTTACACTTGTAGTATAGTTACAAATTAAACACGCCCCATAAATTATCTCCGTAACAATTTCAAGGAACGTATTCTTCAAAATGCAGTAATAAGTTACAAATTTGGTTTAATTTGCAGATGATATATATATATATATTTTTTTTTATTATTATTTAATAAAAGACAATTTCTAGTTCTTATTTTGAAATAAGTATAAATCAAGATGTTTAAATGGAAAGATTTTAAATTTATAAGAAAAGCGTAAACTTAAAAGTTCACATGATTTTCTTCGAATGCGCATAGGAACTTGGAATGTTTTTAATTTAATTATATCAAAGGAACAATTAATTAATTATCTATCAAACAATTAATTAATATTATTTATTAATTTCAATTTACGTTACATTTTGAAATTTCTTTCCAAATTCAGGGAAGGTATACCTTTTTCTTGTGTGTAGGAATGTTGGCCGGATATAAAAATCAGCCGCTTAATAAAATCACTTTGGTTCAGGACGAATGTGAATTTAATAAGCGGCGGGTACTGTATATGTTATTAGTGAGCATGTTTTTCTTTGAAAAGTATAAATGGCACTACTGGTTTGTGCACAAATACTGACAAAAAAATTATATACCTTACGGTTTATGGTAACTATTGCGATACGCATATTTTAAAATCTTCAATACTATATGAAACAAAAAAAAAAAAAAAAAAAAAAAAAAAAAAAAAATAGCATACACTTTTAAAAATTATAAAATCTATTTCCTTTTAGAATGTGGCGTGGTAAATAATAATAATTATTTAGAAAGCCATACAAAAATATTCAGATAAATTATAGGATATAAGTTGAAATTGCTCAAAGGGCATTTTCATTTGTGTCATTTTCAACGTTTACCAACAAAGTTGATGACTTCGGTTCGTCTGCGTGTCTGTCTCCCACCCCAAACAGAAGAGTCCACTCTTCCATTTCCGTAAATATTTCTATAATGCCTCGAAAGTAATATATCGTGTTCAAATTTACTACAAAATATGTTCCACTGAAAATCGTATCCAACCGGTTTGTGTACATAAATCTACAAAAGAATTCAACATAATGGACGAATACAGTTGCAAAGGTTTTTATAATATATGCAAGTCTAGAGATTATTATTTCTTGTTTCTAATATAGGAATGTCATGAAAGCAGAAGCAAGTTTCACAGAACCTAAAAAACATACGTCGAAGGGCACATGACAAGGATCCAGTTTTGCAGGTGTGGTTCGCAAGAAAATTTAGCTGGAAATTCAAGAAAAAACATGGGATTAATATAAGCAATGAGTTTCTGAACGGATTTCTACGAAAACTGGACTTACAGGATAAGAACAAAAAACACTAATGCAATTTTTCGAAACATACATCAAGAGTCAAAACTTATAATGAAAACGCATTGGTTGGATTATTAATCATGGAAGTGGACGTCGAGCATTGCAAGATATTGTAGTTCGATTTTCAATATTCAACCTTGATGTTTTAGTTGCATGATTTAAAATTTTGTGCATTCTCCTTGTCAAAAAGTATGCAATACAGGATTAATGAATAAATTAAACAGTACAGCATTTAAATATTATCTTTATTTGCCTCTCGCAGTAAATGTTAAATAATGAGCCAAAGTAAAGAAACTTTCGTATCAAATTGAAATTTGAAATAAAATAAAAAATAAAAAAAATTATAGAATTTTTTTTTTTTTTTTTTTTTTTTTTTTCTTAGGACTGAGGACTATTAGTCTCAATCTGTGATTTTTGCGGTGTCATTTTTCGATAGTTGGACATTTATCGAAATCTAAAATTTATCGAAAATATAACTGAATAATTTGAAAATGATGTTATAATTTGAAAAAAAAAAAAAAAAAAAAAGTAATAGTCCTCCGTCCTAAACTAAATTCTGCTTTTGCCAGAATTTCATCAAAATCATTTTTTTTTTTTTTTAATAAAAAGAAAAGAAAATTAATAACAATCAGTATCGAAACAAACACTATCAAAAAAGGTTTTTTTTTTTTTTTTTTTTTTTTTTTTATAATTTTGAATTAGGAAATAAAAAGTGCGCGTGCAAAATGAAATAAAAATAAGTAAAAAAATGAATTTATTGATTTAATTTTTATATAAAACATGATCGCGTGCTATCTTAAAAAGTAGATGAATTTTTTTTTTTTTTTTAGTTAGTCACTTTTTTATCTTTTAAATTATAACCTACGGAGATATGAAAAATGCACTCAATATGATTTGATGGGCATAGGGGTTACTTATGTTGACATTTCCCCCTCTTATTTAATATTTAACATTGATGTTTTGGGTGCAAAATGTATAATTCTGGGTATTGATAGAGAATATTAAATACAGGATTAATAGATAGATTAAATAATTTTCGTTTGTACCTCGCGGTACATGTTGAATAACAGATTGAAGTAAGAGAACTTTTGTTTTAAGTTGAAATTTTAAATAAAATTTGAAGATTTTATATAGAAAATTATTGATTTTCGATATTTAATTTTGATGCTTTTGGTCAAAATGTATAATTTTGACATCGACAGAATATATGAAGTACAGACTTAACAGATAGATTAAATCATTTAGTAGATATGCATTTTCGTTTCTGTCTCTTGGTGCATGTTAAATAAGGATTGAAGTAAGAGAACTTTTGTTTAAAGTTGGAAGTTTAAATATAATTTGCAGATTTTGCATAGAAATGAAATTTGATAGATAAAATTTGATAGAAAAAAATTGTCATTTAAACAGTATATAAATATATATACACCCCGCGACAAAAAGATAGGTACAAAGGGTTTTTTCTTTGATTTTTCATAAAATAACATTATCTAAATTGTGCTTATCATTTATTATTATCATAAAATAATACTATTCCCGGACTAATTTTTGTTTTAAGACTAATTTAGAAAAATTTTAAGACTAAAATTTTTCTAATTTAAGACTACACACCGCGACAAAAAGATAGAAACAAAGATTTTTTTTTTTTTTTTTTTTTTTTTTAAATTTTTGAATATGATTCAAATATTTAATATGTTTTTGATATGATAATAAATCATCAGCACAATTTAGATAATGTTATTTTATGAAAAATTAAAAAAAAAAAAAAAAAAACCTTTGTTCTTATCTTTTTGTCGCGGAGTGTAGTCTTAAATTACAAAAATTTTAGTCTTAAGACTTTTCTAAATTAGTCTTAAAACAAAAATTAGTCAGGAAATATTGTTATTTTATGATAATAATAAATAATAAGCACAATTTAGGTGACGTTATTTTATGAAAAATCAAAGAAAAAACCCTTTGTACCTATCTTTTTCTCGCGGGGTGTATATATTAGCAAAAAAATTTTAAAAAGAGTAAAATAAGACAAGCTTTAAGAAGAAAATGTAAACGAGAAAAAAATAGAAATTTTGATTTTCTCATGGGGAATCTTTAAAATGTGAACGTGTATCGTTCGTCCAAACATTTCACATTACAGGCAGAAAAAACGACATTAACTGATCAGGTCCTTTAATGTAAAATTTTATATAATTTTATTTTAAAAACTAATCACGTTTTTCAATAAAACAAACATGCTACATAGTAAACCTGAATAACATATATTAGGAATGCAGGTTTTAAAGTTAAAAATATTATAGAAATGAAAGCACATATAGCAAAAGTGAAAAAATTCAAATGAACTTTTCAGTATTTTTAGAAAATACAGTACCCGCCGCTTATTAAAATCACATTCGTCCTGAGCCAAAGTGAATTTATTAAGCGGCTGATTTTTATATCCGGCGAACACTCCTGCACACAAGAAAAAGTTACTTCCCTGAATTTGGAAAGAAATTTCAAAATGTAACGGAAATTGGAATTAATAAATAATATTAATTAAGTTTTGATAGATAATTAATTAATTGTTCCTTTGATATGATTAAATTTAAAACATTCCAAGTTCCTATGCGCATCCTTTGAGGAAAATCCTGTAAACTTTACCAAAAGTTCACGCTTTTCTTATAAATTTAAAATCTTTCCATTTAAACCTCTTGATTTATACTTATTTAAAAATCAGAACTCGAAATTATATATATTCTTAATTTTTATTTATTAACCCTTTTACGCCCAAGGGAAATATTTTCCCCTTCTACAAAAATCGTTATCGATTGTTCAATTATTATTGAATCGATATTTTTTTTACTGAATGTCAAAATAAAACGTATGTCCAAGGCAGCAAACGTGTTTCTGAACGAATAAAAATAATAAAAAAAAAAACGTATAGAAAATAGGACACATAATAAATGTGTTATGTGCAATGTCCACTTGTGCTTCACAAGTAAACGAAATTGTTTCGTAGAATATCATAACTAGCTATTTATTTTACTTTTCTGATAATTTTTATATTACAAAGCAATAAATTTGTATTACAAAGCAATAAATAAAATACCGATATAATAAACCTAAGTCTTCGTTTATTTACTTTTATGGTCCATAGGGAAAAATATTTCCCATGAAATTATTGGAAACCTATACACCCTGCTATGTTTTTCTGGTGATATTCTCTTACTTTACACCCACAATAGCTAAAATATTGTGTTGTATTGGCATATTTAGTCTTGGAAATCTTATGGTCCTGAAAGGGTTAAAAGACATCATTTGCAAATTAAACCAAATTTGTAACTTATTACTGCATTTTGAAGAATACGTTTCTTGAAATTGTTACGGAGATAATTTATGGGGCGTGTTTAATTTGTAACTGTACTACAAGTGTAAAATTTTCAACAACGAGAAATGACAGAGGGATTTTTCTGCTTTAATTTATTTTCAAAAAAAAAAAAGGTCATAATGCAAATTAAAAAATTTTTTAGTGTGCATAAATTATATTTTTGCTGCTGAGGAGATTTTTTTGAGTTTATAAACCGGCGATGCTGATTTTATTAAGCGGCGGTTTTAAATGTAGGTTTTATTGATTTGATTCCTGTCCTGGCAATTTGACCAGAATTAGCGGCTGATTTTATTAACCAGTGAATTTATTAAGCGGCGGTTACTGTATTAAAAGGGTGGAAATTAATTTTAAACTCAATTTTCTGTACACAGGTTGTTTATTAGAAATCATTTGCATTAAAAAATTTACAACAGAGCGTATGCTACATTATTTTTTAAACACTGTGTTTTAAACGAAAAGGTACATTTGCTACGACCCCAAAGTACATTGATGCCAGATTGGGGATTTTTTAGGCTTCTGAGGACAAATTTGGGGACCAAATGTTTGTGGGGACTTTTTTGGGCAATTCTAAAATTTTTGGGGACAAATCTGGGGAGTTCTTTAACTTTCTGTCAATGATGGCAACGTAATGATTTATCCCTACGACTAGAGACTTTCAATAACTTTATTGTTATTTGGGGATTTTTTTTTTAAACTGCCTTCATTTGGGGAAAAATCTCAGCTTAAATCATAGAAAAATCTGCATGATTTTTTTTCTTTTTTTCCTTTTTTAGTAGAAATCAAGTTGGGGATTTTTTAGAAAAAAAACCCTCTGATTTGGGGAAATTTGAAGACCTCTTTGGGGAAATAATTTTCGACCATCTGGCACCACTGCCAAAGTATGTGGTCTTCAATTTTCACCTTATTCAATTTTATGCCAAAAGAGAAGGAAAAAAATCTTTCAATTAAAATGATATAAAGCGTATAACAAATGAAACATTTTTATAATATTCAGGGACACCACGCACAGTTAACAATTTTTCATATTTCTTTCATTTCACATGAATGTATGGCATTAGAATAATACTTCTGAATGAAAGCCACTCAAGAAATGTGGGCTATCGAAGAAAGAAATATGTCACAAAATCTTATTCTACTATCGAGGACGTCTTTTCAGATATGACGATGCTCCGTTGGTTTTATTGTTGAATAAAAAAAAGAAAAACCCATCTTCTCCCTCAGTAACACGCAATATCTGATATATAACTCCAATAAAAAATGCAACTGGTCCAGGCAAAAAAATTCCACGCTCTGGCGAATATACAATCTGAACCATCTTGACCTCCCCGTATATGTGTTTGGGTGGGAAAAGCATTTTCGTTAGCGATTCTTCCTGCTCTTGCAGTGTACAGTGCTTTCTCCGCCAGGTAGGATTTTGTTCGTGCGTGAGGGAGGCATTCAAAAGTAGAGCGAGCAAGATTAAAAATAAAAAATAAATAAATAGGAAAAAAAATTGCTTTGGGTATGACCCGGAACAATGGCTGCCGCTTCTTTCTTTTTGAACTTCTGACGTCATAATTCGAATCGGAATGATAGTTTGGGTGGAGGAGTGTAAGACACGATCTACGTTTCGGATTATTTTGCATTTTGACAGACGATATGTTTATTTAAATTTGCAAATTATTCACTTTTTTTTTTTTTTTTTTAAGAAAAATGTATTTACGCGAAAACAGTTTTATGCGCTTAAAATAAACTGCATGCAAAGTTTCATTGCGGTTAGTTGGTTGGGTTTAACTTCGCACTAGTGTTGCGCAATGGGCAGTTGGCAACGTTCTGGAATACGTTGTAATGTACCACACCGTTATATACCATACGTTGTAATGTCCGGACGATCCCTAAGGATGGTCCGGAGACATGTCATTACAACACTGATCCTCCACGGAGGTGATGGTTCCCCCATTTGACCCCCAGATGTATAATTTTTGATGAGAACATGGTAGAGATTGCGGCCACGACGAATTTTATGTGCACCAGCCACCATTACTGTACACGACGGTCTTTGGCCAGCTCGAATACCGAACCTGCAATCTTCCAGTTACGAGTCCGTCGCTCTACCGACTGGACTACCGCGGCCCAAGTTCCATTGCGGAATAATTATCATATATGCTCTAAATACAAAACTTCACCTAGATCAAAGTGTACTTCAATTTATTATTCATAATTGGCTGCAATAGTACTTTTGCAGAAGTAGTAGTATATGTACAAAGAATCCATTTATTTTATTTTTTACTTTTACTTGTGGCTCATAGCGATGATACAGTCGGCAGCAAAAGTATCCGAGTACTAGCAAATATTCCTATATAAAAAAAAGTATACTTAATGCTGTTTTTTTAAATAAATCCTTATCGAATTATGTTCTTAGACTGACTAAACACAGGAACAATACTTTTTTTTAATTTAGGAATATTTGCTAGTGCTCGGACACTTTTGCTGCCGACTGTAGTAATCTACTCCATTATATTGCATGAAAATTTATCATATTTTTTTCTATATTTATGATTGGCACTGTTTTGTTCTACGGGATTTTTCTAGTTTGACTTTATTATTATTATTATTAATTTAGAAATTTTATGTCAGAGGCAAGCAGCCACATTTTCTGCTTCAAGCAATCTGCTACGTCCCTTTGTACCAATGTCAATGTGAATACAAAGTTTTCAGTAGATGCCCAGTGCGATTTCCTTAATACAGCTTATTGCTCTGTGTTGCACATTACAACTCGCTGACAAAATCAAACATATTTCACAATATTCATAATATAGATAACTTTTATTTTACGATATTCTCAAAACGACCATTTCCTGAAACTTAATACATCAAATCATTTGCATTACAATTCATTTTACATTGCATGTCTGGGGAAAAATAAGCCTCATACGATGCTTTTTACTTTCTCTTACCCATAAGGTAGAGAAAGTATTGTCTTTAGGTCAAATTTTCGAACGCGAGATTTTGTTATATTTACACGTTTTGAGGTCCCCTGAATACGAAAATCATGTTCTTAGCAAATGGTCTGCGTGTATGTCTGTGTGTGTGTGTCTGTCTGTTATCAGCATATCTCAAAAACAGATTATGGCAGAAAGTTCAAATTTGGTATTCTAAATGTGTATCATATAGGGATGCTACATTAAGCTTTCCGTTAAGATCAAGCAAATGGTTCGTGTACAGGGACAATCAAGAGAATTCTACGTCTATGGGGGAAATTGCAGGTAAGTAGAGTTTAACCTCTATAGACTGCACTAAACCAAATGAAACGAATATATCTGTACTGATAAGTATAAAGGATGTAAGTCCAAAAGTGTCGATTTTGAGTTAAGTGCATAGTCAGACTCAGAAAAAAATTCTCAATCGATTGGTATAAAGGATTTAAGTCTATATAATTTAGTCTTTGAGAAAATCCATGGGTAAAAAAAGGTTCAAGTCAGAAATTTACCATTCATGTATGGTATAAAATATTTAATTCAATTTTTTCCCGTTATTAAATGAAGGTTGACAATCACTGAATGGTATAAAGGGTATAAGTCAACGAAATCCTTTTTTCCTAATCGATTCTTCCGATTTGTTTTTAGTTAGTTTAACTTTATTTTTCGTCTCCTGAAAAATTAAGAATATCCTATATACTTATCAGTACAGATATATTTTTTGTAATAGAGATAGTTAACTGGGAAATTTTTTTTGTGTATGTAGGAGCCTCGCCTCCCGCCTCTGGGGGGGAAGTCCCCCCTCGAGGGGAGTAAATTTTCATGATGGTTATCTTTCAAAAGAGCTTGCCAATACCTTTAAAACGAATGGTTGAACAATCAATCTACGATAATTTAAAACAAAGTTATCGATTTTTTTTTTTTTTTTTTTTTTTTACTTTTAACGAAAAAAAAAAAAATGATTTTTTTTTTTTTTTTTTTTTTTTGGTGTTATACTACTTCTCTAATATGGAAATTTTCTGCATTATCATAAAAGATAATTTTTTTAAATAATAATTTAAATAATTTTTTTTTTAAAACAGAATTATTTTTTAATAACCGAATTAAATTCTATATAAATGTAGGTGCATTAATGAAACGGGGGGAGGGGGGGGGGTTGAGGGGGCGGTAGCCCCCCGCACATAGAAGTAATTATCATATAAAACTCTTCAGAAGCCTAATATGAATTGTTTAACACAGGTTTACATAACAGTACTCGTTATCTTACCTTTTAATCTGCAACCTGTATTTATAGTATTAAATTTCAGGGTAAGAGAAAGTCGTGTGAGTGACACACCAGATTATTTAAGAATGTTTAATATGATTTTGCTTGTTTTTGTAAGGTATAAAGAGCAGCCGTTTACAATTACAAACGGATGCCTCGTACTGCATTAAGATGTTCCTGAATTTTCTTTATCATTTATATATAAGTGGAGAATTTATCAAAAAGCTATTTTTAATTCATGACAGTCTCAAAATATAACATTTTGGAAAACTGACTGCAATTTAATAGATAAAAACATTTGCAGTACGAAACATTTTGTATTCTAAAACTGAGGAAAAATAAAGTTCATACACTATTTTTATGAATGTTAAATGGGATTTTGTGAGTTTAAAACTGCGTCAAGTTTAGCTGTTTATAATAGAATGCAAATAACTAGTTTATTTAAGAAGCAAATATTTCCGTATTTTCCTTTCCCTTCTTTCTTCTTCTTTTACTTTTTTTCTTTTTAATTAGATTTTAAAAGCGGCCAAACCTCTTTCACAGAAATGTACTTTTTAGAAAGCAGTTCACATTCTTTATAATTCCTCATGTAAAATGTTGAATTTGTTTTGTAAATGAAACTAAACAACTAACATAACTTAATTTTTTTTATCACTTTAATCAAATTTCCGTCCAAAGTGTGTTTTCTAACTGTGCTATTTTATTGATATATATCTACCTAAATTTATAATTTCATTATACTTTATTTAATATTCTGAATCGACAGATCCTAGAAAATGAAAATAATCATACGTGCCAAAATGCACAGATGTAACAGAGGTTAAGAGCAGCTCCTTTAATGGTGATATTCACTGTTGACCGCAAAACTAACTATTGCTTTAAACCGCATTGTTACAAGGTCATCTTCCTATATTTCTTGTAATTACGATTATTTTGTTTGTTCTGCAAATGGTTATAATCATGAAAAAAAAAAAAAAAATATTTTAGTTTAAAAAAAAAAAATAATAAATAAATAAATAATTAAAAGTAAAAATTCTGCTAAAGACAGAATTTAGTTCAGTACGGAGGACTATTAATTTCAATCTGTAAAAATTTTATTTTTATTTTTTATCTATTTTTTTACCGTAAAACTGGGCCACGTGCTTTTCAAAAGGACTGAAATGAATTAAAATGAAATGTTTCCACCTAAATTTCATGCTTTAGTTAATTAAAAAAAAAAAAAAAATCTAACTGTTGTGTCGAAAAACTGTTTGCACCCCTGGATTCAGAAAAATTGCCCCTTTCATTTGGTATTTGTAACGGTAGGACTGATATTTCTAATTTACTTTGGTGTTACACAAAACTGGTCTACAAAAACTGGCGACGACGGCGTTTTTACCCAAATTGAAACTAAAAGTCCTTCCCTTTGAATCCTCCTAGTCCTTAAAAAAAAAAAAAAAAAAAAAAAAAAAGGAAAAGAAAAGAAAGATAGAAAAAAAAAAAAAAAAAAGCTTTAAGTTAATGTAAATTAATAAATAAATTGAACTTCAACCACTTTTTAATATTCAAAAACAACCATTATTGCTTTTCTAAATCTATAATTTAAAATATTTAATGCCACCACGTAAAAGTATTATGTAGGTTATTTTTATAATTTTCAGAGAAAAAATACACATATGTTACAAAAGAAAGATTTTTAAAGCTATAAAAGTATTAATTTATTGTTCTAATTCATTTAAAAATACAACAGAAAACGTTAAAAAAAAATGTTTTGTAGCTTTTAATACAAATTGTGCTTAATTTTTTTATTTTTGTAAAATCACAAAATTTTAATATCAGTGAAATTCATTCTCCATTCCCAAACACCGTTTTCACATCATATGGAATTATTTTACGTGATTTATTGTGCTGATTTATTCGGTGTTTTGAGTTTTTGAGAGTTTTAATTTAATGTATTATTATTTTTTATTTTTTAAATCTATTTTGTAAAACAACTAAAAAATGAAAGAAGCTGGATATTTCTATAAACCATATTCTAACACCTTTATTAAGCTCAAATTATAATAAGTTTGATAAATTTCACAAATTATAATAAAATATTTTATAAAGATTAAAGTATAATTAACATTAATTTTTACAGGGCTTTACAAAAATATTCAGATGCGTTAAAGGATATAATTGGAAATTGCTAAAATTGCATTTTCGTTTTTGTAAGTATTTTTTTTTTTTTTTTTTTTTTTTTTTTACGATGCTTAAGAGTGATTGCAATTTGAATTCTATCTGTCTGTCTTTCTGTCCGTTTATCTATCTCCAGCATTCGTAATTGTTTTCAGAATTTCTTCAAAATGTTACATGTTATTCAAATTCCCTATAGCATGTTCCATATTGAAAATAATATAACTAGCACAACTGATTTGCATATAGGGACACGAAAAAGAATGCAAGTGCATTGTGTTTTATGAAAGGCATTTCTATAAATCATAATTATCTTTGTACAGCAGATATCATAATGAACTTGATATTTGCTATTCATATTTAAAAAAATGTTTTTATAGAATTTGATATGTTTAGTGTTAAGATTTATAGGGCTACATTAGAAATTGCATTTCCGTTTGTGTTAAGCATTTTTAATGCTTACTAAGAACGTTTAAGAGTGATTTTGAAACTCAATTAGTCTGTCTTTCTGTCTGTAGTACGATAATTAAGACACATAAATTAAAATTGAATGTGTTTTTACATCGCACTAGTGCTACACTGTAGGCAATTGGCGACGGTTTGAGACTCACTCCTAACGATAGTCCGGAGACATGGGATTACAATTTTGATCCTCCACTACAGTGTCTAGAATAAACAGTGTGGCAATCGCCTATAACCGTGATGTTAAAATGATGCTACAAAAATTAAGCTTACCCAGATGTCGCTGTGATCGAAACTATTGCTCAAATCGAAGACCTGATTGGCTTTTCCATTTTAATCACGTGATCTAAGCATATAATTAACCAATAGGGAGTCTCGGTTTTGTTGTCGTGACACTAGCTTCGATTACAATGACATCTGGTGACAGGCTTAATTTTTTTTAGTACAATTTTATTCGCCGCTTTCCACACTGTTTATTCTAGACGCTGTACCTCCACGGAGGGGATGACTTTCCTCCTCCGGTGAACCCCCAGAGGTATACGATCCCGAGAGTTAGAATGTAAAAATGTTCAGTTCCTCTCCAAATAAAAGCTAAACTATAAAAGATTTTACTCACATTTTTATTTTGACTCAATCAATGCCCAATGACAATACAGTGTTCGCTGATTGTAAATAAATATTGATAAAAGCCCCTGTCACCTTCCCTTTTCCTTAAATGGAACTGAAATTCTATTCATTCTGTAACTCATAACTTTTTGAGTTCTTATATAAGTAGCTCAATACCTTTGGCTATTAAATTATACAAATGAAATATTTTTAAATGCTTCCACATGCATAGTTAAAAAATATTTAGTGAAAATGCTCATATTTCTTAACATATTTAATATTTTTGCATTCTTATTGCAGTATGCTGTGTCTAATGTAGTATGACAAATTTCCTTAAAAAATGGCTGTGTATTGGGTTTTATACCCTACGTGTACTTTTACCTATTAAAAATGTAGAAATTCTTTAAAGAAACAGTTATATCTTCATGAACATATTGGTAGCCTCATAAAAATTTAGATAGATTAGATTAATAAAAAGATTTCTCATAATCACAGGTTATGACCAAATCACATTTCAAACATTACTTTTACAAGGTAATCCAAAATATTTTGACATTTGTTTAATTTTTTAGTAGTCCTCTTTTACCTTTTGGATCAAACCTTTTGCTGAAATATATGAGGTATAACATGATTTTTATACTCTCAAAGTTTCAAGATAATTTCAGCAGAATTTTCCTAAATATTTTAAACAAAACGTCTAAATTCAAAAGTGTCCAAATTACTTATTTGGTAGTTAGTGCAGCAGTCGAAGGAAAGAAAATGTTTCTTTTGATAGATATTCTACGATTTATCGCTCAAAAACCAGGTAAGATTTAATGTAAAGGGGGGTCTTTTTTTTCTCTTCTATGTAGAGGAAGACATCTAAAAGCTAAATCTTTTACCTAAGTGTACTCTATTCAGAAATCCTAGAAGTGTAAAATGTAGTGGGATAATCCTATTGTTCGAAACTTAGATTTCTCACTGGAGGAACACACGAATTTAAATGTACTGTAATGGTGTTTGGAAATGCATCTGGTCAGATCGAATTACGATAAAATCGTTTTATAGATATTTTCTAAGACAGCCATGTTGGAAATGAGGCCAATATGTTGTATGCAGTTTGACGAAATAAAATTGACTTTCTAAAAATTTTAATTTAGAAAACGATACTATATATGATGGAGATTTACAAGAATTTTTGAATAATGTTATAACATTAATAATTATCGTCTGTTAATTATTTTTTTTTAATTCAATATAAAATTATTTAATTAAGTAAAATTATTAATTAAATCTATACTGCACATGTGATTTAATATTACGTTAGAAAACATATGGATAAAAAAAAAAAAAGAAAGAAAGAAAGAAAGAAAATTATATACAAAGGTAACAGAGATGAAAATTTAACAGAAACAAAAATCACCCCTCACTTTCTTTTGTATACTTTTATAGTATTTAGTAGTAATTCAGTCTAAGCTACATAAATGAAGGGAAGTGTCTGTGTGTCTGCCTGTGCTCTGGAGATCAGACTACTGATTGCTATAAAACTGAGAGCAACAGAACTTGGCACAGGGGTTGCTTGGACCCTGCAAGGGTTATTATCTTATTACTGTACCCTTTCTTTTCTATCCCTTCGATTTTTAATCATTTTATTTTTTATTTTAATTATTATTGTTATTATTTTTATTTATTTATTTCTGATTTTATCCATTCACTTTTTTGTTCCGTTTTATTAAATTTTTTCTTTCATTTCAATCGTCTGCGTTCCTTAGCAATGACTAAATCGTATAAGATTTTAGTTAAATAATTCCTTTGGAACGGAAATATATAGATCATAGCTGTCAAAATTTCGAATAAGAGGTTTAGACATAGTCATCTGTAAAATCATACTTCTTGAATAACAGAATCGCCCCTTGCCGTCCAATAAACATTCAAATTGAAGTGCCAGGGTAAGGCGTTGCTGTTTGCAGTGAGAATCCAGTCCGAGGTAACCCAGCCAGAGAAGAGCTGCCGAAAGTAGCGGTACCCCCCCCCCCCCCCCCAAAAAAAAAAAAAAAAAAAAAAAATTCAAGGCTATTTCAATGCTTTTTCTTAAGCGATATATATATATATATATATAACGATGTAATTATTTAAAAAAAAAAAAAAAAAAACATTTAAATACAGTGAACAGCGAAGCGGGCAAAGCCTGCAACAATTTGAATCCAAATTATTGACTCTAATGAATAAATCAATGAATGAGTATGAATATCTATTTATCGTCCGAAATTTAATGAATTCCTGAATGAATAATAATTCTGAGATATTAAAACTGTAATAATTGGTTTTATAAGAAAGCAGGATTAGGAAATGGAAATTCGGAAATTGGTAGTTTGGAAATTTGTTCAGTTCCATTATATCCCCCCCCCCTCTTCTTTCCTCTTCCTTTATTTTTTCATTGTCTATTTTTCATTTTCATTTTGTTGATTTATTTATTTTTTATAGCTCCCTTCTACCCTTTATAGCCTTACAAGTGGTCGAGAGTTCTTGCTGTGAAACCTGGAATGGAATTTTTTAGATTTTCCCCGAAACTCGCGTTAATGCGGAATAGAATCCCTTATTAAGACTTCCTGGGAGGTACTCCACCCGGGCCTAAAACCCTCGCATAGTCAAGAGAATTTAAATCCTACACCGTCTTGTATGGTATATATTATATATATATATGTATATATATACATATATATATATATATTATTTTTTATTTTATATGATCCCTAGTTCTTTATTTGCTTAAAAAAAAAAAAAAAAAAAAAATATTACGCAGTTATACTGTTTACTGCTTGTAAAAATGCGTTCAATTTTATTAGTAGTTCTGAAGAAATATAAATAATTCAGTAGTTGTAATTTAACTACTGAAGGCAAAGTTCTATATTCTCCAACTAAACTTGTCTTTTAACAATTTGTACAATCTATATATTTTCGAACACACCCATAATTAAAAAATATATATATTTGAAGAAAAGAAAAACTTATTTTATTGACAGCCAATTTAATTCTGAAACTAATTTGAATCGTAGGGAACCACATTTCGCTAATGGATAATCCCGCTATGCGTAATCAAGCTCACTGTCAGCGCATGAATCATGATAAGTTACTTAACAAGAGGCTAGGCCAGAGGAAACGAGATGTGGTGTGGGTGATGATGACTTCTGGGATTACATTATTTTTCAGAGACTTCGTCAGACTGCATTGCATTTCAGAGACTTCGTGAGACAACTTTGCTTTTAAAGCAGAGTTGTCTTGGCCCTAAGTAGATATTTGGTATCATAAGAGATTTATCTATACAAATTTGTCAAACGTTTTATTCGACAAGGGAATAATTCTGCATTGTAATGTTCTAATAAAAATGCACTCGAACCTCGTTAACGTGAATTTCTTTTAACATGAACTGTTTCCACAATTACCGTCAAAATGAAGGTTAGTTTAGTTTTATGTAGATTAGTTACTGATAGCAAGAACTACTGATAACATGAAAAATTTTTTATTCCCCTTGAGATTCGTGTTAACGATGTTCGACTGCAAAAACCCATTTTTAACCTATACAGCGTACTTAAACAAATAATTTACAATAATACAAATCTGGTATTTTAAAGTTCAAATGAAGTTGCTACTTGAAAAATTTCATCAAGATTGATAAGTTTCAAGGAGTGGTGAGGATGAAAATTGTCTGAATAATCTGAAATAAAGTTTTAAATTTAATAAAAGCCTGGAATTTTATATAAATACAGGTACTGTATATAAACGAGGGGTTGAGGGGTTGGTAGCAGCCTCCCCATACAGAATTTCTTGTGAAATAAAATTGTTTCTAAATCTGATATGAATTTTCTTAACATAGGTTTATATACGCTACTCGTTATCTTACCCCTAACACTGTTCTGAATGAAATTCGGCCCCAACGCCATTTTTGCAAATACTTATGTAAAATGACCTCCCGAATCTGAAACTGATGCCCATTTTCCCCTATCACCCAGCGTTTTTGGGGGACACACTCCTGTTTTTTTTTTTTTCATTTTTTTGTAATTTGATTTGTAGAAAGGGAAAGGATTATTTTAACTGTTAAATATCTTTTGAAAGGCTGAGAAGAGAAAAATTCTACAACATGAACATTTGCAACAAGGGGAAAATTTAGGGGGGGGGGGGGAACTGAAATTATAAATTGCATTTATTATATTTTATTAATCAATAATTATTATTTTATATTATATATACATATACATATATATAAATGATAGTTATCGTAATAAAATTTAATCAACACATCAAAAATAGAACTGATTGTAACATATAGGTAAGACTGACACAAAAATGTTGCAATACAGATTAAGAACCAATAAGAGACAAAAACAATTTGAATTACTTACGCCGACATGAATAATAATAATAATGAAGGAAAAAAAAAAAAGAAAGGACCCTTAAACTTAATGACGGAGAAAGTAAAGGACCACAGAAATAATAATTGGCTAAAAATGCTTAAAATTTGAAGTATAAACTCTTCAGGAGGCATGTACTTCATAAAGCTGTGAAAGCTGCATCGATTTCGTAAAACAATATAGCTAGCCATAGCAATTTATATTGTTTCAGCCCCGATCGAGGCAGCAAAACCATTTTGAATGAGAAATTAATTAATTTATTAAATCAAATCATCAAGGAATCCAGAGAGAAAACTAGAATATATATATATATATATAGTAATAAAATTTAAACTTAAAATTTAGCAATTAATAGATACAAAACAATACCAACACACAAAAATATAGAACTGATTTTAAAATAGAGGAAAGACTCACACAAAATTGTTGCGATTTAGATTAAGAACCATTAAGAGACAAAAATAAATGAATTACGCCGACATGGATGATAATAAAGCACACATGTATAAGGATAAGCAATACAAGGCAGTCTTCAATAATTAAAGTTATTATTTTAAATGTGATGATTTTTTTTTAATAATAATTATTATTGTTATTAAATTGGATTGATTGTTCGAACTAAACAAGGGAAACCACTAGTAGCCAAATGCACACAATTAAATTTAACGAAAAAAAGAGTTCAATTTTCATAATATATTCAAGTGTTAAAATGATTACTTTCCATTCTCCAAATCGAATTCTTGGCCATAAAATTACCAAACAGTGATAAAAATTGGGGAAGGAGAGTGCGTCTAGAGAAACTGGTGGGTAATTGGGCAAAATGGAGGTCATATTCGGATTCAGGAGGTCATTTTACAAAAAAATCAGCAAAATGGTATCGGGGCTCTTTTTTTTTTTTTTTTTTTTTTTTTTTCAGAGCAGTGTAATTAGCAATCTACACATTATAATATTGAAATGAAGGGTAAGAGAAAGTCTTCGAGTGCTACACCTGATTAATATTTTTATCATTATTATTATTATTATTAATAGGCTGACCATATGTCCTCGAATCTCGAGGACGACAAAACTACCTTCGTCCCCAAAAAATTACAACACATTTGGGGACGCCGGTTATAAAGTTAATAATGTTTTGTTATAGTAACTTATTATATGCATAATAAATAAGCAGAAATAAGATCTTTTAGGTGCTTTATACATAAAAATTACTAAAATTTTACAATTTAAGGTGATTTAATTATTTTTTTATTTTTTTGTCCTCGAAATTCGAGAACGCCGCCATCTTTGTCCCCAAATTCAATGAAAAAAATATGGTCACTCTATTATTAATGAAAAATAAATAAATTATAAAAAGGATGGAGTGAAAAAAAAATGAAATAAAAAATTTGAATTAATTTCAACAATATTAAAATAAATAACAATATTGAGGATCATATATGTCGATAAAAGACCAGCACACGATCCTAGATATCTTATATCAAGAGAGATCGGACTCGGCATTTCAGTTCAAAAATGGAGCGGTCACCGAATAAGGCAATGCATTTTAATTCGACATTGGCATTTAATATATAAATGCATTAAACTTTCCATTTGTTCAAAAAGAAATGCAAGCTATGAACATAAATTTTCCATTCTGAATCGTGTCTGCATCTTTTATTGCATCTTCTATATCTATCAATTTTGTGAAGGGGAATTTGAAAAAAAAAAAAAGAAATTTCTTAGACTTTCAGTAACTTAGGAAAAGGAAAGGTTGCTACCATTCCTCCTGTTGCCACATTGACAATGGATATTTCGGACCAAATAATGCATCAAAGTGATGTAGAATGAAGTTGTGATGGCCACATCACACTTGTTTTAATAAGAAGCAACTGAACTGAAGAAGTCAATTTTCTGTGAAGAAAAAAAAAGATATATATATATATATATCTGAGATCACTATCAATAAAATGGAACATTTTCTTCCACTGTTTCGTTTTAGATGCTGCTTCTTTGTTGTTTGAAAAACACAACTGTGCATTGTTCTTATAACAGATGTTGCAGATTAACTTTCGCTTTCAATCCTGTATTCTGCCAGACGATCCCAGAGGAAGATAGAATTGAGGGAGTGATACAAACGCTTAAATATTTGGTTCATGTCATGAAATAACATTTACTTTTTATATTATTTACTTATTGTTGCGCCATAACTTTTTTTTTTTTTTTTTTTTTTTTTTCTCTCAGCATTTTTTTTTTTTTTTTTTTATGTTGGCAACGATAGCAATGCTTCATTGCAGAATTTGAAAGGACAATTATGTACAAAAAATGAAGATGGATTTTCTAATAAAAAAGACAATTATGCTGCGAATTCGACAATCAATACAGTTTCGCTATTGTGAAATTGATGTTAACATCAATAAGTAGTTATTTAAGATGACAGAATTAATATCGATTACATTTTAATACATCTTATATTCTAAATTCTATCTCATGATGAATGTATATTCTAGGATGAATGTAAATAGATTTTCAACGTGAGAATGCTGAGATTCAATGCAAATATTTAGCATTCAAGAAATAAAAATATTTAAAAAAACAACTTATTAATTAACACACAAATTTGTGAAGAATACATTGTTAAACTGTAATAATGTGAAAGGAAGAAAAATTAAAAATTAATCTTCTTTTTGACTTCAAGGTAGCACATGTTTTTTGCATCTGAAAAAGAAAGGCCACGTCCTTTCGAAATCGGTAGCGTTCGTACAGATTTTATGATGTGTGAAGAAGTTTTAAAGTTTCAGATTTATTTCACATCAGTTCTTTAATTTATAAATTCTAAGTATGTTTGGTAGGCAATAAGTTGAGGTACAAAATTAACAAGATTTCGTGTGCTTATATTGTGTTTTAAACATAAACCAGTTTTTTTTTTTTTTTTTAAGTGAAAACTTCTTTAGGCGCGTTGAGCACTTTTTGGGTGAACAAAAATCATGGATCTCGCGTCATCGTCACCGAACGCTTTCCACGAGCTATATGTATACTATGTATATATGTACATAGATATACCTCCGTGCGTTATTAGTATACATTATATATATACAAAGAGTATATCTCTCTACATATATATCCATATATGTAGCGCACGGCGCGGCATGCCTCATATACATACATATATATATATATATATATATATATATATATATATATATATATATATATATATATACAAACAAATACATATTTTTATGCAGACTGTTATATTCTTCTTTTTGCTTTCAATATAAATTTTCAAATAAATAATAATAATAATAAAAAAAATTTAATCATATTACAATATTTTTACCTAATATAAGGCTTAGTTCATTTATTTTGGGTAGCTACAAATATTGTGCCGAATCATATAATACAGATCATAAACACTTCTTTACAAACCAAAAATAATTCGAAAATAATAATCTAATAGCTCGACGATACAATTCACAAGTTACTTAGTTTTCACTTCTATCGGCAGTCCCCAATGACTGCTTTTTTTTTTTTTTTTTTTTTTCCCCTATGTGTCCAATAACTTAATCTACAATAATTACAAGTAATCTACATTTTAACCGCGACAAATTAACAATCTGAATCAATATATTAATAAACAATAGCTACAATTATATATATATATATATCAGAAATTTTAGCTCATTTTACTCAGATTCTTAAATGCAATTCTTCAGCAGCATTTGAATAAAATACCAAAAATGAAATTTTTATTTACTAATTTCTTATTTTAATATCTAAACTATTAATCATAGCATTTGAACTCTGTGGAAAATTCATTCATAGTTAATACTTTTTATTCAATACATACATTGAATTTAATTAAAAATCTCACATCTCACTTTTTTGGCATCGGCAAAACACAGCACAAAACTATTTACAAGGAAACATTCAAAAGGTGTCGTCTTCAAAAAATATTGAAAAGAAATATATGTGATTCTACTCTTCATAAAACAGCAGAAAGTGAAAAAATTATCGGCTGAAATGAATTACAGCGACTACAAAAATTATCAAAATTAAGCAGATTTGGAGATTTCCCACTATTAGGCGATTGATTTTGAGTACTTGGCGGAAAAGCGAAACACGGTTCTGTTCGTACTCGGCAATCTCGGTGCTAGCGAACTTATCGCCAAATATGCTTATTTTTGATAATTTTTTGTGGTCGCTGTAATTCATTTCAGCCGATATTTTTTTCATTTTCTGGTGTTTTATGAAGAGTAGAATCAGATATATTTTTTTTCAATATTTTTTGAAGACGACACCTTTTGAATGTTTCCTTGTTAGATTTAAATTAAACAGTTAAGAATTCGCAAGTAGCAAAAGTTCGCAACAAAGTGTCTAGTAACTTTGTAGAAACATAAATACAGAATCGTGAAAGATATTCAGTGCTCTATGTGGACCAATTTCATAGAGTGATGAAACAATAAAGGAAAATGGGAAGACGGATCATTTGAAGCAACAGCGTCAGTCTTAAAACAAATGAATAAAATTTATTTAATTTTGCGCCGACTTCAAAAGTTATGATTAATTGTAGTGTTGTTTTTTGAAGGAATTTATTTTATACTTTTAGGAGCAATTTATGATTTCATTTTATGCCAATTTTCCTTTTATTTTTAATTGTTTCTTATTGGTGTCGGTTCTATTTTTTTTTTTTTTTTTTTTTTACAAAAAGATTTTATTTAAACATCCAAACTTAGTTGTAAACGGGTAAAATTCAACAAGAAGTTCATTTTATTTATTTTTTTAATTATTTTAAAATATCTCCCAGTACAGCAGGAGTCTGAAAAATGCCACAAATTTATCTTCGTAATTCTGTTTTCCTCAGAAAGAAAAAAAGTAAAAATATTTCTTTTTTATAGACATTAATTCTAACATGGAACAGTAAAGTAAGTGAAACTGAGGTAACAGCTCTGATATTTAAACGTTTAAATCTCTAATATAGAAGAGTACAACATTTTTAGGTGGCGAGGCGCACTCTGATTGAGGTACATAGGGCTACTTAATACAACTGATTGGCGTAAGGAGAATCGTTACCAAGGTTAAACATTTTGTAATTTACCGTCTATAGTAAGAAAATTAATTTTCATTTTTTATTTAAAAAAAAAAAAAAAAAAAAAAAAAAAAGATCTTGAGGGGGGGGGGGGGGGGTATCAGCTAAAATAATATGTAAAGAATATATATATATATATAACTAGCGGGCTTTGTCCGCTTCAATAGTCACTATACTTAAATGAATTTGATAAAAAATCTCTCTATATATAAATGGCTAAAAGAGTTTTTTTCCTGTAAATCCGTGGCTGGACGCAAGTTGATTGGCTAAAAGAGATTTTCTTCCGTTTGTCTGTGTGTTGTTGCCACCAGCTTTTCATACTTTAGTTAATTTTTTAAAAAATCTAATTGTCCGATCGATAAATTAATTAAACCGACGGATTCAGAAAAAATGCCCCTTTCATTTGGTCCCTTATTTGTAACAAAATTTTGATTAGATTTTTTAAAATTAATTAAAATGTGAAAATAATAACCTGGTAAAAGCTTTAAATGTGGACATTTAAAATTTTACTTGTTGCTAAATAATAATAATAATAATAATAATAATAATTACTATTTTTTTTTCCAAACATAAAATTAAATATGCTTTCACGCGAAAAATAAAAAATTATAAAATATTTTACTTATGCACATGAAAAAATGAAAATTGAAAATGGAGTTAAAAAACAATTTAGATAAAGTTGCACGAGAGTTCCAAAAATTAATGGAAATATAAATGAACGTTAAATAAATAAAATAGTCGTCTGCTCAATCACGCGACATTGAAAAACAAAGAATCGAATTCAGTAAATATGGAAAGGAGAGGAAAACGAAATGAAAAGAAAGAAACAACAACCAAATAATAATAATAATAATAATAATAATAATAATAACATAAACCAACGGGAAACCAAATCGGGCTTTAAAGCAATTTCATGATTTCTTTAAATTTTATTTTTGTTTGTAAAGCGATATAGAAAAGAGTTTCCTTTAAATATAGTGACCAGCGAAGCGAGAAAAGCCTTCGTTGATTCATTACCTTCATTGATTTCATGAATTAAAAAATGGTTTCGTTAACAAACTTTGATCTATTGACACGCAGGCAGCATCACGCCGAGTCTTGTACATTTCAAGTTTGATTTTGAAATTTTTCCCGCATTCGGAATTCGGTTCGTTCCCGAACCGGGGCTTTTGCTAGTAAATATATAAATAAATAAATGAAACATTTATGTATACATAATTCCGATCGACGACTATTTTCAGCAAATCAAAAAATTATGGTCAAACATCGTAATATACACCCGTCGATGAAATGGGAATGGCATTTAATTGTTTGAGTTTCATTAAGTTGATTAGAAACACGGTTAATTTAAAATAAACTAAATACGCATTCACATTACTTTACGAAATACCAATGTCAATGTTTCCAATAAATATTTTTTTTTTTCTTTTTTTCTTTGTAGTGGATATAACTAAGGTTTTCTCGAAAACTATTAATCTCAAAGGTACAGTTGTGAGAAATTTTTTATAATGCAATATAAGTGAAAAATTTGGCTGTGCAGAATTTCGGCGATCTTGATGGCAAACGTTGTATCCATGCTAAATATAATAAAATGGTACTGATTATATATTAACCCTTAAATGCCTGATTATTCAATTCCCACTATTAGTTCACACTCTCCCTCTTGTACAGACCTTGCAATCGATTTTTAACTAACTTCCCGACTAGCTAGACATTTGAAACTTTCAGGATTGCTCAGAACACGGTGACAACACAATACTTCGAAGTCCGATTTTTAAATTTTTGATTAGTTTTATTATAATTAATTAAAATATGAAAATAATAACATCCTAATAGCGTTACAAAAGCTATTAAAATATTAGCTATAATTTAATTGTTGCCAAAAAAAAAAAAAAAAAAAAAAAAAAAAATACGAGTTCATTTTCTTTCGACATAAAAATAAATACGTTTAATTAAACATGAACATTAAAAAATTATAAAAAGTTAAATTATGCATCTCACAAAAATTGACGTCATTATCACTTTAAAAATTTTATGCACATTGATAAGAGCTCTATGATTCATCAGAAAATTTAAAACATGTTATATAAAAAGTTTCTTTTTTATCTTATAATTATTTTTATTTCATTTTTCACGCACGCTTTTTATTTCCTAATTCAAAATTATTAAAAAAAAAAAAAAAAAAAAAAACTTTTTCGGTAGCTTCAATATTATTCTTATAATGCTTTAGAAAACAAATTTTGATCGGCAAGAAAAGTGGCACAACTCAAAAATGCAGTATTTATGAATATATATATATATATATATATATATATATATATATATATATATAACAATAAAGCTTTAATTAGCATTAGCATAAAACTGATACAATTGCCTCTCAAATAAATTATTTTTCCTGATAAAGATGTGGCGCTTTTTTTTTTTCTTTCTTTCTTTTTTTGTAGATTGAGACATTTCATACGTATTTTTCAATGACAATTTTTTTTTTTTTTTGAGTTTTACTAGTGTCACTTTTCTTGTGATATATTCTTTTATCAAATTAAATTAAATTAACTAAATTGAATCATTTTGAAAAAATTTTGTTTTTGTAACAAAATTTCCTTTATTGAACTCTAAATTACAGGCATTTATTTTTGTTAAGTATCATTCTGTATCTGTGGCTATTTATTTATTTAATTTTTAATGTGCGATAATTTCTGTTTGCAATTAATGCATTTGATATTGTTTCACAATTTTCTTCTTAATTCCTTTATAATATTAACTTACATTAATATTCCTTTGATTCATTTAATTACATCTCTAACAACTATATCATTGTCATTTGTTTTGTTTTACTAAATGTGCTGAAAATTACACTAAACAAGAAACTTATTTTTAAAATCTTTTTTTTTTTTTTTTTCTTTTTTTTTACTTTTAGATAATTAACCTTAAAAATAAATAAATAAATAATTTTTTTCAATGTTTAAAGGTATATTAACGCTGGAATGTTTATAAACAGTGCTCCCTTATGCTTTTTAAAAACTCGGGGTCACTGATGTTATTAGGAGGCCCTCCCTCTGCTCTACTGAGCTCGCCAAAATGCGCCCATTCTTAAAAAAAAAAAAAACATTTTTGAGTTCTTTTTTTATTTATTTAAAGTAATTTATTTAGTGTACTGCATTTTCTAAATTTCTTCTTCGTTTATACCTTCTATTTCCTCAGTTTTTATCAACTTAGAATAAAATTCTTAATTTTATGCTCAAGGCAATCGAAAAAGTGAGGCCAGTATAAATGCAATTTAATTTAAAAGATTCATGACAAAAAATAACAATTATTTAAATCTTTATAATAATATAAAAATAATTTTAGTCAGTTTTCGTGTTTACTACACATATGTGAACATTTGTACTATTATTTTGCAGCTTTTGGAGATGAGCTCCCCTAAATTTAGAGGACCTGAGCAAGTTCCCCGTGGTGCCTGTGCTATAATATGGCCTTGTTTATAAAGATATATGAACCATATTACGCCTATTTCCTAAAACACATTATAATGAGCATTAAACTAGAAATCGGGTTTTAAGCGGAAAATCAACCTTCATCTTTATTTGCCATACTTTTAGAAGATAATCATCATAATTAAAGAACTATTAGAAACAACAGCAGCATAAAATAAGAAAAAAAAAAAAAAAAGGGAAAAAAAAATTATCGCACATAAAAAAATAAAATAAAATAAAAATAAAATAAAAATGCCACAGATACAAAATGATACTTAATAAAAATAAATGCCTATAATTTAAAGTTCAATAAAGGAAATTCTGTTACAAAAACAAAAATTTTTCAAAATGATTCAATTTAGTTAATTTAATTTACTTTAATTTAATTTCTTTTAATTAAAGAATATGTCACAAGAAAAGTGACACTAGTAAAAAAAAAAAAAAAAAAAGGGGGGGGGGGGGGAATTTTCAGTTTTTGTTATTAAAAAATACATATGAAATGCCTCAATCTACAAAGAAAGAAAGAAAAAAAAAGCGCCACATCTTTATCAGGAAAAACTAGTTGGCATAGGTGGACTCCGCGCAGTTTCCCCTCACGTATTTGTCTCCACACATTTTAATTATTGTTAAAAACTATCAAAGTAAAATTGACATATCGCATCTCGGCAAGAAAAAGGACACAACTTAAAAATGCAATATTTGAGAAGAATCAACTTATAGATGGTATTTGTACTGTTATTTTGCAGCTTTTGGTGGTGAGCTCCCCTAAATTTAGAGGACCTGAGCAAGTTCCCCTTGTGCCTGTGCTATAATCTGGTCTTGTTTATAAAGATATATGAACCATATTACGCCTCTTTCCTAAAACACATTATAATGAGCATTTAACTAGAAATCGGGTTTTAAGCTGAAAACCAACCTTCATCTTTATTTGCCATACTTTTAGAAGATAATCATCATAATTAAAGAACGATTAGAAACAACAACAGCATAAAATAAGAAAGAAGAAAGAAAATAATAAGAAGAAAGAAAATCTCGACCAACTGCGCCAACCTCGAAATACGCGAAGAATAGATAAACCTTCATAAAACCAAAATCAAGGTCTTTTTCAGAAATTAGTATTCATAGGAGAAAATAACTGAGGAACATAATGTGTAATTAATACAGAAATGTCATTCGTATATGTTAATCCAAATTTTTATGTTCATCCTAATCAAAGAAGTAAAGAGAAAGAGTTTTTTTTTTTTTTTCTTTAAGTTTTCCTGTATGCCTTTCCCCAAAACTTTCTTACGTATCACATATATTTTTATATCAGTTGAAATGGACAAGTGAAGAAAGAAAAGCATAAAGCTTATATCATGTTGCATCTATATATGAACTTATATGTATTTTTGTGCAGTAGTTCCTGAGATATAGCTTTCCCTTAAATTGTGGATATAGCTGCATAGCAGCCCCACCTGTTGAGCGTCTGACACCAAAAGTTGATAGGCACTAATTTAGGTGAAAGTACATCTACAAATAAAATTATGTGCAATTCTGTGCAGTATTTCCTGAGGTACAGTCGCCACAAAATGTTTGTCACACACATACACAGACAGACAGACGGACGGACAGACAGACAGTTTCTAAAAATGGTCAAATCGTGTTCTGGACCTCTCAAAACGTGTAAATCCACCGAAAAACGGAAGTCGGAAATTTTTACGAATACAATACTTTCTTCTATTGAAAATAGAAGAAATTAAAAAATAATTATTCTGTAAGTCTAAACATCACTGCAAATGAAAACGAAATAACTAAATTTAAAAAATCTCATAGTAAAAAGTATTATCTTGCCTTTCCTTCAACGCATGTCTAAACTCACGCTTACCAAAGACACATTTCTAGCAAAAGCGCTTTTGGCTACATAGATTTTCGCCAATGCTCAGCGCGGTTGAGTATTCCTAAATATGCGGCCGAGAAAGACATTTCTGCAGGTACTGGAAACCTGGACCCACTGTAGTGCGGGTGGAGAAAGAGATGTCGTAGGCAGCGGGTACCCGGAGCGAGATTTAGAGCGATTTCAATAAATATTTTTTAGTTTTTATTTATGATGGGATGTAAAAAACTAGTATGTTGTGGCCA